>CM035837.1:229876623-230476623 GCA_020510985.1 Pholidichthys leucotaenia | reverse complement strand
GCTGAGAAGAGTGAATTTTCCACAACTCCCACTTCTTTCCTTGGCTTTATTGTAGTGGAGGGAGAGCTGAGGGCTAACCCGGCAAAGGTGAAGGCTGTACTGGATTGGCCAACACCCCACTCCCGCAAGAAGCTGCAACGCTTCTTGGGGTTTGCAAATTTCTATCCCAGGCTTATATGCAACTATAGTGGGGTAGCACAGCCTTTAACACAGCTGACCTCTGTTAAGGTACCATTTTTATGGACCAAGGCAGCTGAGCAGGCCTTTGCTAGATTAAAGGGCCTGTTCACAGACAAATCCACCTTGGCTCAGGTCGACCCTCAGCTCCTATTTACCCTGGAGATGGATGCTTCAGAAATGGGGGTGGGCACTGTTTTGACCCAGCGCTCTCCCCTAGACTTGAAGGTCCGCCCTTGTGCATATTTCTCTTGGTGGCTCACCCCAGCAGAGAGGAATTATGATGTCGGGGATCGCGAGCTGTTGGCCATTAAATTGGCATTTGAGGAATGGAGACACTGGCTGGAGGGAGCTGTTCACCTGGTAGTCGTGTGGACCGACCACAAGAACTTGGAGTATCTGCGGTCGGCCCACCGGCTTAATCCCAAGTAGGTTCACTGGGACCTATTTTTCCAGCGTTTTAATTTCACTGTCACCTATAGGCCCGCTCCTGTAACGGGATGCCTGATGCTCTCTCCAGGCGGTTCAGTGAGGACTTGGCTGACCCCCCTTCCTGCTCCAATCCCATTCTTCCGCCTTCATGCGTCCTGGGAACCCTTACCTGGGAGATTGAGAGTAGAGTCCGCCAGGCCAAGTCCTCAGAGCCCGAACCAACGGGATGCCCCCCTAATTGCCTTTACATTCCTGCTGCCCTCCACACTGAAGTTATCCAGTGGGGGCACACCAGACATTTCACCTGCCACCCAGGGGTGGTACGTACTATTGACATCATTAGGCGAGCGTTTTGGTGGCCAACACTGCGGCGGGACGTGCAGGAGTACGTGGAGGCCTGCCAGACATGTGTGCGTAACAAAACCTCCCCTACCCCTCCCACCGGCCTTCTTCACCCTCCTCCCCATTCCCAATTGGCCTTGGTCCCACAACGCCATGGACTTTGTCACTGCTCTTCCCCCTTCTTGTGGTAATACAGTGATTTTGACCATTGTGGACAGATTCTGTAAGGCCATACATCTGGTTCCCCTTCCCAAGCTGCCAAGATTGTAGAATTGTTATTCTACCACGTCATCAGGCTGCATGGAATTCCCATGGACATTGTGTCTGATCGGGGTCCTCAGTTCATCTCATGGGTATGGAAGTCATTCTGTCACTGTCTCGGCACCATCATCAGCCTTACCTTCGGCTATCATCCACAGAGCAATGGGCAGGCTGAGTGTGCCAACCCGTCCCTGGAGGCTGCCCTTCGTTGTGTGGCAGCCGACGACCAAGCTTCTTGGAGCTCCCATCTGATCTGGGTGGAGTATTTGTTGAATTCCACGGTCTCTTTCTCCTGTGGGGCCCATTTTCATCATTGCCGCCAGGCCTGGAGATCCACCAGAGCGGGTATCCTTTGCTCCACTGAGCGTAATCAGCACTACGCTGACCGCAAGAGGGTCCCAGTGCTGGATTACAAGGCTGGACAGCAGGTCTGGGTAGCCACGGATCAGGTACCACTCAAGGCTGAGTCCCGGAAGCTCTCTTTCAGGTTTGTGGGTCCCTTCCCTGTCACCAGCAACATCGGCGACTCTGATGTCCGGCTCCAGCTCCCACGGGCGCTCCGCGCGCACTCAACCTTCAACGTCTCCAAGGTCAAGCCTCTCTCCTCCAGCTCTCTCTGCCCTCCCCCGAAGCCACCTCCTCCTCCCCGGGTCTTTGACAGGCACATTACTCACACCGTCAAAGGAGATCCTGGATGTTCATCGTCGGGGCCGGAGGTTCCAGTAGCTGGTGGACTGGGAGGGCTATGGCCCGGACCATCGGTCATGGGTCCCTTGGTCTGGATTCCATGACAAAGGTATGGTCCGGGCTTACCATCAAGCCCATCTGGAGAAGTCTGGGGGACCGCCAGGTGGCGTTCCTTGAGGGGGGGGGGGACACTGTCATATGCTGGCGAGTGCTCACCCCCTCCCTCCTGTTCACCTGTCTCCTCATTAGATGCACCTGCTGTTTCCTGCTGGGCCAGCGTTTATAAGGAAGCGCTCTTCAGTGATTCAATGCTGGCTTGTTTGGGTATACCGTTCCAGCAGACAGCTCATTCTGTAAGCGGTTGTGTTGTTTATGAATCTGTCTTACACACGTTCTCCTCCACCTTTTCCAGGTTGCTGCAAACGTAGCGGTGCATCTCCGGGGATTTGGTGCGCTCGCCAGCCTGTTGCTCCACCTCTACGCTGCTCATCCTCTCTACCCGGTCAGACCTCACAAACCATACCCAACCGGCAGTTCTTACCTGCTGGCTCCTCTCCTTCGCTAGGTTCTGTGCAGGTAACTCCTCACCTCCCACGTAAGTGGTATAATTTGATTCCCATTATTCCTTCATTCCTCTCTAATCAGTCTCATCTATCCTCTGCAGGGCTTCTGCTTTTCTGGCGAGTGACTGACTTTTTCCACAAGTGTGCAATTTTGAAAATTCTTATAAAAGGTCAAACGTTCTCTGTGTGTTCTGTTGGTGACTGCACTTTTCACTCAGGTTGCTTGTCTAGTCAATATGACAGAAATACTCCAAACATATATACAAAACGACATGTAAAATCACATAAGAATTATCATATCCAGTCTGTGTTGTGCTGTTGCTTAGTTGTTGTTTTTTTGTCACGTTTTGTCTTAGCTTTGTTTTGTTTTGTAATCACTTTTTTTATGTTTTTTAATACTTTGATGGAACATGGGTGGGCAATATAAGCTGCGGCATCAACCATCACCCTTTTCGGATAATTTAAGTTGAATTTCATATTCCGAGGAGTAATTGTTTAATTCAACCTTGCTGGATTTTTCCCCCTTGATATATTGTTCTGTTCTTTTTTTTTTTTAATCTAATCTATCCACAATAAAGATTAATTCATTATTTCAAAGATTCATTCACTCATTCCATTCTCCTCCGGGAGTGAAGCGTTAAACCGGTGCCTGGGGGGCAGACAGGGCCAATGGCTGACTTTCCCCATTGATAGCTAGTTAGAATCTGTTGCATAAACATGCTGTTGCATAAGAGTGCATTGGAGCTTAGCAAGGCTGCCTGATGGGGTTTTAGATGCCATAACAGTTCATCTCTGATGCTTTTATAGCATCAAAGTGGGGGAATGAAAGAAAAATTCCATATTTAATGCTATATTTGTGGAATATTATAATGTCTGAGCATATAGCCTTGACTAAGACTTGGAGTCTGTGTGACTGGGTTACAGGATCCTGATTCAGCTGTATTTTTTAATCACCTGTTTGGTCTCACTCTGTTAGCTTCCTGTGTGAGTGGTGTGATTAGACATCCAAGTCCCTGGGACAGGGATAAAACTATACACCCTGTTTCTGACCAGATGTACTTCAAGGACAGTCTCTCCTCCTTCCCTCAGATAACGGAGCCTTAAAAGACTGGACAAAGCAGGAGTTAGACAGAATGGCGTGTGGATGGACTCTGGGGCCATTTCTGGACGTTCTCCTTGCCAATGTGTCATTAAATTTACTTAAACTGCTGATCCTGTCTGGTTTTTGACTGAGCTTTATCACAAGAATTTATCCATCAATACCCAACGAGCCAGTGCCGAGGCATTGAAGAGAAGGTCGATTTAAGCGCTGGCGAGTCAGAGGAAGAGGCTCGTCTCATCACGCAGGTGGAAATAATTGTCCACGGAGTAGGTGAGAGTTGAACCAGACGGGCGGGGGATGAGTGCGCTCACCAGATCATGACACAGTGGAATTCTGCAGTGTGAAGTTATATTTTCTGTCTTTTTTTTTTAGGTTTATAGTTTGAAACTGTTTTTATCCTGAAAATATAGTATAGAGGGGGAGTTTTTGTTTTTTGAGATAATCTTTTTTTATTAAATATATGCGATTTAATTTGTGCTCTCCTGTAAAACTTTGCATTTTTAGAATTTAAGTTGTAGATTTTACCATTTTAGAGCTATTTATTTGGAATCAAAAACACATTTAGAGTTCCTCTGTATTATTATGAATAAATTACATATTTTGTTTGAAATCGAGCAAAGAATGTATTTATTAAAGCAGCAAAAACATCAGCTTAATAAAATACTGTGTAAAGCAAATGATACTGACCTTCCTGGAGACAGCTGTGGTCTTCTGAAAGAGTGTCCTTGGAAGGATGGCAGTTCTGAAAAGCAGATCTTCAGATAAATTTGTCAGTGAGACGGTAACATTTCTCTTCCACTGGTTTTATAAAAAAGATGTTGGAAGTAAATTCATGAGTAATTGCAAATACTTGGTTTTAAAGTACCAGGTTGTCACACAGTGGGAGCAAAAAAATCCTGAATAGAAAAAAAATGGACTGAGAACCGTTTAGAATCAAATCAGAGGCCTGAATGGAAATCAAATACTGGTGGCTAAAGAACCAGCCCTAGTTTGGAACTTGGCTGGGGAGGAGGACCAACATACTGACTGACTGGTGACCCTTAGCCGGGCCTTTTATTTTAAGTGTGAGTGAAGAATGAGGAAATAAGAAGTGGATTTGCTGAGGACTGTTAATTTGCTTGTCTGAACAAAGCAATGCTCACTGTGTTCATATAAACAGAGCTTTTTTTTCACCTTGTAATAGACGAGAAGAAAATTCATAACCATGGCAACTGCTTTCAAACAAAGATGAAGACACTTCAGAAATCTTGGGAAACATACTAGTTAAAAATACATGAAAGTCAAATGGCCACAGAGCAAGCAAATGGCTGAAAATCTGACATCACATTGGTTTCAATTACTGTCAAAGCAATGAATTTAAATAGTGTTTTAATTAAATCACTAAAATGGTTACACAGGAAACAAATATCAAATGGGAGTGTATAACTGTTGGATGGTTAAAAGAAGGGAAAACATGTTCCAGAGTCCAAATACACATCCATAGAGTGAAAGGGAAGATTTACAAGACGGTAGTGAGACCTGTTATGATGTACGGTTAGGAGATGGTGGTGCTGACAAAAAGACAAGAGGTGGAGCTTGAGGTGGCAGAGCTGAAGATGCTAAGATTTGCATTGGGAGTGACTATGAGGGACAAGATTAGAACATATCAGAGGTACAGCTCAGGTTGAGCAGTTTGGAGACAAAGTAAGAGAGCAAAGGATGAGATGGTTTGGACATGTTTAGTGCTACTCCATGTTTAATGTTGCAGCATTGCACCGAGACAAATTCCTAGTTTGTGTACCACATGAACAACGACAATAAATCTCAATCTGATTCTGATTCTGATTCTCACATGTGCAGAGGCGGGATAGTGGAGACACTGGACAAAGATGTTGAAGATGGAGCTGCCAGGCAGGATGAGAAGAGGAAGACCACAGAGAAGATTGATGGACGTAGTGAAGGAGGACATGGAGAGGGTTGGTGTTACAGAGGAAGATGAAGGGACAGGGGGAGATGGAGACGGATGATCTGCTGTGTAGACCCAATGAAAGGAGCAGAAGAAAAACAACAACAAGAAGAATATTGCTGTGAGTGCTAAGACAAGATAAGATAAGATAACAACTTAGTACATAAACTCAGCGTAAATGGTGTAGCGATTGAAAGGGTATCCAAAATTAAATTTCTTGGAGTAATAATTGATAATAAATTGTGTTGGAAGTCACATATTTAATTTTATTAAAGGTAAAATATCCAAATCAATTGCAATACTACACAGAGTGAAATATTTGCTGAATCAACCCACATTATATACTTTGTATCATTCATTAATACTCCCACACATGACATATTGTACTGAAGTATGGGGAAATACATATAAAAAAAACATATATCCAGTCTTTATGCTTTAGAAGAGAGCTATTAGAATAATAAACAAAGCTGCTTACAGGGAACCAACAAACCCACTTTTTCTTAAATTAAAAGCTCTGAGATTGAAAGATCTGGTTGACTTTAAAACTGCAGAAATAATGTTTAAAGTGAAGAATCTATCACTGCCCGCAAATATCCAAAAGCTGTTCCAAATAAGCGAGAAACAATATCATTTCAGAGGAACATGTATATTTCAAAAACCTTCATTGAGAAATACCACCAAGCAACACTGTGTCTCAGTGCAAGGAGTCAGACTGTGGAATGCTTTTGGACCTGAATTAAAATCATGTACAACGCCTGGACAATTTAAACAAAAACTAAAGGAAGAAATACCCCAATCATATATACAAGATGACATGTAAAATCACATAAGGATTGTCATATCCAGTCTGTGTTTTTTTTTTTTTTGGTTTTTTTTGTTTTGTTACTTATTTGTACCCGTAGGTAGATTTGGTTTGCAGTCTGGTGACAAGCCACCGGCTGCTGGTCGCTGCGTGCGCGAGCGCCCTAAACCTACATGTTTTTGGTATACGGGAGGAAACCGGAGAAATCCCGGAGTAAACCCGCGCAACACGGGGAGAACATGCAAACTCCACACAGCTCACTGTTGGTCGGGGGCTGGGATCAAACCCACGATCTCATGATCCCCGCGGTCCCCCGGCCGAGGGTAAAACTGTGCTGCCACAGTGCTAAACCACTGCGCCACCGTGCAGCGTGTTTAGCAGCGTGTTGTGCTGTTGCTTAGTTTTTTGTCACATTTTGTCTTAGCTTTGTTCCGAATTGTAATCGCTCTTGTTCTGTTTTTCTTTTGAATTCTTAGATGGAACATGGGTGGGCAATATACGCTGCGGCTTCAGCCATCACCCATTTTGGATAACTTATGCTGAATTGTATAATCCGAGGAGTTATTGTTTAATTTGACCTTGTTAGATTTTTTTTTCTTTCCCCTTTGTTATATTATTCGGTTCCTTTTTTTTTTTAATCTTTACTTTTAATCTATCCGAAATAAAGATTCACTCATTCATTCATAAGATAAGATAAGATAAGCCTTTAGTAGTCCCACAATGGGGAAATTCCAGGATTACGGCAGCAAAGGGATAGCAGCACTCAGAGCAATAATAAATAAGATAATAAGATAAGAACTGGTCAGCCAAAGCAATAAATACATATACATACAGATATATGCACAGTGCAGGAGCATTGCAGCTAGAAGGAATAAACAGCGTTTCAGTTTTTTTAAGTCACCCTGCAGAATCTGAATATGTACCCAGACAGTATATTTCACATTTCAATCAACAGTGTTTTTGCCACCCTCTATAATGGTTGATATTGTCCTAGTTGTGTATTGGAGCGGACAATCTCTATTGTGCAAAGTTGTGACATTTAGTACATGTAATACGACCTCTACTAGCAGCCCTGGTTAGGTTATAAAGTCTGACAGCCATAGGTAGGAAGGACCTGCGGAAACTCTCTGTTGTCCACCTAGGAGGGCACAGCCTACAGCAAAATGAGTTCCTAAGAGTGTTCAGCGTGTCCCACACGGGGTGGGACTCGGACTCCAGGAGAGATGACAATTTAGCCACCATCCTCTCTCCTATTTCATCCACTGGGTCAAGGCGTTGCCCCAGAAAAGGAGGTAGCTTTTTTGATCAGTCTGTTCAGTCAATTCTGTCGGCTACTGTGATGCCACTGCCCCAGCAGACCACTCCAAATGTGATGGGTGATGCTACCACTGAATCGTAGAAGGTCTTGTGTCTTGTGTCTTTTGGAGTGCCCCTTGCACTCCAAAAGACCTGTCTCCTCAGAAGGAACAGCCTGTGCTGCCCTGTCTTGTAAAGTGCATTGGTGTTGTGTGACCAGTCCAGTTTATTGTTCAGGTGAACACCCAGGTACTTGTAAATTGTCACCATCACAATGTCTGTTCCCTGGATGTTTACTGGTGCTTTGGGGGGTTGTCCTCGTCTGTAGCAGTCCATCACCAGTTCCTTAGTTTTCCTCGCATTGATCTAGAGGCAGTTCCACAGGCATTAGTCCACGAAGTCCTGGATAAGTCCTCTGTACTCTGTGTCATCCCCATCTGAGATGAGGCCAATGATCGCAGAGTCATCAGAGAACTTCTGTAGATGGCAGTGTGGTGTGGTGTGTGAAAAAGTAAGCAGTGTAGAGGATGAACAGGAAGGGAGCAAGAACTGTTCCCTCGGGCCCCCTGTACTGCAGATGAAAATGTCAGACACATAGTCCTTGGTTCTCACAAACTGTGGTCAGTCTGTCAGGTAGTCCAGGGTCTACAATTACAGGTGCTGGTCCACCCCTGCACACGGCAGCTTGTCCCTCAGGATCACTGGTTGGATGGTGTTGAAAGCACTGGAGAAATCAAAGAACATCATAGTCACAGTGCTCCCAGCTTTCTCCAGGTGGGACAGGGAAGGATGTAGGCAGAAGACCACTGCATCCTCCACCCCAATGCCATGCTGGTAGGCAAACTGAAGTGGATCCATCGCTGGTCCCACAAGGAAGCGGAGGTAGGCGAGAAAAAGCCTCTCCAGTGTCTCCATTAGGTGTGATTTGAGGGTCACTGGTCTGTAGCTATTCGGGTCCTTGGGGTGTGGACTTCGGTAAGGGTACCACACAGGATGTTTTCCATCTGTGGTACCCTCACCAGCTTCAGGATCAGGTTCAGGTTCAGGTTCAGGTTACTTTATTTGTACCCGTAGGTAGATTTGTTTTGCAGTCTGGTGACATCCATATTTACAAGCCACAAATTACATTCAACATAGACACAAAAACAGGCATACATGAAGCTGACTATAAACATGATAAAAATACTCAAGGCTCCATCAATCAGGGTATAAAAAGACAAAGAGATTGGAGAAAAGCAAGAGATAAGAGAGAAGGGTCATATCAAAAGTTAAAAACTAGTCAAAGAGGTTAAAAACTCAAAGGTCTAAAACCCAATAAAATATTTAGAACCCAAGTGACATCCTACAAAAATAAGTAAATATAAAATGGAGTTAATAAATAGGTACCTAAATTATGTGCAATATATTTTTACAGCTTGTTCAACTCTTTGACAGCAGCAGGGACAAAGCTGTTTTTGTAGCGCTGGGTTCTACTTTTTGGGACAGCAAACCTCCGTCTTGAGGGAAGAAGCTGAAAGTGGCAGTGCAAAGGGTGGGAGTCACCATTTAAAATGGAGGTAGCCATCCTCTGTACTTGTCTGGTGTACAGGGATATCAGGCTCAGCTGTGGCTCACCAAGCAAACGACTGGACCATCTAACTACATGATCCAAGGATTTCCTCTGTTTCAGTTTTATCTGACCAAACCATGACACTAAAGAAAAGGATAAAAGAGATTCAATAAAAGCCCGATAAAACATTGTCATTATGGTTCGGTCAACTTGGAAGCGTGCAAGTTTTCTCAAGCAATGCAAAAGTTGCTGACCCTTTTTGCACAACATTTCACAGTTCTCTTCAAAGTTTAAATTACTATCAATAATCGTCCCAAGATATTTGTAGGATTGTACACATTCGGTGGTCTGGTCTTTTAGTACGGTGACTTTGTGCCTGGGATTTTTCCTCCTAAAGTCAATAATCATGTCTTTAGTTTTTGTCGTATTCAGCTGCAGGTAGGAATCCTCACACCAGTGAACAAAATCATCAACTACTGGGCCGTGGCCACTCTCACCATCCTGGAGGAGACTGACAATAACTGAGTCATCAGCATACTTTATAATGTTTCTGTTGTCATGTCTGCTCCGACACAAGTTTGCGTACAGGATGAAGAGTAGTGGTGACAACACACACCCCTGAGGAGAGCCAGTAGAAGAGCACTTTAGGTCAGACAATGTACCATTGACACTTACTCTCTGCGTCCTGTTGGTTAAGAAATCCAGAATCCAACCCAACAGATTATTGCTCAAATCAAATTGCTGTAGGAGCCTTTCAACTAAGATATGAGGTTGGATTGTATTAAAGGTGGAGGAAAAGTCCACAAATAAAAGCCTGGCGTGTGTCCCATTAAAATCCAGATGTTTAAAAAGCATGTTAAACAGAGTGACAGTGGCATCCTCCACTCCTCTGTGAGGCCTATAGGCAAACTGCAGAGGTTCCAATGCATGCTCAGTCTGCTTTAGGACCTCACATCTGACCAGTTTTTCAAAAATTTTCATTAAAATTAAAGTCAAAGCAACTGGTCTAAAGTCGTTTACCATTTTAGGACAGCTGGATTTTGGAACTGGAACAACCACGGCTTCTTTCCAGATCTTAGGCACATGTTGTGTCTGTAAGGACTTGTTGAAAATGTAATGAAATATAGGACTCAGTTCATGTGCACAGGACTTAACCAAGTGCCCACATATATTATCAGGGCCCCGACTTTTGTTTACTTTTACAGCGCAGAACTCCCTTTTAACATCCTGCACCTCAATATTAAAGTGCTGATTGTCTTTGAGTTTTTGTTTCAAATCTTGGGTTTCTGTGCTAAAATCAAAGGAGTCAAAACGACTATAAAAACAATTAAGAGCATTAGCCAGCTCTGTGTCTGAATTAAAAACATCTAAAAACACACGATTACTGCGCTCTGTGCTCTGAAGGCCTGAAATAGTTTTCATACTGGCCCAGGCTGAACCAAGTTTCTGTGTTGCCATCTTGCTTTCCAACTCTGATATATAATTCTGTTTTGCTCTTAAAATTTCGGCCTTCAGCTCCTTTGTGGCAACCTGTAGCTCAGAAACAGACCCCTGTTTAAAGGCAAGTGCTTTCCTCTGTAAGCAGGATTTAACTGATTTTGTAACCCATGGTTTGTTGTTGGGATATATTTTGACATGTTTACGTGGAACAATCTTATTTTTACAGAAAGCCATGTATGAGCATGTGACGTCCACCAAAGAGTCCAAATCATTCCCGCAGGCCAGTGTGAACATCTCCCAGTCTGTACAGTTAAAGCATTCCTGGAGGCTGTGCACTGAATCGTCTGTCCACACAACAATGTCTCTCGTCTCCACCTTGCCTCTTGTGAGAGCAGTTTTATATGTGGGCAGCAAATGTACACAGTTGTGATCTGAGGATCCTAAAGGAGGAAGGGGGAGTGATTTATAGGCCCTCTCTATGGATCCATAGCACAGGTCCAATGTCTTTTTTCGCCTGGTTGGGCAGGAGACATACTGATAAAAGTTTTTAAGTGTCTTCTTTAAAGAAACATGGTTAAAATCCCCAAGAATGAAGTTTGGCGCCTCTGGAGAAATTGATTGCAGCTGCTGGATCACATCAAAGATGGTGCTGCAGGCGGAGTCAGCATCTGCCCTCGGGTGAATGTACACAGTTGTGATGAAAAGCTGGGGGAACTCGCGAGGCAAATAAAAGGGGCGTAGTGACACAGACAGCAGCTCCACATCGGGTGTACAGATGCGCTCTCTGACCATGACAGATGTGCAGTACTGCTTATTAATATATAAATATACGCCGCCCCCCTGACGCTTCCCCGTTACCTCTTCCTGCCGATCCGAGCGCAGCGGGGCTTCAAAGCCGTCAATCCACAGGTCTGCATCTCGGTCATGCGCACTAAGCCAAGTCTCGGTATAAGCCATGACACAGCAGTTCTTAAAGTCCTTCTGGGAGCGTACATTCCCTTGAATTTCATCCACCTTGTTTCTCAGAGACTGTACGTTCCCAAAAATCATCGAAGGAAGAGGAATGTTACCAAACTGACATCTTCTCAGGCTCAATTTCACACCTCCACGCTTTCCGGCTTCCTTCTGCCGTCTCTCCCGTCTCTCTTTTCACCGCTGTGTCCGTCTCAAAATAAAGTCCGGCAGTTGCGGCTTAGGTTCAATCACAGCCGCTGCATCAACCATGTTTAAATGCAGCAACATGTCCCTGGAATAATGTATTCTGCCCGCCATGATGCCGAACGCGTTTACCTCAGAGACAAAGAGCCGGAGGAAAAGTAGCAGCAGTGCAAGAAAGGGAAGGAAGTCCATGTTGTTGGAACCAGGGAGCTCTCCACCATATAGTCCACAAACACTCCAGGGCAGAAACGACACAGAGGATTTTGTAAAAACATATGAAAGTACATAAAAACAGACACACAGGCGACAAACTTTTTCACCAGCTGCCGGTCGCTGCGTGCGCATGCGCCCTGAGTAGATGTCTGAAGATTTGCCCCATGATCCCACACAGCTGGTCTGCACAGGACTTGAGGAGCTTCATGCTGATTTTGTTCAGACCTGCAGCCTCCCTCACCTTGATCTTCTTCAGCTCTGCTCTCATCTGGGTCTTAGTGAGAGTCAGGTTGGGGCAGGGGGGATGTGTGTTGGGGGGAGAGGGGGTTGGGTCTTGGGGGGAAAACAGCAGGGGATGTACGAGGGGGTGTGGGGGGAGGGCCATGTACAGTGGGACTAGATGAAGGTGGAGGCAGCAGTGGTTGGTGGGCAGGCTAAGAAGAGGGCAGTTGGTCATACCTGTTAACCCTTAGATGCATAAGAGGGGTAACAATTACCCCAGCGGTTGTTTTTTTTTTGTTTTTTTTGCAATATCTTTGTAATTTTAATTTTTTATCATTTAATCTTCCATGTATTCCTCAAATAGGTTGTGTTTGACGTGAGCCCATTTGGATTTGTATCTAATTGTTATATTTTTTTAAGTAATTGCATTTTTTCAATTCATCAGTACCACACTTTTCCATATGTGACCAGAAGCTTTTCCCTAGCTGTCCCCTTTTGAATCTCACCACGGTTATCAGTAACACTGTAGACGCTGCAATTTGCATCTCAGACTGGATGCCGAGGGTAAACAGATGAGGACAATACAGTGTATACAGTGAGGACAATGTCAGTATTTTTAGATGCAGGGGTCAAAAATGCCCGAGCGGTTGTTTTTTTTTTTCCAATATCTTTGCAATTTTAATTTTTTTATCATTTAATCTTCCATGTAGTCCTCAAATAGGTTGTCTTTGACATGAGGCCATTTGGATTTGTATCTTATTGTTATATTTTTTAATTGCATTTTTTCTATCAGTACCACACTTTTCCATATATGGGGTCAAAAATGACCCTAAGCTGTTCCCCTTCTTTTGTTGACCAAAATATAATTTAAAATAATAATAATAATAATAATAATAATAATAATAATAATAATAATAATAATCACCCAAAATATAATAAAAATAATCATCTTTAACCAAACTGAAAGAAATTTCTTAAGTTTACATCATAAAACACATACATTCTAATTGGGGTCATTTTGACCACACTCATGGAAGAGTGTTGGAATTGGTTGGTCATGGAACAAGTTCAGGTTGCTCACCCACTGTCTACCCCCCGTGGCCTGGAAGGAGGTATTCTGGTGCCCACAGATGGTTTTGAGGCGTCTCCAGACACCACTGACATCACTCAGTTGCAGCTTGTCCTCCATCTTCTTCCTGTAGTTGTCCTTCCCCTCTCTGATCTGATCAGACTATGGCCCCTTTGTTGTTGCAAAACTGTAGATTGCCCTGTTGTGGGACTAATAAAGAATTATTTTAACTGTATATGATATAACTTGATTTGAAAAGATCAGATGGATGTAAATCAGCTTAGTTATTTAACTAAACACGAAGCAGGATCTGTAAAGCGTTTGGTCATCTAGAGATGAGAAGAAGTGCTATGTAAGTGAACATCGTTTACCATTTAAACAAAATGTGTGGCTGTCTTAAAGGCTCTTTCGTTTGGTCTTATTAGGGTCCTTGTTTTTTGGTCACACTCTTACATATAGCCAAGAGTATATTATCACTTACTTTTACAGCAGATCTGTGTACATAAGTATAGACAATAAATGCCGTTTTGTATCAGGATGATTTATATTTTTAACACAAGAAACGCTCTTGTTATGGTATCTGATTCACTTTGTGAGATGTCTGAGAGGAACTGTCAAAAATAATAATAATTAAGCTGTAATGTCTCTATATTACATGGAATTTGGAAAACCTGCACCTTCCTAAACCAACACAATGCTCTGCACCCTCATGAGAAATTATCCATTAAATAGTACAGCCACTCGCCTAGTGCAGAATGTATAAACTAGAAAATCCATTACAGTTTAATAAATGCTTTATTGTAACCTTGAGCAACTGTGCTGAAAAATTTGTAGACATAACACAATAAAAGGTACTCTGGTGTAATTTGAGCCAGCAAGCTCTGTCTTCTTGCAAGTGTGCAGATTTAAATTCAAACTTGCTGGTGTGGGAGATTGGAGGACAATGCATATTCAGATGCTAATTCTCTGCATTTGTCTGTGAAGCAGTGGTCCATATAATTTGACTTTATGGGCTTGTCCTGAGTGCCAGCTCAGGCTCTGGAAATGGAAATGAAATTGTTATGAGATGATGCTGAGAAATGCAGTGAGAGTGAAGATGTGTCAGACAGTAAGACCACCTGATTTAGATTTCTTTTCACCTTATGATGAGATGACTATTGAAATTGCATATTGTATAGTTTGTGGTGATGGTTATTATATGTTTGAATTAATTAACCTGTTTTTGTGGCTTCTGAGTAAACACCAGTTTAGACCAGTTGCTGGCATGTCCCCACGTAGTGTTAACTGTATGGGGACAACATGATTTACTGCATCACAGAATACATCAGATTCTGTGAAAACACAGCCATGCTAGCCCAGACCGTACACTGTTTCCCCAACAACAAACCACGGATCACCAGTGACCTCAAAGAACTTCTCAACAAGAAGAAGAGGGCTTTTAGGTCTGGAGACAAGGAGTAACTGAGGAGAGTACAGTGGGATGTTGAGGATGTATAAAGACAATTACAGGAGGAAGTTGGAGGATAAAGTCCAGCAGAAAAACATAGATGTGTGTACTGGAATGAGACACATCACTGGTTGTAAGGGGAGTAACAGACATTGGGGAGCCTGCAGAGAGCTGATGGGCTGAACTTGTTTTTTTAATAGGTTCAACTCACCATCTGTCACCCCCACAACACAGTCAGAACCCTACACACCCCTTCCCCCTCACTCCACTGAGCAGCACCTCTCTCCCCCTCCTCTGAAGACATCACCACCAACCCCAAAATCACTGTGACCACAGACCTGGTTAAGAAACAGCTGGAGAGACTCCACCATTGGAAGGCTTCAGGCCCTGATGGCATCTCCACCAGGATCTTGACAACCTGTGTCAACCAGCTATCTCCTGTACTGAAACACCTGTGCAATCTGAGCCTGAGTCTGGAGAGAGTATTTTGGAAGACGTCCTGTCTGGTTCCTGTCCCCAAGAAGTTGTCTCCATCTGACCTGACTCACTATCGAACAGTTGCCCTCACATCTCATGTGATGAAGGTCCTGGAGAGACTGGTCTTAGCCCACCTGAGGCCGCAGGTGAAGATGTGGCTGAACCCTCTGCAGTTTTCATATCAGCCCCACTTCAGAGTTGAAGACACTGTCATCTACCTGCTGCAATGAGCCCATCTGCACCTTGATGGCGGTGGAAACACTGTGAGAACAACATTCCTTGATTTCCCCCATGCCCTTAACACCATCCAGCCACTAATGCTGGGTGAGAAGCTGCAGGGGATTGGGGTCAACAGCTCTGTGATCTCCTGGATTACTGATTACCTGACAGGAAGGCCACAGTTTGTCCAGCTGGGCAGTGTCTTGTCTGATGTGGTGGTTAGTGATACGGGAGTTCCACAGGGGACTTTGCTCTCTCCTTTTCTCTTCACCTTATATGCCACTGACTTTCAGTGCAACACCGAGTCATGCAACTTGCAGAAATTCGCTGATGACTCAGCTGTTGTGGGGTGTATAAGGGGGGGAGAGGAGGAGGAGTACAAGGCACTGGTAGACAGATTTGTGGACTGGACCTAGCAGAATCACCTGAGTCTGAATCTCAGCAAGACCAGAGAGATGGTGATTTACTTCAGGAAGTAGAGAACGCCTTCTCAGTCACTGCAGATTAGGGGGAGGATGTGGAGGTAGTGGAGGAATACTGATATTTGGGTGTCATGATCAGCAACAGACTGGACTGGAAATCTAACACCGGTGCTGCATTCAAGAAGGGGATGAGCACAGTCTGCTTTCTGAGGAAGCTGAGATCCTTCAACGTGTGCAATAGGATGCTGGAGCTTTTCTACCAGACTGTTGTTGCCAGCGCCATCTTCTTTGCTGCTGTCTGTTGGGGTAGCAGTATCAGAGCCAGTGACGTCAACAGACATGACAAAATTATCAAGAGGGCTGGCTCTGTAATTGGTCTAAGGCCGGAGACCTTTGAGACTGTGGTGGAGTGGAGGACACTAAACAAACTGCAATCAATCATGGACAATCCTGATCACCCCCTTCACCACACACTGGACAGACAGTGGAGCACTTTCTCCAGCAGACAGCCACAACTTCACTGCCGAATGGCTAGGTACAGGAAATCTCTCCTGCCACATGCCATTTTGCTGTACAATAACTCACTCTGATGTTGCATTTTGGTTATAACTATGCTGCCATACTGCACCTTACAGTCTAATTGGTACCTAACATTTCACCCTGTGCCTGAGAGTCCTGCATTGTAAAGTGCGTACAATTCATCTATCTATACGAGTCATCTTCTATTCATCTTAGAGGTGGTGTGCGATGTATATAAAGTTTTCTAGGCAGTTTTTCTTTCCCTGTGTAATTCCTTTGTCTATTATGCTGTGTGTCCTTTTGGTTGTCTACTGTCATGCTGCTGCTACACTGTAATTTCCCAGTTTGGGATGAATAAAGTACATCTATCAATTATTTTTTTTTTGTATGCAAGATGGCGGCACGCGTGTGCGCAGCGGCTCTTTGCTCCCTATTTTTTATGTATGCTGTTTTTGGATATTGGACTGTGTGAAGCTGGATTTGTGTACAGTTGTACCGAGCTGATAAACATTGGACTTCAACAAAAGTCTGCTGTTACAGCAGTTTTTGAGAACACACAAAACATACCGGAGGCTATCTGTAGACCAGCAGGATCACCATGGATTGTTGTCAGTCCTGGAAAGTGACGCAGATGGAGGAGGGAGAGAAAGAAAAAAGCGGGGATGCCGGTCGGGCCTGCTAGACGAGGCTAAAGTGACAGCCGCATAGACCTCCACTACCCAGCATTTTTCTCTCCAACGCTAGAAGCATCGTCCACAAGATGGATGATCTAGAGCTACAGCTGGCAACTAGTAAAACTGTGAGAGACTGCTGTGTGCTGTTGTTAATGGAAAGCTGGCTCCACCCACTGATCACCGATGCTGCAGTGCAGCTACCAGAGCGCACACTTCACCGTATGGACCAAACAGAGGAATCCGGTAAACATAGAGGGGGCGGTCTCTGCATTTTTCTTCACAACAATTGGACTAACCACAGTCGTATTATTAACACTTACTGTTCTCCTGATCTAGAGACAATGTCAGTTTTATGTCGGCCTTTTTATCTTCCGAGAGAGCTGACCGTTGTTATTATAACAGCGGTCTATATTTCTCCTGATGCAAATACTAAAGCGGCCCTTAGTCATTTGTACAGTGTAATAAATAAACAGCAGCAGGCCTATCCCGAGGGTGTTCACATCATAGCTGGTGATTTTAATCAAGCATGCTTGAAAACTGTGCTGCCTAATTTCACACAGTATGTGAAATGTGCCATGAGGGGAAAGAATTGTCTTGATTGGGTGTATTAGAACATGAAACATGCTTACAGAGCTGTGCCGTGTCCACATCTTGGCCTGTCAGACCATCTATCATTGCTCCTCATCCCAGCATACACCCCCCTCAGGAGAACTGCTAGACCTACTATAAAGAACATCACAACATGGCCTGAGGGAGCTCTTTCTCAGCTGCAAGACTGTTTTTCAAACACTCTATGGGATTTATTCAAGAATGAGGATCTGGAAATGTACACACAGACTGTATTATGCTACATCACCTACTGTATCAACCAGGTGACTGTGGAAAAACACATCAGGGTTTTTCCTAACCAGAAGCCTTGGATGACAAAAGAAGTCCAGGCACTCCTCAGAGCCCGTGATACAGCCTTCAGATCAGGGGATACAGATCTGTATAGCACCACCCGGGCTAATCTGAAGAAAGGCATTAAGGAGGCTAAACAGATGTATAAGAAGAAAGTTGAGGACCATTTTTCTGATAATAATTCGAGACAAGTATGACAAGGCTTTCACCATATCACAAACTATAAGGGCAGCAGCATCATTTCCAGTGACATCAGCGCCTCACTGGCAGAAGAATTGAACTGCTTTTTCGCACGGTTTGAGGCAAAAACACCTCGCCCAGACCCACTGACATTATTGAATGCCAGCTCTGATGTGCTTACTCTGCAGGATCATGAGGTGAGACAGACACTGAGAGCAGTTCACCCGAGAAAGGTACAGGTCCCAATGGTGTGCCAGGAAAGGTGCTCAGAGCGTGTGCAGATCAGCTATGCTCTGTTTTGACTGACATTTTTAATTTGTCTCTCAAGGCTGCACGGTGGCGCAGTGGTTTAGCACTGTGGCAGCACAGTTTTACCCTTGGCCGGGGGATCGCGGGGATCATGAGGTCGTGGGTTCGATCCCAGCCCCCGACCAACAGTGAGCTGTGTGGAGTTTGCATGTTCTCCCCGTGTTGCGTGGGTTTACTCCGGGATTTCTCCGGTTTCCTCCCGCATACCAAAAACATGTAGGTTTAGGGCGCTCGCGCACGCAGCGACCAGCAGCCGGTGGCTTGTCACCAGACTGCAAACCAAGTCTACCTACGGGTACAAATAAGTAACAAAAAAAAAAAAAAAAGGCAGCCGTTGTTCCACAGTGTTTAAAATCTGCAGTCATTATTCCTGTGCCTAAAAAACATATTATTAGCAGTCTGAATGACTATCGACCAGTAGCATTAACACCCATTGTTATAAAGTGCTTTGAGAAAATGGTATTGAAACATCTTTTGCCTAGCCTCCCCCCAGACTTTGATCGGTACCAGTTTGCCTACAGGAGGAGCAGATCCACTGAAGATGCTATTGCTATAGCTCTCCACTCGGCATTCAGCCATTTAGAAGACAAGGGGAGCGATGTAAGAATGTTGTTTGTGGACTATAGCTCGGCATTAAATATAATTATTCCCAACATTCTCATCACCAAATAGGTTCAGCTTGGTCTGCCTACTCACACTTGCAGCTGGATTAACGACTTCCTAACAAACAGAACACAGACTCTTAGACTTGGACCTCATTCCTCCTCTACAGTCATGCTTAACACAGGCTCGCCACAGGGCTGTGTGTTGAGCCCCACTTTGTATTCATTGTACACATATGACTGCATACCTGTTCATCCCACAAACATTATAGTGAAGTTTGCAGATGACACAACAGTAGTGGGGCTCATATCAGGAGGAGATGAGTCCGCATACAGAGATGAGGTCCAGAAACTGGTGAGATGGTGCTCAGATAATAATCTGCTATTGAATAAAAAAAAAAACAACAACAAAAGAACTCATTATTGATTTTAGGAAGCATAGCAGTGAACCGCCTCCTCTATATATAGGCAAGGAGTGTGTGGAAAGGGTGGAGGCTTTTAAGTTTCTGGGTGTTCATATTTCTCACATCCTTACCTGGGAAGTTAACGCCATAGCTATGATAAAAAAGGCTCAACAACGTCTACACTTTCTGAGGCTCCTCAAGAAGAATGGCCTGAATGCACAGTTGCTGGTTTTATTTTATTGCTCTGCTATTGAGAGCATTTTGTCATATGGCATCACGGTTTGGTTTGAGGGCTGTTAAGCCACAGACCACAAAGCCTTCCAGAGAGTGATCGAGACTGCGCAAAAAATCACTGGCTGTTCTCTCCCTTCTCTGGAAGAGATTTCCAGGTCTCGGTACCTCAACAGAGCTACTGCCATCATTAAAGACTGCACTCATCCAGGCCATGATTTCTTTCACTTGCTCCCCTAGGGAAAGCGGTACAGATGCCATAAAACCTGGACTACCAGGTTTAATCATAGTTTTTTCCCAGCAGCAGTACATATTTTGAACATATTTATGTAACACGTACAGACTGCTGATGTTATTTTAGGTTATTTTAGGTTATTTTGTGGCAATGACCCTGTGTGTATAAGCTGGTCTTATATATTTATCGCTCAGTATGTTTTCATTATTGCTATGTACATACTGTATTCAACTTTTAGGTAATATTGTTTCAAACATTATTTATTGTTGTAATTATGAGAATGTTAAATGCATGAGTGAATTGTGAGCATGATAGTTTGTTTTTAGGGAGCAGTATCTCAATTTTGTTGCATTGTTTATTAGCAATGAAATGACAATAAAGGCACTTTGACTTTGATCTATCTATCTATCTATCTATCTATCTATCTATCTATCTATCTATCTATCTATCTATCTATCTATCTATCTATCTATCTATCTATCTATCTATCTATCTATCTATCTATCTATCATTACTTGAAAATGATTATTAACAATTACTAAAGATGAGAGATGAGAAATCTGAATAAATAACCAAGCTGAAGAATTTGGTATTTAATAAGTTAGAAAATTAATTAATTAATTAAATGATCAATGAATGAATGAATGAGTTAAGCGTTTTTAATCAGTCTCTTAACTTGTGCATCAGTTCTTGACACCAAGTATTTCTAAAATCTATGACAAAGGAACCACACCTTTAACTCAGTTTAGTAAATTTATTGAAGAACCAAATTGACAGCAGACATCTTTTTAGCTTTGCAAAATAAAGAGTTAACCAGATTTTGTAATAACAGTGTTAATTTTGCATTAATGAAGAAAGAGCAATATTTACAGTGAATCCGGAAAGTGTTCACAGCACTTCACTTTTTTCCACATTTTGTTATGTTACAGCCTTATTCCAAAATGGATTAAATTCATTTTTTCCTCAAAATTCTACACACAATACCCCATAATGACAATGTGAAAAAAGGTTTTGCAAATTTATTAAAAGTAAAAAACTAAGAAATCACATGTACATAAGTATTCACAACATTTGCTCAATACTTTCTTGATGCACCTTTGGCAGCAATTACAGCCTCAAGTCTTTTTGAATATGATGCCACAAGCTTGGCACACCTGTCTTTGGGCAGTTTGGCTCATTCCTCTTTGCAGCACCTCACAAGTTCCATCAGGTTGGATGGGAAGTGTCGGTGCACAGCCATTTTCAGATCTCTCCAGAGATGTTCAATTGGATTAAAGTCTGGGCTCTGGCTGGGCCATTCAAGGACATTCACAGACTTGTCTTGCGGCCACTCCTTTGATATATTGGCTGTGTGCTTAGGGTTGTTATCCTGTGTAAAGATGAACCGTCGCCCCAGTCTGAGGTCAAGAGCGCTCTGGAGAAGGTTTTCATCCAGGATGTCTCTGTACATTGCTGCATTCGTTTTTCCCTCTTTCCTGACTAGTCTTCTAGTTCTTGCTGCTGAAAAATATCCCCACAGCATGATGCTGCCACCACCATTGCCGTGGTTATGAGCAGTGCTTGGTTTCCTCCAAACATGACGCCTGGCATTGATTCAGCTTATTTTATTTATAAAGCGCCACATCACGACAGAAGTCATCTCATAGTGCTACAAAATGCAGAGAAAACCCCACAATTTTGGAAAGACCCAGCAATCAGACAATCCCCTGTGAACAAGCACTTAGCGACGGTGGAGAGGAAAAACTCCCATTAAACAGGAAGAAACCTCTAGCAGAACCAGACTCAGGGAGGGGCAGTCATCTGCTGCGACTGGCTGGGGGTGAGGGGATAGAAAGGATAAAGAGGACAGACATAAAGAACATAACTGTGAGATGCCAAGTACATTACTGGAAGTCACCCAGCTGTATGGATCTATTAACAGCAGAACAGAAGTGGGGTTAAGAGACACAAAATCCCTCCCTAATCGTAGGCTATATTAAAAAGGAAGGATTTTACCCTGTTCATAAAAACAGAGACCGAGTCTGACACCCGGACCCAGAGTGGTAATTGGTTTCATAGAGAAGGAGCTTGATAGCAGAAGGCACTGCCACCGAATGTACTTTTGGAGATTCTGGGCATTACAAGAAATCCAGCATTTTGGGACCGTAATGTTCTATTAGGATGGTAAGGTAATATCAGATCTTTTATATATAAGGGGGCCTGATTATTAAGAGCTTTGAAAGTGAGAAGAAGGATTTTAAGCTTAATTCTAAACTCTATGGGAAGCCAATGAAGAGAGGACAGAACCAGAGAGATATGATCTCTTTTTCTAGAGCCAGTTAAAACTCTTGCAGCAGCATTTTGGATCAAATGAAGACTTTTTAAGGATATTTTAGGACAACCTGATAATAATGAGTTACAATAATCTAATCGAGAGCTGACGAATGCGTGAATCAGTTTCTCAGCACCATTCAGAGACAAGATGCTCCTAATCTTGGCAATATTGTGCAGATGATAGAAGGCAGTCTTAGAAACAAATTTAATATGTGAATTAAAGGACAGATCTTGATCAAAAATAACTCCAAGGTTCCTCACAGAACTATTCAGAGTGAGAGTGGCGGCATCCAAATTAAGAGCATGATTTGGAAAGGAGTTTCTAAGGTGTTTTGGGCCAACAAGAATGACTTGAGTCTTATCTGAGTTTAATAGCAAAAAATTACAAGTCATCCAGTCTTTGATTTCCTTAAGACAGGAATCTAACTTGGCTAATTGATTACAATCATCGGGCTTCATTGACAGGTATAGTTGTGTGTCGTCTGCGTAACACTTAAAATGTATACACTGTTTTCTAGTGATATTGCCTAACGGAAGCATATATAAACTAAAAAGAGTAGGGCCTAACACAGATCCCTGTGGCACTCCGTGACTGAGCTTAGAGTTGGAAGAAAATTCATCATTGATGTGAACAAACTGAAATCTATTGGAGAAATAAGATCTAAACCACTGCAGCAAAGTTCTGCTCAGTCCAATATAGTGTTCTAATCTATCAAGTAGAATGGCATGATCGATAGTGTCAAAGGCTCCACTAAGATCTAAAAGGACAAGAACAGAAACAAGTCCATTATCAGATGTGATAAGGAGGTCATTAGTGACAGTGCTGTGCTGAACTCTGAACCCAGATTGAAACTCCTCAAACAAACCAACTCCCTGCAAGTGGTCAAACAATTGTGCAGCAACAACCCTTTCCAAGATTTTTGAAATGAAAGGCAGGTTAGAGATTGGTCGATAGTTAGCCAAAACTCCTGGATCGAGTGTCGGCTTTTTAAGTAAAGGTTTAATTACAGCAGTTTTAAAAGCCAGTGGTACATAACCCAGAGTTACAGAAGAATTAATTATATGAAGAATATGATTACCAATAATTGGGAAGACTATTTTAAATAACCTGGTAGGAATAGGGTCCAAAAGGCAAGATGAAGGCTTAGATGAGGAGATTATTTTATCCAACTCTAAGAGGTCGATTGGGGTAAACTTATCTAAACAGATATCAATTGAGGGAGTTGTAGTAGTTAATGTACCTGAGTTTACGGTAGGAAGAATCTGACTGATTTTATCTCTAATAGATAAAATGTTATGATTGAAAAAGTTCTGAAAGTCCTGACTAGAAAGCTTAGGGGGGATGCGGGGATTGACCGAGTCCTGACACTTTGTCAGCCTGGCTATAGTGTTGAAAAGAAACCTGGTGTTATTCTTATTCCCTTCTATTAATGTAGAATAATAACTTGATCTGGCTTTTCTAAGAGATTTTTTTATAAATTAAGAGATGATTTCTCCACACTAAATAGAATTCCTTTAAATTAGTAGAACGCCATTTCCTTTCCAATTGACAAGTCTTCTGTTTTAAGCTACGAGTTTCTGAGTTAAACCAAGGGGTTAGAAATCTCTGGTTAGACTTTTTTCATTTTTAAAGGGGCTACCAAATCTAGAGTCTGATGCAGAGAGGCTGTAACACTATCTACCATGCTATCAATTACGGAAGGAGCAGGCTCTCCATTTTTTATTTCTGTTGTGTTGACCCATGATATAGAGGAGACAATCTGCAAAAATTTGGTAACAACATCATCTGAAAGATATCTG
Source organism: Pholidichthys leucotaenia (assembly GCA_020510985.1). Taxonomy (NCBI): domain Eukaryota; kingdom Metazoa; phylum Chordata; class Actinopteri; order Cichliformes; family Pholidichthyidae; genus Pholidichthys; species Pholidichthys leucotaenia. The sequence goes on along the minus strand of CM035837.1, from coordinate 230,452,630 downwards.
CTGTAGTAGTATTTTTCTTTAGGAGTCAAATAATCAGAAATAGTGAAATCAAAGGTTAACAGACAATGGTCTGACGGTCAAGGATTATGAGGAGACACTACCAGATTTTCTATATCTATACCATAAGTCAAAACAAGGTCCAATGTATGGTGGAGATAATGGGTAGAATTTTCTACTTGCTGGGAAAACCCCATTGAGTCTAAAATTGAATTGAATGCCTTATTAAGACAGTCACTGTCTACATCAACATGTATGTTAAAGTCCCCTACAATAATTATTCTATCTGATTTCAGCACTATGTAGCATCATCTCACTTTGGCTCAGCAATAATTATTCTTCTGCTTAAAGACATTTTGTTTCCCCCAGGAGTAAGACAGTCAAAAAATGGATTTTCTTCCTCCAGGCCACAGCTGAAATCCCATTCCTTTGTTAAAACCAGCCTGAGGAATTTTCCCAATGTCCGGCTTTGCTCTTATTGCCCCCATAAACATGCAACAGACCTGGCCAAACATGGATCCACAGCTCAATAAAATTTCCTTAAACTCTGGGACATGCTGGATTTAACCAGTGAATTTTAAAGTACATTATTACAAACTCAATTCTAAACCTTCTTCTTTTCAGAACTATGAAAAGCAAATGGACTCTGATGTTTTAATGTGGAAAATCAATAATATGTGTGAAATGCATTAATCTGTGATTTTATATATACTATATATGCATGTTAATGTTTAAATGAATGTTTATTCCTGCATGTTGATTTAGAAGCACTGCTTATAAGATATACTAAGCTTAGTTTAGTCATACATAAGTGTGTATATTCCAATGTATTTAAAATTGTGTGTATTCATTTGGACTGATATCACATTTCATCAGTCTTCAGAGAGACCCCACCTTCTTCATCTCATTGGTCCCTTGTAGACTGTTTGTTATTGGACTAAAAGTTCATCGCGGACACCCACGAAGGACACTCATTGGCTGAGATCCCGAAAGCCTGCGAAGCTCAACAGAACTCATAAAAGGCGAAAGACTCTTTGCTCTGCCTCTTTTTGCTCTCTTTCTGGATCGTCTCTTGTCTCTTTTCTCTTCACCCCTTCTCCACCGATCTTTTTTTCTCTTTGGACTCGTTCGTCTCTCTGAAGTCTATTGTCTACACACAGCAAGGAAGAACAAAGACTCCAACCACATGTCGCTTTTCTGAACATAGAGCAGATAACTCGTAATTTGTGTATGTAACTTTGTATTTTAATGTTTTTCTTTTTCTCTTAAATGCCTAGGAATTCCTATTTCTTTGAGCTCAATTCTTAATCGGAGTTAAACTCCAAATTTTACTTATCTCTTTTTCTTTGTTAAACTTTCTGTAAAATCACTGTTTGTTTAATTTTAATGTAAACTTTAATCTTGATTTTAATTTTTTTAAATATTTTTCTTGACCAAGCACCCACCAGGAGCTATTAATTTTATCTAAAGTCCAAAGCTTTTTTATTAATTTGAGATCGGATTAGATATCTTTAATTAATTATTATCGAAGGCCTCTGAAAAGACGCAGCTCTCCACATCACGTGCAGCTGAGGAAAATGCGCAGCTGTTCATCACATGCTGAAGAAGCGTCGTCATCATCTGGCTCCAAACCCAGTTTCAACTGTGGGTCATACAGCCGAGAATCAAGCCTGTTCGACCGCTTGAATTTAAAGGTCGAAATGTGGACCCTAAAAATATCTGCGGGCAGATATTAACGTCCATGAAATCTTGGGCTGAGGACGATGAAAGAACCATCATCACCGAGGGATCACGTGAGCTGTAACTTTAATTCATCTGCTGAATTAAACGTCTGAGGTTCAGTAATAATTTGTATATCTAATCAGATGCAAATTAACATAACTCTTCTTTTTATTAAAATTCTGTTTTTATTTTCTTAAGATTAATCCAGGACTTTTCATATAATTAGTAAACTTTCTCCATAAATTTGCGTTGTTTCCATAATCTGTTAACTCAAACTGATAGAAATTGGTTTCTCAGTTTAACCCTGGTTCCGAAAATATTGACATTGTTAATCCATCATTTACAAGATTGATTCTATGATTAATGGAATTACTGCAATGTCTGTTAATCCTTTCGTTTAATAAATATGTGAAAATGAGAGAAGTTGTTGAGAATTTATTTCATTCTGAGTCTGTTCAAGCACAGGTATTGAATTCATGGAAAATTTTTGAGACTGATTATTGATTAATTTATTGAGTGATTAAACAGGTATAAAGTGAAATTAAATATTAAATTGCTTCTTAGAGATAGAAGCTGGTGCCCCCACGAGTGTTATTAACTTTTCTGATGTATATGAAACGAGATTTGATCTCAGATTCCAATTCATCAATAGAAATTAAATAATTCATACCTGATCATATTTATTTATTAATATCCCATATAGTTTACCCTACAACTACATCAGCTAAAAATTCAGCAAATTCAGATAGAAACTCTGAGTAGGCCAGGGAGGACGATAAACTATGGCAAAGAGAATTTGTGGTTATGAGCGGTGCTTGGTTTCCTCCAAACATGACGCCTGGCATTGATGCAAAAGTGTTCAATCTTTGTCTCACCAGAGCAGGGAATTTTGTTTCTCATGGCCTGAGAGTCCTTCAGGGGCCTTTTGGCAAACTCTAGGTGGGTTGCCATGTGCCTTCTAATAAGGAGAGGCTTCTGTTGGGCCACTCTACTATATAGGCCTGATTGGTGGATTGCTGCAGAGATGATTGCTCTTCTGGAAGGTTCTCCTCTATTCCACAGAGGAACGCTGGAGGTCTGACAGAGTGACCAGCGGGTTCTTGGTCACCTCTCTGACTAAGGCCCTTGTCCCCCGATTGCTCAGTTTAGATGGCTGGCCAGCTCTAGGAAGAGTCCTGGTGGTTCTGATTTTCTTCCATTTATGGATGATGGAGGCCACTATGCTCATTTGGACCTTCAAAGCAGCAGAAATTTTTTTGTACCCTTCCCCAGATTTGTGCCTCGAGACAATCCTGTCTCGGAGGTCTCCAGACAGTTCCTTTGACTCCATGTTTGGTTTGTGCTCTGACATGCACTGTCAACTGTGGGACCTTGTATAGACAGGTGTGTGCCTTTCCAACTCATGTCCAATCACCTGAATTTACCACAGGTGGACTCCAACGAAGCTGTAGAAGGATCTCAAGGATGATCAGTGGAAACAGAATGGACCTGAGCTCAATTCTGAGCTTCATGGCAAAGGCTGTGAATACTTATGTACATGTGATTTCTTAGTTTTTATTTTTTAATAAATTTGCAAACATCTCAAACAAACATTTTTCACATTGTCATTACTAGTGCATACCCGTGCATGCCTGTAGAAACCCATGCATGCCCATAGAGGGGATGCTTTGGAGCAGAATTCTTGCCAGTTACAGGACAGTTGGTATAGTTACACAGCACTAAGTGGCAGTCACATGTGATGGGTTTTGGATGCAGCAAAACATAAAAATCACACAAAATATGCCCTGCCATCTGGGGCTGTTTGCCCCTGCTTGTTACTTCTTCTCCTGCCTGTCACTGTTCTGTCTATATATATGTCTTGTAAGGAGTCATGTGCTCTGTCTATGTACCATCATAAAGACATCATCTGGTGGGTCTTCTTCTTCTTCGTTCAGGCCACTGAAGGGTCTCCTCCTGTCTCAGACAGCTGTGTTGTTCACAGTCATGCCTGTGGAGTACTGGTGGAACCTGAGGTGTTTCATGTTAACGGCATCTTTTCTGAAGTGCAGCAATTCTCCTCATTCTATTGCTCTCCACCTGGTGGGTCGTCTTCTTCATTCAGACCACTGGTTGAGGGATAGGTGCGTCGTAATTCTAGTTCATGGGCATGATCCTGAAAAAGTGGCTTTCAACCCTTTTCAGGAAGGCCCGTGCATGCCTGTAGAAGCTAAGAAACCAGAGCACCTGGAGAAAATCAGCGCTTTGCTTGGAATTTTACACATTTGTAGTGTAGACTGGCATTCGTCAAGGTTACACATTTGCCACCATGTAGGCATGGCAAGTTGTCCTATGATGCCTGAGTTCATAGAATGCACTATGCTGATGAGGCAGAGATCATAGGCTGTCCTATGATGTCCTAGAAACATGCTTTAAAGTCTGTCGCACCCTATGCTGGTGAAGGGTGTCCTCCTGTCAGACGGGTGCGATTTACTGCTGGAACCTCAGGTATTTCATCTTCATGGCATCTTTTCCGACGTGCAGCAGTTGTCATCATTCTATTGCTCTCCATCAGGTGGGTCTTCTTCTTCTTCTTCTTCTTCTTCTTCTTCTTCTTCTTCTTCTTCTTCTTCTTCTTCTTCTTCTTCTTCTTCTTCTTCTTCTTCTTCTTCTTCTTCTTCTTCTTCTTCTTCTTCTTCTTCTTCGAGACTGCTGGTTGAGGGATAGGTGCATCATAATTTCAGTTCATGGACAGGATCATGAAAATAGATCTGAGCAAAAAGAGGCTTTCTGGCATGGACTCACCGTATATGACATCATAAAGACATGAAGGCAGCCTTGATGTATATGACATCATAAAGACACATTTGTCTACCTGCCGTCATATAGGTATCACGAGTCGTCCTATGTTGCCTGAGTTCATGTTCTATATGACATCATAAAGACTCATTTGTCTATGTGTCCTATGACTCCTGATTTCAAAGACACATGGTCCATATGACATCATAAAGACACGTTTGTCTATGTGTCCTATGATGCCTGAGCTCATAGGACGTCCTATGATGTTCAGGCAGAGATCATAGGCCGTCCTATGATGTCCGATGAAGCGTGACAGACACACACACAGATAGACAGACACACACACATAGATTTCTTGCTTTTATAGAGTGAAGAGTGATGGGGTATTGTGTGTTGAATTTTGAGGAAAAAAAAAATTTTTTAGCTGTCCCAGTCGCCGCATGGCAACTGTGATGGTTAAAGGGTCCCTAGTGGTCAAGAGTGGTAAATTTTTTTGTCAATAAAATAGTTCAGCTTTCCAAGGCTATAACTTGAAAGTTGCAAGAGATAACGGCTTACTGTCAAATAGAAAGATGTAGAATATGATCCAAAGTTTCAGACAGGAATAAATTTACGCATCTAATTTGCATAATGTTGTGGCAGCTATATAAATTACATAACTCAGTCAACAGTGGACTTTGGACACATTTACACAAAGAATGGTTCATTTTTTTTGACACCGTTTTGTCTACAGAGATTTGTTTTTATCTAATCTTCAAAGTATATGAACCAGAAAATCAATACAATGTAAAGAAATAACATAAATTCGTGACTTACCAGTGGCGGGGGGGGGGGGGGGTGCTCGCTTGCTCGTGTGGTCGGTCCGTTTTTGCCCATCGTGGTCATTGTTTTGCGTTTGGTCGGTCATTTACGCTCTCTACCACATCTACAAACTCATGATTAACCCACATGAATTTCTTTTGTATTTTGCGGCTATTTTTCCTGTAAAATGCAGTTTTCTGTGATGATCCAGACGATGATGGGCGTGGCCATCTTGGTGTTGTGAGCTCAGTTTTCGCCCATCGTAGTCGTTGTTTTGCGTTTGGTTGGTCATTTACACTCTCTACCACATCTCCAAACTCATGCTTATCCCACATGAATTTCGCTTGTATTACGTGGCTTTTTTTTCTTGTAAAATGCAGTTTTCTGTGATGATCCAGATGATCGTGGTGGCGGCCACCTTGGTCTTGTGAGCTAATGGCAGATAAAGGAAGAATAATAATGAGGATTTCTTCTTCTTTGCTGTATTCCATGTCATCCATGAATCCTCCGACGCATGTCTGCTACCTTCTGAACTGTCAGATCAGTACAGCTCAGTACAAATCTTCAGGAAAGCCGGGGACATCAGAGGACAGCAAGAGACTTGACAGGCACAGTTGCTGCGTTTTGCCACTGGGGGCGCGTGACCCGTCCATGAAATGTGGACAGTTAAAAGGTTAATCCCTTTTGGAATAAGGCTGTAGCATAACAAAATGTGGAAAAAGTGAAGCGCTGTGAATACTTTCCGGATGCACTGTACACTTTTACAGGTCTTGCATGTGTGAAATAAGACTGGGATGTAGCTGTTTATCTGAATGGAGAATTAGTGAAGGTTATGGTTAATATGAATAAAAGTCAGTTCTTGAAAATGATGTGGTTTGATGCCTTACTTTCTTAAGCAGTGAAGAGACATAGAGTAAAACCAGAATAAAAGAGTCAATGTCATGACCCGAGCACTAGGTCATGGTGCTCGGGTTATTCCTGTCAGGGTTTGACAGCGGCGTTGTTATCCTAGCTCTCCGAGCTCTTATTGTGACAGTGCTCGGGGAGGCTTCCGCTCAGCTGTCAAACCCTGAACAGCTGTGCGGCATTTGTGGTCATTAGCGATGGACTACTTTAACCCGCGCTGGCGACCGCATCTCTGCAGCAGTGTCTGTTCACTCTCCGTTATGCTACGGATGCTTTGGACTAATTCCTACCTCGTCTGCTTATGGTTTGACCGTCGTTCCCCTGGACCAGTAAGTGAGCTGTAGAGCCTTACCCCTCTCGGTGTGAATTGATCTCTGTGAGTCTCTGCCTTAGCAGCCTGTGTATTGTGATTTCACCAACCCATGTCTGTCTGTGTTTGAGCGTCTCCTCCTCTGGACCTGTAGTGAGCTGTTAGCCTTACGCCTCCTGTTGTGTGTAGACTTTAGTGTCATTGTCTCAGCAGCCTGTGTTGTCACTATTTTCACCGTAATAAAAACTCTCACTGAACTCTCTGGTGACTGTGTGGCGTCTTATGGTGGCTCACGAGAGCCACCCATGACAGTCAAGCCCCATCGGGTCACATACACTACCGTTCAAAAGTTTGGGGTCACTTAGAAATTTCCTTATTTTTGAAAGAAAAGCACTTTTTTTCAATGAAGATAACTTTAAACTAATCAGAAATACACTCTATACATTGCTAATGTGGTAAATGACTATTCTAGCTGCAAATGTCTGATTTTTGGTGCAATATCTAGATAGGTGTATAGAGGCCCTTTTCCAGCAACTATCACTCCAGTGTTCTAATGGTACAATGTGTTTGCTCATTGCGTCAGAAGGCTAATGGATGATTAGAAAACCCTTGTGCGATCATGTTAGGTCTGCAATGCTGTAATTGCTGCAAATGGAGGATTCTTTGACGAAAGCAAAGTTTGAAGGAAAAAATTATTATTTCAAATACAAATCATTATTTCTAACCTTGTCAATGTCTTGACTATATTTTCTATTCATTTTACAACTCATGGTGGTAAATAAGTGTGACTTTTCATGGAAAACACAAAATAATTGTCTGGGTGACCCCAAACTTTTGAACGGTAGTGTATGCTGGAGGATAAGGGCTCCTGACAGCCAAACTGGTCCAACCATGGTAGGAGGAAGGGCCTTGATGGCAGGGGTCCTCCCTGTGGTTTTGTGCCCGGGGTTTTAACCTGGGAACCTTCTCAAAGTTTTGAGAAGCTTTGAAATGGCTCCCCAAATAATCACTGACTGCAGAAACTTCACACTGCACCTCAAGAAACTTGGATTCTGTGTCTCTCCACTCTTCCTCCAGATTCTGGGACTGATGACTTGGTACCTGATTTGAGGAGCCATGTCATCTGCTGGTGTTGGTCCACTGTGTTTTATCAAGTTCAAAGTCAGCACAGCCATCCACCAGAAAATTTTAGAGCACTTCATGCTTTTCTCTGCTGACAACCTTTATGGAGATGCTGATTTCATTTTTCAGCAGGACTTGTTACCTGCCCACAATGACAAAAGTACCAAAACCTGGGTGAATGATCATGGTATCACTGTGCTTTATTGGCCAGAAAGCTCTCCAGACTTAAACCCCATATAAAATCTATGGAGTATTGTTAAGATGAAGAGGAGAGACACCAGACCCAACAATGCAGATGAGCTGAAGGCTGCTATCAAAGCAACACCTCCATAACACTTCAGTAGTAGAGAGTACGAGAGGCGGATCATCTTCCTCCCACACCACTTTGATGCACTAATTCATACAAAAGGAGCCCTGACCAAGTATTGAGTGTGTACATGGACATACCTTTCAGTTGGCCAACAATTCTATTAAAAATCAACTTTTTAAAAACTGAGTTTATGTAATATTCTATTTTTTTTTTTTTGAGAAACTGAATTTGGGGTTTTCATGAGCTGTAAGAAACAATCATCAAAATTAAAAGAAACAAACAGTTGAAATACATCACTCTGTGTAATGAATGAATAATGAATATGAGTTTCACTTTCTGAATTGAATTACAGAAATAAATTCCCTTTGTGACGGTATTCTAATTTATTGAGGTGCACATGTAGGTATTTAGACTAATATCTCTTTTTTTTGTTCACACTTTGTGAGCTTTATCAAAGGGACATTTTTTCAAGCATCGCTCCCTTCTTACACCTATCTCAGTCCACCAAATGAAAATCATCATCATCTGACTGCAACATCAAATGTTAAATTAGTAATTTGACTCCCTTCTTGATTCATCTGGTTGAGCTAAGCATTTTAACATCTCAGCAGCAATGCCTGCCTTCCTCTTCACTGGTTGGATCTACAGTCTCATGCCTTCATTGGAGAATATAATGTCTTTTAACCTCATTATCTTTCTGAGTACATCATGTCATCTCGTCCCACCACTGATTAAGACCATGTCTAAATACCGATTGTGACTGTGCATTTCATAGGTATGTAGAAGTATGCATTAGCCCTTGTTTGTGCACATTAAGGTGTATACACAAGCATGCCTTTGCGTTCCCATATGGAACCGCTTGATAAATCGGCCTCCACATGTGTGAAGCCTATCTCTGGCAGTGAGGAATATTAGCTCTCTCTGCTACTTTGTCATAGAAAGGCAGCTCTGACAGAAACACTGACACAGAAACCTCTCCTCCAAGGGAAGTGGGGAGAGCTTGGGCATAATTAAAATTAATGCGGAGATGTGAAATAAGGAAATGAGCCATCACAATACAGATTAGCTCTTCATTTCAATTTTATTCTTCACTCTTGAATTTCATGGGTGAGAATGGATGGGCGAAGCTGCTGAGCGTTGCAGCTGGTGTTAACCTATATATATATATATGCCTTTTCTTCTCCTTCCTCTTGGCTGAACATTGAAATATATGGCCAGGACAACATGGGTGAAAGCTCCACAGGCACATATGTAGATAGGGAAGGTGGGGGCCTTACATATTTATTTTCCTCTGCTTGTTTAACACTGTGCTTGATGATGGATCACTGAAAGTCATGTTCAGAACATTTTCTTTATGGACCTTAAACTAACAGTGGACAGCAAGCTGAAAATTTAAGGTCAGAATTTCTCAGGGCTGTATTACAACGACGTGGTCCATAGTCATTTCTCACTGAGGCAGAACGCGTTTATGGGCATTTCCAAGTTCATTTCCTTATCACAGCAGCACATAAACAAATTTTCCATAGCGTGTAAAAGAGGCTGGTCTAATTATTCAGAGGTGTGTCTTCGATAATCCAATCCAAAGCGCTCCTGCCTATCCCTTTAATGCAAACAGGCACATTATCTAAAGTGAACTCTGAACATGACAGCTTGTTTAAGATGGGTTTTGCACTTGCCAAAGGGCGTGCACATGAGCAGAAATGCATGTGATAGTAATGCTGCTTGGTAATAAGGAAGACATCAATCACAGCTGATTCCCAGTTAGATATTTTAGAAAGGACAAATGGAGAAGAGATAATGCTGGGCTGAAAAATCAGCTGAATGGTTTAACATAGCACACATGGATGCAACAGAGATGAATGGGTTTGAAACTTCAGGAAAAGAGGATAATTAACGGTGGCACAAAGTCGCTCCTTCCCATGGGGAGATGGAGTGCTCCCTCTCCTGTTGCGCTCGCCAGTTGAGGGTCTCCCCATCTCGTGCTGGTGTCTGCGGAGGTTTGTGGCTCTCTGTCAAAGTCTCTGTCTGGCAGGATGGAAGGAGGAGCTCAAGATGGTGACCCCCATAATGAAGCAAGTCTACTATCAGCGGTCCCTCCCAGTGCTGATGGGTAGCAGTCAAAGTGCCAAGAGCCTATATCGAGAAATTCAACTGTAGGAACATGGTGTGGGCAGCCGCAGCCTGGCTGAAAACCCCTGAGCACGTGTCTGTCTGGGGAGTTATAGTGAAAAGTAAAATCCTGTTCATTCATTCCTTCATTCTCCTAAAAAGTCAGCTTATTTTATTTATAAAGCGCCACATCACAACAGAAGTCATCTCATAGTGCTACAAAATGCAGAGAAAACCCCACAATTTCAGAAAGACCCAGCAATCAGACAATCCCCTGTGAACAAGCACTTAGCGACGGTGGAGAGGAAAAACTCCCATTTAACAGGAAGAAACCTCTAGCAGAACCAGACTCAGGGAGGGGCAGTCATCTGCTGCGACTGGCTGGGGGTGAGGGGATAGAAAGGATAAAGAGGACAGACATAAAGAACATAACTGTGAGATGCCAAGTACATTACTGGAAGTCACCCAGCTGTATGGATCTATTAATAGCAGAACAGAAGTGGGGTTAAGAGACACAAAATCCCTCCCTAATTGTAGGCTATATTAAAAAAGGAAGGATTTTACCCTGTTCTTAAAGACAGAGACCGAGTCTGACTCCTGGACCCAGAGTGGTAATTGGTTTCATAGAGAAGGAGCTTGATAGCAGAAGGCACTGCCACCGAATGTACTTTTGGAGATTCTGGGCATTACAAGTAATCCAGCATTTTGGGACCGTAATGTTCTATTAGGATGGTAAGGTAATATCAGATCTTTTATATATAAGGGGGCCTGATTATTAAGAGCTTTGAAAGTGAGAAGAAGGATTTTAAGCTTAATTCTAAACTCTATGGGAAGCCAATGAAGAGAGGACAGAACCAGAGAGATATGATCTCTTTTTCTAGAGCCAGTTAAAACTCTTGCAGCAGCATTTTGGATCAAATGAAGACTTTTTAAGGATATTTTAGGACAACCTGATAATAACGAGTTACAATAATCTAATCGAGAGCTGACGAATGCGTGAATCAGTTTCTCAGCATCATTCAGAGACAAGATGCTCCTAATCTTGGCAATATTGCGCAGATGATAGAAGGCAGTCTTAGAAACAAATTTAATATGTGAATTAAAGGACAGATCTTGATCAAAAATAACTCCAAGGTTCCTCACAGAACTATTAAGAGTGAGAGTGGCGGCATCCAAATTAAGAACATGATTTGGAAAGGAGTTTCTAAGGTGTTTTGGGCCAACAAGAATGACTTGAGTCTTATCTGAGTTTAATAGCAGAAAATTACAAGTCATCCAGTCTTTGATTTCCTTAAGACAGGAATCTAACTTGGCTAATTGATTACAATCATCGGGCTTCATTGACAAGTATGGTTGTGTGTCGTCTGCGTAACACTTAAAATGTATACACTGCTTTCTAGTGATATTGCCTAACGGAAGCATATATAAACTAAAAAGAGTAGGGCCTAACACAGATCCCTGTGGCACTCCGTGACTGAGCTTAGAGTTGGAAGAAAATTCATCATTGATGTGAACAAACTGAAATCTATTGGACAAATAAGATCTAAACCACTGCAGCGAAGTTCCGCTCAGTCCAATATAGCGTTCTAATCTATCAAGTAGAATGGCATGATCGATAGTGTCAAAGGCTCCACTAAGATCTAAAAGGACAAGAACAGAAACAAGTCCATTATCAGATGCGATAAGGAGGTCATTAGTGACCTTCACTAAGGCAGTTTCAGTGCTGTGCTGAACTCTGAACCCAGATTGAAACTCCTCAAACAAACCAACTCCCTGCAAGTGGTCAAACAATTGTGCAGCAAAAACTCTTTCCAAGATTTTTGAAATGAAAGGCAGGTTAGAGATTGGTTGATAGTTAGCCAAAACTCCTGGATCGAGTGTCGGCTTTTTAAGTAAAGGTTTAATTACAGCAGTTTTAAAAGCCAGTGGTACATAACCCAGAGTTACAGAAGAATTAATTATATGAAGAATATGACTACCAATAATTGGGAAGACTATTTTAAATAACCTGGTGTGGCACATATGTTTGGTTCATATTTCCCACAAGAGTGTGGCACATATGTCTGGTTCATATCTCCCACAAATGTATGGCTTATGTGGATTGGGGCTTCACGTCTTGAGGGACAAAGAGTCTGGGTCGACGGGGGTCGACAGGAGACGACGAGGAGGTGTGAGTTTTGACCTTTGTCTCAGAGAAGAGGCCCTGGGGGGATTCCCGGAACATCGGAGAATAAGAGACAATGGTGAATCTTCAAAGACTTGCATTGTGACTGAATGTTTGCAGAAGCACCATGTGACTTGAGTTCTTAATCCCCGAGAGGTATAAGAATGTGATGTGACATGATTCTGCCTCTTCTTTCTACTTGAGAATGTTGGATGATTGTGTTCTGCAATAAAGCCGAACCTGAGAAATAAACTCAGCCTCATCATTGAACACAACTTCCACACTGGTGACCCACGACAAAGGATGAGCAGAGAGAATTCTCCCGAGCGGAGCTCATCAGAGGCCAGCCTGATGGCTGCCTCCATGCTCCGGCTGCCCGATTTCTGGCAGCATAGCCCGTGCTCCTGGTTTAGCGCAGTCGAGGCGCAGTTCAACCTCCGGAGAATCTCAAAGGATGACATAAAGTTCTACCATGTGGTAGCGAAGCTGGACAGCCACACGGTCCAGAGGGTGGAAGATCTGGTTAACCACCCACCGGACACCGACAAGTACAGCACATTGAAGGAGGCGCTGATCAGCCATTTCACCCCCTCGGTGCAACAGCGAGCAGAGGGGCTCCTAGCGTTGATGGAGTCGGAGAACGACAGACCGGTAGACCTGATGGTGAAGATGCTGAGGCTGAAAGACTCCGAGGATGGCAAATTTATTTTTGCCCACCTTTTCCTCCGGACTCTGCCGCCAGCAGTGAGAGTGACCCTGGCAGACTCACCCCGATTGGCCAAGCGGGACTACCATGGGCTCAGCAAGGAGGCGCAGCGACTCATCGACGCCCACAAGCGGAGCGCGGTTTCGGCCGCGGCAGCTCAGCCAAGGACGGCGCCCGGAGATGGTATGGAGCCAGTGGTGGCGGCGCCAGACGAACCAACGACGGCGGCGACAGGCATCAGGCGACGCGGAGCCGAAAACGGCCTGTGCTTCTACCACCGCCGTTTTGCGGAGAGGGCACACAGATGTCTCCCACCGTGCCACTTCAAGCGTCAGGGAAAAGGCCAAGACCGGGGGCCGGTAGCAGCTGTGACCCTCGGAGAAGAAAACAAGCTGCTTTACCTGACGGATGCACACTCGGGGAAACAATTCCTCGTGGACACGGGCTCCCAGCTGAGTTTCATCACGCCCACCTACGCGGAACGGCTGATGCCGTCTAAAGCTCCCTGGGTGTCAGTATCAGCAGCGAATGGCTAAGCGATTAAGACCTTCGGTGAGAGGACCATGCTTCTGTCCTTACAGGGCCGTTCATTTGAGTGGACCTTTATTGTAGCGGCAGTCAGTTTCAACATGTTAGGGGCTGATTTTTTGTGCTCACATGGTTTATTGGTTGATCTTTTAATTGGTTGATCTTTTCACTCTATCCCCTGCACAGCTCGGGTGGCCCCGCCGACTGCACACGCCAATGTTACAGCTGCGGGTGGTAAGTTTCATGCTCTGCTCACTCACTTTCTAGCACTCACAGTCCCAAAGTTTTCGGCGACAGTGGCCAAGCACGGGTTGGAGCATTTTATCACCACCACTGGGCCGCCCGTTTTTGCAAAAGCTCGGCGCTTGGACTCAGCTAAACTGGCAATAGCGCACGAGGAATTTGCCAACCTGGAAAAACTGGGCATAATTAGACGCTCGAACAGCCCCTGGGCTTCACCGTTACATATGGTCCCAAAGGCTGATGGCTCGTGGCGACCTTGTGGCGATTTCCGCAGGTTGAACAACGTCTCGGCACACGACCGCTACCCGATTCCGCACATCCAGGATTTTTCAGTTCATTTGGCGGGGGCGCACATTTTTTCTAAAATAGATTTGGTGTGCGGCTACCATCAAGTCCCGGTGCGCGCGCAGGATATACCCAAAACTGCGGTAATAACTCCTTTTGGGCTTTTTGAGTTTTTGCGCATGCCGTTTGGGTTAAAGGGCACCACGCAAACTTTCCAACGCATGATGGATGCAGTTTTACGTGACCTCCCTTTCATGTTCATCTATTTAGACGACATTTTGGTAGCCAGCACGTCCGAAGACGAACACGAAACCCACCTCACAGCAGTTTTTTGGAGACTGGCAGAGCACGGGTTAATAATTAACCCAGTGAAGTGCCAGTTCGGGGTGGCGCAAATCGATTTTTTGGGGCATCCCGTTTCGCCAGAAGGAGCGGTTCCCCTGCCTGAGAAGGTGCGCGCGATAACAAATTTTCCCTGACCCCAAACGATAAAAGCGCTGCAGGAGTTTCTAGGAATGGTTAATTTTTACAACCGGTTTCTTCCGAGCGCAGCGCGGCTCATGCAGCCACTGTACAGGGCACTAAAAAAACAAAAACTCACGAATAAGGTTGAATGGTCTCCGGAGCGGGAGCGCGCTTTCTCCCAGGTCAAATCAGGCCTTGCAAGCGCGGTTTTGTTAGCGCACCCGGTTCCGACAGCCCGTTTGGCACTCACCACCGACGCTTCTGATCTAGAGGTGGGGGCAGTCATTGAACAGTGTGTGGCAAGGACCTGGCAGCTGCTCGCATTCTTTAGCAAATCCTTGCGCGATAACGAGCATAAATACAGCACGTTTGACAGGGAGCTTTTAGCCCTACACTTGGCCATCCGCCATTTCCAGTTCTGGCTGGAAGGGCGTCATTTCACTGCTTTCGTGGACCACAAACCGTTAACGTTTGCGATGGCCAAGATCTCCGAACCTTGGTCAGCCTGACAGAAAAGACAGTTAGCCGCAATATCGGAGTTCACCACCGATATCCAGCATGTCGCAGGTAAATACAATGTAGTGGCAGACTGTCTCTCACGTGCTGTGGCAACGTCAGGCCACGTGGGGGCAGACTCGGTGGCTGTGGGCCAGGGCAGTGACGCGGGAGTGCACGCAGCCCCGGTCCACGTAGGTTTAGATTATGCAGACATGGCTGCGGAGCAGGTTGGTGACGCGGATGTGCGCGCGCTCCAGTCTGGACCAACAGGGTTAAGGCTGGAGCACAGGGTGCAGCAAATAGGTATGCCCCCCTTAATATGCGATGTCTCCACGGGACGGCCTCGCCCCGTGGTTCCAGCTGAGTGGCGTCGCCGCGTTTTTGACTCGGTCCATTCGCGGGTGCGCGCATCGATCAAGATGGTGGGAGAGAAATTTGTCTGGCCGGGGTTGCGCAAACAGGTCAAGGAATGGGCAGCAGCCTGTGTAGCGTGCCAGAGGGCTAAGATACACAAGCACACGAGGGCTCCTTTGGAGCCTTTTCACATCCCGGCTAAGCGTTTCGATCATGTGCATGTGGATTTGGTGGGCCCGCTTCCCTCGTCTCAAGGGCACACACACCTTTTGACAATAGTGGACTGCACCACACGTTGGCCAGAAGCGCTACCTCTGGCATCAACAACAGCGGAAGAAGTTGTGCGTGCGTTTTTAACAGCTTGGGTAGCGCGTTTTGGAGTTCCGTCGGACATAACGTCCGATAGAGGCCCTCAATTTGTTTCCGAGCTGTGGTCGTCTATGGCCCGCAGCTTAGGGGTGAAGGTACACTGCACTACCGCGTATAACCCTCAGGCCAACGGTTTATGTGAACGCTTTCATAGGTCATTGAAAGCAGCCCTCAGAGCATCACTCACGGATACAAATTGGGTGGACAAACTGCCATGGGTTTTATTGTGGTTGCGTTCTGCACCTAAGGAGGATTTGCAGGCCTCCCCAGCTGAGTTAGTTTTCGCACAACCTCTCCGTTTGCCCGGGGAATTTCTTCCGGAAAATCCTGCACCAAATTGCCCCCCTGCTCAGCTGTTGCAGAGCGGCACAGGATCAAACACGCTGCCTGGCCCAGTGCATCACAGCTTTCCACGCGTTTTTGTGCCAAAGGCTTTAAAAAATGCAGAGTTTGTTTTTGTTAGACATGATGCACAACGCCCAGGGCTGCGCCCGCCTTATGATGGACCGTTCAGGGAGCTGGAAAAAAAATGAGAAGCATTTCTTGCTAGATTTGGGAGGCAGAAGGGAGCTAATGTGCATAAACAGACTCAAGCCCGCTTTTGTTTTGGCTGATGAACAAGTGCAGTTGGCGAAAGCCCCCCGCCGTGGCAGGCCGCCGAGAAGGCATTCTCCAGAGCTCCCACAGAGATGTGCTAACAAATCTAATCCCCAGGTGCGAGGAGGCGCTGCAGACGCAGCGAAGCCGGCTTACAGCAGATTCGGCAGGAAGTTAAGACCTAAGAGACTGGGGGATTGATTGTTGGTTATGTGGTAATGTCTTTTTTTTCTCTCCTCCTCATGTTGGGGTCTATGGAGTATTGTGTTTGGGGTTTTTTTCCCTCGTACTCTGTATTGGTTTATTGTCGATTGCTGTTTTTTTTTTTTCCTTTTTCTGATTCTCTCCCTCCTGACCTGCGCCCCATCCGCCCACCCTAGGTGGGGTGGGGGGTCTTGGGTTTTACGGGCCGTTCGTAGTCCAGCCGTGAGGAGGGGGCTGTGTCATTTGGGGTGAGACGCCGTGTCATCCGGCGCTCAGGCCGTATTCCTCCTCAGTCCGGCTCTTATTGTGACAGCGTCTCAGCGGGCTCTCAGCTGTCAAGTTCTACGAGACGGCTGGAGCCCAATTAACCCTCATCAGCTGAGGCGCTGCTAACGAGTATTAAAGGGAGCAGCTCTGATCATTCAGGGCTGTGACTTCACATCTCTATCCACGTTCTTCTCTGGCGTGGGTAAGGCTGGAACCCCTTCGTCTGGCACCAGTCACCTGCTCATCGTTCTGCATTAGATGTGAGTGTTACACCTGTATTGTTATTTGTGTTTTTGGCCCCATGAGGTCCTGTTCCTTTATTCCCTTTCCCTCTTCATAATAAACATCGCAAACTCACTGGCTCGCCCTCGGCTCTCATTGTGTGGCTCACGAGAGCCACACGTAACACCTAATTGCGAACTTTCCTTTGGAGTCTATAGATTAGACATTAATGTACGATTTTTTTAGGGGAATGAATGAATGATCAGGGAGTGTGTGTGTTCTGGTTTGGATGTGGCAGTGCAAAGGGGGAGGCATGTCAGTCTGAAGATGTTTTCCATTTCCATTTTTGTTTACATCACAGATTTATTAGGGATTAATGGGTTTATTTTTAACATTTGGATTACTAATCACCTGATCACTCACCTGAGCGCTCCATCATGTCAGAGTGCTATTTTGTCAGCTTTTGTTTGTTTTTATTGATTTTATTGATTTTGATTTTAATCTCTGTATGCTGATATTAGTTTCTGTTTGGTGCTAGCTTGATACTGCCTCACTGAAAAGCCCGATCGGGCTCATGGGTGGTCGGACTCCCGGCTGGGCTGTTTTTTACTGGGCTAGGCTACCTGCTAACCTGTTTTTAGCCTTTTTAGCTATTTTTAGCTAACTTGTTTTTAGCTGTTTTAGCTGTTTTTGGCTGGCTGCTGGCTATCCACCTCATCGCCTGGAACGCCATGGCTCCATCCCTGAAATGTATCCGTTGTGTGTCCCTTTTAAGATAAGATAAGATAAGATAAGATAAGCCTTTATTAGTCCCACAACGGGGAAATTCCAGGATTGCAACAGCACAGGGATAGCAACACTCAGAGCAACAATCAGAAGGCAAGAAAAAAACAAGCAAGCAAGAGCAGCTAATATACATATGTACGTATTACTATAAAATATATATATATACACACACACACAGACACACAGTGCAGAGCATTGTAGCTGGATGGAATAAATATATGAATATATGAACACACAGTGCAGAGCATTGTAGCTAGATGGAATAAATATGTAAATATATAAACACCCACAGTACGGAGCATTGCAGCTAGGTGGAATAAATATGCAAGTATATAAACACACACAGTACGTCAAACAGGTTCATTTTGTCTTCTTTCAATTATTTTTCCTTTTTTTTTTTTTTTTTTTTCTTTCCTTTGAAAGACAAAAGTGTTTGTCTTTCAAAGGGACTTTTGTCTTTCAAAGGAAAAAAAAAAAAGGAAAAACACACACAGTGCGGAGCAATGTAGCTAGATGGAATAATATGTAGATATATAAATATATAAACACACCCAGTGCTGAGCATTGTAGCTAGATGGAATAAATATGTAAATATATAAACACACACAGTGCAGAGCATTGTTGCTAGATGGAATGAAACAGCATAACCGTCTACTTAGTTATCCTACATGGTATGATTATGTGCCCATACATATTCTCACCCTCCATAGCGACCGGTATGTTCCTAGTTGTATGCCGGAGGGGACCATTGTGTAAGTCTATTGCATCTTTTGCATTCAAAAAACTATTAGTTTGTTACGTCTTTTTGCTATCTCTAGTTTATTGTTCAGATGAATACCCAGGTACTTATAGGATGTCACCATCTCGATGTCTGTTCCCTGTATATTTACTGGTACTGTGAGGGGCTGCCCATGCCTGCGGCAGTCCACCACCAGCTCCTTAGTTTTCCTCGCGTTGATCTGGAGGCAGTTCCGATGGCACCAGTCCACGAAGTCCTGGATAAGCCCTCTGTACTCAGCTTCATCTCCATTGGAGATGAGGCCAACGATCGCAGAGTCATCAGAGAACTTCTGTAGATGGCAGTGTGTTGTGTTGTGTGAGAAGTCCGCAGTATAAAGAGTGAACAGGAAGGGAGCCAGCACCGTTTTTAGTAAGGTTTCAGAGCTGGAAGTGAAACTCACCAACCTTACAAGATTCGGGAGGCTGAGGAACATCTTGACACCATTATACTTGGGCGAACAACGGCTCCGGCAACCGATTCGCAGTTGGCAGAGATGGCTACCTACCTGGGGGAGGTCAGTGCTTCTCTGTCCACTTCCACTCCTGCTCGGGTTCCGTTCAGTTCAGGGGGTCTCCCCACACCCAGCGTCCATACCACCAACAAGGGTGAAGGGAAAAGTTCCGGCGGCCTACCCGGACCCCAGGCCAGAAAACGCAGTCCCTCGGGAGGCCGAACCAGATCGCCGAACAGGAAGTCCAATGGGTCGGGCGGCCGCACAAACGAGCCGAATGGGCACGGCAAACCCTCCGGCGGCCGACCCGCATCACTCAAACACCAGGCCCGTAGGGGAGAGAGAGAGGTCCAAATGGACCCTAGTGGAAGAAGCTTGGGGGAGCAATGATGACGAGGTGGTCCAATGTCTGATGGCAGGGGATCAGCAGCTCCCCCACCGGACCTGGACAATGCTGGTGCCGAACCCACGTCGGACCCCGATTGGGTCTCTGTCGAACCCACGTCAGACCCCAATTGGGTCTCCATCGAACCCACGTCGGACCCCGATTGGGTCTCCGTCGAACCCACGTCGGACCCCGACTGGGTCTCTGTCGAACCCACATCGGACCCCGATTGGGTCCCCGTAGAACCCACGTCGGACCCCAATTGGGTCTCCGTAGAACCCACATCGGACCCCGATGGGCCGGCGTCGCACCAGAACCGACCTCCGATCTCGAACCAGGAACCTCTGGCACCACGGGCGATGGCAGCTCCTCGCCGGTGACCCTGGGAGAAGGCTCAGAAGAGAGAACAGAACCGGGATCAGGATCACCGGCAGCGCCAGAACCCGGCGAGATAAGCTCGGACGCAGCGGACGGCTGCACCTGGCTCATCTCCCCTGGAGACAGGCTAAAGTGCTCTAAAGTGAGAAGGAGAAAAATAAGGTAGAGCACTTGCCTGATCTCGGGTTCTGACGCCATCCAGGACTGCGAAGATCTGGGTTCAAGCGTCAGGAGGTCATTGTCAGGCTCCCACTCAGCTGCGTCGGGCTCCGCAGCTGGCATGATGGAATACGCAGCTTGTGAGTCCTCCGGCACCGGTGCCCACGCCGATGGCCCACACGGCATGGTGGCAGGAGAACCTCGTCCCGCTGGACCAGACCGCTCCTCCGTGGAGACCCGGGGACGCTTAGTCGTCGGCGTAGGCTCCACGCAGCAATCCGCTTTCCTCCTCCACCCACGGCGTAGCTGCGGAACCGGAACCAGGCTGTCCAGAACCGCAGGCCCCCTCCTCATCCCACGACGTCGGCCTGGCGCCGGGGACCACTCAGCGGAGGGAGACACAGAGGATGCAGGATTAATAATTACAGCTACAGCAGGTGGTGGGAGTTCGGGGAGCTGCAAACCCCGAACTCTACCTCCAGGAGTTTGACAGAGCAAATCACAAGGGGAATGTGAATGAACTGAGACTTGCCTGTCTCCTGGAGGCTGGAAGGAGCCTGCTGTTGCGGACGTTGCTCCTCCCTTTCCCCGCCGGGCGGTAACGGAGGACCCCCTGGGAGGACGTCGGAGAGCCGCTCGTGTAGATTCAGGGATGGAGCTCGCCAGGTCAGGATTCTGGATGCACACAGCAGCCGGGGAGCGCGTCGAGGAGGAGGGGGCGACAGCTGAGATGAGCCGGGCCCGGAGCGCTGGCGTAACAGCGGAGAGAGGTGGCTCGGGAGATGAGGCTGCGGGATCTCCTCTCAGAAGAGGCGCAGGAGGAACAGCTGCGTGGGGGAATGAGACCTTGCGGCGGCCCGGAACTGGATCCAGATGGGGTTCATGCTGAGGAGAATTGGCAGTGTGACGACAGCTACTCACAGGAGGCGAAGCGAAGGTGAGACCCAGAAATCACCGCTCCTGGGCAGAGACAGAGGCGAGGAGGGCATCGAACTTGGGGAAGTCACGCAGCCCTGGACTCCTCTCCACCAGTCTAACTGCCACCGCCACATGCTTCATGATTGAGGACGGGTGCACAGCGGAGCAAGCAGCAGCCACTTGGTCCCGGACCTTAATTGCAGTCAGCTGCAGATCCTCCGGGGGAATCCCGAGTGACGTCGTGCTGGATGGGGAAAGCCCTCTGGATGGCGCGAACTCCCAGGCCGGAGCGGAGGCAGGAGCGGGATTCCGAGGCAAAGGGAGATGTCTCCTCCTCTTCGGCTTCCTGCCGGGATTTCCCTCCAACCCATGGAGCAGTTATCGCTGTGCAGCTATGGTGTCCCTCCTGGCACAGACCTCAGGGTGGTTGGAGTGGCGAGGGAGACTGTCCAGGAGATCCTCAGCATAATCTAGGTGCCAGCATCTTTCGTAGGGGTTGTCGTACAGGGAGGCGGTGAAGAGCGTCCCGTCGACATCTTCCAAGATGGCCGTCAGCTCGTCGCCCTGGCGCCGAATGTGACTCCTGGGAGACGGCATGCTCTAAGAGCAGACACCCAGACAGGGAAGACACAAGTCCAAAACGGCAAACTCACGGCCGCCGGCAACTCGCTTGGCTGTGACTTACTGTTACGTGTTACATCTCATTGTGTGGCTCTCGCAAGCCACACAATGAGAGCCAAGGGCGAGCCAGTGAGTTTGCAATGTTTATTATGAAGAGGGAAAGGGAATAAAGGAACAGGGCCTCGTGGGGCCAAAAACACAAATAACAATACAGGTGTAACACTCACATCTAATGTAGAACGATGAGCAGGTGACTGGCGCCAGACGAAGGGGTTCCAGCCTTACCCACGCCAGAGAAGAACGTGGATAGAGATGTGAAGTCACAGCCCTGAATGATCGGAGCTGCTCACTTTAATACTCGTTAGCAGCGCCTCAGCTGATGAGGGTTAATTGGGCTCCAGCCGTCTCGTAGAACTTGACAGCTGAGATCCCGCTGAGACGCTGTCACAATAAGAGCCGGGCTGAGGGGGAATATGGCCTGAGTGCCGGATGACACGGCGTCTCACACCATATGACATTAGGCTGTGTGCCCACCAAACGCATTTTTTGTCACCTAACCGCCCTGAACGTCTTTTTTTCAGCATTTGTGCACTGCGCTCTGGAAAACAAAGTCTGTGCCCTGTATTGCAGCAACAGCTTGTCACTCACAGGTCAGCACTTCCGCTTTTCCTATGGTCAGACTTTCTACTTTTTTTTTTAATAACAGTCTCTAAATAACAATGGACAGGAAATGTATTCTTGCATTGGTAATAGCTCTGGATGCAAAATATAATGACACAGACAACAGGAGTCTGGATACAGACTGTACCGGCGTCCGATGTTCCGCCCTTCCTTATTCTGCTTGGCTGCTTAGGTCTGACATTGACAAGCTCAGCTGCAATGTGAAAAGTTGAAGTTTTTTTCAACTCTGAGTGCCCTGAGTGCTGCAACAAAAAGCGGCCACCGCTGAAAGCGTTTCAGTGCTGTGGGCGCTCATATATCTGACAATAACTGAACATGACTGAATCCTGCAAGTTAGTAACTGAATGCTGCTTAATTCCTGTATAAGCATCACAATTTAATCTATATCTATCCACGGGGACCAGTGGAGGAGCAGTCGGGGCCCAAGCTGGATAACAGCCGGAATCAGAGCCCAGCTACAGAGGCGGGGCTCAGCAGAGGAACTACTGAGGAAGACGGCGGTAGGTGGCAGGGCTCAGCGGAGGATCTACCGGGACCCCAGCTGGACAGGAGCAGGATCGGAGCTCAACTACAGTGGCGGAGGGCGGTGGGACTCGGTGGAGGAGCTGCCGGTAGCCCGGCTGGACAGGAGCTCAATTGCAGCGGCGGTAAGCGGCAGGACTAGCAGCGGAGAGGGCTAGCTGAGGCCCAGCTGAATTCAAGGTTGGTCGGATCGGATACCGGCGACACCAGCAGAGATTGTTTTACTATCAACAGGTCAGTAAAAATGCCACCAAAGAGGGAGGAAATGGAAGAGATCAAAAAATCTCTGAACTTCTTGTCAGAAGAGCTGACCAAAGTGGCTAGTCAACAGGTTAAACTATTAGGGCTAATGGAAGAAGTCCGAGAATTAAAATTAACAATTAAGGAAAAAGACAAAAAAATTGCAGACTTGGAGCGACGCGTCGAGGATCTTGAGCAATGTTCTCATATGGATGATCTAATTATAAGTGGACTAGACATTAAATATCAATCATATGCTCATGCTACAGCAGGAATGAGAGATGAGGAGGCTCCCCTGAGTGAATCAGTCTCCCTAGAAAACCAGGTGCTTCAGTTCCTTGAAAGTAGAAATATAAAGGTTGAAGCAAATGCAATTTCAGCCTGTCATGCTTCACCCAGAAAAGATAATAAAATAAAGAAATCAATTTTGATGCACTTTGTGAACAGAAGGGTAAAGAATGACATACTGAGGAAGGCCAGAAAGCTACGGGGAACAGAAGTCTACCTAAATGAACATTTAACAAAGAATAATGCTGAATTAGAACGGCAAGCACGGATGCTGAAAAGACAAAATAAGATACAGGCAACATGGACAAGAAATTGTAGAGTCTGGATCAAACTAAATGGAACACCTGAGGAAGCGAAGACCATAATAATCAGAGATCTTACTGACTTAAATAAATATAGATGAACACTGATTAAGAAAATTAAGAGACTATGATAATCCATATCCACACACACGGCAAGACTAGTTCTTTTGTGACATACCATGTCAATGTAATAAAAAAAAAAACTAAACAAAACAAACAAAAAAACTCATGACTGACTTGAGTAGACATCAATAATCCCCAGTTGGAGGAAGTCATTTGACACAGTGAGGAAATTCAAACTCTGAAAATATGCCATTATGCTGAACATAAACTACAAGAGATGGAGAATGATATTGATCCTTATAACCACTTTTTCAATGATATTCATAATCATTGTGAATATTACACTGAAAAGCAATTCAAAAGTCAAGTGCAGCTAGATGGTAAACTATCAATAATACACTTCAACAGCAGAAGTCTTAACAAAAACTTTCCACAGATTCAGGACTATTTAAAACAGCTACACTGAAAATTTACAGCTATTGCAGTCTCTGAAACTTGGCTTAATGAAGAGCAGGCTCCCCTGATGGTAATAGAGGGATATCAGATGTTTCATATTAACAGATCTCAAAAAAAGGGTGGTGGTGTTGCATTGTATATTGATGACCTGTATAGGTGTAAGCTTGTAAATGGAATATCCTTTGCACTACCAGGGATTTTGGAATGTGTTACTGTTGAGATCGACAAAGATAAAACAAAAAATCAAATTATAAGTTGTATATATAGTGTAAGTGTTGTTATAAAATTATATATTTTCTGTACATTACATGTTGGTTGTTGCGACTGTATATTTTGTTGATATTTATTTGTTTCCTGACCGGAACTGATGTTTTCCGTCTGCAGCGCCGCTGGGATTGTTTTCATTGTAGCACATAGAGGAAATAAGAAGAACGCTGTGCCATGTTATTCAGCTATCTTGCACTTAAGTTTGATTGAAGATTGAAGCCAAGAAGTTTGTTTTACCTTCAGAACTCTTTTCATGACAAGCGGCCAACAAGGTATTTGTTTTGTAAATTCTTTATGTTATTTCGCTCTGTACTGTATATATGGTTATGTGTTATGTTTGCTTATACAGTTCTCACGGCGTGACCAAGAGGGGGTGCATAAGTCCCAATAAACACCCGTTCTAAGGAACCGACCTGTGTCTGTTGTCGTGAAGAGAGCTATAGTGAGAACTCGCCTGCTCAACATGGGTAACAAGGACTCCGAGATCACGGCGGGTAGCGAGGAGAGGAAGATCCAGGTCGTCAGTTAAGCAAGTCCATACCGCACTGTCGTCATAGCAACACAAGTAACGGCTGTTAGACTGTGTTAAAGCACAACTTTACAAGTTAAAGCCAGAAAGCACTCCACCTCAAGTTTCAAGTTAAGGTGGTGTGAGAAGTGATTCAACTTGGACATTGCAATAAGGACTCAGATCTATCAACTTGTGTGCTATTTAGTTGTTGTGGTTGGAGATTATCAGATGTCCTGATTTTCACAGTTGCTTCATGTTACAAGGTTAAAGTCAATGTTAAATTTATATGTAAATCAACAACCGTTGATGAACGCTAAAAAGTAAGGACATTTTAATCTGAAACTAAGATTTATGCAAGCTTTACAGACACAGCTTTGTGTCTGTAAAATTTCAACAAGCTTAAAGGACATTTTCAGTGACGTTAAAGGGCACTTAACCCAACTCTGTTTCCCTATCTTGTAAAATAAGCAATTTAATGCATTTCTAAACATATTATCTCAGCTGTTAAAGTTCATACTTACATATTGTGTTAAAGTAATTTCACTGTTCTTATTCTTGTTTTGAAATTGAAGTTAGCTGAAAAGTGGCTAAGTTTAAATGTTTATACAGTTATCTTAATGCAGTATTGAAGTCAGTATAATTACAAACTGGTCATCATCCAGTTGTTTCACTGTTGTTCAAGTTATCTCAGAATGTCTGACACAAACACTGAGACCTGCCACAAGATGGCTGACTCATCTGCCCAACCTGAAGTTACCAAATCTGCAGAAGCAGAAGGGCTGCGAAGAAGCGAAAGAGTTCGAACCCTCACAGAGAAGGGGAGAGAACTTCAAGAAAAGATGAAAGGTATCCAACGACGGTACAGAATCATTTATGAGAAATGGAGCTACCATGCTAGAATAGGCAAGGAAATACTGACCAATGAAGCCTCAGAGGATGAACTGAGTGAGCTGACTGAAAATATAAGCAGCACTTGCTCCGATGTAAAAGCCATATATGAAACATTACACAAAATACAAACTCCTGAGCCAGATCTGCGACGCAGAGTAGACACCTGCGTTTCACTCTCAGAGTTCATCATTCAAAAGGCAAAGGGGCAGCTTAAGAAGCCTAAAACAGAAGAAGAGGATGTGTCATGGGTGGCTCTCGCGAGCCACTATAAGACGCCACACAGTCACCAGTGAGTTCAGTGAGAGTTTTATTTACGGTGAAAAGATACAACACAGGCTGCTGAGACAATGACACTTAGTCTTAACACAACAGGAGGCATAGGGCTATACAGCTCACTACAGGTCCAGAGGAGGAGACGGTCAGCACAGACAGGCACGGTTGGTGAAATAATAATTACACCGGCTGCTAAGGCAGAGACACACAGAGATCAATTGTCACCGGGAGGGGCAAGGCTACACAGCACACTCACCGGTCCAGGGGAACGACGGTCAAACCAAAAGCAGACGTGGTAGGAATTAATCCAAAGCTTCCGTAGCGTGACAGAGTGCGAACAGACACTGCTGCGAGGATGTGGTCGCCAGCGAGGGTAGAAATAGTCCTAGCACTAACGACCAAAAATGCAGCACAGCTGTTCAGGGCTTGACAGCTGAGCGGAAGCCTCCCCGAGCACTATCACAATAAGAGCTCGGAGAGCTAGAATAACAACGCCGCTATCAAACCCTGACAAGAATAACCCGACCACCAAGATCCAGTGCTGGGGTCATGACAGTAGCCCCCCCTCACTTGATGGGCTCCGAACGTCCAGCAACACCTGCCCCCCCCCCCCCCCCAACCACAGGGCGAGTGGATTGAGGAACAGGCAAGGAGGGAGCCAACAAAACTTAACACCCTAAACAGGAAAAGAAACGAATACATCACTTGACATTTCCATCCTATTTCCCCCCAGAACAATGATGAAAGAAGAAAAAACAAAACAAGACCTGACTACAAAACAAGGAGAACACAATCATACAAAGCAAAAAACACTTGACCCTGAAAATTTTCCCACTGAGGCCACAGACAACCCGTCTAACCCCAGTGTACATAACCTGTCCCAAAAAAATAAACCCTCACACAGTAACTATAGAAACAAAACAAGAAATAAATGCAAACACATAACCATGGCAAAAAGGAAAGAAATACATGACGGTAACTAAGGACACAGAAACAAGAAATAAATACAAACACATGGTAACTATGGGAACAAAACAAGACGTAAATACAAACACATGAAGACTATGAGCAAGAAATGCATACTAACACATGGTAACTATGAAAGAAAAACAAGAAATAATTGCACACATGGCAACTATGAAAAAAACCCCCACAGGAAATACGTGCTAACACACCGTGACTTTGGAAAAAACAAAAACACACACAAAAACAGAAATACATGTAAACACCTGGAAACTGAACGAGAACACCATACTATGGCCCCTCAAGAAGAAGAGGGGAACAAAACAAAAAGCAAAACACGGCCATAGCCCCTCAAAGGAAGAGGGGAGGACAAAACAAAAAAACCCAAAACAAAACCCAGACTAAGGACTACAACCCTACATGAGGCAAACAAAATAGCTTTACATAACTTAACCAGACTATGGATGGCAAAACACACATGAGGCAATCAAAAATTGCTCCACATAACTTGACATAACCAGACTATGGGCTGAAAATACACATGAGGCAATCAAAAATTGCTTTACATAACTTGACATAACCAGACACCGTATGGGCCAAAACAAAAGATGATCGGCGGAGATCCAACGCCCCCCAGGCAGAGCTCCGGCGACCTCCCTGCCTCCGATGGCCCACGGATAGTCCCACAAAACAGTACATGATCAGGCGGCCTGCCCCAGTCCCAGGCCCCCAGAAACAAGTCCTCTGGTGGCCGAACCAGGCCACCCAGTAGCAACCACAGTTCATCGGGCGACCAACCCAAGATGCCGAACGCACAAAGCAGTTCCTCAGGTGGCCGACCCGCATCCCACAACCACCAGGACCGTGGATGAATTGCATGCAGCCGCCCGCCTAATGACGACAAGACATGAGAGCGTCAGTCTGCCAGACAAAAACCTCCAACGGCCCCCAGCTGGTGGCTCCTGAAAGGGGAACAACCAAGAACTTGGACGTCCTTGAATCCTGATTGGGTCGTAGCCGCACCTGAGCTGGACCCCCACTGGACCTCGTCGGACCCCGACTGGGTCACCACTGCGCCCGCGTCGGACCCCTACTGGGTCACCTCGGCCCTCGCGTCAGACCCCGACTGGGTCTCCTCGGCCCACGCGTCGGACCCCGACTGGGTCTCCTCGGCCCACGCGTCAGACCCCGACTTGGTCTCCTCGGCCCACGCGTCGGACCCCGACTGGATCTCCTTGGCCCACGCGTCGGACCCCGACTGGGTCGGCACTGCACCAGCGACGACCTCCATCCCCGAACCTGGGACCTCCAGTCCCATGACCTTGACAGATTCCAGACTGGTAACGCTGTGGAGAGGCTCAGAGAACAAGAGAGGACCGGGATCAGTCTCACCGGCAGTGCCAGAGCCCAGCGAGACGAGCTCGGGTGCAGCAGACGGCTGCCCCTCGCTCGCCTCCCCATGAGGCAGGCAAAAATGCTCTAACACACCATAAAGGAAAACAAAGAAGAGCACTTGCCTGCACTCGGGCTCTGGAGCCGTCCAGGACTTCATCGATCCAGGTTCAGACAGACGCTCGTCGTCGGGCTCCCACTCGGCTGCGTCAGGTTCCACAGCCAGCCTGATGGTTTCCGCAGCTGGATCCTCTCACGCTGACGTCCACACCAATAACCCGTATGGCGTGGGGGCAGAGGACCCTCGACCTGCTGACTCGGGCTGCATCTCTGAGGAACCCTGGGGATGCTCACTCGTCGGCTGTGGCTCCTCACCGCAGTCCGTTCTCCTCCTCTGTCCAACACAAGGCTGCAGGGCCGGGATATCTCCTAGAGCCGCAGGCCTCCCCCTCGTTCGATGGCGTGGGACTGACGCCGAGGACCGCTCCACAGGAGGAAACACAGAGGCAGCAGGTTCAGTATAACTGGCTTCAGCTGGAGAAGGAAACTCGGGGAGCTGCGAACCCCGAGCTTCACCCCCAGGAGTCAGACAAGACAGATCACCATAATGACTAGGAAAGTGAAATTGAACTTGACTGTCTCCCGAAGGTAAGATGGTGCCAGCTGAAGAGGATGTTGCTCCTTCCCTCGCTCGCTGGATGGTAACATAGGACCCATGGACAGAGCTCACCGGCACAGGACTCAGATCACTCTCAGCAGCTGGCTGATTGAGTGGGTCATTCCGGCGGCCCGGAACTGGATCCGGAGCAGGAGCTTGCTGAAGACGTGCTCGGCTGCGGCGCCGACGCCTCCGCCGGCCCCCAGATGGTGCGAACTCCAGGACTGGATCAAGGACGGGATCAGGATCCGTAGGCCAAGAGCAGGAGTGCCTCTTCTCCTGCTTCACGCCGCGTTCCTCCTCCAGCATCAGGAATATCTCGCGTTGCGCGGCGATATCTTCCCTCCTCACGTCAACTTCCGGGTGGTCAGCGTAGCGGGGAGAGAGATGACGAAGAACGTCTTCAGCAGCGTCTAGGTGCCAATGTATGCCGTGATGGTAGTCCAGCAGGGAAGCGGAGATGAGCATCTCATCCACGACTTCCAGGACGCCTGTCAGCTCGTGGCACAGGCTCCCAGCGCAGCCCCTTCGCGACGGCATTCCTCCCACACACACAGTACCCAGACGGAAACAGCAACTGTCCAAAAAACTCAAACTCACTGGTGAATTGCGTCTCGGGTTGGCGTCACCGTAAACGCCGTTTTGGCAGCAGTGTACTGTCATGGGTGGCTCTCGCGAGCCACCATAAGACGCCACACAGTCACCAGTGAGTTCAGTGAGAGTTTTATTTACGGTGAAAAGATACAATACAGGCTGCTGAGACAATGACACTTAGTCTTAACACAACAGGAGGCATAGGGCTATACAGCTCACTACAGGTCCAGAGGAGGAGACGGTCAGCACAGACAGGCACACAGAGATCAATTGTCACCGGGAGGGGCAAGGCTACACAGCACACTCACCGGTCCAGGGGAACGACGGTCAAACCAAAAGCAGACGTGGTAGGAATTAATCCAAAGCTTCCGTAGTGTGACGGAGTGCGAACAGACACTGCTGCGAGGATGTGGTCGCCAGCGAGGGTAGAAATAGTCCTAGCACTAATGACCACAAATGCAGCACAGCTGTTCAGGGCTTGACAGCTGAGCGGAAGCCTCCCCGAGCACTATCACAATAAGAGCTCGGAGAGCTAGAATAACAACGCCGCTATCAAACCCTGACAAGAATAACCCGACCACCAAGACCCAGTGCTCGGGTCATGACAGGATGAACCTTGGCCTGATGTTAGATCAGTTCTAGACTCAACTTGCTCCTTATCAAGGCCACCATCTCATCAATCAAAATGTTCTATTCATTCTAGTACTAACTCAGCCAAAAGATGCGAGGCTGCAGCGGAGGCTGCCGCATCCCAGGAAGTCTTAGCAGTATTGGATGAACAAGAAAGGGAAGAGGCTGAACTCCAAAGGCTAGAGGCTGAAGATAAACAACGGCTTGCACAATTTTAATCTGAAACCTTTGCCAGACAACAAGAAATGCAAGACAAACGTAGAAGGCTTAAACGCTTGGAAGAAGTGAAGAAGTTAAATGCTGCAAGAGCACGAGTAAAGGTGTATGATCAAGTTGAAGAAAATTTTAAAACAGCTGAATTGCTGTATGATGTTGAATTTGGAGAAACACAAGCCCTCAATGCCTCAAGTCCCTCCTTCATCCCTCAGTCTCTGCCAGTCACCACACAAGCCCTCAATGCCTCAAGTCCCTCCTTCATCCCTCAGTCTCTGCCAGTCACAGCTCAAGCTCCACCCATGCCTACAGTACAGAACACCTCAGATTTGGTCTGCATGCTAACAGAAGCTATAAATGCGAATTGTCTTCCAACACCAGAGCCTGCATTATTCACTGGAGATCCTTTGAAATTCAAGGACTGGCGACTCTCTTTTGAAACACTGATTGACAGGAAAAACATCCCAAAGAATGAAAAACTGTATTATCTAAGGAAGTATTTAGGTGGTGCTGCAAAAAGGGCCGTTGAAGGATTCTTCTTATTGGGCACTGAAGCTGCATATGACTCGGCCTGGCAGCTTTTGGAAAAATGTTTTGGAGACCCATTTATAATTGGGAAATCCTTCAGGGACAAACTACATGGATGGCCAAAAATAAGCTCAAAAGATGGTTGTGAATAAAGGGAATTTGCAGACTTCCTTAAGAGCTGTGAGGCTGCAATGCCCCACATGAAGACATTAGAAATTCTTAATGACTGTAATGAAAGCCAAAAAATTCTGCTGAAGTTACCAGATTGGCTGCTATCCAGATGGAACCGTAAAGTGATGGAAGTCAGACAAGCAAATGCTGATTATCCACCATTTAAAGAGTTTGTAGACTTCCTGTCTAAGGAAGCAGACCTTGCTTGTGATCCCATATCCTCAATGCAAGCGCTCAAGAGTGTGGAAAGTGAGAAAACAAAACACACCCAAAGCCAAACTATTCAAGCAAAGACACTGGCCACAGATACAAAACAGAGCAGCATTCCAGCATGTGTTTTCTGCAAAAGAACAGGACATGACCTTGCTAAGTGCAGAAAGTTCGGTGAAAAGACAGTTCAAGATCGTGTCAAGTTTGTGCAAGCAGAGAAGCTTTGTTTTGGATGTCTGAATGTAGGACATCACTCAAAGGAGTGTGACAACAGAAGTACATGCCAGAGGTGCCAAAGAAGACATCCGACATGTTTGCATGAGGAGAAGTTTAAAGACCGTCAAATGCTGACTGCTCCAAAAGGAGAAGATAACTCAAAGGACAAAGCAGAGATCAAAGAAGTAGCTGTGACAGCAACTACCAACAGAGTCATACAAGAGGGCCCAAACACACAAACATCCTCAATCGTACCAGTCTGGATCTCATCTACAAAGCACCCAGACCACGAAGTTCTTGTGTATGCACTCTTAGACACTCAAAGCGATACAACTTTCATCCTAGACGAAATAGCCCAAGACCTCGATACAAGCAAAGAGAATGTCAGCTTGCGGCTATCCACAATGACTACAAAATCAGTAGTCATAACCTCTCAGAAACTGACAAACTTGCAAGTGAGAGGATACAACTTAGAGAGAAGAATTCCATTGCCAGCACTTTTCACACGAGAGTTCATCCCAGCAGATAGGTCACACATTCCAACCTCTGAAACAGCACTAAAGTGGCCTCATCTTGAACAACTGGCAGACAAGATTCCACCACCACTAGATTGTGAAGTAGGACTACTAATTGGCTACAACTGCCAACAAGCCCTTCTTCCAAGAGAAATTCTGTTTGGGAAAGACAATCATCCATATGCACAGCGAACTGATCTTGGCTGGAGTATTGTCGGCTGTGCAAATCCCGCAGCTAACTACAGTGATGCAATTGGGAATAGTCACAGAATTATAATGCAACAAGTAACACCTGCTGTACAGCCACAAGCAGAACTGAAGAAAGAAGTATGCTTTGTGTGCAGAACTCAAGTTAAAGAAATCAACTCAGTAGATATAATCAAAGCTCTTGAAGCCGATTTCGCAGACCACACAACAGATAGTAAGCTACTTTCTCAAGAAGACCTTCTCTTCCTATCTAAAGTGAAGGATGATATAAGGCAGAAGGAGGACGGCCACTATGAGCTCCCGCTTCCTTTCAAGACGGAGAAACCTAATCTCCCAGACAATAAACAAAGTGCAGTTCACAGGCTGAACTCATTAGAGAGACGACTAAGAAGGAATAAGCAGTACTATAAGGATTATGTCCATTTTATGAATGACGTCATAATGAGAGGAGATGCGGTGAAGGTCCCACAGTCTGAACTTGGTAATCAACCATCATCGTACATTCCTCACCACAGAGTCTATCATCCCCACAAGCCTGGAAAAATCCGTGTGGTTTTTGACTGTTCGGCACGCTTCCAAGAAACCTCTCTGAATGACCATCTATTAACCGGACCAGACCTGACCAACATCTTAGTTGGCGTGTTATGTAGATTCAGAAAGGGCCCAGTTGCCATAATGTGCGACGTTGAAAGGATGTTCCACCAATTTCATGTTGCTAAAGAACATCAAGACTACCTAAGATTCCTCTGGTGGGACGGAGGAGACCTGGACTCCAAACCTTCAGTGTACAGAATGAGAGTGCACTTATTTGGGGCAGCCTCATCCTCTGGTTGCTCCAACTTTGGATTCAAGCATCTAGCATTTCAGGGCCATGGAAAGTTCAGCAAAGAGTCCATCAACTTCATCCAGAGGAGTTTTTATGTTGATGATGGCTTGATAAGCGTCAAGTCATCTGCCGAAGCCATACATCTAGTGGAAGAGTCGAGAGCATTGTGCAAAATGGGAAACCTTCGACTACACAAGTTTGTGTCTAACAACAAGGAAGTGATCACTGCTATTGCACCCGAAGAACGTGCTCAGACCAAGGACCAAGACATGGCTCTAGGAGAACCTCATGTCGAGAGGGCACTGGGAGTTCAGTGGTGCATTGAATCAGA
Organism: Pholidichthys leucotaenia; assembly: GCA_020510985.1. Classification (NCBI taxonomy): domain Eukaryota; kingdom Metazoa; phylum Chordata; class Actinopteri; order Cichliformes; family Pholidichthyidae; genus Pholidichthys; species Pholidichthys leucotaenia. The sequence goes on along the minus strand of CM035837.1, from coordinate 230,419,249 downwards.
TGAATTTCAATTCAGGGTTGTAGTTAAGAAAAACCCACTGACAAGGAGGGGGGTTCTCTCAACTGTATCCTCTGTCTTTGATCCACTAGGGCAGGGGTGTCCAACCATGTGCCATGGAGAGCCAAGACCCTGCAGGTTTTCTCTTCTACCCAGTCTCTTCAGCAGGTGTTTTCACTTATCGGCAATCAGTGGGAAGAAGTTCACAGAAATCTGCTGTTGAAGACACTGGTTGGAGGTAAAACCTGCAGGGTCTTGGCTCTCCATGGCACATGGTTGGACACCCCTGCACTAGGGTTTGTGGCCCCCTTCGTACTAGTCGGTAAACATATCCTTCAAGTTCTATGCAAAGACAAGATGGGTTGGGACAACAACCTCCCCGAACACATTCTGCCTCAGTGGGAATCCTGGCTTCAAGATTTGCCTCACTTGGCAGCCTTGAAAATTCCAAGAAGCTACCTTCCATTGGCCTTTGATGAGGTCACACAATATGAGCTTCACAACTTTTCGGACGCAAGTCTCAACGGATATGGTGCATGTTCATATCTTCGAGCAATAAGCAAAACAGGACAGATCAGCTGCTCACTTGTGATGGGGAAGGCAAGAGTAGCTCCTACCAAACTACTAACTATCCCAAGAGCTGAACTGTCAGCAGCTGTGGTTGCAGTCCGCAACAGTGACATTGTCAAAGGGGAGCTTGAGATTGAAAACCTACAAGTGTATTACTGGACTGACTCAAAGGTGGTCCTTGGCTATGTGAACAATGATGCAAAGAGATTCCACACATTCGTAGCCAACCGGATCCAACGCATAAGATCTAGCACAGATCCCGCACAATGGCGACATGTCAGCACTGAAAACAACCCAGCTGACTGCGCTTCAAGAGGACTGAGTGCAGCTCAGTTAAAAGAGTCTAATTGGCTGACAGGACCTGATTTTCTTTGGCACCAGAATCTTCCACGTGAAGAGGAAATGGTAGGAGATGTTGAAAGAACTGACCCTGAACTTCGCAAAGCCCATGTCCATACAGTCATGATGAAAGGAATAGAGTCAGTGGCGAAACGCCTCGCCAAATTCTCTGACTGGTCCAGGGCAGTTAGAGCCATTGCTAGGCTCAAGAAATTTGCCAAAGAAATCAAAGGACTTCAGCCAAGAACAAATGAAGCAACTAGTCTTGAAGAAAGAAAGGAAGCAGAAAGCTTTATCATCAGGCTAGTGTAAGAAGATGCCTTTGCTGCGGACATACAAAAAATCAAAGCTCAGAAGGGAGACACTTTGAACAAGTACAGCAAGTTATATAAGCTGAACGCCTTCTTGGACAAGAACAATGTCCTAAGGGTAGGAGGACGATTGTCCCAGTCAGCCTTGCACCATGATGTAAAACATCCGGCGATCCTTCCAAAGAAATCCCATGTTTCAACACTGCTTGTCAAGCATCATCATGAGCGTGTACACCACCAAGGAAGAGGTATAACCATGAATGAGTTGCGTGCAAACGGAATATGGATCTTAAGATGTGGAAATGTTGTGTCCTCACAAATTTACAAATGTGTAAAATGTAGGAGATACAGACGAACTACAGAGGTCCAGCAAATGGCAGACCTGCCAGAAGAGAGAACTGAGACTTCCCCTCCCTTTACTTACTGTGGTCTTGATTGTTTTGGCCCCTTTATTGTGAAGGAAGGAAGAAAGGAAGTGAAACGATATGGATTGTTGTTTACCTGCTTATGTTCCAGAGCAGTACACATAGAAACCCTAGATGACTTGACAACAGATGCCTTCATGAATGCGCTTCGAATAGTTGTAGCCATCAGGGGACCTGTGCGGCAACTAAGATGCGATCAAGGAACAAATTTCATGGGTGCCAGGAGAGAGTTTTCTCAACTGCTCAAGACAATGGATCAAGAATGTCAACGAGCAATCGGTTGCGAGTTTGTAGTGAATATCCCCTCAGCAAGCCACATGGGAGGAGTCTGGGAGCACCAAATCCACACAATCAGAAACATCTTGACTGCCATGCTTGACAAGTCTGCAAGTAGACTCGACACTACAACTCTGAGGACATTTCTCTATGAAACAATGGCCATAATCAACAGCAGGCCACTGAGTGTTGAACATCTTCAGGATCCTACTGGTCCAGAACCTCTCACTCCGAACCACATCTTAACTATGAAATCTTCAATAATACTGCCCCCACCTGGACAGTTCTGCAAGGAAGACCTCTATCTGCATAAAAGGTGGAAAAGGGTGCAGTTCCTAGCCAATGCATTCTGGCAAAGATGGAAACAAGAATATCTTCTAAACCTCCAGCAACGACAGAAATGGCAAAAACCAACACGAAATTCACAAGTAGATGACATTGTGATTCTACAAGATGACAACTCACCAAGAAATGAGTGGAAGCTCGCCAGAGTTGTAGAAACTCACCCTAGTACAGATGACATGGTACGAAAGCTGAAACTACAAGTTAGTGACGCTACACTTGACAAAGGAAAACCTAGACTGGTTTACCTTGAAAGGCCCATTCACAAGGTGGTTACCTTGCTTGAAGCAAATTAAGTAGAAATTAAACAAAAGTGGGTCACATTCTTTCAGAGTTAAAACAACTCAAGCCATTGATTCCATTTATAATCTGTGTTTAAAGGAAATCCCACATTTAAATCAATGAGTGATTTGGTGGGAGTGTAAGTGTTGTTATAAAATTATATATTTTCTGTACATTACATGTTGGTTGTTGTGACTGTATATTTTGTTGATATTTATTTGTTTCCTGACCGGAACTGATGTTTTCCGTTTGCAGTGCCGCTGGGATTGTTTTCATTGTAGCACATAGCGGAAATAAGAAGAACGCTGTGCCATGTTATTCAGCTATCTTGCACTTAAGTTTGATTGAAGATTGAAGCCAAGCAGTTTGTTTTACCTTCAGAACTCTTTTCATGACAAGCGGCCAACGAGGTATTTGTTTTGTGAATTCTTTGTTATTTCGCTCTGTACTGTATATATGGTTATGCGTTATGTTTGCTTATACAGTTCTCACGGCGTGACCAAGAGGGGGTGCATAAGTCCCAATAAACGCCCGTTCAAAGGAACTGACCTGTGTCTGTTGTCGTGAAGAGAGCTAAATATAGAATGCCGGGAACTTGCATTGAGACATTCAGAGATAAATTAGTCGAGCTGTACAATAATATTACTAGTAAGAAAATGGTTGTAATTTGTGGAGATTTCAATATTGATTTACTAAATCCATTTCAATAAAATGTAATTACAGACTTCATGAATTCTATGTACAGTATGAGTCTATATCCCACAATAACACATCCCAGTTGAATCACAGTTCACACTGCTACACTTATTGACAACCTGTTTGTTAATATTATTGATAAGAAAATAGAAAGTGGATTATTGATAAATGATATAAGTGACCATCTGCCAATCTTTGCACTTATCCATGGCCACACGGGGGCCAATACAGAAAAAAATTTAAAATCTTTCAGATACAAATCACAAAATGCAATCAGTTCTTTTAAAGAAGACTTGTTGAAACAAGACTGGACAAAAGTCTATGTATCAGATGTAAATGAAGTCTATGACACATTTATAAACATTGTAACCAATCTTTATGAAAAAAACTGTCCATTAGTAAAGAAAAAGCTTAAACATAAATTTGTCGATAAGCCATGGTTAACCAAAGGATTACAAAAGGCGTGTAAAAAGAAAAATTCATTATATGAGGATTTTCTAAAGAAAAGGACAAATGAAGCAGAGCAGCGGTATAAAACATACAAAAATAAGTTAACATATATAATGAGATGCAGTAAAAGAGACTATTACAGTAAAGAACTGGAGAAAAACAGAGACAATATTAAAAATACATGGACAATACTTAACAATATTCTTGGAAATAAAAACAGAAACACAAGCTACCCAAGCAATTTTTCAAAAAATAATAAAACGACTCAGAGTGTGAATGCAGTTTCACCTGCAGATGAATTTAATAACTTTTTTGTTAACATTGGTCCTAATGTGGCTCGAGAAATACCCATTACAGCACCTACGGGTGATACAATAAGCAAAAACACTGCTATAAAAGACTCCATTTTTATAAAGAACACAGACGAGAGAGAGGTCTTTGAAATTGTTAAATCATTTAAAAGTAAAACATCTACGGACTGTGATGGTATTGACATGCTCTTAGTCAAAACTATTATTGAATGCTTAGTGAAACCACTGACGTATATTTGTAACCTGTCTGTCCAAACAGGTATATTTCCCAATGCAATGAAAATAGCTAAAGTAATTCTGATATACAAGACGAGTGACAGAGGGGAATTTACAAACTATAGACCAATTTCACTATTGCCGCAATTTTCCAAGATACTTGAAAAAATATTCTGTGAGAGAACTGACAACTTCATAATGAAGAATAATTTATTGTGTGAGCAGCAATATGGGTTCAGACACAAGAGGACAACTGCATTTGCTCTAATGGAATTTATGAAAAAAATATCAACTGCCGTTGAAAATAAAGAGTACTCAGTTGGGGTATTCCTGGATCTTAAAAAAAGCATTTGATACAGTGGATCATAATTTATTATTAAAGAAACTACAAAATTGTGGTATTAGGGAGGTAGCAATGTCCTGGTTATGTAGTTACTTAAAGAATAGATATCAGTATGTATGTGTTGGTAACAAATACTCACAGTTACTGAAGGTTACTTGTGGGGTCCCACAGGGTTCAGTTTTGGGGCCACTGTTATTCAATATATATATAAATGATATATGTAAAGTTTCAGAAAAAATGGATTTAATATTGTTTGCCGATGACACTAATTTATTATGCAGTGGAAGCAATTTGGAACAACTTTTGGATATACTCGGAAAGGAATTAGGAAAGCTTAAACTGTGGTTTGATTCAAACAAATTAACGCTCAATTTAAGTAAGACAAAATTTATAGTTTTTAACAACCATCACAACAACTTAGTATATAAACTCAGTGTAAATGGTGTAGAGATTGAAAGGGTATCCAAAACTAAATTTCTTGGAGTAATAATTCATAATAAACTGTGTTAGAAGTCACATATTAATTATATTAAAGGTAAAATATCTAATCAATTGCAATACTACACAGAGTGAAATATTTGCTGAATCAACATACATGACATATTGTACTGAAGTATGGGGAAATACATATAAAAAAAACATATATCCAGTCTTTATGCTTTAGAAGAGAGCTATTAGAATAATAAACAAAGCTGCTTACAGGGAACCAACAAACCCACTTTTTCTTAAATTAAAAGCTCTCAAGTTGAAAGATCTGGTTGACTTTAAAACTGCAGTAATAATGTTTAAAGTGAAGAATCTATCACTGCCTGCAAATATCCAAAAGTTTTTCCAAATAAGGGAGAAACAATATCATTTCAGAGGAACATGTATATTTCAAAAACCTTCAGTGAGAACTACCACCAAGCAACACTGTGTTTCAGTGCAAGGAGTCAGATTATGGAACGGTTTTGGACCTGAATTAAAATCATGTACAATGCTTGGACAATTTAAACAAAAACTAAAGGAATAAATACTCCAAACATATATACAAGATGACATGTAAAATCACATAATGATTGTCATATCCAGTCTGTGTTGTGTTGTTGCTTAGTTTTTTTTGTTTGTTTGTTTTGTTTTTTTGTCACATTTTGTCTTAGCTTTGTTCCAAACTGTAATTGCTCTTGTTTTGTTTTTCTTTTGAATTCTTGTATGGAATTTGAGTGGGCAATATAAGCTGCGGCTTCAGCCATCACCCATTTCGGATAACTTATGTTAAACTGTATAATCAGAGGAGTTATCGTTTAATTTGACCTTGTTGGATTTTTTTTCTTTTTTCCCCTTTGTTATTTTATTCTGTTTCTTTTAATCTTTTCTTTTAATCTATCTGAAATAAAGATTCATTCATTCATTCATTCATTCATTCATTCATTCATTCAAACTAACACACATGTAAAATAACACATCAGACATCAGAAAGAACAAACTACTAAATGAAAGGGATGGGGGTGCCCATTAATATGCCTAACATTATTGTAGATCCCATATAATAATTTAAGCTAAATGACATTTGAGTTTGTACTTGATTATAAAAGAGGCACAAAGTCCTCATGAGCAGGTTGAAGGGATGGTTGCACAAATTGTTCAGTTGTCAGGCAGAAAACAATAGTCTCTGCCCCACGTTTGCATCTTTATTATGAGCTGTGAATTCTGGTTGTACTTTCACTCACTGCTTAGAAATGAGCACTAAAACTAATTGGTAAGGGATAAGAAGAGATGGTGAGTTTGCTGTAAGCATGCTCCATTTCAGCAGCTGCCCTGCAGAGTTTTATGTGATAAATAATGGACAACATTAATAATTCCACAGTCCAGTTCTTTACTATATGAAGAACAATGGGAATTGTTTCACAGCATTCCAGTAGCTGCAACCATGTGGAAATACAGTATATTTGCATGGCAGGTTCCATTTGAGTTTACAGGATAGGCTGGGGTGTTAGGACTGACCTCTGCATAGTCTCCTTTAATAACCTCAGCCTCCCTCATCATGGTCCAAGACCACACTGAGTAGTCAGTGCTCTTTATGGTGCTTTAAGATTCAAGATTCAAAGATTTTTATTTGTCAATACTTCTAATGTATCACAAGTGAAACCAATTCTGCTTACCACCCACACCAATGCAAGCTAAGATGTAACAATGGTCTCTTTAAAACAGAACAACCCAGCTGATGCCTCACTAAGTCCAGAACTGACTCCTGTACATTCTCTTTCAAACGGTTTTAAATAGTAAAAGCCAATTCTACAATTGAGAGGGAAGTCTCTGCTGGGCACGTCTCTCTCTGCACACAATGATTGTGGCTTTTGACAGCCACGGTTCATTGGTATTAGGAGGAAGAGGCTTACACACAAGACTGCCTTGTCAAAGAGGCATGATATCTTCCTCATTACATATGATGTCAGAGGCACTGGTACCACCCACAGGTATCATTTCATTAATGCTTTTTTGCACTCTCTGGAGTTTAAAAAATCCCGTGTTATTCACCTGTACTGACATCAATTTGGTGATTGAACTCTTCTCTAAACCTTTAAAACACATGGTGACTATTTAATGATGTAATGGGGATCAACAATTGTTATTACGTTTCCCGCCATTTTCCATCAAGAAAGGAAAAAATACATTGGAGATTTAATTTCAGCTTTTGCACATTTTGTTAAAAGCACTCAGAGGGACAATTTTCCAATTTGGCACCAATAGTGTTTTATGGAATATTGAACTATATGTATTTGTTTTCCCCACTGCCTAGCAGCAGCATTTATAAAATACATACCTGAAAAAATTTTGAAAGGACACTAATGCAAACAGTTGAGGAGAGTGCGTAAGCCTCCATCACAACTGGACGTATGCATTTAGATATGATATGTGAGCTGTGATTTTCTGGGGCTGTGGAGGACATAGATGTCGTTGAGGTATTAGACAGGCTGGAAGGAGTTCTTGAGACAGTCTTAGGTATGTCTTGCACCTCCCAGGGTTCAGGTGAGAATTCAAACTCACTTATTGAGATAGAATTATTGTCTACATACAATAACTCACACGCACTCACTGTGTATGTGGGAGACGGGACGTATGGCACAACTAAAGCCACACTTGCATCACACATGAGATGTTTGTATAGACCACCTGGACGGTATATGTCATTTTTTTTTTCTGATATAGAGTATATCTATACACTACTCACAAAAAGTTAGGGATATTTGGCTTTCGGGTCAAATTTATGGAAAATGTAAAAAGTTCATGCTACAATGATATGATATCATGAAAGTAGGACATTTAAGTAGAAGCATGCAATTGTGATTTTGTAATCTCAAACAATTTATTGAAACAAAAGCCAACAACAACGGTGGGTATACCACAACAAAAAATGTCAATGTCTCACTAACTTGTCATGTGCTCTTGAGCATCAATTACAGCTTGACAAGGACATCTCTTGCTGTTCACAAACCGACTTATTGTCTGCTGAGGCATGACATTCCACTCTTCTTGAAGGGCGGCCCTCAGGTCATTGAGGGTGTGGGGTGCAGGGTTATAAGCCTCTACACGATGACTCAGCTGATCCCATAGGTTTTGTATGGGATTCAAGTCTAGAGAAAGTGCAGGCCACTCCATTTGCGGTACCCCGGCCTCCAGCAGCCGTTCCCAAATGGTGCAACCTCGATGAGCTGGAGCATTTTCATCCATGAAGATGAAATTAGGCCTGTGTTGTTCATGCAGGAGCACAATGACTGGATTAATGATGTTGTTGGGGCAGTATTGGCTTGTCACTGTACCATTCACAAGGTGTAGGGCAGATCTGCATTGACTAGACATACCTGCCAAGACTGTAACATGGTGACAACAGTGGCTGATGCATAGTGCTCTCCTTGACGTCTTCAATATTGTTGGCGGCCATCATTTCTGCTCACCGTGAATCGACTTTCATCAGAGAACAGCACTGAAGCCCACTGGTCCCTTGTCCAGCGTAAATGCTCCCAGGTCCATGCAAACAATAATCACGCACGATAATCATGAATGATAAGTATGGTGAAGAGGACTGTTTAAAAACCAATTCTAACTGAACCAGAAAAATTTATTGGGTGATTCATGGATCAAACACCTGTTGTGAATTTTGACATTAAGCACCTTGTTAGAGAACAGCAAGTTATGCTAAAAGTACTGAAACACTGAACAGCTGGACATGTGCATTCAAAAGGTTAGAGAAGGTCAAATTAAGTTCACCTGTAAAGGTTATAGTGAATTTTAGGTGCATCCTGAAATTTCACCCGAAAGATGAAGATCCCTAACTTTTTGTCAGTAGTGTATATCTGTATCAGGCTGAGGTTGTATTAACCGAGAATTCTCCACTGACTGGAAATTTTTAGCAATCAAGGAAAATTTGAAGAGCAGTCCATCATTTTGACAGATTGCATTGATGGTATTTAACTGTAATTCCCACCTCATCTGTGGGCACCCAGAAGAAGATTTGAATTCAGGTTTATAGACAATATTGTGGGCTGCACGGTGGCAGCACAATTTACCCTTGGCCGGGGGATCGTGGGGATCGTGGGATCGTGGGTTCGATCCCAGCCCCCGACCAACAGTGATCTGTGTGGAGTTTGCATGTTCTCCCCGTGTATGCGTGGGTTTACCCCGGGATTTCTCCGGTTTCCTCCCACATGCCAAAAAACATGCAGGTTAGGTTAATTGGAGACTCTAAAGTGGCCCTAGGTGTGAATGTGTGTGTGAATGGTTAAGGGATAGCGCCGTATCGTGGCTGCTTCATCCATCCAGGTGGTGGATGACCCTCAATTTCCCCTCTGGGGATCAATAAAGTATACTAAATATAAAAAAAAAAAATATATATATATATAAAAGTCGAGATAGATAGATAGATAGATAGATAGATAGATAGATAGATAGATAGATAGATGTACTTTATTGATCCCAAACTGGGAAATTACAGTAGAACAGCAGCATGACAGTAGACAACCAAACAACAGAAACACACACAGCACAATAGACAAAGGGATTACCCATGGAAAGCAAAACTGCTAAAACAACTTATATAGATGAACCATAGATGAATAGATGGTGACCCATTAGATACATGAATCATACCCACTGTACAATGCAGGACTATCAGGAGCAGAGTGAGATATGAGGTACCAATAAAACTGTAAGATGCAATATGGCAGCATAGGTATTACCAGAATTTAGCATTAGAGTGAGTTACGTATTGTACAGTGAAATGGCATGTGGCAGGAAAGATTAAAAAAAAAAGGAAAGATTTCCTGTACTGAACCGCTCAGCAGTGAAGCTGTAGCAGTATGCTGAAGAAAGTGCTCTACTGTCTGTCGCCCAGTGTGTGGTGGAGGGGGTGATCAGGATTTTCCATGATGGATCGCAATTTGTTCAGTGTCCTCCTCTCCACCACTGTCTCAAAGGTCTCCGGCCTGAGGCCAATTACAGAGCCAGCCATCTTGAAAATCTTGTCAAGTCTGTTGGTGTTGCTGGCCCTGATACTGCTACCCCAACAGACAGAAGCAAAGAAGATGGTGCTGACAACGACAGTCTGGTAGAAAAGCTCCAGCATCCTGTTACACATGTCAAAGGATCTCAGCTTCCTCAGAAAGTAGAGTCTGCTCATCCCCTTCTTGCACACAGCATCAGTGTTGGATTTCCAGTTCAGTCCAAGGCTGATCATGACTCCCAGGTATTTGTAGTCCTCAACTACCTCCACATCCTCACCTCCTCCACAATCTGCAATGTCTGGGAAGGCGTCCTCTTCTTCCTGAATTCAATCACCATCTCTCTGGTCTTGCTGACATTCAGCCTCAGTTGATTCTGCTCTGACCTCTCAACAAATCTGTCTACCAGTGCCTTGTACTCCCCCTCCTCTCCCCCTCTTATACACCTAACAACAGCTGAGTCGTCAGAGAATTTCTGCAGGTGGCATGACTCAGTGTTGTACTGAAAGTCAGTGGTGTATAATGTGAAAAGAAAAGGAGAGAGTACAGTCCCTCGTGGAGCTCCCATATCACTAACCACCACATCAGACAAGACACTGCCCAGCCGGAAAAACTGTGGCCTTACGGCCAGGTAGTCAATAATCCAGGAGATCACAGAGCTGTTGACCCTCATCACCCACAGCTTCTCACCCAGCAGCAGTCCCTGGATGGTATTAAAGGCACTGGAGAAACCAAAGAATGTGATTTTCACAGTGTCTCCTCCGCCATCCAGGTGCAGATGGGCTTGTTGCAACAGGTAGATGACAGCATCTTCTAAATGGTGCTGATATGCAAACTGCAGAGGGTCCAGCCACATTTTCACCTGCAGCCTCAGGTGGACTAAGACCAGTCTCTCCAGGACCTTCATCACATGAGATGTGGGGGCAACTGGTCGATAGTCATTCAGGTCAGATGGAGACAACTTCTTGAGGACAGGAACTGGGCAGGACATCTTCCACAGCACCGGCACTCTCTCCAGACTCAGGCTCAGGTTGTACAGGTGTTTCAGTACCAGAGCTAACTGGTTGGCACAGGTCATCAGGATCCTGGTAGAAATGCCATCAGGGCCATCAGAAATCAGGTTGTGTTCATTTTTTTTTTTTTTATTGTAGCTGTATCTTGTAATATTGTGTTGTTCCTCTATGCAATCAGAAACAAGTTTTTTATCTGTATTCTTGTTCTTAAAGTTAATGGTTACAAATCAAAATATGAAATAAAACATTCAGTGTCTTTTTATGTCACAGTGATATGATTTCGCTCCTATTAAAGAGAGCTGAGAGACCAGTTTAATTTAAATTTAATGCTTCCTTTTTAATCTGCCTACTAGTCAAACAATACTATCATGAGGGTTTATTAATCTTGTGCATTTTAACAAACTAGAATAGAATAAGCTTTATTGAGTGTATGCCTTTGATTTCACCAAACAGAACTCTTGGGAGTTTAAAAACACTGAGTGGCAAAAATGAATGGAAGTATTAGGGTGTATGCAGTAAAACACCAAAAAAGAACACACACATTATTCAATCACAGCAATACACAGGGTGCCTGCTTGCATTGTGGAGAGCTAACCTTATCATTCCATCTTATATTCATTGGCAAATAAATAAATAATTAAAAGGTCTGAATCAGTTCTTCACTTATGTGCTCCATGATCTTTACTCACACATCACTACAGTCAAGTAAAGGGTGTGGTATTAACATCAAAAGTTAAAAAAAAAGATACTCTGTGCACTGCTGTGACTAAATTTTGTGTGATTTTATGTTTTGCTGTACAAAATAAAGCTGTAGCATGTGACTGCCATTGAGTGCTGTGTTGCTATGGTAACTGCCCTGTCACTGCCCAGAATTCTGTTCCAATGTATCCCTTCTATTGTCATTGTAAAGTTGTACAGTACAAGAAAACTGTGGGTGTTCCACCAGGCTACTGTGCAATAAAGTAAGAGAGAAGAATTTGAATAAAACAGTTACACAATACACGATTAACCACATGACTGAAATAAAAACAAAAATAAAAGTAAAAATAAATAGCCCATAGGTATATAACACAGGTACGGTAGTGGCTTTGCGGGTGGAACTATGTACATAGGAGTGTGGCATGCAGAACACATAATTGAGTAAAATGGTCCAAGGATTATGGAAAGTATGTACAGTAGTGATTTCACAGATGTGTGAGGAATGCAAAGACATGTGAGTTATAGTGATAATTAAAAGGTCCTCAGTTCTGTGCATCTGAGTGTTTGGGGGGAGGGGAGCGGTGAAGCCCCTGACTGTTTACAGTTTTGATGGCCCAGGGGAAGAAACTGTCAGTCTAGAGGTGTGGGACCTGATTGATCTGAACTGTCGTCCAGAGGGAAGCAGGTCTAACAGGTGGTGGGCAGGATGTGAGGGGTCTCCTGTGATGGCCTTGATCCTTCTGAGACAGGAGGCTTTGGGGATTTCCTCCAGGGTGGGCAGAAGCCTGCCAATAATTTATAATCTTTTGACCGGTGTTGATGACCCTCTGCACAGCCTTCCTGTTCTCAGCCGTGGAGCCAGCATACCTCACACGCAGACAATAGGTGAGCACGGTTTCCACTGAGCAGTGATAGAAGGCCAGCAGCAACTTCTGGTTCAGGTTGTTCTTCCTCAGGACACGGAGGAAATGTAGCCGCTGCTGGGCTTTCTTCACCAGGGCCTTGGTGTTGACAGTCCAGGAGAGGTCAGAGGAGATGTGAACCTGAAGGTGGGAACGTTTTTAATGCGGTCGCCATTTATTGGGGGGGGGGGGGCTTTCTAAGAAGCTACAGGTAGGAAAAGGACAACAGGATAATTCTGTATTTTCTAACAAATTCTGGCCAAACCAATGTAGGGAGATTAGGAAAAATAACAGACACAGATATTTCCATCCTCTGTGGTAAACAGGTGGTTTAAAAAGTTAAGCTTGCCTTTCTGTAGCTGGAACTGTATTAACTTTTTTTTTTTCATGATTTTCAAGTATGTTGGTTAGAAAAAAAAATCTTCCATTGGAAAAAAATATATTAAAATGACAAAAAAGTCAGTTTGTATCGGATATTATCATATTACTGCTGCCCTTGTTTCTCCCCACTGACCGATGAGCATCCTCAGTGCTGGTCTGCCGTCAAAGTGCCGCTGCAGAGGTTTTAGCTTTCCATGCGACTGGTAAGCCTTTTAGATAAAAATAATCATCAAATGTATAACCAAGGAGGTTCTTACCAACTGAAATACGTCCCTAAAATGGTGTTTGTGTTTGTTGAGTGATGAACAAAAAGATCACTGCGGAACAGCTCAAATAAAAATGTTTTTAATCCAGTTTTGTTTCGCTTCAAGTCTGAACAACATCACATCACCTTTTTTCTTAGTTGTAGGCTGATCCTTTTCTAAAAGTTTTGACTGAAGACTCCTTCTCAAATATACTAACAAGTTGTCAGTAAGGATGACTTTTTTTATTGCCTGGAATGTACACGGGTAATTTATTTATGACTCGCTCATTCTTGGTACTTGGTGCTGCTTGCGCTCTCCACAGCTGCTCCATCGATGATCAGAGGGGGGCGATGTCTGTGTCCTCTCCTGAAGTCAACCACATATGGCAAGTCGTTTTAACATTTAATAGCTAGCCCGGATACGTGTCGTAGATATCAATAATTCAGTTTTTCCTCGTAAAAACAAACATTTCACATATCCACAATGAAATTCTTCCTCTCCATAATGATCACTTCAGATATCTATGACATTATTCTTCCAAGGAGAAAGACGTCACTTTTCCCCATTCATGTGTATTGGGTTTCACTTCCAGATATCTACAGTTACATTCTTCCTATCTAGAATGAACATTCTGGATATCTGAAATAGAATTCTTACTAGGAGAAATTCTTATTTCAGATATCTACAATCCAGTTGTTACTTGTCATAATTAATTTGAGATAGTCAATATTTCTCAGTTAAGGTGACCAGGTCCCAATCAATCAGATGTGGGACAAAGAATGTGTTTGAGTGGGACAATGTGGGGCACGTTATCAGCTCTCAAGGTAGCATTAAATTTTGATTTTCCTGGATTTTAAAAAAAATGCATAGGCTATGCAGATGTTATCTCTATCACAGGACTGAGCACAGGTTTTACCGGGCTCAGTCTCTCAATTTATTACCTCCGCCAAGCCGCAGGCCGCAGGAGGTTATGTTTTTGCCGGGGTTTGTCTGTCTGTCTGTTTGTCTGTCTGTCTGTTGGTTAGCAAGATAACTCAAAAAGTTTTGGATGGATTTCGATGAAACTTTCAGGCGTTGTTGGAAATGGTAGAAGGAAGAACTGATTCAATTTTGGGGATGATCCGGATCACCGTCTGGATCCAGGAAATTTTTAAAAGATTCTTTAACATTGTGAGATAAGGCCATTTTCAACATGTGTGCAGGCGCAATGGAGGGCGCTGGTCGTTGTGTCTGACGAACACAAACTCCGCGTTCTTCAAAGTTCTAGGCACAAAAGCACGCGGAAAACAGTGGTGGGCCGGGCCCGGCAGCGTGCCTGTGTTTGTGCTATGCTGCAAAAGCTGAGACGGGCAGCTGTCCGCAGCGGGATTATTTGGCAGAAATTCCCCGGGCAGCCATAGGGGCTGCGCAAAAACAAGCTCTCTGCCGGGGAAGCTTCCAAATCCTCTTTTGCCGCAGAGCGCAACCCCAATAAAACCCACGGCAACCTGTCTACCCAATTTGCATAAGTCAGTGAAGCCATGAGTGCTGCTTTCAGTGATCTATGAAAACGCTCGCATAACCCATTGGCCTGTGGGTTGTACGCGGTTGTGCGATGAATTGCAATGCCCGCAGCCTGGGAGTTTGGAGATGGAGGAGATGGACACAACAGCAACACTTCAGTTTATTACCTCCACCAAGGAGGTAATGCTTTTACTACTGAACCACTAATCCTATCATTGTGAATCCAATTGCTAGTCATATGTTTTCATGGTCAAGGAATCTGAAAACATACATACAAACACTGTATGGGGGGGAACTGTGGCGCTTGGCGGAGGTATGCGCTCTCCAAGTGCTTTTCTAGTTTATGAATATTTTCTGTATGTTTCCCAAGCCTTGTGGTGTTTCCCTGTCTGTTAATTTCTGTTGATTCATCGTTCTACTACTTACGTTTCAGTATGGTCATTATGTTGTCTATGTTTGTAGTTCTAGTCTGTTTTGCCTTTACCTGTGACAGGGCCATTATTCCTCCTCTCCCAGACATCCCCACTTTGTTGGTTACTCACTGCCTGCTCACCTTGTCATCCCAGCTGTGAGTACTCAGTAATCAGGTCACCAGTCTGCTCCAGTTCCCCACACCTGCTACTCATTGTGCCATCTCATCCTTCACTATTTAAGCCTGCCTGCTCATTTCATCCTTGCAGCTATTGCCATGGTGCCCGCAGGGCCATCATCAGTCCCAGCTGCACGCACACCTGCTGCCAATTGTCAGCAGGCTTTAAGAGCCTGACCAGCCTGTGACGCAGCACGGAGCCGTCTGTCAAACTCCCGAGGACACATCTCTCGTCTACAGCCACGTCCTGGCTCTTCCTCTAGCCCCGAGCAACTTGTCGCTGCACGTAAGCTTAATTTCCACTTACCTTGTCAAGTTCCTCTCCCCTGTGCACAGGTGGACCTCCCTGGCGGCGGATTCTCTCTCCCGGCGGTGGTTCAGCTCCACCCCAGCATCAGGGTAATTCACACTCCTCCCTGCACAGAGCCAGATGCCATTTCCCTGGCTGTCGCCCTCAAGGCAAACCTGAGCCCACCACCACCACCTGCAAAAGTAAGCGGCTGTCATTATTATGCCCTCAGCGCTGGTGCAGTGTTAACGTCTCTGCTTTGTCTCCATAGGGTTGCCAGGCCGAACGGTGTCCAGCTCTCCCCCAGCACGAGTCCTGCACTTCACACACCACATTGTACATACACGCACTCACACACAAGACACGGGTTATTAATAAAAGGATAACTGTAATTCCCTCGAGTCTGTCTTCTGTCCCCTGGGTCCAGAATTATATCAGCTATATTGGATTATCAGCTGTTCATTCCACTGTGCCCTTCCTCTGAAGTGTTTCCCACTTCTCCAGAGCACTTCCTGCTTTGAGGCATACTCTGTAAGTTATCCTTGTTTTGCATTTTTATATGTTCTGAACAGTTTTTTGGACTTCTGTTCTTTCCTTTAATAAATGTCACAAATACCATTCAGTGCTTGGGTTTGTCTCTCTGCCCCATAGGGGCATACATACCAATCTCCATCTTTGGTAACTCCCATTAATAGAGTAATTGCACTCACAGATTATTTTTTGATTGAAGGATTTTTGAAGTACAGTACCTCTTCTCTTTAACTGTGAACAACTAAAATGTGAACAAGATTCCCTTTCTACTACATCTCTGCATAAAGTTTCATTCAAAATAAGACAGGTTTGTGTAGGCCAAACTAATTAGTGTTTTTGCATAAACGAAGAATATCAGTAAAACAGGCTAACAGCTCAAAATGAGTCTGGTTTTAAATAAACAAAATAAGCCTTTTCAGCTTTGTTCTGCTCACAGTCTATAGTCCACCAAAGTTAACTGCAGCCACGCCCACACAGGTCGTGCACTTAAGCACCATGGAAAGCAGGCAGCTGAAAAAAGATCAGCACCTGCCTGGTATTAATATCTAGCATAATATATATTGTGGTTTGACAATATTCAGTTCTATATTAAATACAAAATTCTCCTTACCTTAGATGTTCTTTTTGACTTTATACTTCTTGTTGGAGCATGCAGCTTCCAGCAAGGCCTTCTCCTTGAGAGCATCTGTGTAGAATTCTTTACAACTTTATTCAAGGTTGCTCTGAACCTGAATTTTACATTTGATAAGTTCCACAGAGCAGCGGTTTGGTTGATCATTCCATGCTGCATTCATGAGGGAAAATGTTCTTTCTACAGAGGCATTTGTAACAGGGATGCTGAAGAGAAAGGATGCATCAGCTGTCAGATTTGGTGTCTTTGTGCCTTGAAGCGAGGTAGATGACTTCTCCGCCACAGAGCCACCTCTTTCCACCATGTCCTGCTGGCGTGGCAAGGTCACACAGTATTCTTCATAGAGATCATCCATGTCCAGTTTTCTCCTTATCTGGAGGACCTCCACCACATCAGAGATGGGAACATGTGAACTTGTTCCTCAGAGCCAAGTTTGCAACATTCTTGTGGTAGTTATTGTCTGAAGAATCCTACCACTTTTCCAGGTAATTGAGTACTGCCTTTTAAAAATCAGAAAGATCCTGTTTGATTGCTGATGCCTTTAGGTCTGGAAACTGTTGGAGAAGAGTACTTGTCTCCATTCCAAAAAAGCAATCAATCTGTCATTGTTGGAGTTTTGACTTCAGAATCAACATTATTTCATAAAGCTCACATACAGTCATGGCATTTCTCTCCAACAGCAGCACAACACCATGGAAGATTTTTTTTTGTACATTGCTGTGGAAGGACCGGTAGACCTGGAGCTCCAGAGGGTGTCCTTCACTGATTTGATCCTTCTTCAATAGTCTCCAAAGTGACTTTGGACACTGATCCTCCCCTTGTGATAAGAAATAACTTTTGATAGCCATCCAGTTGTCATGTAGCCTCTTGACAGCAGGCCATAAACTTAACCATCTTGTTGGTACATGTCTCAAGACAACCTGATATTCTTCTTTCACAAATGCAAAGACAGCTTTCAGTTCTTCCAGAACGTTTTGAAGATGCAGAAAAGTGGCTGTATGTTTTGTTCACTATGGACTCAATATCAATGTCCAGCCTGTCTCCAGTATGTTTTCTACAGTTGTGCACAATGTGAGCCATGCAGTTTGCCTTTACAATGCTACTAATGTCTGCCTTTAGCTTCTGGAAAACAAAATTTCTTTTGCCATACTTTACACTTGCATTATCAGCAGTGAATGCTGAAATCATGTCAAAATGCAGGTCATTTTCTTTCAACTTGTTTGTAATCTGCTGATGGATGGTTACAGCTGACTCCTCATAAAAGTTGACTATCCTGCTTCTCTAACCCAACTCTGGTGTCCAATATCTCACAGACAATTGGAACAGTTTTTTAGATCCATGATTAGAAGCATGTGTGGCCACTGAAAAAAAGGTGTCTGTGCTTTTTTGGCACCTTGAAGCTGCACCACAGGAGTTTTTAATTCTCTACGTGTCTCCACAGATGCAGGTGCCAACACATCTGTAACAGTCACTGCTTTTGTACGACCACATGACAGTTTTTTTTGCTCTCTTTGAGTCTGGAAAAATGACAGGCGCGAGCTTAGTGTCACAGTCTGTTTACCGGTGTGAGAGGGAATGCTGTACAGTGTGTGGAGAATGTGTTCAAAGATGAGGCTGAGTTTGTTCCTCAGATTCAGCTTTATTCACAGATCACATCTCCAACAATCTCAAAGCAAGTCAAGAGGAAGTTCTCATCTCACATCAGGGGTTTTATACCCCCGGCATGAAACAGCAGTCACATGGTGTTTAATCAAACATACAGTCACATGGTACTTAATCTCAATCACAAAGTAACCCCTTTGATCTCACACCATTGTCCTCTAGTCTCTGTGGTCCGGAAATCTTCCCCGGTCGTCTCCCGGAAACAAAGGCCAAATCTCACACTCTTCTGCTGAATCCCAGAGTCTCAGTCCCTTTTGTTCCATGAGACGTGAAGCACACAATAAACATACAGCAACACATTTGTGGGGAATATGTATCCAACATATGTGCCACATGACCCCCCCCAAACGTCTAAAATGGGACAAACATAACCAGAGACACATGACATAATAACATTACTACACATCAATCCACCAGTTGCTTAACTCTCAGTCTCCTGCCGTATCTGCTGAAAGCCGGCTTTGTTGCTTCCACAGCGTCCTTCTGCACCTGTGGATTAGAACTGTTAGTCGATCTCTGTGGGAGTCCTGTAGAATGCCCTCTAGGGGGTCTACCGCGACGGGGGGCTCTCGCCAACTGCACCTCTTCATCCACAAAAACAAAAGCAGGTTTGAGTCTGTTTATACAAATCAATTCTTTTCTGCCTCCCAAATCTAGCAAAAAATGCTTCTCTCCTGTTTCCAGCACCTTGTACGGCCCATCGTAAGGCAGGCGCAGGCTGGGGCGACAAGCATCATGTCTCACAAAAACAAATTCCGCATTTTTTAAAGCCTTCGGCACAAAAACGCGTGGGAAACTGTGATGAACCGGGCCCGGAAGAGTGTTTGATCCTGTGCCGCTCTGCAACAGCTGAGCGGGGGGACAATCTGGGGCAGGATTATCGGGGAGAAATTCCCCTGGCAGACGGAGAGGCTGTGCAAAAACTAATTCCGCTGGAGAGGCTTGCAAATCCTCCTTAGGTGCAGAACGCAACCCCAATAAGACCCATGGTAATTTGTCAACCCAATTTGTATTCCTAAGCGACGCTCTGAGGGCCGCTTTCAATGACCTATGAAAATGCTCGCATAAACCGTTAGCCTGGGGGTTGTACGCGGTGGTGCGGTGGATCTTTACCCCTAGGCTGCGGGCCATCGACGACCAAAGTTCGGAAACAAATTGAGGACCCCTGTCCGACGTTATGTCCGACGGAACTCGAAAATGCGCTACCCAAGCTGTTAAAAATGCGCGCGCCACTTCCTCTGCTGTGGTTGATGCCAGAGGGACCGCTTCCGGCCAACGCGTGGTGCGATCCACCATCGTCAAAAGGTGTGTGTACCCCTGTGACGACAGAAGGGGGCCTACCAAGTCGACATGCACATGATCAAAGCGCTTAGCAGGAATGTGAAAAGGCTCCAAAGGAGCTCTAGTGTGCTTGTGTATTTTGGCTCGCTGACACGCTACGCAGGCTGTCGCCCATTCCTTGACCTGTCTGCGCAACCCTGGCCATACAAATTTCTCCCCCACCATTTTGACTGATGCGCGCACCCCCGGGTGCGCCAGAGAATGGATAGAGTCAAAAACGTGGCGGCGCCACGCAGCTGGTACCACGGGGCGCGGCCGTCCAGTGGAGACATCGCAGATTAGGGGAGGCATACCCATTTGCAGCACCCTGTCCTCCAGCCTTAACCCTGTTGGTCCAGACTGGAGCGCGTACACGTCCGCATCGCTAACCTGCTCCGCGGCCATGGCTGCATAATCTAACCCCACGCGGACCGGGGCCGCACATGCTCCCACGTCGCTACCCTGGCCCACGGCCATGGCTGCAGAGTCTGCCTTCACGTGGTCTGGTGCTGGCACAGCACGCGAGAGGCAGTCTGCCACTACATTATGTTTACCTGCGACATGCTGGATATCGGTGGTGAACTCTGATATTGCGGCCAGCTGTCTTTGCTGCCGACCTGACCAAGGTTCCGAAATCTTGGCCATCGCAAAAGTCAGCGATTTGTGGTCCATGAACGCGGTGAAACGGCGCCCTTCCAGCCAGAACTGGAAATGGCGGATGGCCAAGTGTAGGGCCAACAACTCCCTGTGGAACGCGTTGTATTTTCGCTCGCTATCGCATAAGGTTTTGCTGAAAAACGCGAGCGGTTGCCAGGTCCCCGCTACAAACTGTTCAACGACCGCCCCTACCGCTAAATCGGACGCGTCAGTGGTGAGGGCCATGCGGGCTGTTGGAACTGGGTGTGCCAACAAAGCCGCGTTTGCCGGCACTGTTTTGACTTGAGAGAATGCGCGCTCCCGCTCAGGAGACCATTTGATTTTATTTGTGGGTTTTTGTTTTTTTAGTGCCGCGTACAATGGTTGCATGAGCCGCGCTGCGCTTGGGAGGAAACGGTTATTAAAATTAACCATTCCCAAAAACTCCTGTAACACTTTGACCGTTTGAGGTTGGGGAAAATTTGTTATTGCATGCATTTTATCGGGCAGAGGGACCGCTCCTTCTGGTGAAACGCGATGCCCCAGAAAATCAATCTGCGCTACCTCAAACTGACACTTCGCTGGGTTAATTATTAACCCGTGCTCTGCCAGCCTCTGGAAAACTGCCGTGAGGTGGTTTTCGTGTTCGTCTTCGGACGTGCTGGCTACTAAAATGTCATCCAAGTAGACGAACACAAAAGGGAGGTCACGCAGCACCGCGTCCATCATGCGCTGGAACGTCTGCGCGGCCCCCTTGAGTCCAAAAGGCATGCGCAAAAACTCAAAAAGCCTGAAAGGAGTTATTACCGCTGTTTTGGGTATGTCCTGGGCACGCACTGGAACCTGATGGTAGCCGCGCACTAAATCTATCTTAGAAAAAATGCGTGCCCCCACCAAATGAACCGAAAAATCTTGAATGTGTGGGATCGGGTAGCGGTCGTGTGCAGTGGCGTTATTCAACCTGCGGAAATCACCGCAAGGTCGCCACGAGCCATCAGTCTTTGGGACCCTGTGCAATGGTGAAGCCCAGGGGCTTTTCGAACGTCTGATGATGCCCAGTTCTTCCAGGTTGGCAAACTCCTCGCGCGCTATGGTCAGTTTAGCTGAGTCCAGACGCCGAGCTTTTGCAAAAACGTGCGGCCCGGTTGTAGTGATATAATGCTCCACCCCATGGTTGGCCACTGTCGCTGAAAATGTTGGGACTGTTAGTGCTGGGAACTGAGTGAGGAGTGTGTGAAACTTACCACCCGCAGTTGTGACGTTGGCTTGTGCAGTTGGCGGTGCCACTCGTGCTGTGCAGGGAATAGAGTGAAAAGACAGTGCATTAACCAGACGTCTATTAGCAAGATCAACCAATAAGCCATGTGAGCACAAGAAATCAGCCCCTAACATGTTGAAACTGACTGCAGCTACAACAAAAGTACACTCAAATGAACAACCCTGCAAAGACAGAAGCAGAGTTCTCTCACCGAAGGTCTTAATAGTTGAGCCGTTCACTGCTGACACTGACACCCGGGGAACCTTGGACGGCATCAGCCGGTCTGCGTAGGAAGGCATGATGAAGCTCAGCTGGGAGCCTGTGTCCACGAGGAATTGTTTCCCCGAACGTGCATCCGTCAGGTAAAGCAGCTTGTTCTCATCCCCGAGGGCCGCAGCCGCTACCAACCCTCAGTCTTGGCATTTCCCGAATGCTTGAAGTGGCACGGCGGGAGGCACTTGTGTGCCCTCTCTGCAAAATGGCGATGATAGAAGCAAAGGACGTCGCCCGCTCCGTGTCGCTTGGTGCTGACTGCTGCCGTCATTGGCGCATCTGGTGCTGCAACCACTGGCCCCATGCCGTCTCCGGGCATTGCTCCTAGCTCCGCTGCTGCAGCCGAAACTGCGCTCCACTTGTGGGCGTCGACGAGTCGCTGCGCCTCCTTGCTCAGCCCGTGGTAGTCTCGCTTGGCCAACCGGGGTGAATCTGCCAGGGTAACTCTCACCGCTGGCGGCAGGGTCCGGAGGAAAAGGTGGGCGAAGATAAATTCGCAGTCCTTGGAGTCTTTCAGCCTCAGCATTTTGACCATCAGGTCTACAGGTCTGTCGTTTTCCGACTCCGTCAACGCCAGGAGCCCCTCTGCTCGCTGTTGCACGGAGGGGGTGAAATAACTGATAAGCGCAGCTTTCAAGGCGCCGTATTTGTCGCTGTCCGGTGGGTGGTTGACCAGGTCTTCCACCCTCTGAACTGTGTGGCTGTCCAGCTTCGCCACAACATGGTAGAATCTTGTGTCGTCCTTTGAGATTCTCCGGAGGTTGAACTGAGCCTCGACCGCGCTAAACCAGGAGCGCGGACTATGCTGCCAGAAGTCGGGCACCCGGAGTGTGGAGGCAGCCATCAGGCTGGCTTCTGCCGAGCCCCGCTCGGGAGAATTATTTCTGCTCATTCTAAGTCGTAAGGTCACCAGTGTGGAGAATGTGTTCAAGGAAGAGGCTGAGTTTGTTACTCAGATTCAGCTTTATTCACAGATCACATCTCCAACAATCTCAAAGCAAGTCAAGAGGAAGTTTTCATCTCACATCAGGGGTTTTATACCCTGGGCACGAAACAGCAGTCACATGGTGTTTAATCAAACATACAGTCACATGGTACTTAATCTCAATCACAAAGTAACCCCTTTGATCTCACACCATTGTCCTCTAGTCTCTGTGGTCCGGAAATCTTCCCCGGTCGTCTCCCGGAAACAAAGGCCGAATCTCACACTCTTCTGCTGAATCCCAGAGTCTCAGTCCCTTTTGTTCCATGAGACGTGAAGAACACAATAAACATACAGCAACACATTTGTGGGGAATATGTAACCAACATATGTGCCACACAGTGCAGTAAATGCAGGTTAGCTCAGCAGCTGTTACCTTATCTGCAGGAACGTATCCATAGACTGGCATGCCTAACTCTGTACAGCTCTTTTTCTGTGAGCATCACATGCGCTGTGTCGTTTCACATCATACTCGCCCCCATGAGCGATTGAAAAATTAGTCTGGCATAAAAGGCAAAGCACACTCTCTGAATTGCCCTCCACTGGCTTCACCCAGCTGTAGATAGTTTCCCCATTCTTGGGTGAAGCTGCACTTTCTCTTTTTTGACCTTGTTTCCATATTAGAGCAACATTAGCATGGCTCCAGTTATCGCACACTCTTCAAACATTCTCCGTGGGGGGCAGATTGATATAGTGCGAGGTGCGGCACAGTTTGACTGACATCAGTCACAGGTCCTGGAATGACAGCCTGCCCTACTTTCCTCACAGTCACTGTATTTACATCTTGTATGTAAAGTGTGCGCACAGTCGTTGAAATTTGAGGCTGCGGGACAACATCTCAATTTGCAGGACGACCAAATCAGGTCAAAATTCTGTGCAGTCCCGCACAAAGTGGGACACCTGGTCACCCTATTCTCAGTAGATATCAAAAATATGTTTACAGATATCTTTAAGTATATTGTTACTACTCACAATTTCAATTGCAGATATCTGAAATTGAATTTTAGATAGTCATAATATGAGTAGTGGATATCTATATTATTTCTACTAGCAAAAATGTATTTTGAATGCTCAAAATTATGTTATTGATATCTGCAATGTTTTTTCATTGTGGATATCCAAAATGAAAATTATGACTAAAAACAATTGGATTGTATATATCTGAATTAAAAGTTTCTCCTAGTAAGAATTCTATTTCAGATATCCAGAGGGTTCATTCTAGATGAGAAGAATGCAATTGAAGATATCTGGAAGTTAAAACCAAATACACATGAATGGGGGAAAAGTGACGTCTTTCTCCAGGGAAGAATGATGTCATAGATATATGAAAAGATCATTATAGAGAGGAAGACTTTCATTGTGGATATCTGAAATGTTTGTTTTTACTAGGACAAAATGAATGATTGATATCTACAACACATATCCAGGCTAGCTATTAAATGTTAACCTTTTAACTGGCCACATTTTATGGACGGGTTGTGCACCCCCAGTGGCACAGCGCAGCATCTGCGCATGTCAACTGACTCTGACGTCCCCGGCTATACTAAGGATTTGTACTGATCTGTACTGATCCGACAGTTCAGAAGGTAGCAGACATGCGTCAGAGGAATCATGGCTGACACGGAATACAGCAAAGAAGAAGAAATCCTCATTATTATTCTTCCTTTTTCTGCTTTGAGCTCGCAAGATCAATTTGGCCAATCGTCACAGAAACTGTATCATACAGGAAAAATAGTCGCGTAATACAAACAAAATTTACGTGGGATAATCATAACAGTTTGTAGATGTGGTAGAGAGTGTAAATGACTGACAAAATGCAAAACAACGACTATGATGGGTGAAAACAGACTGACCACGTGAGCGAGCAAGCAAGCCCCACCACCACCACCCGTAAGTGACGTATTTTTTTTTTTTTTTTACATTGTACTGACAACAATAATAAACTGTGTTGGAAGTCACATATTGATTATATTAAAGATAAAATATCCAAACAATCGCAATTCTACACAGAGTGAAATATTTGCTGAATCAAACCACACTAATAAACAAAGCTGCTTACAGGGAACCAACAAACCCACTTTTTCTTAAATTAAAAGCTCTCAAGTTGAAAGATCTGGTTGATTTTAAAACTGCAGTAATAATGTTTAAAGCGAAGAATCTATCACTGCCCGCAAATATCCAAAAGTTGTTCCAAATAAGGGAGAAACAATATCATTTCAGAGGAACATGTATATTTCCAAAACTTTCAGTGAGAACTACCACCAAGCAACACTGTGTTTCAGTGCAAGGAGTAAGATTATGGAACGATTTTGGACCTGAATTAAAATCATGTACAGTGCTTGGACAATTTAAACAAAAACTAAAGGAAGAAACACTCCAACCATATATACAAGATGACATGTAAAATTACATAAGGATTGTCATATCCAGTCTGTGTTGTGTTTTTGTTTAGTTTTTGTCACGTTTTGTCTTAGCTTTGTTCTGATTTGTAATCACTTTTATTTTATTTTATTTTTGAATTCTTAGATGGAACATGGGTGGGCAATATAAGCTGCGGCTTCAGCCATCACCCATTTCGGATAACTAACTAACTAACCTGCACTTATATAGCGCTTTTCTAGTCACAAAGACCACTCAAAGCGCTTTCATTAATACTAACCCTCTATTCTAAGGGCCTATAGGAAACAGATATCTAGGGACAATTTAGAACAGCCAATTAAGCTAACATGCATGTTTTTGGCATGTGGGAGGAAACCGGAGAAATCCCGGAGTAAACCCACGCAACACGGGGAGAACATGCAAACTCCACACAGATCACTGTTGGTCGGGGGCTGGGATCGAACCCACGATCCCACGATCCCCACAACTTATGTTGAATTGTATAATCCGAGGAGTTATTGTTTAATTTGACCTTGTTGGATTTTTTCCCCTTTGTTATATTATTCTGTTCTTTTCTTTTAATCTAATCTATCCGAAATAAAGATTCATCCATTCATTCTTTTGATTGTCCAGTTCATATACTTTGAAGATAAGATTAAAAACATACCCCTGTAGACAAAACAGTGTCAAATAGACCAAACCATTGTTTGTGTAAATATATCCAAAGTCCACTTTTGACTGAGTTATGTAATTTATATAGCTGCCGCGACATTATGCAAATTAGATACATAGCGTTATTCCTGTCTGAAACTTTGGATCATATTCTACATTTTTCTAATTGACAGTAAAAAAAAATATCTCCTGCAACTTTTAAGTTATAGCCTTGGAAATCTGAACTATTTCATTGACAAAAAATATTTACCACTCTTGACCACTTGGGGTTATGTCACTATACGGCAACTGGGACAGTTAATGGCCACTTAAACCTTTTAAAGCTTTTCAGACATTGTGAAGTTAGTTTTGACTAGTACAATCTACATTTTAGATATCTTGAAATTGAAATTGAAATTGAAATTATATTTTTTACAAGCATGAATGTTTTTATTTATATCTGCATTTACAATTGTGACCAGTATGAATTTTATTTTGAATAGGGGGAAGGCAATTATAGACATCTAAAAGCTCATTGCAGATAGGAAAGTGGTTTGTTTTAAATTTAAAACAGCTTGCCATAAACCACAATCTCCTTCATTTTTCCCACACTCAGGAAAAGGTTATTGCCTTTACACCCTTGGGCCAGTTGGCTCACCTCATTTCTGTAGTTTACATCCTCATTGTTGGTGATGAGGCCCACCACCGTTGTGTCATCCACAAACTTGATGAGGTGGTTGGTGTTTTAGGCTGGTACACAGTCATGGGTCAGCAGGGAGAAGAGCAGCGGGCTGAGCACGCACCCTTGTGGGGCCCCTGTGCTCAGTGTGATGGTCTTGGAGGTGTTGCTTCCAACCTGCACATTATGTGGCCTCCCTGTGAGAAAGTCCAGCACTCAGTTACAGAGAGAGGTTTTGAGTAGCAAGTGTCTGAGTTTTTGCATTAGGTGCTGGGGGATGATTGTGTTGAATGTTGAACTGAAGTCCAACAACAGTATTCACATGTAGAAGTTCTTTGAGTCCGGGTGAGGGTTGGATGGAGAGCAGTAGCAATGGCATCTTCTGTGGATCTGTTTGACCTGTATGCAAACGGAGATGGGTCGTGGGAGGGAGGGAGGGTCGACTTGATGTTCTGGATGACTAGCCGCTCAAAGCACTTCATTATGATGGAGGGCAGTGCTACTGGCCGGTAAACATTGTAGCTGGATGAGACAGGAGTCTTTGGGACATGAATTATGGTAGGAGTTTTGAAAAACATGGGGACAACAGATTGACTTGGGGAGATGTTGAAGATATTGGCCAGGACATTATTGAGCTCCTCCACACAGTCCTTCAGAATGCAACCTGGTATGTTGTCTCGTCCAGCTGCCTTGCGTTGGTTGATGCTGGAGAGGGTCCTCATCATGCTAGCAAGATCAAGACCTATATCCTGCTCGTCTGGAGGAGGAGTGGTCTTCTGTGCTGATGTGCTGTTTTGTGCTTCAAAGCAGCCAAAGAAGTCATTTAGATTGTTAAGCAGTGTGATGTCACTCGCACAGGTCTGAAGTGGAGGTTTGTAGTTGGTGAGGATCTGTATGCCACGCCCAAGAGAACATCCATCTCTGGTGTTGCTGAAGTGGCCGGATATTTTCTTGCTGTACTGTTATGTGGCCTCCTTGATACCACGGGACAGTTGGCCCTAGCTGTTGCTAGTCCTGCAGAGTAACCAGCCCTGAAGGCTGCGTCTCGAGCCCTCAGGAGCCTGTGGACCTCATGGCTTCTGGTTAGCACAAACAGAGACGTTTTTCAGTGAGTGCCATCCTCAATGCATTTAGCTATGAATGCTACAACAACTTCATTGTACTCCTTTAGGTTTGTGTGTTCATTGTGAGTGGCTGGATGCTTGAAAGTGTCCCAGTTGTAGTACTGAAGTAGTCTTTCAGAGCATCCGAGGCCGCCTCTGGCCACACACATATCTGCTTTTTTGTTGGTCTGATAGCTCTCACTCTGGGTCTGTATGCAGGCCTTAGCCAGATGGTGATGTCATCAGACAGACCAAGGTGAGGGAGCTGGGAGGCTCTGTATGCACTCTTGTTAGTTGTGTACGCCAGGCCCAGCAAGTTGTCTCCTCTTTTTGGAATGTCCACATGTTGGTGTAGTTTTGGTAGGGGGGGCCTTTAAATCTGCATGGTTGAAGTATCCTGGTGTGATGAAGAATCCATCTGGATGCATTGTATGTGTCTCTCTTATAGCCTGATAGAGTTCATTTAGTGCCTTTCTTTTCTTGACGGTGGCGGCAGTGGGTGGGACATAAACGGCGACTAGCAGGATAGATATAATTTCCTTCGGTAAGCAGAACAGTTGGCACTTGATGATCATAAACTCCATCAACGTAGAACAGTGTTTGTGCAGAACAATCGCATCTCTGCACCAAGCATCACTGATGTAGACATACACCTCCTCCTTGGGTCTTCCCTCCCTCCATGAACACCCGATCCACACAATAGCATGTTAGCCCCACTAACTGAATAGCAGAGTCCAGGATATTGTCATTTAGCCACGTTTCCATAAAGATAAAAACACAGCATGTCCGTGCATCATGTTGCGTAGAACTCAGGACCTGTATGTGGTCTATTTTGTTGTCTAGTGAACATACATTGGCAAGATTGAGGTAAGGAATATCGGGAGTCTGTGTGGGCGAGCGGCTAGCTTAGCTCTGATACTTCCGTACCTACCTCTCTTTCATCTTTGTTCATACCGTCTATGGTCTCTCCATCTGGGATGAGACACAGCAAACAAGTCCAGAGGGGACTGGTGGAGAAGTCCTAGGAGACAGAGTTCCTCTGTAACAATCTGGTCCAAGACATAATGTTGGGTCATATTCTTTATCTCCAGAAGGCTGTGGTGACTGTAACTTGTGCGCAGCATCATATGTGGACATTAAACAAATGTATATACATTTTTGCGTAATTTAAAGTGACACTAAACATTGTTTATTTGAATTTGAATTTGGTGTTGTCACTTTTAAATTTTAGAAAAAATATTACAGTGATGTAATATACACTCATAGTATTGTGTGTTAGACTATTAAACACTAATAGTATTATTGTCATACCATGACTTTTCTTCCCATGGGCCTTAAAAATCATATGTCTAACATGCAAACTCCTTGTAGGTGAAGCAAGTTACACTTTCAACCTCCCTTAGGGAGAGTTCCCACCCAACCAAATAAACAATTAAATCCTAGCCTGAAAATGCTCTCCTCCAGCTACAGGACTGCTTTAGCTGCATAGAGTGGAACATCTTTGAACAGCAGGACCTGGATTCCTACATTGAATATGTTCTTTTCTACATTAAATGCTGTGTAGAAAATGTGGGAGTTCCCAAACACATGTGGTCTTTCCAAACCGGAAACCCTGAATGACCAGTGAGGTCCAGGCTCTGATCAGAGCTCGCAACTCAGCCTTCAGGCAAAGGGACAGCTCTCTGTAAAGCACTGCCAGAGCCAACCTGAGAAGAGGCATAAAACATGCTAAGAATGCCTACAGGAGGAAGGTGGAGGGCTTCCTCACAGATAATAAGCCCCAACAGATGTGGCGAGACATCCAAGCCCTCCAGAGTTTGCATGTTCTCCCCATGTCTGCATGAGTTTACTAGAAGATTTCACCAGTTTCCTCGCACATGGGCCAAAAACACGCAGGTTAGGTTAATTGGCATCAACTGCAGAGGTATGAATGTGAGTTCCCCCCCCCCCCGCCCAGGCCACAGTTGTAAATAGGAAGGTGTCCTTAATCTGTCCTGCCTGGTTAAATAAAGGTTAAAAAAAAAAAATACATCACCAACTGCAGGGGCCAGTGCCTCCCAACATTAAACAGCAGCCTCACTCTGGCAGAGGAACAGAACAGCTTCTTTGCTGGTTTGAGCACACCTCTCTCTGAACTAGGCCTCCCTCCCCTGTCTCCCCTCCCACCCTCTCTCTACAGGAGCATGAGGTAAGGAGGCAACTGAGAGCAGTGAACCCAAGCAGAGCTGCTGGTCCTGACGACATTCCAGGAGCGGTGTTCAAAGCATGAGCTCACCAGCTGGCAGGGACTCTCACAAAGCTTTTCAACCTCTCCATGATGCATGCCACCGTCCCCTCCTGCCTCACGGCCTCCACCATCATTCCCATCTCCAAAAAGTCCACAATTGATGACCTGAACGACCACAGATCCACAGTACTCACGTCTGTCCTCATGAAGTGTTTTGAGGGACAGGTGTCCCAGAACATCAGGGACTGTCTTCCCCCCTCCTTTGACCTCCACCAGTTTACTTACAGGTAGAACCGGTCAACAGAAGATGCCATCACCCCCACACTCCACAGAGCGCTGAACCACCTGGAGAACCCAAAGACTATGTGAGGATTCTCTTTGTGGACTACAGCTCAGCTTTCAACACCATCATCCCGGACATCCTGATCAGTAAACTGCACCTCCTCCAGATCTCCCCCACCTGCTCCTGGATAAAAAAAACTTTCTTACCAACTGCCCACAAACAGTCAGACTTGGCCCCGACCACTCCTCCACACTCTTTCTCAGCACTGGTTCACCCCAGAGCTGCATGCAAAGCCCTCTTCTGCACTCCCTGTAAACCTTAGACTGTATTCCAAATCACCCAACCACCGTCATCGTGAAGTACACGGACAATACCACCTGCTTTGGGCTAAACACTGATGACGATAAGAAGGCATACAGAGTGGAGGTAGAGAATCTGCTGCTTTAGTGCAGTGCAAACAGCTTGAAATTGAATGTCCAAAAAAACAAAAGAAGTTATACTGGACTTCAGAAAGACACCCCCCACCTCCCGCATAATTGGCAACTGCATGGAAACCATCCCCACCTTAAGGTTCCTGGGCCACCACATCTCCTCTGACCTCTCCTAGACTGTCAACGCCAAGGCCCTGGAGAAGAAAGCCCAGCAGCGGCTGCACTTCCTCCGTGTCCTGAGGAGGAACAACCTGGACCAGAAGCTGCTGCTGGCCTTCTACCGCTGCTCAGTGGAAACCGTGCTCACCTACTGTCTGAGTGTGAGGTATGCCGGCTCCAAAACCGAGAACAGGAAGGCTGTGCAGACGGTCATCAATAGTGCCAAAAAAATCATTGCCAGCCCTCTGCCCTTTCTGGAGGACATCTCCAGATCCTCCTGTCTCAGAAAGATCAAGGCCATCAGAGGAAACCCCTCACATCCCACCCACCACCTGTTTGACCTGCTTCCTTCTGGATGACAGTTCAGATCAGTCAGGTCCCACACCTCCAGACTGACAAAGTTTCTTCCTCTGGGTCATCCAAATTGCCAACAGTCAGAGCCACCCCCCCCCCCCCGGATGCTCACATGCACAAAACTGAGGACCTTTGTAATTACAGTGATCCCTCGCTACTTCACGCTTCACCTTTCGCGCCCTCAGTGCATCACGGATGTTTCAAAAATATTCATCAAAAATTCAAAATTGAGAAATAATGGGCGGGCGCTAGCAGAAGGCAGGGAGACTACATTAGACCATCAGGTATCAACACGGAGAGCCGCACAACTCAAAAAATCCACCTCTCTGTTCGCTGTTCTCGTGTTGGCTCGGCTCGGAAATCTCGCAAGCTGATTGGCCGAGACGTTTCACCCCGCAAGCTGATTGGCCGAGACGTTTCACCCACCTCCTCTCCCTGCCGAGCGCCCATGAAGGGAAGGAAGACCGCATTCATTGCTCTTTATCGCTCGTGTTACTTTTAGTCTCGCCGCATGGAACTTTTTGCTGTTCTCTTGTGCCATTTTGTGCGAAATAGTCTTCCCGTCGAGCCACTACGCCGCCTCCTGCAGCTTCTCCAGCTCTATCGGAAGCTGCCCTCGATGATCCTGCGCTTCTAGCACCTGACGATGAGGCGTCACCTGAGGAGCAGTAAAGCTCTCATTAACCTGTGCAGTAAATCATTTTCATCTTGAGTTACGTATCTTGTTATAAGAATAAAAGAGTTCTAAAAACATATTTATGTACACTTTATTTACATCTATGTATGTATGTACACATACACACACACACACACGTATCATATGAGAGAGAGAGAGAGAGAGAGAGAATGAACGTACGTATTATTTATGGATGACGTCATTAGGGGTGACGCTACCTCGCGGTTTTTCACTTTTCGCGGTCGGTTCTGGAACCCATTAACCGCGATAAGTGAGGGATCACTGTATCACGATAACACACCTGTCTTTGCATGCCATACTTTCATGTGTATATATACTATGTATATTTTCCATAATCCTTGGACATTTTACTCAGTCGTGTGTACAGGTGTGTGTTCTGCACTCTTATGTACATAGTTCTATCCGTGAAGCCACTACCATACCTGTGTATATTTCAAGAATCTTGGGTTATTTTTCTGGTTCCAAGGTTGTCATAGCCAGGAGTGGTGCTGGGGATAAGCTCCCAACGCTCAAAAAAAATGCTCCTTACGGTGTGCATCTCAAATAGCCTCTGACAAACAAGTCCAACTCCTGGCCTGCTTGTGTGGCTTAGCTTCTAAGCCCGGTGGAACTGCTTCTACTGGCAGGAGAAGGGGCGAAGGATAGTCTCTGGCACATTCAAACCAGATGCTTCTGGTAGATGGGGCTCAACCACATGGGAGGGTAGTTCAACTAGGGGAAGGAAAACCCTGATTTCAAACCTCTGCTGCCTTGCGGCATACCCAGTCACGGGAAAGGCTTCGGGAGTCAGCCCTGAGGTAAAATCCGGACTCGAAGCCCCTAAAGCAGACCATCATTGATTTAAACTTCATTCTGGCAGCTCCTACAATGGCCTTGGTGCCAAACTGTAACAACCTTGCTGTTCCTTTGGATCCATCAGTGACATGGGGTGGGGGGGGCATGCTACATGGGCAACAGCCTGTTCTCCACATCACATTGCCCAGACTAGCATCCAGCAAAACTCCAACACAAACTCACAACCTACACCCTGGAGAGGTCACTCCAGCTTCGCTTGCAGTGTCGACACAACACGGGGAACAACAGTTACCGGTTATAAGTCATTGCTTGATTGGTATAGAGCTTGGTGTGAGGGGTTGTTCCCGACGGTGGAAGGGATCCTTTGATCTCACTGGACAACTACCGCCCACCTCAATCTGGGCAGCCCCCAGCCAGTAAGGTATTGTCCTGCCACAGTCTGCCATCCTTATTGGGCGCATGGGGATTAGGAAACATCCAAACAGCAGACTGCAATTGTCACACCCGGAAACAAAACAAGACAACAAAAGAAACCGGCTTTGAAACTGGGATGTTGGAACATTTGGACATTGATGACCGGTCTTCCTGAAAACCTTCAGTGACTCCAGGAAAACAGCTGTCATGAATGATGAGCTCAGGAGGCTGCATGTGGACATTGCCACCCTTCAGGAAACACGTCATGCTGACTCAGGCACGCTGAAGGAGAAGGACTGCACATTCTATTGGCAGTGGAAAGGCTCTGACAAGCCAAGGGAGCACAAAGTCGGTGTTGCAGTGAGGAACAACCTGCTGAATATGGTAGGGCCAGGAAGCAATGGCATAGTGTCTCCTCACTCTTTGCCTCAACACCACTGAAGGCCCAGTCACCCTTGTTTGTGTGTATGCCCCGACACTGTCTTCCACACTGGAAACAAAGGATGAGTTCTATGAGAAGCTCGCATCCATCGTGGCAAGCATCCCCAGCAAGGAGCAACTTGTTCTCCTGGGTGACTTCAATGCCAGAGTGGGTGCAGATCATGTCTCGTGGCCCACTTGCCTTGGACAGTTTGGTGTGGGCAAAATGAAAGAGAATAGCCAATGACTGCTTGAACTTTGCAGTTACCATGAATTGTGCATTGCCAACTCCTACTTCAGGACCAAGCCTCAGCACAAGCTCTCTTCGAGACACCCACACTCAAAGCACTTGCATAAGCTAGATCTTATCCTGGTCAGGCATGCCGCCATCAAGAACATCCTCCACACATGTGCTCACCACAGTGCGGACTGTGACACAGATCACTCCCTGGTCTGCTGCAAGATCAGGCTACAGCCTAAGAGGATCCACTGCTCAAAGAAACAAGGGAACCCCCGCATTGATGTCAGCAAGATGTCTCAACCAGACCTTGTGGAAAAGTTTGCAGAGACCTTCGAGAAGGAAATGCAAACCTCTCAGCCCAGAGAATCTGCCACAGAGAAGTGGGAAGTTCTGCGGGACACCATGCACCGCACCGACATGGCTACCTTTGGGAAGAAGTCCTCCAAGTCTCATGATTGGTTTGAGGCCAAGTCCACAGAGATGACCCCCATCATTGAAGCCAAGCGCGCTGCCCTCACAGAGTATAAGTGGTCACCAAGTGAGAAGAGCCTTCAGATTCTAAAGGCTTCCAGGGGCAAGGCTCAGCAGACTGTCAGGCATTTTGCCAACAAATACTGGACAGCGCTCAGTGAAGACATCCAGACTGCTGCTGCTCCAAGCAACATCAGAGGGATGTACGGTGGCCTCAAGAAGGTGATCGGACCAGTCCAAAGCAAGAAAGCTCCCCTAAAATCTTCCACTGGGGTAGTAATTACAGACAAGGCCAACAGATGGAGAGATGGGAGGAACACTACTCCGACTTTTACTCCAGACAGAACACAGTGTCCCCCACAACTATTGACGCCATTGAGTGTATGCCAATCATAGTGGAGCTGGATGTAGAGCCAACCATAGAGGAACTCGGGAAGGCCATCAACAGCTTGGCCTTAGGCAAAGCTGAAGGCAGCAACAGGATTCCCCCGGAGCTAATGAAAAACTGCAAGACTACCCTCCTGCTCCCATTGCATGAAGTCCTCTGTCAGTGCTGGCAAGAAGGGGCTCTACCACAGGACATAAGGGACGCCAAGATCATCACCCTCTGTAAGAGCAAGAGCAAAATAAGTGACTGCAACAACTACAGAAGCATCACTCTCTTCAGCATTGTCGGCAAAGTCTTTTTTTCAGGTCATTTTGATCCACCTGCAGAAGCTGGCAGAACGCATCTACCCAGAGTCACACTGTAGCTTTTGTGACAAGAAATCAACAGTAGACATGGTCTTCTCCCTCCGCCAACTCCAGGAGAAGTGCAGAGAACAGCAGATGCCCCTGTATGTCACCTTCATAGATCTTCCCAAGGCATCCAACCTCATCAGCACAGATGACCTGTTCAAGATTCTTCCAAAGATAGGCTGCCCACCAAAGTTGCACAGCATGATCAAATCTTTTCACTCAGACATGAAGGGGACTGTGCAGTTCAATGGCATTTCCTCCGACCCCTTCAGCATCTGCAGTGGTGTCAAACAAGGCTGCGTCCTTGCTCCCACACTCTTTGGGATATTTTTCCCTGTTCTCCTAAAGCATGCCTTTGGCACTGCAACTGAAGGAATTTACCTACGCACCAGGTCAGATGGCAGGGTGTTCAACCTTTGCCGCCTCAGAGCAAAGACGAAGGTTTGTGAAACACTCATCAGACATGCTGTTTGCTGACGATGCCACAATTACAACACACACCCAACAGGAGCTGCAGACACTGATGCACTGCTTCTCAGAGGCCTGCAAGGATTTTGGACTCTTCAATAGCCTGAAAAAGACCAATGTCCTGGGACAAGACACTGAATCACCACCTGCCATCACCATTGATGACTATGAACTCGACGTCATCCACCACTTCACCTACCCTGGCTCTACCATAACCGACATCCTCTCCCTTGACACAGAAATAGACAGGAGGATCGGGAAAGCAACTACAACACTTGCTCGCCTCACAACTAGAGTGTTGACAAACCCCAAGCTGTCAGTGAAGACTACGATGGCAGTGTATAACGCCTGTATCATCAGCACACTGCTGTATGGCAGTGAGTCATGGACAACATATGCCAGACAGGAGAAGCGATTCGACACCTTCCATCTGCGAAGCATCCATCGCATGCTGGGCATATCCTGGCAGGACAGGGTAACCACTGCAGATGTCTTGAATCGCGCGGGACTTCCCAGCATGTTCATTCTCCTCAGACAGCGCAGGCTGCGCTGGCTAGGCCATGTCCACCACAGGAACAATGGGTGCATCCCAAAGGACATCCTGTATGGAGAACTGGCATCTGGGAGGAGATCCACTGGTCGCCCCCAGCTCTGGTACAAAGATATCATTAAGAGAGACATGAAGGCCACCGACATCAACACAGAGACCTTGGAGAGCCTAGCAGGTTACCGTGCAAAGTGGAAAGGGACCCTGAAGCAACACCTGAAGTAAGGGGAGGAGAAAATGATGGCCGCTGCTGCAGAAAAACGAGCATGCAACAAGGAAAGCAGCAGCTCCAACAGACCAGAGACTACACACAGGTGAGACCTTTGCAATAGAGACTTTCACTCCCGCATCAGTCTATTTAGCCACAGACGACGCTGCTCCAGGCGAGCAGACAACCAGAACTAGGATGCTTCACCCATGGTCAACCCTGACCGTTGGAGGCCTAAGAAGGGTTATTTTTATGCATCAGTGAAACTGAGAGGCATACAGTAGTCACAGTGCGTCTGTTTTTGGCTGTGTGTATCTGTCCGTCTGTCTGTCAGTCCGTCTGTCTGTCCACCTCTGTTTCAGCTCACCCGGTCAAAATTAAGTGGAACTAAAGGTTTGTATCATTGTAACGCCATATTTTCTCAACTTTTAATTTGCCAGAATTTTGAAATAATGCTTTGTTTTTTTAAAATAAACACAAAAATAACTCACCTTTACCGTCAGTGGAATGGTACTGCGTATCAACCTGGAAACCCCTGCCAGAGGAAAGTACACAGTAGTAGGATCAATCCAAATATTGTTAATATCAATACTAACATTGATACTGATGTGTAACGAGATTGACTCTCTGTGTCCGTGTTGCCGCTTCCATCACAGGATGGAGCAGGAACATGCAGCCACACTTTGCTCCTCTTCTTCTTGTGGTTTTACCTCCTCCCTCTTGTACCATCACGTGACTCAGCAGCACCAGGTAAACAAGCTAGCAATAGGAATGGACGATATCAGCATTTTTCCTTTCAATGCAGTGCCATTAATTTATGGGACTTTTTCTTCAATATTGACACAGATTATTTCACAAGCTTAAATAGTGCTTATCTTGTTTATTTTTAAAATTTTATGCTGCTTGGTATCACCATAAAATATGGATGAATGGTGAAACATTTCAGAAGTAATACTTGTTCTGCTGCCAGCGACACTGCTGAGCTCACTCTGCATGGGAGTGAGTGCTTGGCTGTGCAGTGCGCATTGAGTCTTTGGCTCTGACATCTGATAGTCTGCGGTGTCACATGATTATTGCAGCCTATCTCTAAAATATTCCTGGGCTTTTTTTCCACAAGTTTTCATACATAAATTTAATGCCTAAAACTCTCAGAAGTGAAAAAAAAAATTGCAAGTTTTGTATTAACATAGTGATATTGCAATATTCGACTCAAAAATCGACTCAAAAATATCAACCAGCTGGTATCGTAGTATCAATACTTGAGTATCGATACGT
This sequence comes from Pholidichthys leucotaenia, assembly GCA_020510985.1. Lineage (NCBI taxonomy): Eukaryota > Metazoa > Chordata > Actinopteri > Cichliformes > Pholidichthyidae > Pholidichthys > Pholidichthys leucotaenia. Next base: position 230,381,760 of record CM035837.1, on the reverse strand, counting down.
CCATCCCTAGCTAGCAAGCAGCAGCATCCAGCTGCCGGTGTTCTATAGTTTTACGTTACTTATCAAGATGTGCTCCCACAGCACGCACAGACAGCACAGAGACGGAGCAGAAGAATGGCAGAGAGGACGAGGAGCACCTTGTCGTGTGGCTACATTTCCAGGCCAAAAATGAAACAACGGCAAGCTGTACAATTTGATAAAAAGGCTGTGAAATACAGTGGTAACACAACTAATCTATACAAGCATATGAAAAATCATCCAAAAGACAACGCTCAGCTACAGAAATGGAGAGGGGAGGAGAGAAATACCACCCCCCCCACAAGACCCCGACAGACACAGACCCCTAACCCAGAGGCAGAGATCACTGGCAGAGGCCTTTCAGTATGGCAGAGAATATCCAGGTATTTTAGTCATCTTCGGCATTAGTTAATATTAATTTTCAAAGTGCAACTGGTCATTTGTTACTTTAGCCGGCTCAAAGTATACTGTAAATTATGCTGACATTAGTATAATAAATTTACCCCATTGAAACGTTTTATTTAAATGAATATGTTTACTGGAATTGAAACAAATATACCAAATATAATAATGAATGAATGAATGAATGAATTTATTTTTATTTCGGATAGTACATTACAGGTTAAAAGAAACTGTATAATATAACAACAAGGTCAAATTAGACAAAGACTCCTTCTACTATACAATTCCACGTGAGTTATCCGAAATGGGTGATGGCTGAAGCCGCAGCTTATATTGCCCACCCATATTCCATCCAAGAATTCAAAGGAGAAAAAAGAGAAAACAAGACAAGAGCGATTACAATTTAAAACAAGGCTAAGACAAAATGTGACTGAGAGAAAAAGAAAAACTGAGCTAGTCTAAGTTAAGCGGTTACTATTCAAAAACAAATCTAAGACATAGTGTCACAAAGAAAAAAAGAAAAAAACTAAGCTACAACACAACACAGGCTGGAAATGTCAATCCTTATGTGAGTTTACATGTCGTCTTGTAAATATGTTTGGAGTATTTCTTCCTTTAGTTTTTGTTTAAATTGTCCAAGCTTTGTACATGATTTTAATTCAGGTCCAAAATCGTTCCATAATCTGACTCCTTGCACTGAAATACAGTGTTGCTTGGTGGTTGTTCTCACTGTAGGCTTTTGAAATATACATGTTCCTCTGAAGTGATATCGTTTCTCCCTTGTTTGGAACAACTTTTGGATATTTGCGGGCAGTGATAGATTTTTCACTTTGAACATTATTATTGCGGTTTTAAAGTCAATCAGATCTTTCAACTTGAGCGTTTTTTGTTTAAGAAAAAGTGGGTTTGTTGGTTCCCTGTAAGCTGCTTTGTTGATTATTCTAATAGCTCTCTTTTGAAGCATAAAGAGTGGATATATGTTTGTTTTATATGTATTTCCCCATACTTCATTACAATATGTCATGTATGGGAGTATTAATGAATGATACAAGGTGTATAGTGTGGGTTGATTCAGCAAATTTTTCACTCTGTGTAATATTGCAATTGATTTGGATACTTTACCTTTTATATAATTAATATGTAGCTTCCAACACAGTTCGTTATCAATTATTACTCCAAGGAATTTAGTTTCGGATACCCTTTCAATCTCTACACCATTTACACTGAGTTTGGGTACTGGGTAGTTGTGATGGTTGTTAAAGACTATAAATTTTGTCTTGCTTAAACTGAGCGTTAATTTGTTTGAATCAAACCACAGTTTCAGCTTTCCTAATTCCTTTCCGAGTGTATCCAGAAGTTGTTCCAAATTGTTTCCACTGCATAGCAGATTAGTGTCATCAGCAAACAATATTAAGTCCATTTTTTCTGAAACTTTACATATATCATTTATATACATATTGAATAATAATGGTTCCAAAACTGAACCCTGTGGGACTCCACAGGTGACCTTCAGTAACTCTGAGTTTTTGCTGTTAACACATGCAAACTGATATCTATTCTTTAAGTAACTACTTAACCAGGACAGTGCTACCCCTCTAACACCACAATTTTGTAGTTTCTTTAATAATAGATTGTGATCTACTGTATCAAATGCTTTTTTAAGATCCAGGAATACTCCAACTGAATACTCTTTATTTTCAATGGCTGTTGATATTTTTTCTGTAAATTCCATTAAGGCATATGCTGTTGTCCTTTTGTGTCTGAACCCATATTGCTGCTCACACAATAAATCATTCTTCAGTATGAAGTTGTCAATTCTCTCATAGAATATTTTTTCAAGTATCTTGGAAAATTGCGGTAATAGTGAAATTGGTCTGTAGTTGGAGAGTTCCCCTCTGTCGCCTGTCTTGTAAATCGGAATTACTTTAGCTATTTTCATTGCATTGGGAAATATACCTGATTGGAGAGACAGGTTACAGATATACGTCAGTGGTTTCACTATGCATTCGATAACAGTTTTGACTAGTAGCATGTCAATACCATCGCAGTCAGTAGATGTTTTACTTTTGAACGATTTAACAATTTCAATGACCTCTCTTTCGTCTGTGTTCTTTATGAAGATGGTGTCTTTTACAGCAGTGTTATTGCATATTGTATCACCTGTAGGCGCCGTAGTGGGTATTTCTCGGGCCAGTTTAGGTCCAACGTTAACAAAAAAGTTATTAAATTCATCTGCAGGTGAAGCTATATTCACATTCGGAGTCGATTTATTATTTTTTGGAATATTAGTTGGGTAGCTAGTATTTCTGCTTTTATTTCCAAGGATACTGTTGATTATTGTCCATGTATTTTTAATATTGTCTTTGTTTTTTTCCAGTTCTTTACTGTAATAGTCTCTTTTACTGCATCTTATTATATATGTTAACTTATTTTTGTATGTTTTATACCGTTGCTCTGCTTCTTTTGTCCTTTTCTTTATGAAAGCTTTATATAATAAATTTTTCTTTTTACACGCCTTTTGTAGTCCTTTGGTTAACCATGGTTTGTCAGCAAATTTGTGTTTAAGCTTTTTTTTAACTAATGGGCAGTTTTTTTCATAAAGAGTGGTTACAATGTTTATAAATGTGTCATAGGCTTCATTTACATCTGATACATAGACTTCTGTCCAGTCTTGCTTCAGCAAGTCCTCTTTAAAAGAACTGATTGCGTTTGGTGATTTGTGTCTGAACGATTTTGAGATTTTTTCTGGGTTGGGCCCCGTGTGGCCATGGATAAGTGCAAAGATTGGCAAGTGGTCGCTTATATCATTTATCAATAATCCACTTTCTATTTTCTTATCGAGAACATTGACAAACAGGTTGTCAATAAGTGTAGCAGAGTGAACTGTGATTCTACTGGGATGTGTTATTGTGGGATATAGACTCATGCTGTACATAGAGTTCATGAACTCTGTAACTACATTTTGTTGATGTGGATTAAGTAAGTCAATATTGAAATCTCCACAAATTGCTACCATTTTCTTACTAGTAATATTATTGTACAGCTCAACTAATTTATCTCTGAATGTCTCAATGCAAGTTCCCGGCGTTCTGTATATGCAGCTTATGATTAGATTTTTTGTTTTGTCTAGGTCAATCTCAACAGTAACACATTCCAAAATCCCTGGTAGTGCTGAGGACATTTCATTTACAAGCTTACATCTACTGTATATAGGTCATCAATATACAGTGCAACACCACCACCCTTTTTTTGAGATCTGTTAATGTTAAACATCTGATATCCCTCTATTGCCATCAGGGGAGCCTGGTCTTCGTTAAGCCAGGTTTCCGAGACTGCAATGGCTGTGAATTTTCTGTTTAGCTGTTTTAAATAGTCCTGAATCTGTGAGAAGTTTTTGTTAAGACTTCTGCTATTGAAGTGTATTATTGACAGTTTACCATCTAATTGCACTTGACTTTTGAATTGCTTTTCAGTGTAATATTCACAGTGGTTATGAATATTATTGAAAAAGTGGTTATCAGGATCAATATCATTCTCCATCTCTTGTGGTTTATGTTCAGCATAGTGGCATATTTTTAGAGTTTGAGTTTCCTCACTCTGTGTTTCATAGTCATTGTTCATTTGTATTTATCTAAGTCAGTAGCATCTCTGATCATTATACTTTTTACTTGCTCAGGTGTTCCATTTAGTTTAATCCAAATTCTACAATTTCTTGTCCAGGTTGACTATCTTATTTTGTTTTTTTAGCATCCCTGCCTGCCGTGCTAATTCAGCGTTTTTTTTTGTCAGGTGTTCATTTAGGCAAAATATGGCTTAGATTTGATTGAATACAATAACCCTTTTTTTAACTGTGAAAGTGATACTATATGTATTTACAGTCATGTGAAAAAAATTAGGACACCCTGTATAAGCCTGTTTTTTAACATATTTGGACATATGGATATTTAATATCAATGTTAAAAATACTGGGAGATTCATGTAATAGAACTAAAAAAAAATAAAAATAAAGACTTTTTCAAATTTTCTGTAAAATGTAATTCTAAACAAATGGTGAGAAATGAATTAGGACACCCCCATCTTTTTTTTTAGAACACCCCCACATTCATTCCCACTTAAAATGGCTGAAACAAATTTAAAAAGTGCAAATAAAAACAAAAACAAGGTTAGAAATACAGTACATATGTGAACATTTCTTAATAAAGAACTGAATATTTAAAGGGGTGTCCAAATTTTTTCACATTACTGTACCTTTAAACTTTGCCCAAATTCTGTCCTGGGTTTTAACTAACCAATAATCCAGGGCTATTCAATAACAAAATCAGTTGGTCCACAATGTGAAATCAAGACATGTAACTGGGCCACACATGTTCAGCGATCCCTTGAATATGATAAATTTAAACCAACACAGATCAGTTTGACGAAAAATATGTACTTTTTATTTAATGTCTTGGTTTTAAATGTGTGTTTGGCACAGGACAAAGTCACATCAAAAATGTATAAAAACCCAATAACAGAGATGTGGTTGAGCAGAACCTGAAGTAGAAGATTTTTTTTTTCTCTTGAACAACAAATAAATAAGTAGAATTGGGGGGGGGGATCTGTAAATAACCACTTTGGTCGCATCTTACTCAGGCATACTGTATCTCAAAGTGCATAAAAACTCAATGTCCACTGTTAGCATTAACATTTGTTTCCCTTTTAAAATAAAATATACTACATCCTGGTCATAACTGACCTTGGCACATCACAAAGTGCATTTAACTGAATAAAAAATAAACTGTCAAACACTTTAGGGCATAAACTCCCAATTAATGACTGATAACATTAACAAGCATTGTACATCCATTTTTGTGGTTTGTTTTGCTTTAAATCTCCACCTGTGTGAGTTGGAACCTCTTTTTATTACTACACATTCCATTACAAACATCAGTCAACCAAAAATTTCTAGTAGAGTTAAGGATGCAAAAAACAGCCACTTAAAAACTTGAGTAATGACTTCAGTCTTGAAGGTTTGAGGTTTTTCTCCAAAATATATAACAATTTTCTTATAATTTTCTACTTTTCTCTGTAAATTTATTTAAGTTTGAAACCATTTTCCTCAAAATTGTAATTCCCTCTTGTAAAACTGATTTTTGTGTATTTGTGTTTCTAACATTTGCATATTATTTTATGGTTAATTTTTGTCTATTTTTTAATAAAATTGCAGGGTTTTTTTAATAAATTTTAAACAGATTGTGGTAAAAAAATTGACTTTTTTCCTTATACAATTAACACTTTTGACCATAATTTTGCAGAGCCAGAACAGAACAATAATTTAATTCTGATTTCAAAGAAAAAAAAATACATTTAATAAAATAAAATAACTTAAATTACCAAAGATTCAGTTATTTCTATTAAAATATTTCTATATATATTTATAGTTTTTTTAGAACTCTCCTCAGCAACCAGATGGCTGGAAAAACCTCCCTTATTTTGAAATCCAAATGTTGGCACGTTTAGTTTGTCTGAAGGCTGTGGACTGATTAAAGTCATTGACTTCATGAATTTCAGTCACCTTAAATTGCCAGGTACATAATAATGAACATAAATAATTGTAATGGCTGGTAAAGTAAATCCTCAGCGATTCAGTCACTCTTGCCTCTTTCGCTGCATATGAAGTCTAAACACACCTGTTTGCTTAGCGACTCTTATTGTTCCTGTTACCAGCGGGTTAAAACCACCATAAATGCCTCGACTGCTTACATACCTCTTCTGATTTTTTTTCCACTTTAAAGTACTTTAATAAGCTCATGCTTCTCTCGAACAATGACGCTAGCGGAACACTCTGCATGGAAGGTTTGCTCTGGCGCTGACTGGAACTGTCATGTGGACAGGGCACTTCTGAGCTCCGCACAAATGGTCACGCGCATTGTTCGTGTGCATCCTTCCTTCATATTTTTTTCTTAAATTTATATTTCCTTGCCGTGGCCCGAGCCCGCAGGCCACTCGGAGGTTGCTTCTGGGCTGCATGTGGCCCATGGGCCGCTAATTGAAAAGGTCTGTAATAATCCAATGGAAAAATCACAAAACACTTAAAGGTCAAGAAGATTCATTCAGATTTAGTAATTTCATGATACCATCCACCTTAATGACTAAAAAGTATCAGTATCGTATCGAGGATACTGGCCCTGTATTTACTTGGTATTGGATCAATACCAAATCTTGCAGTATCGCACACCACTATTACTCAGCAATCAGCCAATGGGTGAACAAATGTTCGTCTTTTTGCCCATCTGTTTTCTTCCCCTGCTATTAAACAGCAAAAGCTCTTGTTCACCTTGATTGTCATTCTATTCACGTACGTCCATCGCTTCTGCCATTTAAAACATCTGCCACCGTGCTCTTCTTCTGTGTTTTGATTGCAGCTGTTCAAATCAGTTTGGTGGCTCTTGGCTGCTGCTGGCAGTACAGGGATGTGAACTGCAGATTATTTTCAATGCGCATGCGTGTACTCAAAAACTACCAGATGGATTTGGATGGAATTTTTACCAGAGGTGGTCCTTGAGATAGAGAGGAACCTGTATCATTTTGGTGATGATCGTGGAACACATAATTCTGCCAAGGCTCTGACACTGAGGCAACAGCACCTTTGTGCTCTCATTATTTCAGTCATTTGTTTGTGTGTTCTGTAGCTGTGTTTTAACTAATCCTTCTCTCTTACTTTATTGTAGCCTGGTGGAGCACCCACAATTTTGTTGAACTGTACAACTGTATAATGACTATAAAACATATCCTATTATATTCTTCCATCCATCCATCTATCCATCTTCTACCACTTTTCGAGAGGTCCGGGTCATGGAGGCAGCAGTTCAAGCAGAGAAGCCAAGACTTCTATCTTCCCAGCCACCTGCTACATCTCTTCAGAGAGGATAATAAGGCGTTTCCAGACCAGCTTGGAGAAATAGTCTCTCCAGCAAGTCATGAGTCTTCCCAGGAGTGTCTCTTCCTGGTGGGACATGCCCAAAACACCTCAAGTGGGAGGCGTCCAGGAGGCATCATGATCAGATGCCCAAACCACCTCAACTGGTTCCTTTCAATTTGGAGGAGCAGCGGTTCAACTCCGAGCCTCTCCCGGATGACTGAGCTCTTCACCCTATCTCTAAGGGTGAGTCCAGCAATCTTACGAAGAAAGCTCATTTCAGCCACTTGTAGCTACGATCTCGTTCTTCGGGTCATTATCCAAAGCTCATGACCATAGTTGAGGGTAGGAACGTAGACTGACTAGTAAATCGTCAGCTTTGCCTTAGAGCTTAACTCCCTCTTCACCACAACAGATCAGTACAATATCCGCATCACTGCAGATGCTGCCCGATCTGTCCATCAATCTCTCTCACCATCCTTCCCTCACTCGTGAATGAGACCCCGAGATACTTAAACTCCTCCACTTGGGGCAGGAGCCTGTCCCCATCCCAGAGAGGACAATTCACCTTTTTTTCCGGCTGAGGACAATGGATTCGGACTTGAAGGTAATGATTCTAATCCCAGTCACGTCACACTAAGCAGCAAACCATCCCAGTAAGACTTGCAGGTCATTGCTGGATAAAACCAACACGACAACATCATCAGAATCAGAATCAGAATCAGAATCAGAATCAGGTTTATTGCCATTGTTCATGTAGTACACAAACTAGGAATTTGTCTCGGTACAATGCTGCAACATTAAACATGATAAGATAAGAGAAATAAACTATACATGTAATAAAGTGTAGGATAAGATTAAGTGATACTGGTCAACAGTTAAAATATATATTAGCCAGCAGCAGATACTGTGGAGAACTATATAGTGCAGTCGGTAATGCAGGAAGAAAACAGTGATGATTGACATGAGTCTGGTTGAGCTGCTGTACATGGTGCACGAGAGTCACTTAGTGTTCAGCAGTCTAATGGCAGAGGGGAAGAAGCTGTTCATGTGACGGGAGGTTTTAGTCTGGATGGACCGAAGTCTTCTACCAGAGGGGAGGGGGGCAAACAGTACGTGACCAGGGTGTGAGGGATCGGCTATGATCCGGCCAGCACGCCTCCGGGTCCTGGAGATGTACAGATCCTGGAGAGATGGGAGCTTGCAGCCGATCACCTTCTCAGCAGTGCGCACGACGCGCTGCAGCCTTAGTCTGTCCCTGGCAGTGGCTCCTGCGTACCACACGGTTATGGAGGTGGTGAGGATGGACTCGATGATGGCTGTGTAGAACTGCACTAACATCTTGGTGGGTAGCTTGAGCTTCCTCAGCTGCCGCAGGAAGAACATCCTCTGCTGGGCTTTTTTGATGAGTGAGCTGATGGTCAGCTCCCATTTGAGGTCCCTGGTGATGGTAGTGCCTAGGAAGCGGAAGGAATCAGCAGTGGTGATGGGAGAGCCTGAGAGGGTGAGGGGGGGCAGAGGAGTAGTGACTTTCCTGAAGTCTACAATCATCTCCACTGTCTTCAGAGCGTTCAGCTGCAGGTTGTTATTGCTGCACCAGGACGCCAGCTGGGCCACCTCTCTCCTGTAGGCGGACTCGTCGCCGTTGGAGATGAGCCCGATGAGGGTGGTGTCGTCCGCAAACTTGATCAACTTGACAGACTGGTGGCTGGAGGTGCAGGAGTTGGTGTAAAGGGAGAAGAGTAGGGGGGAAAGTACACAGCCCTGGGGTGATCCGGTGCTGATGCTAGTATAGTCTGAGACAGTCTTTCCCAGCCGCACATGCTGCCTCCGGTCCGTCAGGAAGTCGATGATCCACCTGCAGAGGGAGTCAGGCACGTTGAGCAGGGACAGCTTGTCCCGGAGCAGAGCGGGGCGGATGGTGTTGAATGCGGAGCTGAAGTCCACAAACAGGATCCTGGCGTAGGTTCCCGGGGAGTCCAGGTGCTGCAGGATGGAGTGGAGGGCCAGGTTGACTGCATCGTCTACAGATCTGTTGGCTCGGTAGGCAAACTGCAGCGGGTCCAGGAGAGGGGTGGTGATGGACTTGAGGTGGGACAGGACCAGGCGCTCAAAGGACTTCATGACTACAGAGGTGAGCGCTACAGGTCTGTAGTCATTAAGTCCAGTGATCCGTGGCTTCTTGGGGACAGGGATGATGGTGGAGGATTTGAGGCAGGATGGCACGTGGCATAACTTAAGGGAGGTGTTAAAAATGTCTGTGAATACAGGAGCCAGCTGTTTCGCACAGAGTCTCAGGGTGGAGGGAGACACGCCGTCTGGGCCGGGGGCCTTGCGCGGGTTCAGTCTGGAGAACTGTTTGAGCACATCCTGCTCACTGATGATAAGGGGAGGGGGGAGGAGGGGGGGTGCCTTAAATGAAGTAGGGAATGTGGAGGCTGTGGAGCTGGAGGGAGGGGGGGAGTTGGACACAGATGACGAGGTGTCAAAACGGGCATAGTGTTGGGACAGTCTCTGACAAAGGGCTTTGTCATCCTGACCTTTAGGAGCCTGAGGCCGATAGTTGGTGATCTGCCTCAGTCCTCTCCACACGGAAGCCGAATCATTAGCAGTGAACTGCTGCTGGAGTCTCTCTGAGTATAGAGATTTAGCCCTCTTCAGCTCTCTGTTAAACCGGTATTTAACCTCCCTGTAGCAGTCCCTGTCTCCACTTTTCAGCGCTGCTTCCTTCTCCTTCCTGATCTGTCTGATCAGGAAGGATCTGTCTGATCTCATCTCTGCAAACAGCAGAGATGAGATCCTGTAGTCACCAAGCATGACACCCTCCGTTCCCTGGCTGTGCCTAGAAATCCTGTCCATGAAAATTATGAACAGGATCGGTGACAAAGGGAAGCCTTAGCAGAGTCCAACTCTCACTGGGAATGAGTGTTGGCAATATGAACCAAACTCTCACAACAGTCTTATAGAGACCGGATAGCTCATAACAACAAGCCCAATATCCCCACACAAAAAAAGAAAAAAGAAAAAAAAATCACGAGAGACGCTGTTGAATGCCTTCTCCAAGTCCACAAAACACATATAAACTGTTTGGGCAAACTCTCATGAACCATCGAGGTTTCTTAAAGGTAAAGACCTGGTCCGATGTGCCACAGCCAGGCCGAAAACCACATTGTTCCCCCTGAGTCTGAGGTTCAACGAACGGCCAGACTCTCCTCTCCAGTACCTTGACATAGACCTTCCCAGGGAGACTAAGAAGTGTGATCCCTCTCACACCACCACCCCGGTTTGCCATGCCAATGGCACTGTCCCCGACCTCCACGCAATGTTGCAGAGGCATGTCAGCCATGCCAGCCCAACAACATCCAGGGCCTTGAGATATTCAGGGCAAATCTTGTCCACCCCTGGGGCCCTGCCACAGAAGAGTTTTTAAACCACTTTGGCAACCTCAGCCCCGATGATGGGCGAGTTGTCCCCCTCATCCACAAGCCCTGCTTCCTCTGTCAATGGCGTGTCAGTGGGATTGAGGAGATCCTCAAAGTATTCCTTCCACGGCCCGATGATATCCCCCAGTTGAAGTCAGCAGTGCCCCATCCGCACCATACACAGTGTCGTCAGGGAGCTGCTTCCCCCTCCTGAGTCACCGGACAGTTTGGCAGAATCTCATCAAGGCTAACCGAAAGTCTTGCTCCATGGCCTCACTGAACTCCTCCCACACCCATGTTTTTGCTTCAGCAACCACCCGATATTTATGCCGCTTAGCCCACCAGGACAAATTAGCTGCTTCAGCAGTCCTACAAGCCAACAAAGCTTGATGGGACTCATTCAGCTTAATGCCCCCCCCCCCCCCTTACCACTGATGTCAACAACTTGGTTCGGGGATTGCCACCATGAGACGCACCGATGACCTTCCAGCTGCAGCTCTGGACAGTCGCTTCAACAATAGAGTTGGAGAGCATGGCCCATTCAGACTCCATGTCTCCAGACTCCCTTGGAATGTGATTGAAGTTCTTCCAGATGTGGAAGTTTCAGATCTCCTGGGCAGGGACCTATTCTCTTCTATTCTATTCTATTCTATTCTATGTTGAAGTAAAAACTTGATATAGAACACAATATGTTCAGAGTGTTTCTTTAAAGCAAAAATCTTCACTGACTTCTTTATCATGCTCAGTTTGTTGCCTAATCTTTTCTAATGCCAGTTCTTTTTCCTGTTAGTTCCAGGCTTAGTTTCAATAGAATATAATAGGCTTTATTGTCACTGTACAGTTGTACAGTACAACAAATTGTTCCTATTGTTCCAATAGTTTCTTTTGGTGCTCAAAATTTAAACGTGCCATAAGCGCTGTTTGATCTGTAATCCCGGTTAGATAAAGTGACCATTGAGACTTCTCTAAAACACCAGTTTCATACAAGTTTTCTGTCAAAATTGCTTTAACATTTTCATCAACTTCTGTGTTAAAATGTTCAGCAATTTTGACTCACTGCTCCTACGTGCACTGATCCAGAATTTGTTCTGATGGCATTTTAATGAAATGCTCTACGGTTGTCATGAATAACAATTGAACAATATACACAAATAAGACATCCACATAAACCAAAAAGTTTTGAGTCTAAAAATAAAAAAAATGCAGCCTTTATTAAACTGAGCTCCCCTCTGTCTAATTAAAGCTTACTAACCTCCCTCGTCTTCAGGTTATACTGTTGAGGGGGTTTTACACACTGAAACCAGTAGTGTGACAAAGTGACCAGAAAGCTGGCAGCCCTACCAAACCTACAGAAGTGCACCCAAGACAACTGCTCTACCCACATTCACCCCACAGTACTGATGTTGCTGCACAAACCTCAAAGGAGATAATTGATATGCCTACAGGGGAGCCAATTTAAAGGTTAGGTTACATTAAATAGAGTCAAAATTTACCTTGAAAATGAAATCATGGGGGAGTAGGCTAACCGTGAAAACAAAGAACTCAATTCCCTAAGAAGCTCCTTTAACAAGCTGACGAGCCATTTAAACATTTCCAAAAAAGCTACTCCCTGCATTGCAACATCCTGAACTAGGGAAAAATTCTTATAAACCACGTCCTTAATAAGACATAAGGAGTACATTTACAGCAATCAATTTTACTTTACCTGAGACAAAAACGTGTCGACTGGTAAAAAGACAAAAACAATCTTACCAGCCCTTGTTTCAGTAAGATCAATTAATTATCAATTGGACAAGCCCCCACTAAGTTACAAAGCAGAGCAACTAGTGAATTTCTAAGAAATAAGCAGTTATTAAGGGGAAAAAGCTATCCGATCCTACCTGGCTTTATGAGACAAATTAAATTCAAGATGAGATGAGAAACTAAAACATAGAAGAACATCTAAAGAACCAAAGTCCTCATTTGCCTGAGCTTGCACACTGGTCCATGATTCAACAAGAAGAATGGGGGAAAAAAAATCCATTCTAGAGTTTTAAGTCAAAAACCACTGCTGACCAAAAAGACCACAAAGGCTCATCTCACATTTGTCAAAAAGCGTCTCAACGATTCCCAAGATTGGGGAAATTCTTTTTTTTCCATTGCACTGTAGTTAATCATACCTGGATGTGTCTGTGGATTTTCTGATTAAGATGAGAAATCATGAGGTCAATTCACAGTGCAAGAGCCCTGATCATATCAAAGCAATGTGCTGTAGCGTTTTGTGCATAAACACACTGCTTTAATATGATCCTCGTTATTTACTGTGAATTGATTCAAAATTGTCCTTAGGTATGACTGTGAGAGTGACTGGTTGTCTGTCTCTCTGTGTTGGCCCTGCGATGGACTGGCGATCTGTCCAGGGTGTACCCTGCCTCTCGCCCAAAGATGGTGGGATAGGCTCCTGCCCCCCCCCCCCCCCGCGACCTGAAAAGGATTAAGCAGAAGAAGATGAATGAATGAATGAATGAATGACCTCATGACTTCTCATCTAAATTACAAAATCCACAGATAGGACCAGGTATGATTAACTGTTTATTTAGATGAATACAGATAATCAGGCAGAGGTTAAATGTATTTACACAAACACATGAAAAACATAAAACAAACAATAAACAAAACACAAAAATACAAATGATTCCATGGCATAGTGGGATAAACTGGGAAAAATACTCTAGAGATAGAATTTATTGAAGAACCTAAATGCCAAAACAAGCCATAATTTTGGGCTAAATCAGATCTGTCTGTCAGTCCAAGCCTTAATTTATCTTACAAACAGACACTGAAAATTGACCATATTTCTTCTTCTTCTCATTCTTCTTCTTTTGGCTGCTCCCTTTATCGGTCTCCACAGTGGATCATCAGCCTCCATCTCATCCTATCCCTTCATCTTCCTCTGTAACACCAACCCTCTCCATGTCCTCCTTCACTACATTCATAAATCTTTTCTATGGTCTTCCTCTTTTCCTCCTGCCTGGCAGCTCTGTCTTCAATATACAATACTTGTCCAGTATCTCCACTATCCCTCCTCTGCACATGTTCAAACCATTTCAGCCTCTCCTCTCTTACTTTGTCTCCAAACCGCTCAACCTGAAATGTCCCTCTGATATACTCATTTCTAATCTTGTCCCTCCTCGTCACTCCCAATGAAAATCTTATCATCTTCAACTCTGCCACCTCCAGCTCCACCTCCTGTCTTTTTATCAGTGCCACCGTCTCCAAACCTTATGTTATAGCAGGTCTCACTACTGTAGCATCAACCTCTCCTCAGGCCAATCCAGGAGATCACTTTTCTTCATTTTAAAGAAATTTCACTTTTCTTCATTTCAAAGCAACTCTCACTCAAGGTCAAGAATGCTGTGTGTCTTCAACAGGACCTCAGTGTAAACAATTTCACTTTTGTAGAGAAACTTGATAAGGTTTGCTTTTAAAGGCTTAAGTGGACCATAAACTCTTGGAGTCAAATCCCCACTGGACAGTTCAGGTTCAGGTTACTTAATTTGTACCCGTAGGTAGATTTGTTTTGCAGTCAGGTGACATCCATATTTACAAACCACAATTACATCCAGCATGAACACAAACACAGGCACACATGAAGCTGACTATAAACACAATAAAAGTACTCAAGGCTCCACCAGTCAGGACATATGACAAAGAGATGAGAGAAGGGTCATATTAAAAAGTTAAAAACTAGTCAAAGAGATTAAAAACTCAAAGTCTAAAACCCAATAAAAATTTAGAACCCAAACAAAAAAACTACAAAAATAAGTAAATATAAAATAAAAATTAATAAATAACTAAACTAGAAAAGCACTCATAGAGCGCATACCTCCACCAAGGCTCCTTCCGTTTGTCATGGATCACCTCCAAAATGTAATGGGTTTGTCTGTAGGCCTATAGCCGCTTGTGGTGAAAATTGCATCAAAGTCTGTCCATCAGTTTTGGAGTATTGTTGGCTAACACACTGTGAGAAGATAAGAGCATTGGCTGAGGTATGCATTCTTAGATCATCACCAAAATTTAATGGGTTCCTCTATAGCCCAAGAACCACCTCTGGTGAAAATTTCATCCAAATCCATCCAGTAGTTTTTGTGTAATCCTGCTGCACAAATATAAAAAAGCCCTTGGTGGAGGTATGCACTCTCAGATCATCACCAAAATCTAATCATCTGTTCCCCGTGCCATTATACACCTTTCCTGAAAATGTCATCAAAATCTGTTCATAATTTTTTGAGTTATGTTGGTAACAGACAAACAGACAAACGCCAGTGAAAACATAACCTCCTTGGCGGAGGTAATTATGTGCAATATATTGCTACACCTTGTTCAACTCTTTGACAGCAGCAGGAACAAAGCTGTTTTTGTAGTGCTGGGTTTTACATTTTGAGACAGCAAACCTCCGTCTGGAGGGAAGAAGCTGAAAGTGGCAGTGCAAAGGGTGGGAGTCATCATTTAAAATGGAGGTAGCAATCCTCTGTACCTGTATGGTGTACTGGGATGTCAGGCTCAGCTGTGACTCACCAAGCAAACGACTGGACCATCTAGCTACCTGATCCAAGGATTTCCTCTATTTCTCAGTTTTAGCTCATGCTGATAGTATCCGTTCGTACCAGGAACTGATACTCTTAAAAAGTCATAAGCTTCTTAAGCTGGCAGATATATGGCTCCCTTCTTCTTTTAGACATATTCCAGAACCCTCTAGCCCCCCCTGCTCACATGCCAAAGACCCCAAAATTATCTACAGCTCAACAGTACCTCCTAGTGGACATCTACGGAATACGTTTCATTGTGCAATCTGTTAATTCTGACTAAACATTAAGCTTTTCTTCCAGCTATCATCTCCCCGGGATTCTAAGGACATTGTGAAGATAATCACCAATAATGGTTTGTCATGATTCATTAATCCTTGATTTAAATGTGAGTACATGTCTTAGGAATGTTTTATTTTCATGAGTGTTATTCAAATGAATGTTAAAATTATTAGTAATGGTATAAATGCATGGTCACTGAATATTAGCCTTGAGTCACTTAAATTAGTTAGATTTTATACTGAGTATGTAATTCCATAAGAACTGAATGTTTTATGAATCTCTGTCCATCTTCCCTCTTGTGATAACCAATCATCATGCTGCCTCTCCACTGGATAACGTCCTGGCATTTGATTGGCTGTTCACAAACAAAGGAATGTTCCCTCATTGGACAAAAGCCCATTCAAACTCCTTTTTATGGAAGATGATTGGTCAGTCTTGTGGCCGGTCCCATTTTATGACCCAGCAGCCCACTTCAGTTAAATGCATCAGAGCAGCCCTGCATACTCAGAGATTTTTTTTGTTTTTGCTACTTCTAAAGTTTTTCCATCCTTTGTACTTCCTTGCAGGTTTCTTTTGTCTAAATTGTTCTGTGAGTTTTAAGAAGTCTTGTGTGTGTGTGTGTGTGTGTGTGTGTGTGTGTGTGTGTGTGTGTGTGTGTGTGTGTGTGTGTGACTCTTGTCAAATCTTGCATTAACTTTCCTATATCGTCTTTTGATAAGTTTTACTTCTTTTCTGGTTAACTGAGGAGAAATCATTTTTCTTTCTATGAGCTTGCCTTAAAGAGAGTTAAACTCTCAAACCTCTTTTTTTTCCATCACCTCAGAAGCCATTCTTATCCTATTTGAAAGTTTCTTTTCTTGGACTCTTTGACTTTTCCTGCCGTTAAAGTGGACTTTTTAATTTTCCTGTTTTAAAGTGAACTGATAGAGATTTTTGGACATTTCTTTTCCGGCCTCATCCACGCCTGACCCCATCAAGAAATCAGGAGCTCGTAGGTGAAACTGACTAAAACATTCTTCCTTCAGTCTTTGGTTTTGTTCTGCGAGCCAGAGACATCCTAAATTCGGACTGGTTGCCAAAGGACTCCACGCCTGCTCCGAGTCCAGCCTTCACTGCTGCCTGTACTCACTGCCTGCGCGGTGTGAGCCCCCAGCCGAGTCTACGCTTCTTATAGCTGTGAACAATCTGAAAGCCGACCAGCAGTCGCTTTCCCCCTGCATTCCGAATGCTGTCTGGAAGAGCAGCTGAGCCTTCCCGAACTTACACCACCGGCTGGTGCTGACCACTACTGAACACCTGGACCTACAGCTGTTCATAAGTGAGACTTCCATTTTCCTATCTGCTGGGTTTAAACGATATGTCCTAAAATATTAATCACAATTGAGCATAACCAATATTTCATGGTACAATTAGTCCCTCAGCCATAGGACCAAGCTATAAACTGAAGGAAAATTCTTATTCATTTTTAAGTAACCCCCTTTCATTTTTGTAGATTAATTCAGAAGTTCCTTTTTAGATAATCAGCTTACAGAATTTTTCCCCATAAAATTGTATTCTGATTTTGTTAGATACTTCAGCCTTCCATTACGGTTGAAACATAAAATCTGGTTTCTTCTTGGTTCCACAAAGGTTTAACTATAGATTTTATGCTCAGGAATCCACTAACAGTTGATGTGATATTGAGCACCTGTTTATCATTTGAATCTGTTTATTCATCATCTGAATGCCATGTCATGTACAGTGGGGGAAAAAAAAAGTATTTAGTCAGCCACCAATTGTGCAAGTTCTCCCACTTAAAAGATGAGAGAGGTCTCCAATTTTCATCATAGGTATACCTCAACTATGAGAGACAAAATGAGAAAAAAAAATCCAGAAAATCACATTGAAGGATTTTTAATGAATTAATTGGTAAATTCCTCGGTAAAATAAGTATTTGGTCAATAACAAAAGTTCATCTCAATACTTTGTTATATACCCTTTGTTAGCAATGACAGAGGTCAAATGTTTTCTGTAAGTCTTCACAAGGTTTTCACACACTGTTGCTGGTATTTTGGCCCATTCATCCATGCAGATCTCCTCTAGAGCAATGATGTTTTGGGGCTGTCGCTGGGCAACATGGACTTTCAACTCCCTCCAAAGATTTTCTATGGGGTTGAGATCTGGAGACTGGCTAGGCCACTCCAGGACCTTGAAATCCTTCTTACGAAGCCACTCCTCCATTGCCTGGGCAGTGTGTTTGGGATCATTGTCATGCTGAAAGACCCAGCCACGTTTCATCTTCAATGCCCTTGCTGATGGAAAGAGGTTTTCACTCAAAATCTCACGATACATGGCCCCATTCATTCTTTCCTTTACACGGATCAGTCATCCTGGTCCCTTCACAGAAAAGCAGCCCCAAAGTATAATGTTTTCACCCCCATGCTTCACAGTAGGTATGGTGTTCTTTCTCCTCCAAACACGACAAGCAGAGTTTTTACCAAAAAGTTCTATTTTGGTTTCATCTGACCATATGACATTCTCCCAATCCTCTTCTGGATCATCCAAATGCTCTCTAGCAAACTTCAGACCGGCCTGGACATGTACTGGCTTAAGCAGGGGAACACGTCTGGCACTGCAGGATTTGAGTCCCTGGCGGCATAGTGTGTTACTGATGGTAGCCTTTGTTACTTTGGTCCCAGCTCTCTGCAGGTCATTCACTAGGTCCCCCCGTGTGGTTCTGGGATTTTTGCTCACCGTTGTAGCAGGGCTGTAGCAGGGCTACTTATGGTTATGTTTTTCTATTTACAGTCTATGATTACTTTCCTTTTTGGCATTTCTGTAAAAAAAAAAAAAAAAAAAAAAAGAGGGAGGAAGTCTAATTTTGTATTCGTAGTTTTGTAGTTAACCAGGTATTTTGGCTACGTATATTTTTGTATTTGGACTTTTTTATTATTGTCATTGGAATTTCTGTAAGAAGGGAAAGAAGGAAATGTATTTGGATGGTATTCTTGAGATCTTCATGATTTTTTTTTTTTTTTCTGTCATTCATTCTCTCTGAGAGTGCAGTTGTGTCTCTTCTGACCTTGAAGTGGTGTAGTCAACTATTTCCCTTTGGTAATAAAGTAATTGTTGTATTATTTTGGTAATTTGTACCCTTTGATGTATTTCTTGAAGTTTTTTTGTGTATCTTGCTTTTTGGCACATTTTTGGACTGCAGCGGAGTTTTGATACGTTTATTTTGTGTTGGGAGTTTTTGAGAGTCTTTTTTGCTTCATTTCTTAGTATCTTGCTGTTTAGCTTTTCTGAGTATTTTCCATTTTTTGCATCATGCCCTCCTGGCCTGTATCCCCCCCCCCCCCCCCGTGGTTGAGTTTAATAGTTTTTTGGGGGGTTGGGGGGGGGGGGGCTTTTTGCCTGGATGTCAGAGTGGGACGTCTAGAATGCGTCCCTTAAAAGGGGGCCACTGTGGTGATCCTGGCCCGGATATGCTCTGCGCTCGAGTCACTCGGTATTTTCCCTTTTCTTTGTATTTCTAGTCCCGGTTAGTATTATTTGTAATATTATTGTCCGGTGCTTTTACTGTGACATCGCCGCGGCCAGACTTCTGGCTGTCAAACTGGCTCGCGGGCTGCCAAAGCTGATTGCAATGCTGTGATTACGTTTCTCTCCTCACCTCATTGGTCCGGTTTAGTATTTAAGGTCACGGCTGAGGCTGACTCCTCACTGCAACCTCACCTTATGCAGACTGGAGTCCCCATGCCCTGCTCCAGTTATTGATGTACAGTGTAAGGTTTCGCTCTGGCTGTGTTATATGTAAGTGACTTTTTGATCCTTTACGTGCTTAATTACTTCTCCCTCCGGGGTCGCCTGTGTTTATAGCTGTTTACATTTTGCCCCTCGTGGCTTGTTCTTTTGTAATCTTTTGTTAATAAATCAACAAACTCACTGTTGGCATTTGGTGACTCATTCCTGCCCTGCAAGGGCATTTATGACAATAATATACTCATCTCTCTATATGTAAGGTTGTGCACTTTATTCTGTTGCAAATCAATTTGTCCTTATGGGACACTAAATAAAATGAATCTGAGTTGGTCTCTGGAAGTGAAGGAGCAATGTTCCATCTCTATGACTTACAAAACTTAATCCAATTTTTATCCAAAAATGATGAAAAAGCAACTTTGATGCTGACATGAGTTTAGGAACTGAAGAAGAAACTTAAACACTAATGTACATTACAGTATGTACATTTAAAAAAAATGCAGAATGAACCTCTCGCACAGTGTAGAGTGGCGTACTTCCATATTATGGTTCTGGCGCAGTTCTGGTTCCTCTTCCACTATACAGTATGTTCCCATTCCCTGGTGCTTTCTCGTCGATTAATCAATTTTGTCACTTTCACTTATCATTGTCCATACTGGAAATAGTGTATGGACAGATCATTTTTTTATAAGGTTTGTGTTTCACATTTTGATTGATTTTTGTCTTTCTCTATGTGTTTGCCCTGCGATGGACTGGCGATCTTTCCAGGGTGTACCCTACCTCTCAGCTAAAGATGCTGGGATAGGCTGGAGTGCCCCCACCCCCCAGTGACCCAAAAAGGATTAAGCAGAAGAAGCTGGATGGATTCACCAATTTAACCATACTGAAGTGTTTCATAGATCCCCAGTTAGCTTAGCAGCTAGCAGCTACCGTGTTTGTTCGTGTCTGTGTTATTCTACATACCACTGCATGGAATAAAATACAATATTCACAACATTTGGATTTACAAATTTCACAAAAAATTAGGGCATGAACTGTCTTACATTCACAAAACATAATGCTCAGGAAAATGAAAGACCCACAAGAGGAATATTTTCAACACTTACATCCCCATTTAAAAAAAAAAAAGGATTTTATTGAAGTAAATAAATGTGAAGAAAAAAAACTGGTGTCTCGTCATAGTATACATGTTCAGTAAATGGATAGAAGCCTTCACCTGAGGCACTCACAGTGGCAAAAGCATCAATGACATTATCATCCTCAATCAGCAGATTGGTAGAAAGAAACATGACGACAGTTAAAGAAAGACAATGGCAGAGATGCAACAAAACTGGACTCTACCATTAGTATTGTTCTATATGACAGCAATGCTCAAAGCCAGTGGAATATCACTGCTGAAAATGCTGTATAGAAGACTGTTTACTGCCAGACCACAGACGTGATGTAGAGACATGCCTGGCTGATTACATGCTGAAACTCTCAAATGATTTCTGCTACTCTTCCCAAGAAAAATTACATCAGAGGCCCAGACACTGTGAAACCAAGAGACTGGGTCTTCATCAAAACCATCAAGACAAAATCCTGGTCATAGTTGCCCTGGGATGAAGCCCACAAGATGAGTTTGTCCACACCAACGACAGTAAAGGTACTGCTGAGGGGTGAAGTGCCTTTTCATGTATGGCTCTGAGTTATTATACTTTCACTGATACACTGGGAGAGAGGTCACTACCAAGCATCAGACATCTAAAGCTGCTCTCTGGCACCTGACCTCCCACAGTCCACGGACTATAACCCCCACTGTGGGAGCAGGCTCTTCAAAAGCCCTTAATGGAGGTCATTCAGCAGTTAATCCAACTTAATCCCTCATCAAAACAGAGGTGGACTGAGCTGTAGTAGATCTGGTCCAAGACTAGCACACCAGGGCCAGAACTGGAAATAACAAGTGTGGAATACAAAGATGTAACCTGAGCCATCAATGAATGGCCTTACCTTCCTAAAATTACCCAACTGATAAGATCTAAAGCTGGGACTGGATCAAAAGAAACAGAAGCATGTTGTGTATATAACAGTGTACAAGCAGACCGGTTTTAATTTTTCCTGAAAAGAGCAGAAGCTGGCAGGTCTCCATGATGCAATCAATACAGCCTTAAAGAGTTGGTCTGTGGTGGTTTAGGACACAGATCACTCCAGCATATTAATCAGAGCAGTTTTATTCTGCAACTCTTTCCCTGCTCTTCATCAGCTTTCTGCCCCTCTGTGCAACAAAAGAAAACAAACAAATAAATAAATAACAGGGACAAAAGCATCACTGAGCTTATCATCCTCAATCAGCAGATTGGTAGAAAGAAACAACAGAACAGTTAAAGAAAGTCAATGCACTATGTAATGTAAGAACAATGTATGCAGGAATCAGGGCAGTTTCATTCTGCACCTCTTTCCCTGGGTAATGAGTTTGTGTATAGGCCGAGAACCACCTCTGGTTAAAATTTCATCCAAATCCACCCAATAGTTTTTGTGTAATCCTGCTGCACAAAAACAAAGCCCTTGGTGGAGGTATGCAGTCTCAGATCATCACCAAAATCAAATCATCTGTTCCCCATGCCATAACCTTTCCTCAAAATTTCAACAACTCTTGATAAATTTGTGAGGTATGATGGTAACAGACAGACAAAGAATCAAACCAACAAACCAATGCTGGCAAAAACATGACCTCCTTGGCGGACTTATTAAAATAATGTTAGAAAAATTCCTGGATTTTTACAATGAGCTGCATCAACACACAGCCCCCCATCCTGACCCTGACCAGGACCCAGGTGAGGACGGAGCTGAGGAAGATCAAGGCGAGGAAGGCGCCGGGACCGGACGGCATCAGCGCAAAGCTCCTCAAGTCCTGTGCAGACCAGCTGTGTGGGATTGTGACGTATATCTTCAACATGAGCCTGAAACTGGGGAGGGTACCACAGCTGTGGAAAACATCTTGTGTGGTACCTGTACCAAAAACTT
The DNA here is from genome assembly GCA_020510985.1 of Pholidichthys leucotaenia. Classification (NCBI taxonomy): domain Eukaryota; kingdom Metazoa; phylum Chordata; class Actinopteri; order Cichliformes; family Pholidichthyidae; genus Pholidichthys; species Pholidichthys leucotaenia. The sequence goes on along the minus strand of CM035837.1, from coordinate 230,359,432 downwards.
CCCACCCCAAAGACCTGAACAGCTACAGACCGGTGGCCTTGACGTCCCACTTGATGAAGACCCTGGAGAGACTGCTCCTTGCTCACCTCCGCCCCCTGGTGGAACCAGCGATGGATCCACTCCAGTTCGCCTACCAGCATGGCATTGGGGTGGAGGATGCGGTGATCTTCCTCCTTCACCGTTCTCTGTCCCACCTGGAGAAGCCTGGGAATATGGTGAGGATCATGTTCTTTGACTTCTCCAGTGCTTTCAACACCATCCAACCGATGATCCTGAAGGACAAGCTGCTGCGCGCAGGGGTGGACCAGCACCTGTCATCATGGATCCTGGACTACCTCACGAACCGGCCTCAGTTTGTGAGAACCCGGGACTGTGTGTCCGACACGATCATCAGTAGCACGGGGGCCCCCCAGGGAACGTTGCTGGCTCCCTTCCTGTTCACTCTTTATACTGCGGACTTCTCACACAACACAACACACTGCCATCTACAGAAGTTCTCTGATGACTCTGCGATCGTTGGCCTCATCTCCAATGGAGATGAAGCTGAGTACAGAGGGCTTATCCAGGACTTCGTGGACTGGTGCCATCGGAACTGCCTCCAGATCAACGTGAGGAAAACTAAGGAGCTGGTGGTGGACTGCCGCAGGCATGGGCAGCCCCTCACAGCACCAGTAAATATACAGGGAACAGACATCGAGATGGTGACATCCTATAAGTACCTGGGTGTTCATCTGAACAATAAACTAGACTGGTCACACAATACTGATGCACTCTACAAGAAGGGACAGCGCAGGCTGTTCCTGCTGAGGAGACTCAGGTCTTTTGGTGTACAAGGGGCGCTGCTGAAGTCATTCTATGACACGGTGGTGGCATCAGCCATCACTTTTGGAGTGGTCTGCTGGGGCAGTGGCATTACTGCAGCCGATAGGAAGAGACTGAACAAACTGATTAAGAAAGCTAGCTCTGTCCTGGGGCAGCGCCTTGATCCGATGGAGGAGATAGGAGAGAGAAGGACGGTGGCTAAACTGTCATCTCTGCTGGAGTCCGAGTTCCACCCTATGCAGGACATACTGAATGCACTGAGGAGCTCATTTAGCAGCAGACTACATCATCCCAGGTGCACAACCGAGAGGTTTCGTAGGTCCTTCCTACCAACGGCTGTCAGACTGTACAACCTAAGCAGGGCTGCTCGCAGAGATAGCAAAAAGACGTAACAAACTAATAGTTTTTTGAATGCAAAAGATGCAATAGACTTACACAATGGTCCCCTCCGGCATACAACTAGGAACATACCGGTCGCTATGGAGGGTGAGAATATGTATGGGCACATAATCATACCATGTAGGATAACTAAGTAGACGGTTATGCTGTTTCATTCCATCTAGCAACAATGCTCTGCACTGTGTGTGTTTATATATTTACATATTTATTCCATCTAGCTACAATGCTCAGCACTGGGTGTGTTTATATTTATATATCTACATATTATTCCATCTAGCTACATTGCTCCGCACTGTGTGTGTTTATATACTTGCATATTTATTCCACCTAGCTGCAATGCTCCGTACTGTGGGTGTTTATATATTTACATATTTATTCCATCTAGCTACAATGCTCTGCACTGTGTGTTCATATATTCATATATTTATTCCATCCAGCTACAATGCTCTGCACTGTGTGTCTGTGTGTGTGTGTATATATATATATTTTATAGTAATATGTACATATGTATATTAGCTGCTCTTGCTTGCTTGTTTTTTTCTTGCCTTCTGATTGTTGCTCTGAGTGTTGCTATCCCTGTGCTGTTGCAATCCTGGAATTTCCCCGTTGTGGGACTAATAAAGGCTTATCTTATCTTATCTTATCTTATCTTCTAAATTATTGCTCTGAGTGTTGCTATCCCTGTGCTGTTGCAATCCTGGAATTATCCCATTGTGGGACTAATAAAGGCTTATCTTATTTTATCTTATCTTATCAGCACCACAAACTAATCATTTGTTCCTTGGCCCATATTCTACCTTCCCAGAAATTTTAACTGAAATCCGTTCACTACTTTTTGAGCAATATTGCTAACAAACAAAGAAACTAGCAACAAGTCTGATTATCATGTCAGATGTAATGGACATTTTTTTAAGATCAGGATAATAAAATCAAATTATTACAGATGTCCTGTCCCTAGTCAGCTTCATAAAGATAAGGTAAAATATGCCTTTATTAGTTCCACAATGGGGAAATTCCAGGATTACAGCAGCAAAGGGATAGCAGCATACAGAGCAATAGTCATCATAGCAGTCTGTCATGGGCGGCAATGACTGTTTCATTTAGGTCTGATCAGATTCCTCCACACAGCTCTGCCCTTAGCCTTCCGCTGCCAGGAACTCCTGTCTATGTCCAACTTCTTCAAGTTTCTTTTTACAGTGTCTTTAAATCTGAGCCTTGGTCTACCCTCATTGCGTTTGCCCTCGCATAACTGTGAGTAGAGTAACTGCCGAGGGAGACGCTGGTGGTCCATCCTCTCAACATGTCTGAACCATCTCAAGTTCATCTGTATTAGAATGTCCTCCACTGATGGTAGTCCAGCTCGTTTCAACACTTCTATGTTGGTTATCTTATCTTTCCATGAGATGTTCATTATGGCTCAAAGGTGTCTCATCATGTTCATGTGGAGTTTCTTCACCTGCACTCTGTAGACAGTCCAAGTTTCAGCATCGTACAATAGAGTAGCCAGTACTGTCGCTCTGTACACTTTGCATTTCACACGGACAGACACATGTCAATTGTTCCACAGTCTCTCCCTCAAGTTTCCAAACACAGCGCTCGCTCTTCCCATTCTGAGAGATAGTTCATCCTCCAGCCTAGAATTCTCTGAAACAGTGCTACCTAGGTACTTGAAAGTATTGCACTTGACTAGTGGCTCTGTACCAATGCTGATCTCTTCTGGTAGTGATGTTGATAATTGGAACTTTGGTGGATGATAAAGGCACGCTGTCTTCTTGATGATGATTTGGAGGCTGAATTGGCTAGCTGCTCTTGCAGATTTCTCCACTAAAGATTGCATATCTTCCATGCTGTGTGCAACTAGAGCACTGTTGTCGGCAAAGAGCATTTCTCTAACTACCTTTATCGATGTCTTACTCTTGGCTTTAAACTGTCCCACACTGAACAAGTCTGCTTCTTTCCTTGTTTGAATGTATACTCCTTCTGAAGTGTCTTTGAAGGCCACCTCAAGCATGGCTGCCAGAAATAGCGAGAAGAGTGTAGGTGCCAGCACACACCCTTGTTTCACCCCATTGCCTACTGAAAAGTCTTTAGATACTGAACCACTTACTGTCACGTTTGCTTGCAAACCTGCAAGGAGTGCCTCAGTCAGGTCGACAAACTTCTCTGTACGGCCATATTTCGTGAGTACCTGCCAAAGTCCTTGTCGTAAAACAGTATCGAAGGCTTTTTCTGAAGTCTATGAAGACTACAGAGCAATAGTAAATAAGATAATAAGAACTGGTTAGCCAAAGCAACAAATGAATACATATATCTACTCAGATATACAGTGGTGTGAAAAAGTGTTTGCCCGCTTCCTGATTTCTCATTTTTTTTGTATGTTTGTCACACTTAAATGTTTCAGATGATCAAACAAATTTAAATATTAGACAAAGATAAGACAAGTAAACACAAAAAGCAGTTTTTAATTGAAAGTGTTTATTATAAAGGGTAAAAAAAATCCAAACCTACATGGCCCTGTGTGAAAAAGTGATTTGCCCTCCCATTAAAACAAATTAACTGTGGTTTATCATATCTTTGGATAGCTCAGTTCAATTTTCCAGCCATTCCTAAAGCTTTGGGACTCCAGTGAAACACAGTGAGAGCCATTATCCAAAAATGGTGAAAACATGAAACAGTGGTGAACCTTCCCAGGAGTGGCCTGTCGACCAAAATTACCCCAAGAGCACAGCAACGACTGTCATGGGCAGCGAGAGCGCTCCTCCTCTGTCCCGTTCATCTCTCCCCAGCTCATCATCACACCTGAGGGAGAGGACACACCTGCACCCTCTCATCAGCCACCGTACTTAAGGAAGCATCCTTCAGTGATTCAACGCTGGCTCGTCTGGGTATACTGCCACTAAAGACAGCAAGTCATCACACACTGGGTAAAGAAATTATTAACCTGTGTGCTTTATTCCCTTTGTTCACGTTGCTGCCATGGTGCAGGTGTGTCACCGGGACTGCGCGCACTCTCCTGCCACACCATCCCTCACCAAGAGTAACCTCCACCCCGTCAGGCACCACCAGCTCATTCCCTACCCTGCTGGTTCATCTATTCCCCGCTGAAGTCCTGCCGGTGCTCCCTTGGAGCCCACGTAAGTGGTAATATGGCTAGCCCATTATCCCTTCATTCCTCCTCTTACAGCTCTCGTCTTCTCTCCAGATGCTCCTTCCTTTGGCAAGTGACTGCTTTGTAGCTGTGTGGAGTTTTTGCTATTTAGAAAAGATTATCAAACGTGTATGATTGTTTGTATCTCTGTTGCTGCATCTCGCATGTGGGCTGAATTATCTAATAAGTCTTGACAACAGCTCATCCAAGAGGTCACAAAAGACCCCCCAACAACATCCAAAGAACTGCAGGCCTCACTTGCCTCAGTTAAGGTCAGTGTTCATGACTCCACCATAAGAAAGAGACTGGGCAAAAATGGCCTGCATGGCAGAATTCCAAGATGAAAACTACTGCTGAGCAAAAATAACATAAAGGCTCATCTCAGTTTTGCCAGAAAATATCTTGATGATCCCCAAGACTTTTGGAAAATACTCTGTGGACTCATGAGATAAAAGGTGAACTTTCTGGAAGGTATGTGTCCCATTACATCCGGCATAAAAGTAACACAGCATTTCAGAAAATGAACGTCATATGAACAGTAAAATATGGTGGTGTTATTGTGATGGTCCGGGGCTGTTTTGCTGCTTCAGGATCTGGAAGACTTGCTGTGGTAAATGAAACCATGAATTCTGCTGTCTACTAAAAAATCCTGAAGGAGAAAGTTGGGCCATCTGTTCGTGACCTCAAGCTGAAGCGCACTTGGGTTCTGCAGCAGGACAATAATCCAAAACACACCAGCAAGTCCACCTCTGAATGGCTTAAGAAAAACAAAATGGAAACTTTGGAGTGGTCTAGTCAAAGTTCTGACCTGAATCCGATTGAAATGCTGTGGCATGACCTTAAAAAGGCGGTTCATGCTCGAAAACCCTCCAATGTGGCTGAATTACAACAATTCTGCAAAGATGAGTGGGCCAAAATTCCTCCACAGTGCTAAGACTCACTGCAAGTTATCACAAACACTTGATTGCAGTTGTTGCTCTTAAGTGTGGCCCAACCAGTTATTTGGTTTAGGGGACAATCACTTTTTCATACAGGGCTATGTAGGTTTGGATTTTTTTTCCCTTAATCATAAACACTATCATTTAAAAACTGTGTTTTGTGTTTACTTGTGTTATCCTTGTCTAATATTTAAATTTGTTTGATGATCTGAAACATTTAAGTGTGAAAAAAATACAAAATAAAATGAGAAATCAAGAAGGGGGCAAACACTTTTTCACACCACTGTATACACCATGCAGGAGCATTGCAGCTTGATGGAATTAACAGCATTATGGTTTGTTAAGTTACCCTACAGAAAATGAATATAAACCCAGACAGTATGTTTCACATTTGAATCAACAGTGTTGTTGCCACCTTCTATAATGACTGTTATTGTCCTACTTGTGCATTGGAGTGGACAATCTCTATTGTGCAAAGTTGTTTCATTTAGTACATTCACTATGACCTCTACGAGCAGCCCTAGTTAGGTTATAAAGTCTTACAGCCATAGGTAGGAAGGACCTGCAGAATCTCTCCGTTGTGCACCAGGGATGGCACAGCCTACTGCTAAATGAGCTCCTCAGTGCGTTCAGGATGTCCTGCATGGGGTGGGACTAGAACTCCAGTAGAGATGACAGCTTAGCTACCATCCTCCTCTCTCCTATCTCCTCCACTGGGTCTAAGCGTTGTCCCAGTACAGAGCTAGCTTTTTCGATCAGCCTGTTTAGTCTCTTCCTGTTGGCTGCCATGATGCCGTTGCCCCAGCAGACCACTCCAAATGTGATGGCTGATGCCACCATCAAAATGTAGAAGGTCTTCAGGAGTGCCCCTTTCACTCTAAAAGACCTGAGTCTCCTCAGGAGGAACAGCCTGCGCTGCCCCTTCTTGTAGAGCACGTTGGTGTTATGCGACCAGTCCAGTTTATTGTTCAGGTGAACACCCAGATACTTGTAAGATGTCACCATCTCAATTTCTGTTCCCTGGATGTTTACCGGTGTTGTGTGTGTGTGTGTGTGGGGGGGGGGGGATTGTCCTTGCCTGCAGCAGTCCACCACCAGTTCTTTAGTTTTCCTTACATTGATCTGGAGGTACTTCCATAGACACCAGTCCACAAAGTCCTTGATAAATCCTCTGTACTCCGCATCATCCCCATCACGAGGCCAACGATCGCAAAGTAGTCAGAGAACTTCTGTAGATGACAGTGTGGTGTGTTGTGTGAAAAGTCAGCAGTATAGAGGGTGAACAGGAAGGGAGCCAGAACTGCTCACTGTGGGGCCCCGTACTACAGATGATGGTGTCAGACACACAGTCCTTGGATTTCACAAACTGGTCGGTTTGTGAGGTAGTCCAGGATCCACAATGACAGGTGCTGGTCCACCCCTGCGCTCAGCAGTTTGTCCCTCTGGATCACTTGTTGGATGGTGTTGAAAGCACTGGAGAAATCAAAGAACATGATCCTCACAGTGCTCCCAGGCTACTCCAGGTGGGACAGGGAATGATGTAAGAGGGGGATCACTGCATCCTCCACCCCGGTGCCATGCTGGAAGGCAAACTGATGTGGGATCATCATTGGTCCCACAAGGGCAGGGTGGGCTAGTAGCAGCCTCTCTCGTGTCTTCAGGTGTGATGTGTGTGCCATTGGTCTGTAGCTGTTCAGGTCCTTGGGGTGATGGGTCTTTGGTACAGGTACCACACAGGATGTTTTCCACAGCTGTGGTACCCTTCCCAGCTGCAGGCTCAGGCTGAAGATGTGCTCCATGATCCCGCACAGCTGGTCTGCGCAGGACATGAGGAGCCTCAAGCTGATGCCGTCTGGACCTGTAGCCTTCCTCACCTTGATCTTCCTCAGCTCAGCTCTCACTTGGGTCTTAGTGAGGGTCAGGTTGTGGCAGGGGGGCTGTGTGCAGGGTTGGGGGGGAATGTTGGGTCTGTGAGGTGAAAAACAGCAGGAGGGTGGGGGGGGGGCTGTGGACAGTGGGACTAGATGAAGGTGGAGACAGCAGTGGTTTAAGGGGAGGCGGGGAAGAGTCTGGTTGGTCAAACCAGTTAAAGAACAGGTTGTTCTTCATCTTCTTCCTGTAGCTCTCCTCCCCCTCTCTGATCTAACTCCTTATCTCCCTCTGTACGGACTTCAGCTCCTCCTTTTATCCTGACCCGAAGATCCTTTTCTTCTCCTTCAGCAGTGACTTTTTCTCAGGGTTGAACCAGGATTTTTGTTTGAGAAACATTGTATGGTCTTGGTGGGGACAGTGTTCTCTGCACAGAAGTTGATGTAGTCTTTGATGGTGTATGTGAGGCTGTCGATGAACTCACCATGTGGATCCCAGAGCTGCTCCCACACAGTGGATTCAAAACAGTTCCTCCATGCGTCCTCTGCCTCCTCAGACCATATTTTACCTGTGTGGGTAACAGGAGGTTGTCTGTGTACCAGGGGTTTGTACACAGGCAGGAGGTGAACCAGGTTGTGATCAGATCTACCAAGGGGAAGGGGGGTGATGTATTGTAAGCATCCATGGTGTTTGCATAAAATAAGTGCAGTGTTTTATTGTCTCTGGTGTGGCACGTGACATACTGGGTGAAAGTGGGTAGAATGGAGGACTGGGAAGTATGGTTAAAATCACCAGAAAGAAGCTTGAGAGCATTTGGGTGCTGCATCTGCAGCCTGCTGGTCACTGTCTGGGTGATGTCACATGCTGCTTCAGCACTCGCAGAGGGGGGTACATAAATTATCACGATGACATGTGAGAACTCTCTGTGGAGGTATGCTGGTCGCATGCTAATGGCTAGCAACTCAATGTCCTTGCTACTGTGTTGTTCTTTAATTGTGATGTTCCCAGGACTACACCATATGTTGTTCAAAAACATAATCAGCCCTCCGCCTCTGCTCGTCCTGCTATCTGGCGTCTGTTCTGCCCATATTAAATGGAAACCCTCCAGTCCGATGTTAGCATCTTTTGTTAGCTCTGTTAGCCATGTTTCAGTAAATAGCATGATGCAAACCTCTCTGAAGATGCTCTCATACCGGGACACAGCCGCTAGCTCGTCCGTCTTATTTAAGCAGCGACCTCACATTTCCCATAATAACAGATGATAGAACTGGCTTGTACCTTTTCTTACTCGTGTGTCGCTTCACTCCAGCTTGAAAACCCTGTTGTTTTTGTGTGATTTCTCGAGGGATATTGGGTCTCTCAGTTAGCACAGTGAAGCAGCACAATGCTAATGTAACCCAGTGTTAAAAACGTGGATGGAATTATGAATGTCAATACCGCTTTAAGAAGAAGGGGGGACACTCATTTCACAATGGGAATAGATATTTTGAAGATGAGTATATAAATACAATATAAGTTCATAAAATATGTTCATAAATAGTTAGGAACATTTTCTGGAAAGTTTTGATAACGTTCCTGATATTTTGTTTGGTATTTTGAGCGACCAATGGCTGCGTCGTTTGTTTGGCAGCAACAGCAAATGGGGTCACGCCAGCCAATGGGGTCACGCGTTCTCTCGCTCGGTCTGTGTGTAATATGCAGAACGCTGTCAGACACTGCCGAGACACGACCGAGAGAACGTGATTCCTCATGGAGACGATGAGCTAACGTGGTAATAGCAGCCTTTGCTTGGACAAAACTTGAGATTGATTGGGATCCAAAGGCTGTGAACTCACGTTGAGCGCGGGAATCCCCATGATGAACGAGCCACTTAGCATGGTCAGTTTTTTTTTTCTTTGGACTGGTTTGACCAGAACATGGATTCCCCAGATCTGGATGGCGAGCCGAAGCCCGAACCCTATTAACGGCTAGAGGTGATTCAACAGGTCACTTGGAACAGACACTAGAGAACTGTGAATCTTGTAAATATATTTTGGGGTATTATTGTGACAAGTGTGTTTTTTTTAATTAAATGTACATATCTGTAAATAATACACATTTGTAAAAATATATATAGTTGCAAGTTCCATACACCGTGTGTGTGAGTCTTCTATTGTTGTGTCCTCCGGGCTCCTACAAACCTAGGGTCTACCTGATCCGGCCCAATTGTCCCTTCCACCCAGGTAGCAGAGTTAAAGGTAACTACACTGCAATAACCCAATACTACCACAAGGGTACAAGATTGTACATCCTAAAGTAGTATCACACACCTAAAGTGCTACAAAGAGGTGTTACCCAATTACAGTGGTATTATACAAAAATCTGGCGAGCACAGTAGGTGTTACTACACAATTGGGTGTTACAAAAAAGGCTGGCGAGCACAGCCAGGAGCCTGGAGCGTTGCACAACAGTAGTGGACTCTGTTTTGACCCCTGACCAAATAGTTCATATACTGTCAAAATGGAATTTGTCGAAAAATATGGTGTCAGAGTTCCAAATGCAGTCATTGTCAGTGGTGTTGTTGCCAAAGAAAAAGACCAAGACGTTTTTGAGTTCCTAGAGCAACATGGCACTATTCGCAGGGTGCTTAGCATTGATGATAACTCATCTGATTTTGACAAAAGTCACATTGTAGAGTTCGAGTCTGGATTAGCTATTGAAACATTAGCACCTATGTTGCCGTGCTCCTTTCCATCCACTGACAATCCTGATGTTAAGTACTGCATTCAAGCCTTAACTGATGTGTACACTAAAACTGTAGGGGGCAGTGTTACTGAGGCTTATCTTAGCAACCTGAAGGGTTTAGCTAAGTTAAGTGGAAAAGGTTTTGAAGAGGTGTTGCGGGAGGTTATGTCCACAATAGGGAAGTCTATTGAAGCTGCTGAGACAGCTGAAACGGTCACTGCTGACGTTGATCCTGCTTCCCCTACTGTAGAACCCACACAAAGTGGAGTCTCTCCTCCACTCCAAGTTGAAGTGCCTCGCACCCCTAAAACCACTCAAGCACTCTTCCAAAGCCCTCTTAGACCAAACTTGACACCTCAAATGTTGAGTCCAGCTGACTTTAACCCACCCGAGGTTCAGAAAATCATAGTCAAGCAAGTTATTAAACATACAGAGAAGCTGTCAAACGCCCATTCCTCTTTGAAAATCAGTGCTTTCTCTGGGAAAATGCCAAGACCGTATACTGAAGCTGATTATGAAACATGGCATTCACATGTTGACTTGATGATGGAAGATACTTCTTTGTCTGACTTGGAAAAATCTCGCAAGATCGTGGAAAGTCTTCTTACTCCTGCGTCTGATGTTATTCGCCCTCTTGGGCCTGAAGCCACCTCTGCAGACTATCTTAAGCTGTTGGATTCAGCTTTCGGGACTGTTGAAGACGGTGAGGAACTGCTTGTGCAATTCATGAACACTTTTCAAGATTATGGAAAAAAACCCTCTGCATATCTGCATCGTTTGCAGGTGGCGCTCAATCTCACAGTGTGTAGAGGCGGTCTAGAGCCACAGGAAGTGGACAAACAGCTTCTCAAGCAGTTTAACAGAGGCTGTTGGGATGATAATCTGCTAAAAGAGCTACAGCTGGAACTAAAAGATAAACATCCACCTGCATATGGAGAGTTATTGCTTCACCTTTGCACTGTTGAAAACAGACAAGAAGTTAAAAGCACACGCATGAAAAAACACTTGGGCACCACAAAACCAAAAGCAGCCTCCTACGAACAAACAGTCACCGAAACAAGTACAAATAGTGAAGTAGAGTCTGACAGTCTGAAAGAACTGAAAAAGCAAGTCGCTGATCTAAAAAGCCAATTAGCTGCTGTCGTGAAACAAAACAAAACAAGCACCACCGAAGAAAGACCCAACTAAGAAATCTGGAAATAAAAAACCTGACCATGCCAAACCTGAAAACTTACCTTCGTCCAGCCGTCCCAATACTAGGCCCAAACCATGGTATTGCTTCCGCTGTGGCAAAGATGGGCAATTTGTAGCCACTTGTGAGTCAGAGCCAAACCCTGCACTTGTAGCTGCAAAACGCAAAGAACTAAGAGTAAAAAGACAGATTTAGGACAGTCAGAACCCCCAATCTTCTTTAAAACTGAAGTCTACCCCTGTTGTGGGACAAACAGAGGCTAGTTCAGAGATGACCCGTCCCAAACCAAAAGCTCCATTCAAGACACGTGCTAAACTGAAGTCACACTACAAAACAGACACCTTAAACTTCCCTAATGGTCTAATTGGTACAAAAAAGTTCAGCACAAGTGAAAATGAATGGTTGTACTGTGAGCTGTTTGTTAGATACAGATTCCCAGGTGACTACTGTCCCTGAGTTCTATTACAGACGGTACTTATCCAACCATGAGATTAAGCCACTTTTTGAGCTGTTAGAAGTGGAGGGAGCTAACGGTCAGAGTGTACCTTATTTAGGCTACATTGAAATGCATGTCACTTTCCCAAAAGACTTTCTCGGTATTGAAGTCGAAGTGCCAACGCTTGCCTTAGTGGTTCCTGATGTACGTGCAGCTGATCAGTCCTTAGTGTTAATAGGGACAAACACATTAGATGTACTGTACGAGCTGTACTCTGATGCATGTTCTGAACTGCAGCCAACCATGTCACTTGGTTATAAGGCAGTGTTAAAAGTCCTTGAGCTACGGCACAGACAGTCCAAAGACACTAGCCTTGGTTTAGTGACCATGCACAACAAAGAGCCACAGTTAGTTCCTGCAGGCCAAACAGTTGTTCTAGATGGCGCCGTAGCTGTGTCAGCCGGCAACAGTGAAAAATCTGTCTTGTTAGAACACCCGTTAATGTCAGCCTTACCTGGTGGTATCCTAGTAAGACCATGTCTCATAGACTTACCTGAAAGAGCACCTTACCTTGTTCCAGTTATACTCATCAATGAATCGGAACATGACGTGACAATCCCTCAGAAGTGTGTCATTGGAGAAATTTGTGCATATCAACAAGTCCCATCGCAAGAACACTCCGTGAAAGTTACAAAGTCCAAAACTGAACCAAAGTCCACTCTGAAGTTCAACTTTGACTCTTCCCCCATTAGCGCTGAATGGAAAGAGCACCTAACAGAAAAACTCAGTCAAATGCCTGAAGTATTTGCACAAAACGATCTTGACTTTGGCAAAATGGATCAAGTGAAACACACAATCAAACTATCAGATGAAACACCATTCAAACACAGAGCACGTTCCATACATCCAAATGACCTGGAAGCGGTCCGTAAGCATCTCAAAGAACTCCAACAAGCAGGCGTGATAAGAGAGTGCAATTTGTCAGTTTCTTTGCCTATTGTAGTGGTGCGAAAGAAAAATGGCGGTGTCCGCCTTTGTATTGATTACAGGAAGCTTAACATGCAGACTGTAAAAGATGCTTACGCCCTCCCCAACTTGGAGGAAACGTTTTCCACCTTGACCGGTTCGCAGTGGTTCTCCGTCCTCGATTTAAAGTCGGGGTACTACCAAATTGAAGTAGAGGAGCTGGACAAAGCAAAGACGGCGTTCTTATGTCCCATGGGCTTTTGGGAATTCAATAGAATGCCCCAAGGCATTACAAACGCCCCCGGCACGTTCCAGCGCCTCATGGAGAAATGCATGGGCGACATGAATCTGCATGAGGTGATTGTGTTTCTCGATGACATCATTGTATTCTCCAAGACGCCCGAAGAACATGAGGCTCGCTTAATGAAAGTTCTTAATCGCCTAAAAGAGTATGGGCTTAAACTCTCCCCTGAGAAATGCAGAATTTTTCAAACTTCTGTCAGATACCTCGGTCACATTGTGTCCAGTAAAGGAGTTGAGACTGACCCCGAAAAAGTGAAAGCCCTAAGTACCTGGCCTGTGCCCCGTGATCTCAAACAACTCCGCTCGTTCTTAGGCTTTTCAGGGTACTATAGGCAGTTCATTAAGAACTATTCCATCATCGTTAAGCCCCTCACTGACTTAACATCAGGCTACCCTCCTTTGCACAAAAGCACAAAGCCCAAAGCTAAGCCTGCCCAGTACCACGACCCAGAGACACCGTTTGATGAGCGATGGACTACTTCCTGTGAGCTTGCATTCAAAATCATCATTGAAAAGCTCAGTACTGCACCTGTCCTGGGTTTTGCTGACCCTCAGTTGCCATATACACTCCATACTGACGCCAGCACTACAGGGCTTGGCGCCGCCATCTATCAAGAGTAGGAGGGCCAGACTAGGGTCATAGCTTATGCAAGCCGGGGGTTGTCTAGAAGTGAGTCCTGTTATCCCGCCCAAAAATTGGAATTTTTAGCTCTAAAGTGGGCAGTAACGGAAAGGTTCACAGACTATTTATATGGCAATCATTTTACTGTCATGACAGACAGTAACCCCCTGACGTACATTTTGACTACTGCTAAGATGGATGCCATGAGTTATAGGTGGCTAGCTGCACTGTCGACGCTTAACTTTAAGCTCCAATACAGAGCAGGCAAGCTTAACTCAGATGCAGACGGCCTCTCTAGACGGCCACATGGCGAGTTACTTAATGACTTAGTGTCCCAAAAGGAGTTGGACCGCATACAGCAGTTCACTCAATCTCACTTGTCTCTTCCTGAAAGCAGTTTCAGTTCCGAGGTAGTGTCTGCTATATGTGAAAAAAAACCTTGTCCGTAGATCTCCAGACAACACCTTCCCTTTGGTTCACTCGTTAGCCATCTCTGTAGCCGCCATGGCTGTGGTGGTCTTCCAGTTGTACCCCACATGATTCCTGAACAGATCAAAAATGAACAAAGAACTGACCCCTGTTTAAGAGAAGCGATAGCACAAATTGAAACTGGGCTAAAAGTTCCACCAACTGTACGAACTGAACTTCCTGACATCAACTTGTTACTCCGGGAGCTCAGTCGACTTGAAATGTGCAATAACATCCTCTACCGCACTCGTCAAGATAGAGGAAATGTTACTTACCAGCTCGTCTTACCTGAACAGCTCCGCAATTCAGTCTTTCAAAGCCTCCACTGTGACATGGGCCATTTAGGCACAGAGCGTACTTTGGATCTCGCCAGAACAAGGTTCTGTTGGCCTTGCATGGCAGCGGATATTGAAAAGAAGATCAAGACATGTAATCGCTGCATAAGACGTAAAACCGCTCCAGAGCGAGCTGCTCCGCTTGTCAGTATCAAGTCCACCCGACTGCTCGAACTTGTCTGCATGGATTTCCTGTCCATTGAGCCCGATCAAAGTAACACGAAGGATGTGCTCGTGCTAACTGATTTCACGAAATACGCTATAGCCATCCCTACCAGCAATTAGAAAGCTCAGACCGTTGTAAAGGCACTTTGGGACAACTTTATAGTCCACTACGGGATACCCGAACGGTTACATAGTGATCAGGGTACCGATTTTGAGTTACATATTATAAAAGAACTTTGCAAAATCATGGGCATTCGCAAAATCCGGACGACACCCTATTATTCCAGAGGTAACCCGGTAGAACGTTTCAATAGAACATTATTGAGTGTACTGTTATCACTACGTGTTATATACACTGTGTATGTTAACGCAGATCAACAGGAAGCCAAACTCGTCTTTCTTGAGCCAGGAAACCGAGCGTCTTGCTCCTTTATTACAGTCTTCTTAGACAGCTTACAATTCTTATAATTGTGGCGTTAAATGCTCAATGAAAGGCCCGAATGCTCAACGAAAGGTCCGAATGGTCAACGAAAGGTCCGAGTGAAACTGAAAATATAAACAGAAAATAAAGCATTTTAGCTCTTCGTCAGATGAAAAATAACTAACATCAGAAAACTCACACAGAAATTACTCTATAGCTGCTACTAAAGACAAACAACACATTATCGCTATCCTTACATATGCTAATTAGATCGCTAGTAGCAGTGTTACTTATGCTAACATACAGCACTCTCGGTGTAGAACATGCTAGCGGCTCCTGGGATAAGACTAATTCCTGGTAACAACATATTCACAAACAATATCAAGTTCACGTCTCATAAAAATTATAAAGATAACATAACATTCATTAAACTCACAGCCATTGCTTTTGAAGGTGTAGAAAAGGATATAACACACAGGAGGAGCGTCTCAGACATTCACAGGCAGGTTATACTTTTCTCCTTTTTTCTTTCTCTCTCTTACTAACGTCCGCTTCTGCTACCCATAAATCACAGCGACTACTGGCTGCGCCTTCAACGTAAAATACAGGTAAACCAGTACTGACTGTATAGAAGTTACTTTTAACACAATGACTGTTTTCTAGCATGAATTATTACAAATGAATTATGACATTTTACTATGAACTTGTGAACTATTTTTAACCTTCTATGAAACACACTTTACTGTGGGCAGAACATTGAGCATGCTGGGTACTCTGGAGGAAAAGAGCAAATTTCATTGGCACAACTATGTAAAACCACTTGTACATGCGTACAATTGTACAAAAAATGACACTACTGGTTTTGCCCCGTATGAGTTAACCCCTTGCACTCTGGTCAATTTCCCTAAAAATGCCTAAAAATAATGTACCCAAAGTAAATCAAAAGCTGTTCTTCAACCCTTTGCAGCATCTTCATGGGGTTGGTCTCATTTAAAAGAAAACACTTTGAATTTTTTGGCAAAATAGTCATAATCTCTCTAAGTGATCCTGCCACTGAGTAACAGTCATCTAAACAAACTGAACTTGAAGAAAATAAATTTCGCCTGGGTGTTTTTTTTGGATACAAATGCTTGCAAATAACACACAGCTGTCAGATTCGGGCTGGAAAATGCAACAGAAATGTAGAACCAAGTGTTATCCAGCTGAGGTCAAAATTTTGTAACAATACCACAAAAAATGAATATATTACACAGCTTTTTACGCAGGTTGTTCCCAGGCATTTTTGAACTGTGCCAAATTGTGCCAAATGGCACAGTTTGGAAAAACGTCTGTAACTTTTGAATGATTCAATATAGAAGCTTCATTTTGGGCTCTAATGAAAGGTGAAGGGCTGTGTGTGTGTGTGGGGGGGGGGGTGTTTATTCATTCATGAATGAATGAATGAACAAACAAGCCCCCACACACAAAGAAGCATGCCACGTAAAAAAAATGTGTGGCTTTTTTTTTTTACAAGAAAAAATAACCTACAGTGCATTAAAAATTATACTAAAATATCTGTAATGTAGAAGATAACAACTCCCCCCCCCCCCTCCACTACAGAGGACGGACATCGCCCATCGCTACATGACGGACCACGGGGACGGTGTGCCGCGGTCTACTACGCACAGTTGTACTAAAATATCTGCAATAATATCTGCAATCCGCTACAGAAGAGTAGCGGGGGGGGGGGGGGCGTTTACGGTCCGGACGCGGCGCATGGACCGTGTCCAGTCCGTGCGCCGCCGTCCGTCATGTTGCGATGACGCACAGTTGTAATTTACCGATCGGTCAAAAGTCATTTTGATTACAATTTTCAGGGATAAAGAATAATTTAGCTTATAACACTTACCTGTCCACAACAGCAGTGTCGCTGGCGAACTTCTCTTCCTCAATGTCAGACGAACTTGACGCTGGTCGCTTGTTACGGACTCGTGGTTCTAGTCACGCAATCCGGTCAAACCATGATTCCATTATTGTGGTTTTGCGCTTCCATGATTGCGGTTTTGGTGAACGATTTTTCAAAACAAATTTGAACAGTAGTAACAAAAAAAGACTGGCGAACGCGTGTGTGTCACCCAGCGGCTTACACAAAACAGATTTTACGCACGGGATGTACGCTTTCAATTGTCGAAGTTCTCTGCTTCAATTGGCTGGCTGTATTCGCAGCCGTTGGTAGGCGGGCCCTTCTTGCTAGGTTTTCAGTCATTGGTTCTTCAAGGTTTCAGAAAGCCAATTCAAGGATCTTATTAGTTGAATGAGAGGTCAATCAAATCTAAACCAATCAAAGCACTCCTTTGGCTTTCTGTTCGTGGCTGTGTCTGCAGCTTTTTTTTTTTCAGTGCGCCCTAGGACGCACAGTATGCGTCCTATGGCGCCCTCGTGCACCCTAGGACGCAGAGACGTGACCGCCCGCGGTATCCCGGAGTGCAAGAGGTTAATGTTTGGTCGTCAGCCGAGATTGCCAATCGATCTTGCATTTGGGCTCCCGTTTCACAACAAAAGTTTCAAGTTACATTCCCAGTACATTGAAAAACTGAAGACAACTCTACAAGAAAGCTACAAACTAGCAACAGAAAATGCTAACAAGATGGCTGAAAGAAACAAAACAAGATTTGATATGCGAGTGAAACCCTCAAAACTCGAACCAGGTGACAGAGTTTTGGTACGTGCAGTCCGCCGCAGAGGAAAGCACAAATTAGCAGACAGGTGGGAAGCTGAAATCCACATTGTGGTGAGCCAAGCAGGTGACTTGCACGTTTACACTATAAAACCTGAGACAAAAGATGGTCCTGTTCGCACCATTCACCGCGACCTCTTGCTTCCCTGTGGTTTTCTTGCCCCTGTTGAAGAAGAACCTGTCCAACCAAAACGTGTCCGCAAATCTAAGACAAGACAGTCACCTGAACAAAGTGAGGAATGTGAGAATTCAGAACCGGAAATTGAAGATGTCTATTGGTACAGAGAAGAACCAAACCAAACGCCCATAAAGCTCACTCGAGTTTATGAAATTCCCCATCCAAAGACATTCTTTAAAGGAGATATTCCTGCTGAAACTCACTTACCTGAGAATGACAACCAAATAGAAAATGTCACTTCACCTGGATGTGACAACTTGCCTGGAAATGACAATTCACCTGGATATGACAACTTATCGAATGATGGAAACCTGGAGGAAACTGAAACAAATGTGGAACAATCAAACAATGAGAATGGAACTGAAAGTGAAACCAATTTACCTGATAAAAGTAGCTGTGATGAACCTGTGGAAGAAAAAGAATCTGAAAAAGAGATCGCAAAGACTGTGAGACGTTCCGAGAGGACAACCTCCCAGCCAGAAAGACTACAGTATAGTCAGTTGAGAAAGCCTCTCATAGCTGTTGCCTAGTGCCTGTTTCAAGGACTAAACCTGGCTTTTACCAGAGCCTTAACAGAGACAGATCCTAAGATTATTCAAACCTGGCTTTTACCAGAGCCTTAACAGAGTCAGATCCTAAGATTATTCCCATGAACACTGGTTCTCAGGTCATTACTATTTAGCTAATCCCATGCAAAGGGACTTGCATGATTCTAAGGGCGGATAGTGTAACCCACTGTTAAAAACGTGGATGGAATTATGAATGTTGATACCGCTTTAAGAAGAAGGGGGGACACTCATTTCACAATGGGAATAGATATTTTGAAGATGAGTATATAAATACAATATAAGTTCATAAAATATGTTCATAAATAGTTAGGAACATTTTCTGGAAAGTTTTGATAACGTTCCCAATATTTTGTTTGGTATTTTTAGCGACCAATGGCTGCATCGTTTGTTTGGCAGCAACAGCAAATGGGGTCACGCCAGCCAGTGGGGTCACGCGTTCTCTCGCTCGGTCTGTGTGTAATATGCAGAACGCTGTCAGACACTGCCGAGACACAACCGAGAGAACGCGATTCCTCATGGAGATGATGAGCTAACGTGCTAATAGCAGCCTTTGCTTGGACAAAACTTGAGATTGATTGGGATCCAAAGGCTGTGAACTCACGTTGAGCGCGGGAATCCCCATGACGCACGAGCCACTTAGTATGGTCAGGTTTCTTTTTCTTTGGACTGGTTTGACCAGAACATGGATTCCCCAGATCTGGATGGCGAGCAGAGTTAAAGGTAACTACACTGACATAACCCAATACTACCACAAGGGTACAAGATTGTACATCCTAAAGTAGTATCACACACCTAAAGTGCTACAAAGAGGTGTTACCCAATTACAGTGGTATTATACAAAAATCTGGCGAGCACAGTAGGTGTTACTACACAATTGAGTGTTACACTAATAACTGACTCCCACTGTAAACAGTGACTCCTCCACTCACCGGGTCAGTAGTCATTGGCAATATGAGTAGAAAGATGGCTATTATCAAAACCAGTGCGGCAATATTAAGGCCCTTTTCCACTAGCCCACCACACCTCGCCACGTCTCGATTCACTTCGACACGGTTCGGCTCGGTTGTGTCTCCATTACAACCGTGTTAAGCTGGGGTGGGTGGGATTTCTATAACAGCGAGGCGGCGCCACACTCCCGTGACGTAAAATACGCGACCCAAGCAAAACATAACACATGCATCATGGCGGTTGTACAAGGCAACTCCTCGGTCTGTGGCTTTTTTCACCGTAAATGCCAAAAAGGACCGCCAGACATGGTTACAGGCAGCGAGATGAAACACTGGAATAGTTCTGCAGCTCCTTGGAGAGCCGAAGACGTGAGGATACAAACTAGGTCATATGTGACAGTAAGCTAATGTTGCTAATGCTAGTTTGCTATAAGTACGTCGTACTACACTGTAACGTCTGCAAGTTATCACTGTTAGGTACTAAAATATGTACGCTGTGTGTGTGTGTTCCAGATGGCTCTGTTGTGGAGAAATTACCGCTTCAAACAGTCAATCTGGGCGTTCAACACAGCCTGTCACTGATGTCACAGGTTCCCAGTGATGAGATGTCACCCCAGCTTTGCAAACAATCAGTGGTTGTAGAGCTTAAGAATGTCTGTAGAAACGTTTATTTCCTGTGCAAAAAATTGCTCTGATCTGCGTGAAAATCATGGAGAGACTGTTGAGACATCATGGATGTACCTGCTGCAGCAGCACTGAGTGTGAGGTGGTGTCATAGCAAAAAATGATCAGCTGACACAACTTGATCGCCAGGTTAATAACTATATTAGCCACAAAATATATATTCAAAAAGTAAACAGTACTGAGTTACGTATAATAAGATATATTTGACAGTTATGATGCATTTTAGGCCAAAACAAACTTGATCTAGGATTAAAAGCAATTAAAATAATGCAGTCACAAGGTTACATGGAAAATACTTGATTTACTAGATACATGTAATGTAGAAATATATATTCTCAGCATCAACAATGTACTAGACATGCATTCATGTAGTATTGCACTGGCAATAAACCTCTGAAGTTTTTGCAGATGTCTCTTTTTTAGATGTGAAGGTTACCACCATGTGGCACAAATTAAATACTAAAAGATTGGAAAAGCTGTCTAAAGAACAATCCAGCAGTTTGAGAAATCACTTTTTGTTTGGTGTAAGTCTGTCAACAGAATTATGAACCATAAAGCAGTTTGTGTTAAAATGTTAAATCCCATTAAACCGTAATCCGGGAGCTTCCAATCATGTGTCATGTGGGGCCAAGACCCTGCAGGTTCTCTCTTCTACCCAGTCTCTTCAGCAGGTGTTCTCACTGATCAGCAGTCAGTGGAAGAAGTTCAGTGGAATCTGCTGTTGAAGACACTGGTTGGAGGTAAAGCCTGCAGGGTCTTGGCCCTCCATGGCACATGATTGGACACCCCCGCCCAAACCCATTATGATGAAGAGCAGATGCTAATATGACCCAGAATTCCTCCATATACTGGTACTATCACTAAAGTATGCAGGGTCTTCTGCGGTGGCACATCCAACAATACAGTCTTCAGTTAATAAAATAATTGTTTTGGTTACTTTTTTCTTAAAAATGAGCCATTATTTTCAAGGTCACCGATAAATCCTTTGTACAGTTTATTCTTTTCCCACCGGTGTCTTAACAGACAAAACAGAAAATCATGATGCAAACACATGTCACTAAATTGTTTATTACAATCAGCAGCAAATTCCAGATTATTCAGAATGTGCAAAATTAAAACGGTAAAAAAAAAAAAAAAGAAACTGGAATGGGTCACACATGCCAGCCATGCTGCCTCACTGAGAAGCAACTGGATCGGCCCCTCGTACTGGTCCTGGTTCAGCAGATCTTCAGCCTGCATCTCTGTAAATAGTGAGGCAAGGTCCAGTTGGGGTGGACAGTTTCCCTCTTGCCTAGACAAAAGACAAATGGGTGGTGGTTAATTAAAGCAAGTTTAAAACACATTTGGGAAATACACTTATTGCTAAAAGCCAGTGGTGGAATGTGAATGAATGAATTAATCTTTATTTCGGATTGATTAAAAGTAAAGATTAAAAGAAAATAGAATAATATAACAAAGGGGAAAAAAAATCTAACAAGGTCAAATTAAACAATAACTCCTCTGATTATACAGTTCAACATAGGTTATCTGAAATGGGTGATGGCTGAAGCCGAAGCTTATATTGCCCACCATATTCCATCCAAGAATTCAAAAGAAAAACAAAACAGGAGGGATTACAATTTGAATGTGACAATAAAGTACTCTGTTGTTGTATTTAACCACAATTTTCATGTAGCTGCGCTTCAGTAGATTTTACAAGGGCTGTGTTACATTTAAAATCATCTGTATTTACTGTGGCCTCAGCAATCAGAATGAATTAATACATTCACTTGAATGGAATCTAGTACTTTAACTGAAGGTGTGCAGCACCGAGTATGGAGTCGCTCAGTCAAAATATGAAGTTTTTATCAATAAAAGTTTGTCTTGTCTGTAAAAGTGTCTCTTCTTGCCCTGGCTTCATGTGTGGGCGGTGTTTTGTACTAGCATTGCTAAAATATAAAAGGAAGCACTACAATGGGTCTCAAATATTTGTAATGTGTCCTGTTACTGCATGAGTTTATTGATGATACACTATAAACTACACATATAAAGTAAATCATATTGATGACTGAACATCTCACATTCGCCAAAACATACAGTTATGAACATAACTCACAAAGGATCACACAAGTGATCTGACAACAAAATAAATACATTAACAAGCGGTTTATTTTACAGTTGGTGTGCCGGTTCCGCCGGACCGGTGGCGCCACACGAGTAGGCTGCCCGTTGCAACAGCCTTTTTTTTTTATCTTCCTTCTTCTTTCTACACCTTTCACTCTGTATATATATCACGGATGCACGGATCGCCCCGGGGGTCTCCCGGGTCGGCGGACGGAGCCACGGTTTGCAGCGGGAGACGCTACAGTGGGGAGGAACTAGTGCTAGCTAGCACTTGGCCGCCGCCCGGTGCTAATGGGAAACTCGACATACCGGGAGCTGTAGCGAAAACGACGCGGGTGCCGGGCTGGAGTTTAGGCGGCGTGCAAGAAATATAAGACAGAATAATAAAGAGCGATGGCAAGAACCAAGCAGACCGCCCGTAAAATCTACTGGAGGAAAAAGCCCCCCAGGAGACAGCTAGCCACCAGGGCTGCTCGGAGAGGCGCTCCGGCCACCGGCAGAGTGAAGAGGCCTCGCCGTCACAGGCCCGTGGCTCTGAGAGAGATCCGTCGCTGCCAGAAATCCACGGAGCTGCTCATCCTTGAGCTGCCCGTCCAGCGCCTGGTGAGGGAGATCGCTCAGGACTTCAAGACCGTCCTGCGTTTCCTGAGCTTCGCCGTCATGGCTCTGCAGGAGACCAGCGAGGCCCACCTGGTGGTCTCCTCTTCGCTAAGGGGGTCACCATCATGCCCAAAGACTTCCAGCTGGCCCGCCGCATCCGCGGAGAGAGAGCTTAGGCTTTCTGCTGCACATTCACCAACCAACCATAATGCTCTGCACTGTGTGTCTATATATATACATTTATAGTAATATGGACATATGTTTACTAGATGCTGTTTTTTCTTGCCTTCTGATTGTTGCTCTGAGTGTTGCTATCCCTGTGCTGTTGCAATCCTGGAATTTCCCCTTTGTGGGACTAATAAAGGCTTATCTTATCTTATCTTATCTTAATTATTCTGTAAGTAATATTCACACAATCAAATAAATCTCAGTTCAGTCCCTTTTATATTAAGTGGAAATTGTGCTACTTTGGTTTTGACACTTTACCTATAAAAGCAAAGGATTTCAGTACGTTCCACAGTGGCGAGGTCCGTTGTGGGGTGGCTGCTTTTCCTCTTGCCTAAACGAACGACAGAAATGGATGGTGGTTAGTTTCAAGCAAGTTCAACACTTATACAGGCACATCTCAAAAATTAGAATACCATGAAAAAATTCATTATTTTTGTCACTCATTTCAGAAAGTGAAACCCATATATAGATTCATTACAGGGACAGTGATATATTGAAAGTGTTTATTTTAATATTGATGATTACGGCTACAGCCCATATTAACCAACACCTCAGTGGCCAACATTTATATTTAAAAAATATTTTTAAAGTTAATTTTATGTAATATTCTAATTTTTTGCCAAATTGAATTTGGGGTTTTCAGGGGCTGTAAGCCATAATCATCAAAATTAAAATAAATAAACGCTTGAAATATATCACTGTCTGTGTAATGAATCTATATAATATACGGATTTCTCTTTCTTAAATGAGTGACAAAAAATATTGAAGTTTTTCATGACATTCTAATTTTTGGAGATGTACCTGTATTAGGGGAATACACCTGTGAAAGTCAGTGGTGGGATGTGACAAAAATGCTTTGTTTCCCTGACAAGCACTGCAGGATCCACAGAATAGGTGTGTGGGTCTATTCTGATGCTTTAGAAAATTATATGAATGACTTTATAAATCACTGGTTTGAAAAAGCACTTTTAATATGTCGAGATTGCGGCTCCTGTGGTCCATTTCACCTGTATCCACAATACAAACACTGAGGGAGGCTAACCCCTGGCATGTGGAAACACATTCTAGCATTAAATTGCACACAATTTAATGTGCAGCACCAAAGTGCAATACGTACACAAACCAGGACTTTAACCAGGATTAACATATTTCATCGTTTTGCTCTCACAAGCAAATACTTAGGAGAAAACAAGCGCAAATCAGCAGAGTTGGCTACTAGCTAGCTAGCTAGTTACTAGCTAACACTCGTTAGCCAGCACAGGATGGCGCTGTATGGCTCAAATAAAGTGAGCTTACCACCAACAGGATAAATAAGCGAATAGATGCACATTATTACAAATCACTCACCATCGATGGTTCTCTCACGTTCGTCTTCAGCTTGTCCGTAGTCCGGTTCTATGCTGGGCTGCATCTTTATCGGTCCGGGTCGCTCCTCTCACTGTGGATCTGCCACCAAGCAGAGAAAACTCTGCACCTCTTTGTTGGACCACGGTGTAGAGTTCCGCAAAACCTACAACGCTGTCTGTATTAATATCGTATTTACTCCATGACCGAGTTAGTCCGTGAAATATTGCAAATGGCGGTCGTGTAGATTCATCAGAAGACATTACGACCTGACCAATCAGCGGCGACCAGGCTGTTGACGTCACATTTCGGCTCGACTCAGCACTGTTGTACCCTGCCCTCGATCAGGCACGAAAATAGCGCCTGTTAAACCGTGCTGGGGCTAGTGGAAAGAGCTACAACGCGTGCTGAGCTGTGCCATGTTGGGCTAAGCGGGGCTAGTGGAAAAGGGCCTTTAGTGTCCTTGGTGTCCGTTATGGATACGGGGTAGCAAGGTCAGAAAAGTAGTGGCAAAGAAAAAATGGATAGTCAATAAAACCGAAAAATAAATTCAGAATTGATCTGCTGATGCAAAAAGGCTGCCAACTCGTATGTTGCCAGAAATTAAAATAGACAATTCATGAACAGGATTTTTAGAAAATGAAAACAACTGCATGAAATCTGGTGTTTTGTTGAAGAATACTGTTGTTAAACTGAAAACTACAAGCCAAAGAGAAACTACAGCTTGATTGGCCCAGAAAATCAAAACAGATTGACATTTTGGGATAATTTTAAAACCTTTTCATTATCAATGTCTGTAGATGATCTCTGATTATGACCATTGCTTCAAACAATATGGATGAATGGACTAGGAAAATTTCATATGAAATTTGCTTGCCATTTTTGAAATCATCATCATCATCATCATCATCATAGCAGTCTGTCAGGGGCGACAATGACTGTTTCACACATTCTTGGCAGATAGAGGTATTATCAGTGGCAAGGACAGGCCAAGACAAACTGACTCCAGTATCTGTTGCAGTGACTGACCAGATGATAGCCGAAATATGGTGCTGAAAACTTCATTTTAAAAGTTTACCACCATTGGAGAAAGTTGAGGAAGATTTCACAGAATAAAATGATGAAAGAATTTTTAGTCTAGGCCCATTAGAGATTTTTGCAAAAATGCTAAACTTCATGAATTTTTTTAAATTTATTATATTTATAATTTTTTTATTTAGATTTAAATATTTTTATTTTTTTGTTTATTATAGCACCACCTATGTATGCATTGCCTTGAGTTTTGATATCTGAGTAGTGGGGATGATTTCTGATCAGACTGTAAAATTTCAAGTTTCTATGTGTTCCCGTTTTTGCTCCCCATGCACTTTTAGCAGAGAAAAATACAACCGTGGACAAAATTGTTGGTACCCCTCTGTTAATGAAAGAAAAACCCACAAAGGTCATAGAAATAACTTGATTCTGACAAAATCAGAATCAGAATCAGAATCAGACACTCAGCTTTATTGGCCAAGTATGCACAACACATACAAGGAATTTGACTTTGGCTAAAAACTTGCTCTCGTTGTTCAGGTGGAGGATTTAAATAAGGATTCAATGACAACAGAGTATGTACAGTAAATTACAGTCTGTCCACGTTTCTATAAAAGGATGCAAATATATACAGGAATATATGCAGTTATTTACTCAGACTAACCACACTTTGCAGAAATATATGAAAAAATATACAGTCACACAGTATTTCAGTGTGAACTCGGATTCAGTGATATAATGTGAATGAAGTAAAAAGCAGTGTGAGAGTTATGTGCAATGTAATAATGGATGAAAAGTCATGAGTACAGCAACAGGTAGGACTAGGTGAATGTTAGGAGTTCATCAGAGTGATGGCTTGAGGAACGAAACTGTTCCTGTGACGGGTGGTTTTGACCTTCAGGGATCTGTAACGACGACCAGAAGATAGAAGTTCAAACAGTTTGTGGCCGGGGTGTGATGGGTCAGCACAGATGTTTCCCGCCCGTTTCCTGGTTATGGACCGATATAAGTTCTCAATGGAGGGTAGGTCGGTACCAATGATCCTCTCCGCAGACTTAATGATCCGCTGCAGTCTGGTTTTGTCCTGTTTAGTGGCAGATCCAAACCAGACAGTGATGGAAAAGCAGAGGACAGATTGGATGATGGCGGTGTAGAAGACAACCAGCAGCTCCTGAGGCAAATCAAACTTCTTGAGCTGACGCAGAAAAAACAACCTCTGCTGGGCCTTTTTCCAGACAGTGTCTATATGGGAGGACCACTTCAGGTTCCGGGAGATTGTGGTACCCAGAAACTTGAAGGAGTCCACAGTGGACACTGTGCTGTTGAGGATGGTGAGTGGGGGGAATGAAGGGGGGTGTCGCCTGAAATCCACAGTCATCTCCACCGTTTTGTGCTGGGTTAAGTTCAAGATGGTTCTGGCTGCACCAGAGGATCAGCTGCTCCACCTCCCGCCTGTATGCAGACTCATCATCATCCCGGAGCAAACCGATGACTGTGGTGTCATCGGTTTGATCATCAACAGTGGTAATAAAGTGGTAATAAAGAAAAATTCTATGAAAATTAACCAATGAAAATCAGACAATGCTTTTGAATTGTGGTTCAACAGAATTATTTTAAAAAACAAACTCATGAAACAGGCCTGGGCAAAAATGATGGTACCCCTAGAAAAGATTGAAAATAATGTGACCATAGGGACATGTTCAACCAAGATGTGTCCTCTAATTAACATCACAGGTGTCTACAAACTTGTAATCAGTCAGTTGGCCTATTTAAAGGGTGACAAGTAGTCACTGTGCTATTTGGTGACATGGTGTGTACCACACTAAACATGGACCAGAGGAAGCAAAGGAGAGAGTTGTCTCAGGAGATTAGAAAGAAAATTATAGACAAGCATGTTAAAGGTAAAGGCTATAAGACCATCTCCAAGCAGCTTGATCTTCCTGTGACTACAGTTGCACATATTATTCAGAAATTTAAGATCCACAGGACTTTAGCCAACCTCCCTGGCGGCAGGAGGAGATGGATAATATGAATGGTAACAAAAGAGCCCATAACAACCTCTAAACACATTCTGTCATGGGTGGCCCTCGCAAGCCATCATAAGACGCCACAAGTCACCGATGAGTTTGCAGTGATGTTTATTAAGAGTTAGGGATGACATAAAGTAACAGAGTAACGAGTCTCGATGGGCAAATACACACTACACAGGAAACAGAGACTGTAAGGCTGAGCAAGCTCACTTAAGATACAAGGACGAGGGAAGATCGTAGACGTGGAAATCAATAAGGACGTCTGAGACGAGGAACGCTCGCTCGACGTCCGATGAGGGAATGTTTGACGAGGCTGGTGCATTGGGCTGCATTCAGCGTCCGCTTAAAAGCCGGCCACTAATGAGCCCTGAATGCAGCACAGCTGGCAGTCTTTGACAGCAGGAAGCTCCTCTGAGCGCTGTCACAATAAGAGCCCGGGGAGCCAGAAGGAAATCACTGCTGTCAAGCCTGCAGGGGATGACCTATGACCCGAGAGCGGACGAGATCGGCGCTTGGATCATAACAATACCACCCCCCCAAGAGCGCACTCCGAACGCCCAGAGACACCCAAGCCCCCCCCCCACCCCCCCCAGGGTGGGCGGATGGGGGGACAGGCCAGGGGGAAGAGGACCAGCACAGACCAAAAAAAACATGATGAAAATAGGAGCGCACAGACAGTCAGAGAAAGAAAAAAAAAAAAAAAACACTCCCATGCACAAAATATAACCAAGGCAGAGCATAAGGGAGACGACCACAGGGCAAAATAACAGAAACAGGATAATCACAAATGTACAAACCATGATCAAGGCAGACTGGGAAAAATAAAACAATTACAGGGCACAACAACAGAAAATGCCATATTCCCAAAGGCAAAAAACACACCAACTGTTACAGGCAATGAATGGACATTCAACAGAGGAAAGATGAACAAAGAAAACACCCGCTAGGAAGGGGTGAGATGCACAATAACAAATACAAGACCCCCCACACATCCCAAAAGGTTACAAGAGGACAGAAATGCAACTCAGGGATGAAGGCAGTCAAAACCCCACGGCACGAAAGCCGAAAGTTCGGGGGGCCACCCTGCATCTAGTGTCCATATCGCTGGCAGGGGGAAAAGGAACAGTTTGGGCCAGTCCCAAGCCAGGAAACACAATTCTTCTGGCGGCAGGGCCAGGTCGCCGAATGGACAAGAAAGTTTGTCAGGTAGCAACCCAGAACGCCAAACCGGTGGAACAGCTTATCAGGCGGCCGACCCGTATTACTCAGCCACCGGAACCGTAGAGGAGAGATTGAAGACGGCCTCCCTGGAGAGGGGGAAGATGAGGGAGAGCCGGACGGAGTATTAGGAACCCCAATGGTCCCCGGTGGAGATGAGCTGGGATGAAGATCACGAGGATGAGGATGAAGAAGATGAGCCAGTCCAGTGTCTGGTGGCAGGGGATCTGTAACTCCCTCACCGACCTTGGATTCTGCTGGTGCTGCATCCGCGATGGACCCCGATGGGGTCACGGCTGCACCCGCAATGGACCCCGATTGGGTCACAGCTGCACCCACAATGGACCCCGACTGGGTCAGCGCCGCACCAGTACCGACCTCCAACCCCGAACCTGGAACCTCTGGCGCAGCGAACGGAATCAGCTCCGCACCGGTGACCCTGGGAGAAGGCTCAGGAGAGAGAAAAGAACAGGGATCAGGATCACAGGTAGCGACAGAGCCCAGCAAGATGAGTTTGGGCGCAGCGGATGGCTGCCCCTGGCTCGTCTCTCCGAGAGACAGGCATAAAATGTTCCAGAATAGAAAGGAGAAAAACAAAGTAGAGCACTTGCCTGTACTTGGGTTCTGTCACTGTCCAGGACTCGACGAGGAACGCTTGCTCGACATCCGATGAGGGAATGTTTGACGAGGCTGATGCATTGGGCTGCATTCAGCGTCCGCTTAAAAGCCGGCCACTAATGAGCCCTGAATGCAACACAGCTGGCAGTCTTTGACAGCAGGAAGCTCCTCCAAGCGCTGTCACAATAAGAGCCCGGGGAGCCAGAAGGAAATCACTGCTGTCAAGCCTGCAGGGGATGACGTATGACCCGAGCGCGGACGAGATCGGCGCTTGGATCATAACACATTCATGGTGAACTCCAAGGTCAAGGTACATCAGTGTCAGATTGCACCATCCGTCATTGTTTGAGCCAAAGTGGACTCCATGGGAGATGACCAAGGAGGACACCACTGTTGAAAACAAATCATTAAAAAGCCAGACTGGAATTTGCCAAACTGCATGTTGACAAGCCACAAAGCTTCTGGGAGAATGTCCTATGGACAAACAAGACAAAACTGGAACTTTTTGGCAAGGTACATCAGCTCTGTGTTCACAGACGCAAAAATGAAGCATAGCGAGAAAAGAACATTGTCCCTACTGTGAAACATGGAGGAGGTTCTGTTATGTTCTGGGGCTGCTTTGCTGCATCTGGCACAGGGTGTCTTGAATCTGTGCAGGCTACAATGAAATCTCAAGACTATCAAGGTATTCTAGAGAGAAATGTGCTGCCCAGTGTCAGACAGCTTGGTCTCAGTCGCAGGTCATGGGTCTTGAAACAGGATAATGACCCAAAACACACAGCTAAAACCACCCAAGAATGGCTAAGAGCGAAACATTGGACTATTCTAAAGTGACCTTCTATGAGCTCTGATCTAAATCGTATTGAACATCTGTGGAAGGAGCTGAAACATGCCGTCTGGAGAAGGCACCCTTCAAACCTGAGACAACTGGAGCAGTTTGCTCATGAGGAGTGGGCCAAAATACCTGCTGAGAGGTGCAGAAGTCTCATTGACAGTTACGGAAATTGTTTTGATTGCAGTGATTGCCTCAAAAGGTTGTGCAACAAAATATTAAGTTAAGGGTACCATCATTTCTGCCAGGCCTGTTTCATGAGTTTGTTTTTTAAAATAATTCTGTTGAACCACAATTCAAAAGCATTGTCTGATTTTCATTGGTTAATTTTCATAGAATTTTCCTTTATTACCACTTTTGTCAGATTCAAGTTATTTCTGTGACCATTGTGGGTTTTTCTTTCATTAACAGAGGGGTACCAACAATTTTGTCCACGTCTGTAATAACAAGAAGAATCAGAACAAAAACAATAGGTTTCCTGCAGCATAACAACTTGGAACCCTAAATATCAAAAGTGAAAGTTGAAAATATATGCAATCCACCTTATTCCTAGGCCCCA
Organism: Pholidichthys leucotaenia; assembly: GCA_020510985.1. NCBI lineage: Eukaryota > Metazoa > Chordata > Actinopteri > Cichliformes > Pholidichthyidae > Pholidichthys > Pholidichthys leucotaenia. Next base: position 230,328,966 of record CM035837.1, on the reverse strand, counting down.
TGATGCCTTGCGTGAATTATGGTAGCAACTTCCAATACTAATTTAGAACATATGGTTGTCACTGAAACGGGACACTTCCTTGTTCTAAAACAATGACTTCGGCATCAGAAATGAGGGAACACGGCCTCTTGTACCTCAAAACAGTAATATAATTATACCACTTCCCACAACTATCAAGGGATGGGAAGATGACCTTAAAAAGTGGCCTGGCAGGCAGTAGCTCTGTTAGTTAGCGCCACTGCTAAGATGCTAACACTGTAAACAAATGACCTGTGCTGGCAAAATGAGTCACTTTGAGGACATTTTCAAAACTGATGTAATTTTATTTCCATATTCTGTATTGAAAGACCTTCAAAATTATATTTAATTTGTAGGAAGTGTGCAAAAACTGATCCAGAAAAAGACGATTTGTTTTTATTTTAGCTAGGTTGAAAACTCACGTTTGATCAGTCGGGAGATATGTCTTCCGCAAAAGCATATGGCACATGTAACCCTTGCCTTACATTAATTAGGTAAGGGAAATTATTAAGTGTACACCAGTTGCTTGGTTCGTAAGGATTACAAAAGGGAATTAAAATGAGTGTGGAATGAAATAGCTGGAGGCAAGAAATGAGCAATAATGGCTGTTATTTTTAGAGATAAAGAGAACAAAATATACAAACAATTTACAACTATACAAATATAACAATGGCCGGCATGAAATAAAACCCCAAAAATGTCTTACTGAGCTCAGTGTTTGTTTGTCTCTTTTAAAACGGCGGGTTGAGTTGCTACCACTTTGAATTTTGTGCACTGGAGAGAGGAAGGATGTTCTTCAATCGAGATCTTGGTTCAGATCTCGGTTCAGTCTCGGTTCAGGTCAGGCTCGCCATCTCCATTCGGAGAGAATCCAAGATCCAGAAGGTTCTTAATCAGCAACCAAAAAAAAACCCTAGCCTGCAAAACAATAAAGATATTATTGTATACAGCTAAAGTAATTCACTTTTCAATCTCTTCTCATATAACACCATAGCTTAGTGTTTAAATTCTTCTCTCATATTACTATTGTTACAATCCAGTAATATAGTAATATCATACATTTCACATTTCACGTCTTACATGCATGTTTTCTTTTCTCAAAATCTCTCTGGTAGTACATGAAATACTTTTTTTTTCCTCATGTAACCAAATAAATGAATTTCTCTTTTTATCTCTACATCATTTAACCATGAAATTATGATTAATATTTTTAACCTTGTCTTTGTAAATCATTAATGAAATACAATTAATTTATCACATAACCAGGGAATATACTGTCCCATTACTTCCAATAATCCCTTTTAAAATCAGTAAAACCCTGTCTGAGCTACTGGGTTTACCATAACCTATGAATTTACATAGGAAACCAACAAAATGTGCTTTTAGCATCAAACTACACATTACATTCGACAGAAATAGTGCAAAAGAACTAAAAGTACGTCAGCATACTGTTGGGAACTGAAATCACATTTAGGAAAACCATACAGACACAAAAAATAGCCTTTTCCATTGCTTTTAAACAGGAAAAAATCCACTCGCGATTAGCATAAGCATTAACGCTAACATTAGCATGGTGTTAGCATGCTTCTCTTTATCACACACTTGGTTTCTACTCACCAAGATAAGATATCAGCGTGAACACAGCAAAGGACACATCCACCATGCCTCTCAAGCTCGTGCTCCCGTCAACTTAGGATAATAAAGGTTTCAAATTAGCGTTTGGAGAGTGTTTAGATCCATTTATAGCACCTTTCAGTAGTAACTCACCAAGAAGACCCACAGGCTTCCACACAGATCGTCCACAGCCTCTCTCGTCCGCTCTCAGATCGCAAAAGACTGAAGAACCGGGTGCGCGCCTCGGCACTCTGCTCGGAAGACGGAGCTAATATCGCTCTTAACGAATATAAAGACCAGTATCGCCCAATGTGACCATGAAACAGGAATTTAAAAGTTGGATAACGAGGATCACACTTCCTCTTCCCAAAATAATCATTTTTCAAAATAAAATCACACAATTGTATTAATACAATTGAAATCTGAGAAAAAGGGTCATTTTCTCAGCTGGGTTACACCCTCCCGCGCTAAATATCATGCACGTCCCATTGCATGTGTAACCAAGACTGTCCATCGTCAGTATTTAGAAACTCTGAGAAGGCTGTATTCAAATCTTGAAAAAGGGACTTAACAACAGTCACTAGAGGATTTCCTAATTCAGGATACTCTAGTCTTTTTGGAAGTTGTCTGATTCTTTCAGATCGTCGTATTGGTTGAATCGTAATGTGATCATTTTTGTCCATTTCATCAGGTAAATCATTTGATTGGTGTTCTTATCCCTCGACTGAATTGTCAGAAGGTTCTTCTAGTATTGTTACTGTTTCATTTTCCACAGGTTTGTCATTTTCAGTATTGTCTCCATCCGGTATCATTTATGGTCAGAACTACGACAGTATCTGATCGTCTTTGAACCTCCGACTTTCGTTTCTCTTTTGGTTTTGTACTGAGTGTACTTTTTGAGTTTTGAGCTTTTGGTTCTGCAGTTAGTTTTACTAGTTGCGTTTGAATTTCTGCAACTTGTTTTGAGAGTTCTTGAAGTGAGTTTAACGTGATATTGTTCTCATTTTCATCTGAATTGCATTGCACAGTTTGCACGTGGGATGTCACTTTTTGTTTTGAACTTCTCAAATGTTGTCTCATTCGCAAGTTTTTGGCAGCATTTTGGGCTTCTTCAGTACGTAGCAAGAGAAGAAAATCAGGAAAAGTTGGGGGATTTGTTCGTTTTTGTTTTAACTGGAGTGCAGTTAAAAGGGAATCATCCCAACAACCTCGACAAAACTGTGTGACAAGCAGCTTGTCAAAATCCTGGCTTGAAGCACCTCCACGCTTTACAGTGTGAGTCAAAGCTACTTGAAGACGTTGTAGGTATGACAAAGGTTTCTCACCTGTATTTTGGAAGGTGTCAAGAAACTTGGCGTAAAGCTCTCCGCCATCTTGAACTGTACCATAAGCAGAATCTAACAGCTGAAGGTATTCTGATGGTGAGCTGTTGGGGTTCAAGTGCTTGACTACATCAGCTGCTGGGGGTAAAAGAGACTCAATGATCTTTCGGGATTATTGCAGTTTGGACATAGCAGGGTCAGTCAAGATCAATTCTACACTGGAGCGCCAAGTATCGTAATCTAGCTCATAAGTTGGTCGGAGGTCTTTGCCAGAAAAAGCTCTGAGCTTTTGTGAAAATGGCTGCACAGGAAAATCTTCCGTTTTTACAATGTGCTCAACTACCACACGTGGCACTTCTGGGGGATTTAAATCATGTGCAGAAATGGTGAGCATACTTTGAGCTGGGTGCTCACAGTGTGATTTGACTGGTTAGTCGGTTGTGCACCTTGAATACTGGGCTCAGCTGCAGAAGGCTGAGGTTGAGGTTCATCCAAGAAAGCTTCAGGTAAGTTATCAGGTAACTTAACTTGCTCTGATTGATCATTTTCAGATTCTTTGATTGACTCAGAAATCTGTGACATCATGTCTTTCAGGACATCTGCAAAATCTCTGCCACTCATCTTCGCTAGGTTTTTAATGTCAGTGAGATATAACTTGGTTGTATCGTTCCCTACACGGTGCGTATAAACACTGGCAAGAGATTGTATCATATAGCTGGCTCCACTATCAGATACATGAGTACATGGCAATGGGTCAAGAGCTTCAAAAGCAATACCCGAGTGATACTCAAAAATAGCACTCTGGGAAAACTCAGACTTACTATCTGCTACTTTTATGACTCTTGAAATTGATCCATACCATTTCAAAAACTCAGTCACTTCACCAAGTTGCTCATCTCCAGCGATTTCACTCACTATCACTGCATTTGAAATTTTCACAGATTCACGTTCAACAATATCCATTTTGGGTACGTTATAGGCTTGAAATAACGTAAGGGAGAGAAGAAAAAGGCATCTGGCTGGCTCGCCACTTATTGTAACCCTTGCCTTACGTTAATAAGGTAAGGGAAATTATTAAGTGTACACCAGTTGCTAGGTTTGTAAGGATTACAATAGAGAATTAAAATGAGTGTGGAATGAAATAGCTGGAGGCAAGAAATGAGCAATAATGGCTGTTATTTTTAGAGATAAAGAGAACAAAATATACAAACAATTTACAACTATACAAATATAACAACGGCCGGCATGAAATAAAACCCCAAAAATGTCCTACTGAGCTCAGTGTTTGTTTGTCTCTTTTAAAGCGGCGGCTTGAGTTGCTACCACTTTGAATTTTGTGCACTGGAGAGAGGAAGGATGTTCTTCAATCGAGATCTTGGTTCAGATCTCGGTTCAGTCTCGGTTCAGGTCATGCTCGTCATCTCAGTTCGGAGAGAATCCAGGATCCAGAAGGTTCTTAATCAGCAACCAAAAAAACCCCCTAGCCTGCACAACAATAATGATATTAAACGATGATGACGATGATATTATAATAAACAACATTATATCATAAGTTCATTTTTTAAAATTATACTTAACACACTGATTTATCGAGGTAATTTTTATAACGTTTGTATACCACTGTTAATAGTCTCTCGGCGCCACACCAGTCGGCTGCCTTTTGCAACAGCGGCTCGATTCCGAGTTTTTTTTTCCCCTTCCTCTCTCTTTTGATGCTCTGAGTGTTGCTATCCCTGTGCTGTTGCAATCCTGGAATTTCCCCGTTGTGGGACTAATAAAGGCTTATCTTATCTTATCTTATCTTATATTATTGTATACAGCTAAAGTAATTCACTTTTCAATCTCTTCTCATATAACACCATAGCTTAGTGTTTAAATTCTTCTCTCATATTACTATTATCCAGTAATATAGTAATATCTTACATTTCACATTTCACATCTTACATGCATGTTTTCTTTTCTCAAAATATCTCTGGTAGTACATGAAATACTTTTTTTTTCTCATGTAACCAAATAAATGAATTTCTCTTTTTATCTCTACATCATTTAACCATAGAATTATGATTAATATTTTTAACCTTGTCTTTGTAAATCATTAATGAAATACAATTAATTTATCACATAACCAGGGAATATACTGTCCCATTACTTCCAATAATCCCTTTTAAAATCAGTAAAACCCTGTCTGAGCTACTGGGTTTACCATAACCTATGAATTTACATAGGAAACCAACAAAATGTGCTTTTAGCATCAAACTACACATTACATTCGACAGAAATAGTGCAAAAGAACTAAAAGTACTTCAGCATACTGTTGGGAACTGAAATCACATTTAGGAAAACCATACAGACACAAAAATAGCCTTTTCCATTGCTTTTAAACAGGAAAAAATCCACTTGCGATTAGCATTAGCATAACACTAACATTAGCATGGTGCTAGCATGCTTCTCTTTATCACACACTTGGTTTCTACTCACCACGATGAGGTATCAGCGTGAACACAGCAAAGGACACATCCACCATGCCTCTCAAGCTCGTGCTCCCGTCAGCTTAGGATAATAAAGGTTTCAAATTAGCGTTTGGAGAGTGTTTAGATCCATTTATAGCACCTTTCAGTAGTAACTCACCAAGAAGACCCACAGGCTTCCACACAGATCGTCCACAGCCTCTCTCATCCACTCTCAGATTGCAAAAGTCCGAAGAACCAGGTGCGCGCCTCGGCACTCTGCTCGGAAGGCGGGGCTAATATCGCTCTTAACGAATGAAAAGACCAATATCGCCCAACGTGACCATAAAACAGGAATTTAAAAGTTGGATAACGAGGATCACACTTCCTCTTCCCAAAATAATCGTTTTTCAAAATAAAATCACACAATTGTATTAATGCAATTGAAATCTGAGAAAAAGGGTCATTTTCTCAGCTGGGTTACACACAACCACGAAAACCAGCAAGTGCCAGAATGACGCTAAAACATTCAAAATATACAAAAACTAGAAGAGCTGAAATTAGCTGTCACTTGAGTGCAAAACATGTATGTGTACTATACATTAAAATGAATTTGAAAAACGTTTAAAAATGCTATTTATATGCCCCTGCTACTCCACTCTTCATGACTGATCTAACACTAGGTCAGCCAAAACAAGAAGCTCTGCCCTTAATCATTCCTACAGTGGCACCCCAGGAATAAGGTGGATAGAACTGCAAACAGATATAGAATATCAAAATTTAGAAACACAAATAATTCACAAGCCTTGAGTTGCAGAAAATGTATTTAAAAAGTTTAAAAAACATTCTGAGTGTTTCAAGTACACACATTAAAAGAAAACCCTATAATATAAATATAATAAAAATGTAGAAATAAAATAAGTCATGTCTTCAACTGTAGGAAATGTATAAAATAAAACTTAAGCAAGAATTAAAAAAGACCCAGAGTTTAAAAATATATCACACATTAAAAAAAAATAAATAAAAAAAAAATATATATATATATATATATATATATATATATATATATATATATATATATATATATATATATTATGGCAAGCCGTTCAGGAAAAAAAAATATATATATTGCAAAGAAAACCTTGGAATATATTGAATGAACTTCCGAATATATTGAAGGAAACTGGGAATATATTGAATGAACTTTTGAATATATTGAATGAAACTGGGAATATATTGAATGAACTTCCGAATATATTGAATGAACTTCAGAATATATTGAATGAAACTGTGAATATATTGAATGAACTTTCGAATATATTGAATGAAACTGGGAATATATTGAATGAACTTCAGAATATATTGAATGAAACTGGGAATATATTGAATGAACTTCTGAATATATTGAATGAACTTCCGAATATATTGAACGAAACTGGGAATATATTGAATGAACTTTTGAATATATTGAATGAAACTGGGAATATATTGAATGAACTTTCGAATATATTGAATGAAAATGGGAATATATTGAATGAACTTCTGAATATATTAAATGAAACTTGGAATATATTGAATGAACTTCAGAATATATTGAATGAAACTGGGAATATATTGAATGAAAATGGGAATATATTGAACAAACTGCAGACGGGGCAGCACGGTGGTGCAGTGGTTAGCACTGTTGCCTTACAGCTAGAAGGTTCCTGGTTTAAATCCCCAGGTTGGCAGGGGTTGGAACCTTTCTGTGTGGAGTTTGTATGTTCTCCCTGTGCTGCATGGGTTTACTCCGGGGGCTCCGGTTTCCTCCCACAGTCCAAAGACATGCATGTTAGGTTAACTGGCTGTTCTAAATTGTCCCTAGATATCTGTTTCCTATAGTGGTCTTTGTGACTAGAAAAGCGCTATATAAGTGCAGGTTAGTTAGTTAGTTAGTAGATATATTGAATGAACTACATTTCCCATCAGCCTTTGGGGCTCCAGTTTCATTCAATATATTCCGAAGTGTTTTGTATATATATATCAGTGTTTATATATATATATATCAGAGTTTCATTCAATATATTCTGTGTTTTGTATATATATATATTGCATATTGTATTATATACATATATACACTACCGTTCAAAAGATTGGGGTCACTTAGAAATGTCCTTATTTTTGAAAGAAAAGCACTTTTTTCAATGAAGATAACTTTAAACTAATCAGAAATACATTCTATACATTGCGAATGTGGTAAATGACTATTCTAGCTGCAAATGTCTGGTTTTTGGTGCAATATCTACATAGGTGTATAGAGGCCCATTTCCAGCAACTATCACTCCGGTGTTCTAATGGTACAATGTGTTTGCTCATTGCGTCAGAAGGCTAATGGATAATATAATATAATATATATAATATATATAGATAATATAGATATATATAGATAATATATAATATAATATATAATAATATATATATAGATATACTGTATATATATATATATATATATATATATATATATATATATATATATATATATATATATATATATATATATATATATATATATATACACACACACACACACATATATATATATATATACTGTATATATATATCAGAGTTTTCATTCAATATATTCCGAAGTGTTTTGTATATATATATATATATATATATATATCAGAGTTTCATTCAATATATTCTGTGTTTTGTATGTGTGTGATCCGTTTGGAGACTTAGCATTGTTTTCGGTTTGTGTAATGAACGGAGATGGAAAAAGTGCAGCGATGAGTGACTCAGCAAAAAAGTTAGTTGCAGCCATTCTAAGTCATGAAGAGCTGGTAAACACCCTGGCAAATGTATGTAGTGGCCAAAATGCTAGTAACCCTGTTCAATACCATTCTACCAATGACGAAATTTATTCAATGTTCCACCGTGGGGGACTGAGTGCAGTTAACCGCCGTCAACAGGCGCTTCCCACCGCAGCATCCAGCAACGGCGTCATGCCTTCTACATGTCGGGAGCCGTGCACCGCCACTGCAGCACCTCTCTACAACCTTCGCCCATTTACTGGAAAGGGCCTAAGACAAAAGAGGTAAGGAAATAATTATGCACTTGGCTGATTTGGGGGTTTGGGAACTTCTAATTTGTTGTCACAAACCAAAACACAAATGCCGGCAATAAATTAAACCAGTGCTTTAGTTAACCATAGATATTTGTGAAAACTAGTTCAGAGAAACACCAGGTACCAATTTGTACTCAAGTAAAGTAGTTATTTTATATTCTTTCTATAAGTGTTGGTAGCAACTAAATAATTATGATTTTTTTTTTTAAATATGTACAAAAAAGATACTTGAGTAGAGAACAGGATTAATTTTTGCCAGTTTGGGATTTTCCCTTTTAGATTTGTGACTCTTTTCATATTTTGCGTTTTTTGTCTCGTTAATTTATGTTTTTTGTTTTTGTTTTTTTTTACCATAAATTTCCAATGTGAAAAATTTGTGACTTTCTCAGGCTGTTTCTAAGGTTTTCTGTTAAAAAAAAGTAATTATTAAGCGTGAGGAGAATAAACTCTAAACTCAACTCAACTCTGTATCCTGGTAAAATCCAAACTTTGTCATAAAGAAACAGTTGGCAGTGATACATTAAACATTTTCTGAGCCAGAATAGAACAATTTCAACACTTATTTTGATTAAATATTTGAAAATAATAATGCAATAATTTCAGAGCAAGTTAGTGAAAACAATCACATTTCTGACCAGTTGTCTTTCTTTGCAACATTTCATAAGTACCCACTTAAACATAAGAGCTTCTGTTATGTCTGGAAAACAGGGAAGGATCAACAGAGAGTGGAGTTTGCTGGGAACACAAACTTTATTACGTAAAACCTTAATGGTAATACAGAGTGTTTGTTGCAAGGTCGAGCGCCAAAAAGAGGCTGCAAAATGGCCGTCCCTTACATATATGTTCGGCATGATGACATCACCAAGCGGCCTCGTCATCACGCCGATACTGACCAAATTTGTGGTTTTCTATACACCCCAGCTTCATTCTGTAGGACAAAGTGACATTTCAGTGTTGTTTATCGAAGTAATTTAGTCTAACCAAGTACTTTAGTAAAAGTACAGTTGTTTTTCTTCATAGATTTACTCATGTAAGAGTTAAAGAACCATACAATGGTCCACCTACTCAGTCTAGTACCATTTGGAGAAAAGGTTACTGGAGTGTAGCTCACTGGGTAAATTTACTGTAAGTTGCAAGCACCTCTGTAGTCTACGTCATCTGTAATTATTTGAGTACATACATAGTCTAGCTTACATTTTTAAAAGCTTCATCAAACTAACAATTGTCAAGTCAGATTTCTTCAAATTCATGCATTGTTTTTGGAAGTGGTAGCAATTAGTATTATCAGTGGCAAGGACAGGCCAAGACAAACTGACTCCAGTATCTGTTGCAGTGACTGACCAGATGATAGGTTTGTTAATCTCTGCTCTTTGTGGAGTGCACATCCCAATGCACCAACTGGCAAAAGTCCACCACAGACCTTGCGACAGATGTGCTAATCTGCCAGGATGTCCAGTCTCACCCCATGTAACTGGGAGTGGTCCACCACAGACCTGTGACAGATACTGTTTTTAGTTCTGCCAGGATGCCCAGTTTCATCCTCCACACCCTCGGAAAGGCGGGGTTGCCTGTTGAGTCACAGACGGCCTGACCCATGAGACAGGTAGTACTGTTTTTTTATGGTTATCCGCTAGCAAGCAAACCAATGCCTGACCTGACATTATTACCTACATAAATACTGATAGTAGCACCATTTGTTCAGGAGCTTATTGGTATTTCAGTAGTGACCAGGAACTTCCATCTATCCATCCATCTTCTTCCACTTAATCCTTTTCGGGTCGCGGGGGGGCTAGAGCCTATCCCAGCATCTTTGGGTGAGAGGCAGGGTACACCCTGGACAGATCACCAGTCCATCACAGGGCTGACCAGCAACTTATCAATACCAATTTAGTATTGGTTCTCGATACCCACCCCTATACCGGCTCGGACATTGCCTGGGTTAACAATGTCAGGAGTTCCTGGCAGCAGAGGGTGAAGGACAGAGCTGTGTGGAGGAATCTGATCAGACCTAAATGAAACACTCATTGTCGCCCCCAACAGACTGCTATGATGATGAGCAATTAGTAAGAAGCAACCAAATGTAAGCATTAATTTTAGAGTCAAGTTATACAGTGTATTTGGATTCAAGAAAATAGCTGTTGGACCCATTTCAAAATCTTAGGGTGACCCATGATCAGTCTTTCTTTATCCCTTCATTGGCTTCCCATAGAGTTTAGAATTAAGTTTAAAATCCTTCTTCTCACTTACAAAGCTCTAAACAATCAGGCTCCTTTTTATTTAAAAGATCTGATACTACCGTATTATCCTAACAGAGCACTACGCTCTCAAAATGCAGGATTACTTGTAATACCTAGAATCTCCAAAAGTACAATGGGAGGCAGAGCCTTCAGTTATCAAGCTCCTCTCCTGTGGAATCAGCTGCCAATCTGGATTCGGGAGTCAGACTCGATCTCTGTTTTTAAGAATAGGGCTAAAACCTACCTTTTTGATATAGCCTACAATTAGGGAGGGATCATGTGTTTCTGAACCCTCCCTTAGTTATGCTGCTAATAGGTTTAGTCAGCCGGGGGACCTCCAGTAATGCACTGGGCCTCACTCCTTTCCTCACTCTCTATGAAATATTTTTTTTTTTTTTTTGCTGGTCATTAACATTTGTTTGTTCTCTCCCATAGATTGAGTCCCCATCGTGCTGTTTGCGCTCTACATGTCTGTTCTTTTCTTCTTCTCTATCCCCTCACCCCCCAGCCAGTCGCAGCAGATGACTGCCCCTCCCTGAGCCTGGTTCTGCTGGAGGTTTCTTCCTGTTAAAAGGGAGTTTTTCCTCTCCACCGTCGCCAAGTGCTTGCTCACAGGGGATCGCCTGATTGCTGGGGTCTTTCTGCAACTGTGGGGGTCCCCCCTACAGTTGATAGTGCTATGAGATGACTGTTGTTGTGAAATGGCGCTATATAAATAAAGTTGAATTGAATTGAATTGAATCTCTTTAAGATTTCAGGAAGGATTAAGTTACTCACACTCTCTGGTCCAGACTTTCACCAAAGAGGTAATTCTTCTGCCTGACCACCTAACTACAAAAGTCCCAAGACGTGCAAAGAAAGCTTGGCTTTTTGAAAAGGGACATGTAAAATCTGCCTTGGAACTGGGTTGTGACTGGAATGCCGACAAAATAATGCAAGCAATAATAAAAGCTTTCCAACCTATTGTGGAGGGATGCAGGTCAGTTTTGTCAGATTTTTTTCCTTTTTAACAAAAAATGCATAGGGCTGGGCAATAAACCGATATTAACTTAAAATTAGAATTTTTTGATTTGGACTGTTTAAAAAAGAGAATACTGTGAAAACTGATTTTCCCAATCACAAGAAGAAATATGGTGGCCCTGTACTCTATCCCCCAAAAAACCTGAAATTTATCAAAGATAAGTTTACATTATTAATCAGAAATGTATGGATTCATCTTTGCTTTATCAAACCTTAATTATAAAAAAAAGTCTTGGTTTGGTGAAAGCCAGGATTGCACTTTATCTCCAACAGGGAGTCATGTTTGTTTTGGAAGGGGGGGATGAAAGTTTGAAAAAATTCCTTGTTCTCAGTCCAACTTTCTGATAAAAATCAAAGACTGAATATGGCATGAGAAAAATCAGGGATTTTATTTTTACGCCAAATTGTCCAGCCCTAATTTTAAGTTGCATGCATACAAATATTAAAACTTGTCACTGTGTAGTGTGGTTTCATAGTAGTACATTTCATTTGTATTTTTCTTTTCAACCCCATAGACTACAAATCCTGATGCCATGCTACAACAAACTAGTTGAGCCATCACTTACATCCAAGCAAACTTTGAGCGGAGAGCTGATAAAAAAAAATGTTTCATCAAAAGTCCATTTACGTGAGGCCAGATAAGGTGATCTTATGCGAGGACCAAGAATCTGTAAGTAAAGTACTTTGTGTGTATGCGTAGACATGAGAAGTATGTACAACCTAGACATGTCGTCTGTCTGTATACTAGTGATCCTTACAAAGGCAAGACTGAATAAGGTAAAAAAATAATGATGACAGTAACCACAGCAATTTATCAGTGTTAAAACAAATAAAGGTTTTTAGAAAAAAGTAAAACCCTAATGCTGAAGTCAATAAAACTCAGGAAGTAAATTATTCCAGTATAGAGGCACTTTTTTTTCAAACTTAGGACTGACTAACTTAGGATGACTGTATTTTTGTGCGCGCGTGCGTGCATGCGTGTGTGTGGGGGGGAGGGGATTAGATCTTGGTATGATCTTTGAAATATGAATTGTAACAGTGTAATATTGTCGATGTCTTGTATGTATTTGCTGTTGTGTTGTATGCCTTGTTAAGCAGCTGGCCTTTGCTCTGAAACAAATTTCTTCCTTGGGAGACAAATAAACGAAACCTTAGCCTTATATTTATTGTATATAAGAAACTCCTGACTTATTTATATCATTTAAAGGAAGGTTTCTCAGTTCCTTTGAAGCAATAATAATATTTTTCAAATTATTAGCCTTGTGGAACTGAATTGAAAGCAGTGCAATTACCTTTTACTGGTCTACTGCCCATAGTGTTTCAAATAGTACTTCACAGCATCCAATTCTGTTTTACTCATCACCCAATGGCTGTCACCGAACAAGGAAGTGTAGCAAATTAAACAGATGTTGGTAAACATTAAAGTTGAAAGCAAATTTCCCTACAGTTGATTCACTTCGTAAAACAGAGTATGGGATGTTACACTCACCACGAATAAACTGATTATGATTGGATTTCTGGAGTTATCTGATCATTCAAGTGGCCTTGTAAACAGAATAATCCACTAAAGGCCATATAACCAGGGTCATTAATTCAAGTGGTTTACCCTCCAATAATCTGTTTATTCAGTGCATGTACACAACAAAACTGATTATTGCCATTATCGGTTTATTGCCAGTAATCGGTTTATTGTGACCATGTAACAAGGGTCACTCTGTGTACCTCTCACTGAAGCAACCTCTAATCACATGTTTAGGCAGAAGTAATCCACCTGACTACTGCTCAACTGCTTTCAAGCTCCTCAGCTTCTGCCCTTCTCCCTGAGAGTCAGATGAGCAGGAGAAGTTGCCCTCCCAATTCCCAGCAAGCAAGCATGTTTCACACTTGCATCGAAATGTACTCTTGCCAGCAGCTCGTTATCTGCTTCAAGATACAGGTATGTAAAAACTTTAGTCCAAGCAGAGCCTTTTCCACTGGATGGTGGAGGCTATTTCCGTAGCTTGTGCCAGCTAAGGCCTTGCCCAACCGCAGGATTTCAGGGCACATTAGACTAGGGGTGTGGCCACATTCTTGTCATGGACTGGGTTGGACCTTTTCCAGCCCAGCTCCATGGCACTGTGGCTCTTTGTTCTCCTGTGTGGTTTTTGATTCCTTATTTGTCGTCAGGCAGCTCTCAGGGAGTCTCTGGGGTTTCTCTGCTCCCTGTCAGCTGACAGCCACGCTTCTCTCTCCTGCCAGTGCCTGCCAAGCTGTCCACTATTATCATTTGTGTCTGCTACTCTCCACACACGTGCATGCACACACACACACACGCATTGACCCTCAGTTGCTCTCACTCAGTCCTACATACTTCCACTCTTTCCTGCGCATGCACACATCCACACACACACACACACCTGTTTCCACTTAACACACTCCCACACATTCCTGCACACACACACTCGCTCTGTCACACTGGCAATCACTCTGCTCATTATATGTTATATTATTTAAGCTCTGGGTTCCCACTGGTGTTTGCTGGATTATTGTGTGCTGTTTTTTCCCACCTTCTCTATCCACTGGTTTGACTCCTGTTCTTACATTTGACCAGCACTGGGATCTCCTCTCCACGGATGGCTCTGTTCCTGGCCCAGTGAGAACTCTCGTTCCCCTCCGCTCTCCAGTCTCGTCTAGGAGGCGCTTGGGGGTGTAGGGCCCCCCCCCCCCCGCGCTGTCAGTCTCGCCTGATGCATCTTGGGTCCTCTCTAGACGTGCTCCTCACTTGGACACTCCTCACTTGGAGTTGAGGAGTGTCCTGTGTGTTTCCCAATGCTTCTTCATGTTCTGTGGTTTCCAGTTGTTTGTTTGGACTATTATTTCTTGTTTTGTTTGATAAATGCACACAACATTCTCTTACGTGTGGGTTTTTGGCTCTCCTGCCTCAAATAGGCAGGGAAATCACAACAATTCTGAATGTTTTTTAAGGAAATATCTATGGTTGACATGGCTAGCAACAACCCACCCTTTTGTCCAGTCTATTGTTTGGATATGACGCTACCTTCAGTGTCCATGTCCAATTCCTTCCTGCTTTAGCTGCAGGTGTCCCACCTGCTTCCTGTTCCTGGCCTGCTCGGTGGAGTCTTTTTATTCTATCCCATACTCTGTTATACCAAGTAAGTCAAGTGTAGAGCAATGTCCAGTTATGCATATGACCTCTGATCTCCAAAGGAAAAGAACTCAGTCCAACATACCACTGAAGCATGCAACCCTGAAAATATTAGTGAACTAGAGGTCTTTGCCCATGAGGAATGGGCTAAGATTCAACAAGAATACTAATAGAAGCTGGTGCCTGGCTATGCATCATGTTTTGCAGCAGGTCATAACAGCAAAAGGTTGCTCTGCTAAGTACTAAAGATGCTTGTCATGAAGGGGTTGAATAATAGTGAGACTACAGTAGTCATTGAAAGTAGCATTTTGTGTTGAATTTGGAGAAACCGCTTGCAATATTATGTTGAGCTATTTAAATTGTTTTTGTTTATTGCAAACAGCTGCTTGTTTGTACATTTTGACAATAAACCTAATCTGCGGTAGGGGGTGAATAATTTTGATTGCAACTGTGCAGTTACATCACACACTCCTGCCTAAAGTCGTGATTAGAGGTTGTTTCAATGAGGGTCACTTGGAACGTGAAGTCCAATACACTTTTGTGCCAAGGTCTTTTCGTTTTGGAAGCAAAGGTAATATTTCTAACATGACTTTTATATTTATTCAAAACAATTTTGTCAGTATGCTCTTCTCTAAAGCATGTTTTAAAAACTAATCAAATTTCAGTATTGATGACCTGAAAAACATGTTATATTTGTGCAATCTTTTTTTAAAAAGGCAGCAGATGAGTGTATCAGCTATAACAAAGTTTCTTTGGGAAGTATGGCTGTAATAAGTATAGCACTTTTCCTCCATTACAAATTCGGGTGATTCTGTAGAGTAGTACAGAAAAATTGAATGACTGGCAGTGTAACATTGGCACGCTGTTTATTTACCAAAACAGTGCAGCAACTAACAGTCAATGATGACCTTCAGCAACAGCTCCTGTCTTAGTACTATTGCATCTGAAAAATGTACAGTCAAGATGCGTAATTCTGTTAAAAAAAAACTAAGTCATATCAAAATTTTAAAAAAAAGTTTGAAATTGTTCACTTTGTTTGAATATATGAAAGTTTAACTTTTGAATTGAAAAATAAAAAAAAAATCACAATATTACTATGGTTGGACACTAAAGTGGTTAACATGGTTGTAATGACATCATCAAGCTCTTGGTTTGAAAATTAAATCTGACAGTTATCTATAGTTAGTGAACGGCCTAGGTTTGACATCAGTTTTGATTTTTCAATAATGTATGTTTGGAATTTGGAATATCCCATAACTTAGGGATTTGTAGTAATGTATAATAAAAATAGATGGTTTATTAATAGGAGAAGTCTCTAAAAAAATCAACTAGAATAATAAGCACAAGTGGAGGTACAGTATAGCAGCATGGAAATGGCTGTATTTTTTTAAACTTTAATCACTGACACTTGTGTTTTGTATATTTTTCAAAATCCTGTTATATATTGAGTTTGCTCCATAAAGGTGTTGTTTCTTTGTGCTTCAATTGACAGTCATGTTCTGAAGGTGAGATTACTCATAAAAGCCATGGTTATGCAGAACTACCAGACACTGCCAAATATGGTAATTTCTTGACATACATCAGCATAAAACTTTACTGCTTTTGCACTTTCAGTGTAGTGAATTCAAAATTATACAATTTTAAATATTGTATACACAAACATTGCATAGTAAATATGATTTAGATTATAATGTATTAAAGCCACTGTAAAGGCCTATACAGTATTGTGTTGTGATCAATATTGCTAATTTCAATGTTATCCAAAGTTTAAATGTTATTCTTTTAGTTACAGTCTGTGATGGTATGCCTGACACTTCCAATGAAGCACTCTCCACTACTGAGACACATATCCTGCCCAGCACCACCCCTTCAACCTCTGAGGGTGATGAAGTGATCTGGTGTGTTACCACACAAAATATCTGCAGTGATGGACCATTCATATCTGCCAACACCGTCCCAGGTGCTGCTGTGATCACTGCTGATGAGACAATGACTTTGACCAGAGAAATTCCCGCCATTCCTGGTAGCATCACCCATGACTTATTGGTTGGTCCCCATGTCAGTGTTAGTGGTGGCACCCATTTGCTTTCTGCAAGTAATACCTCCACTGTGTTCCATGGTCACACCAATCCAGAGCAATCCAGCACATCCTACGAGTATGACAGCGACTCTTGTTTACAATGAATGTTTGCATCACTTGATTATTATAATCTTGTTGTAAACTCTACCTTATAATACAGTATCCATTGATTACACCATTAAGTGATTGTGCACACATTACATATTTCAACTTAAAATATATCCACTGAACTTATTTTTACCTATTTGAGGAAGAATACCCATCTGATGACCCTGATCTTCAGACAGCAATTTCAAGGTCATTAGAATCCAGTGCAAGTGAAAGGTCAGTACAGTAGAAAATTTATAAAATGGACGTCAGGTAATATTGATTGCAACTATGGGAATGATACCAATTTTAAATGAGTATTTTGGTCCATGAGCAAGCTACAGTCTACCTGGGTAAGAACAACTGTATGTTTGCCCTGTTTTTTACTTATGTATTGGAGTGGCCAATTTGTGAATCTCTGTTTATGACATGGATTATGTTTCGCATGTATTAACCTTTTCACTACCAACATATTTTTTTTTTTTTAGAAAAACAGGAAAAACTGTCACGTTTTGTGCATAAACACAGTTCTTGACCATGAATTGACCTAATGACTTATGATCTTAATCACAAAATCCAGACACAACCAGATATGATTAACCATTTATTTGCAAGACTACAGATTATAAAGCAGAGGGTAAATGTATTTACAAGAACACATAAGACAAACAATGAAAGCACCAAGGTGCTGATGCCTCGGTGCCAGAGCATTGGCAGAGGTATGCATTCTTTGATCATCACAAAAATGTTATGGGTTTCTCTGTCACCCACGGACCACCTCTGGTAAAAATTTCATCCAAATCCATCTAGTAGTTTTGGAGGTACACCCATGTGCAGTGAAAATAATCTGCAGTTCACATGCTCGTACTATCGGCAGCAGCCTTGAGCCACCAAACTGACTTGAACAGCTGCAATGCAAACACAAAAGAAGACCATGGTAGATGACATTTTAAATGGCAGAAGCGATAGAGGTACGTGAATACACTGACAATCAAGACAAACAGGAGCTTTTGCTGTTTAGTGGCAGAGTAAGAAAACAGATGGATAAAAAGACTGACATTTGTTCAAACAGTATTGGTGGATTGCTCAGTACTTCCCTCTAGTGGGAGTTTCCGGGTGCATGTGCAGTTCACTACAACCATTTGCAGGTGAGGAATGTTGGGACTTGGAGTTTTAAGCAATGAAGTGAAAACTCCAGGAAGAAAATACCTTGTCCTTCTTCTGCAAAACTAAATGGCAAAACCAATGTGAAAACAATCGATGTGATGAATAAATGGTGTAGTTGCTAAATATGTTTTTATGCCTCAGTGAAAACGGAGGCATAGGGTAATCGCTCAGTGTGTTTGTCTGTCTGTCCCCCTGTTTGTTTCAGCTTGCCCAGTCAAAATTAAGTGCAACTAAAGGCTTGTATCATTGTATCGCCATATTTTCTCAACTTTTAATTTGCCAGAATTTCAAGCTCAGGCTTTTTTTTTCAAAATAAACACACAAATAGTTCAGCTTTACCGTCAATGCAGCTGAAACGTCATTGTAATTCCTATGTCAGCCCAGTAGAGGTGGGAGTGCACCTTTATTACAGCCCCACTGAGCACGTCAAATGGTCGCAGTGAACTGCACATGCGCCCAGAAACTCCCGCCAGAGGGAAGTGCTGAGCAATCCGCCAATATTGGGCAAACAAATGTTCGTCTTTTTGCTCATCTGTTTTCTTCCTCTGCTACTAAACAGCAAAAGTTCCAGTTTGTCTTGATTGTCAGTGTATTTACGTAACTCCATCACTTCCGCTATTTAAAACGTCTGCCACCGTGCTCTTCTTTGTTTGGATTGCAGCTGTTCAAATCAGTTTTGCGGCTCTTTGCTACTGCCGACAGTACAGGCATGTGAACAGCAGATTATTTTCACTGCGCATGCATGTACTCCAAAACTACTGGATGGATTTGGATGAAATTTTTACCAAAGGTGGTCCTTGGGCTAGAGAGGAACTCATAACATTTTGGTGATTATCCCAGAACGCATACCTCCACTGAGGCTCTTATCTTCTCACAGTGTGTTCGCAAGAATACTCCAAACTACTAGATGGATTTGGATGAATTTTTTACCACAGGTGGTCCTTGGGCTAGAGAGGAACCCATAACATTTTGGTGATTATCCGAGAATGCATACCTCTGCCAAGGCTCTAGCACCGAGGCATCAGCACCTTGGTGCTTTCATTTTTTTCAGTAACTGCTATTTTATAACAGTTCAGCTTCACGTGCTGTAAAAAAAAAAGTGCTGTGTTGTGCTGTAAAAAAGTTGCACTGCCGCCTCTAGTGGCCCAGCATAGTTATTACAATGCCTTTTTCCCAGCTTCATTGGCGATAAAGATGAGTTAAATTTGTGTTTATTTCAAAAACAAAGCCTTAACTAGGAAGTCTGGCAAATTAAAAGTCAAGAAAATATGGTGATACAATGATACAAGCCTTTAGTTCCACTTAATTTAATTCTGACCAGGCAAGCTGAAACGGACAGGCCAACAGATTGATACACACACACACACACACACACACACACACACACACACACACACACACTCACACACAACCATCCGCACACAGACGCATTGAATGATTATTGTATGCCTCCATTTTCAACGAGGCATAAAAAGTGATTGAGCAAAATATAATAATGCATATAAAATTGACAAAATCATAAATGGAGACAATTATACAGAGCAAAGTTCTAAGTGTATGCAAAAGGTGTCATGATCCTTTCCATCCAAAAATCAGTCTTAAGGTGCATTCAGAACAAATTGAACGGGTGAATTTTTCACTCGTCACAATTACATTTTAACTCAATGGCATAAATTCACTGTCTGAGTTCCAGACAGGCGAAGTTAGCTTTAAATTTTGCAGCTGTATTCAACCTGCTGTGGAAATCCACAAAACGTCATGCTTAGGTCTATATTATCCGACGGGGCTCTTACCTGGAAAAATTGTCCCTGACTCCAAAATTTCACCTGGATGATGGGTTGTTTACACTGCTAGCCTGCTAGCCTTGTTAACTTGTCTGTGGCAGGAGTCCATATTAAAAAAAAAAAACCCTCCAACACTCAAATTCAGCTGCAGAGCTCCTGGTACGTCAGTTTCATTTTCAAACTAGTTTACTTGCCAATTTTTATACTTTTACTCTAGAGACGGCAGAAATTCAAGGCTATTACTAGCTAGTGTCACGACTCGCCGCTCATCAGCGGCGCCAGCTGTGCGCACACCTGCGCCTCGTCAGCGGCGAGGGATTTAAGCCACCTTGCCCAGGGCTTCGGCCTGAAGCCGTCTGTTCTCATCGGCATCTCTTGCTGCAAGGAACCCCCTTCACCAAGCAAGATATCACGTAAGGATCTCTTACCTTTTCCTCCCAGCCTTCTCCCCTGTGCACAGGTGGATTTCCCGGCAGGGGACAACATTCTCCAGCCATCTCCTCGCTGCTGCATCAGGCGCTCCAGGTCGCTGTCTACCGGGCTACGCCCTTGCTTAACGCCAGCCACCTGCCCAAACCAAGGTTGTCCTGCTGAACGGCTTCCTGCCCCCGTGCCTGATGCAGACGCCATCACCAACACATACCCATCTCACAGACACGCACTCATACACACTTGTTAATAAAGCTATTGAATCTACCCTGAGCCCGCAGGCTCAGGGTAGATTCAATAGCTTTATTAACAATAGCTTTATTAACAATAATTAATAGCTTTATTAACAATAGCTTTATTAACAACAAGTGTGTATGAGTGCGTGTCTGTGAGATGGGTATGTGTTGGTGATGGCGTCTGCGTCAGGCACGGGGGCAGGAAGCCGTTCAGCCGGACAACTTTGGTTTGGGCAGGTGGCTGGCGTTAAGCAAGGGCGTAGCCCGGTAGACAGTGACCTGGAGCGCCTGATGCAGCAGTGAGGAGATGATGGCTGGAGAACGTTGTCCGCCGCCGGGAAATCCGCCTGTGCACAGGGGAGAAGGCTGGGAGGAAAAGGTAAGAGATCCTTACGTGATATCTTGCTTGGTGAAGGGGGTTCCTTGCAGCAAGAGATGCCGATGAGAACAGACGGCTTCAGGCCGAAGCCCAGGGCAAGGCGGCTTAAATCCCTCGCCGCTGACGAGGCGCAGGTGTGCGCACAGCTGGCGCCGCTGATGAGCGGCGAGTCGTGACAGCTAGCACTAACCCTTGGATATGAACATGAGTTCACCTCTATCCATTGGATTTGTATGCATTTGTGCCGTGTAAATTCACTTTGTGTTTGGTCTGAATGCACCTTTATCCTGAATTCTGCACAGAGCAGTCTCTGTCAAGGAGGGTTCTCCAAGGGGGAGAAGAATGTAGTTCTGGTCTCATGGAGAGTTCAGACAGGCTCATCCAGAAGGGAGGTGATTCTTAGAGGTGATTAAGCAAAACCATAGGCGCGATAGTTGATCAAACCGATAAGTTCATTCACAAAAGCAAAGTTACAATATCAAAAATCAGTTACAGTGGGGCAAAAAAGTATTTAGTCAGCCACCAATTGTGCAAGTTCTCCCACTTAAAAGATGAGAGAGGTCTCCAATTTTCATCATAGGTATACCTCAACTATGAGGGACAAAATGAGGGAAAAAAAATCCAGAAAATCACATTGAAGGATTTTTAAAGAATTTATTAGCAAATTATGGTGTAAAATAAGTATTTGGTCAATAACAAAAGTTCATCTCAATACTTTGTTATATACCCTTTGTTGGCAATGACAGAGGTCAAACATTTTCTGTAAGTCTTCACAGGGTTTTCACACACTGTTGCTGGTATTTTGGCCCATTCCTCCATGCAGATCTCCTCTAGAGCAGTGATGTTTTGGGGCTGTCGCTGGGCAACATGGACTTTCAACTCCCTCCAAAGATTTTCTATGGAGTTGAGATCTGGAGACTGGTTAGGCCACTCCAGGACCTTGAAATGCTTCTTACGAAGCCACTCCTTCGTTGCCCGGGTGGTGTGTTTGGGATCATTGTCATACTGAAAGACCCAGCCACATTTCATCTTCAATGCCCTTGCTGATGGAAAGAGGTTTTCACTCAAAATCTCATGATACATGGCCCCATTCATTCTTTCCTTTACACAGATCAGTCGTCTTGGTCCCTTTGCAGAAAAACAGCCCCAAAGCATGATGTTTCCACCCCCATGTTTCACAGTAGGTATGGTGTTCTTTGGATGCAACTCAGCATTCTTTCTCCTCCAAACACGACAAGTTGAGTTTTTACCAAAAAGTTCTATTTTGGTTTCATCTGACCATATGACATTCTCCCAATCCTCTTCTGGATCATCCAAATGCTCTCTAGCAAACTTCAGATGGGCCTGGACATATACTGGCTTAAGCAGGGGGACACGTCTGGCACTGCAGGATTTGAGTCCCTGGCAGCGTAGTGTGTTACTGATGATAGCCTTTGTTACTTTGGTCCCAGCTCTCTGCAGGTCATTCTCTAGGTCCCCCCGTGTGGTTCTGGGATTTTTGCTCACCGTTCTCGTGATCATTTTGACCCCACGGGGTGAGATCTTGTGTGGAGCCCCAGATCGAGGGACATTATCAGTGGTCTTGTATGTCTTCCATTTTCTAATAATTGCTCCCACAGTTGATTTCTTCACACCAAGCTGCTTACCTATTGCAGATTCAGTCTTCCCAGCCTGGTGCAGGTCTACAATTTTGTTTCTGGTGTCCTTTGACAGCTCTTTGGTCTTGGCCATAGTGGAGTTTGGAGTCTGACTGTTTGAGGCTGTGGACAGGTGTCTTTTATACTGATAACGAGTTAAAACAGGTGCTATTAATACAGGTAACGAGTGGAGGACAGAGGAACCTCTTAAAGAAGAAGTTACAGGTCTGTGAGAGCCAGAAATCTTGCTTGTTTGTAGGTGACCAAATATTTATTTTACCGAGGAATTTACCAATTCATTAAAAATCCTTCAATGTAATTTTCTGGATTTTTTTTTCTCATTTTGTCTCTCATAGTTGAGGTATACCTATGATGAAAATCGGAGATCTCTCTCATCTTTTAAGTGGGAGAGCTTACACAATTGGTGGCTGACTAAATACTTTTTTGCCCCACTGTATATCAATTTCAGTTTCAGTTCTTTCTTTCAGTCACTAGGGGTCCACAGTCACTCTAGGGTGTGCAAAGGCTGTGGGTAGACTTTATGGCCTCAAGATAAGTGTTCGGACCAAAGACTCTCTTTGAAGTCATTCACCTCAAGGAAGATGGGCGAATTTGTTTATTTAGCTGTCTCCTGGTTTAGTCAAGGTGAATTCTGCAAATCGGGTTTTAGCACATTAATGGTCCATCTTCCTTGTCCAGAGAAGGTCCGTGTGGGTCATCTTCATATGGAGATGTTATGTCCATATCTTGAGGGAAGCAAGGAAGAGACTGAGGATACAGTTGCATACTTTATTATTCACAGAACCAACACTATCCAGGACAACTCTCATAAGCCGAGTGTCAACGATGAAAGAGAACTGGCCTCTTCCTCCCATGCCCTTTATACCCCGGGTGATGTCACCACCGGAAAGGTGGTCCATCACCCCTCACTCTACCCCAGTTGCCCCGGCCGCCATATTACTACTTAATAGGAGGAAAGAAAAGTGTTTATTCAAAAAGTTTCAGGATCCATTAGGGTCTCAGAAGATCCAACTTTACAGATTTGACAGATGTGCCAGGTCGGTCATGCCCCCTGCTGTGTGATGGTCTTTGGAAGAGAGAATCATCTCAGTTGACTCGAGATAATGTAGCCTTCATGCTCTCGCACACCTAGGATTCATGGATCAGGCGGTGATGGCAGGTTGGCATGACCACGCTATGCATAAGCTAGGATTAGATATGCATAACTTAGACTATTGTTGAGTATAAGATATCTAAAAGTTAACAAAATGTTCTATATAAGTTACTAATACCCCTCCGTGGATCGCCACCTTAATCGTGGTGGAGGGGCTTCAGTGCCTGCGATGGGCCTATCCCAAAGATGCTGGGATAGGCTCCAGCCCCACTGCCACCCAAAAGGGATTAAGCGGTAGAAGATGGATGGATGGATGGGTTTCAGTGCCTGAATGATCCCAGGAGCTATGTTGTCAGGGGCAACTTGCCCCTGGTAGGGTCTCCCATGGCAAACAGGTCCTGGGTGAAGGGCCAGACTAAGAGCGTTCCAGTGGATCCCATGAAGAAGGTTACATGAAGGACCCAGTGTATCCAAAGGAGGCACATGGGTCTGCCCTCCAGTGGGTTCACCATCTGCAGGGGGGATCATGGAGATTATGATACTATGTGAACTGGGCGAAAATCTGGGTTACTCTGCCTGGACTGATGCCCCCATGACCTGGATCCCTGTATAAGCGGTAGAAGATGGATGGATGGAAGTTACTAATATGTATACATCCAACTTGTTGTGGATACATAACAAGTTAACATTTTACATAACATACATAACATTTTTCACCAAAAATTGAAAATCTTGGCCGTATGCCAGTGTTTTAGAGAAATTTTGATATGTCGGCATACGCTGCCTAAATCGTCAAGGTATGACAGGGCCTTCATACTTTTCTTTATACAAAATTAAGTACCAGTACTTGTGCACCCAAAAACAGACCAATGTGATTTTTTTTTTTACATTTTAATTCCAAATTTTAAACTTTTTGTTTTATATTCATTCAAAAGTGAACAATTTAAAGTGCTTTTGTTTTAATATTTAATGACTTAGCTATTTCAATTAAAACATGAAATTCAAAATTTCTTGAGATACACCAGTAGTCTGTATACGCTTGTTTCAAAGAGAGAGGATTTAGAGAACAGTTCTCCCAAGATAAAATAAGATGTTTGACATTAGGAGGTGGACTTGAACTCTGTCACCGGATTCATGGCTAAGGTCTGTAGACCTTCTCAGAAATGAAGGAACTGGATGGGTGGAGTCACAAAAAATTGAATTTCTTTTTTTTTCAATCTTTGACTCTTTAAAAATTAAATTATTTCTAAGCTATACCAAATTGAACAATTTCTTGGTAATGTAAATGTATCAGTTCATTTTTGTATTGTTCTACCAGTATAAAAATAAATGTAATGAAAACCATTACTTCCTTGGTAGAGACAATAATCAGGTCTGTTCATGTACAGTTAATCCTTGTAAAACAAAATCTAAGTGTTTAGACTATCTTGTTTAGGACAGTTTTTTTTACTGCTCTTAGCTCTACATGTTGTAACAATGGCATATACTTAATAAAGCTCTGGCTTTGAGCACAACAGCATCACTCATCTGCTGTTCAAACATTCTTCTCTTTGGAAAAGGGTTAAGACAACTTGTTTGCGATAATGAATGAATTGATGATGGGTACCAAGAAAGCTGCTGGAATCTGGAAAACTGCTACAGTCCAAATTACTGAAAAATATAATTCTAAATGACTGTAATGCATCTATTACATTTGCAGTCTTGTGTGACATTGTTTTATCGGTAGGTTACAGTGAATCACTAACTTTTTTAATATTTTTTTTTCAGTGATTTAAACATGTCCTTAGAGAGAATAGTGGAGCACATTGCCTCTAAAGTAAATAATGACAGCACTGTACGCTTCAATATCATAAGAAGAAATGTGTGGGATGGAGCTACCAGAGCAATGTGCAGACCCAATTTTTCTCCTGAGAAGAAGATTGATATTAAGTTTACCGATGACTATGGAACATCTGAAGGTGCTGTGGACAATGGAGGACCTACTCGAGAGTTTTTTCGACTATGTCTACATGAAATTAAGGATACAATTGGCATCTTTGAGGGTCCACCAACTGGTAAAATTCTAACATGCAATTCCAAAGGTAACTGATTTATGTTGTTTTATTTATTGCTCATCTTCAGTTTATACATTGTACTTATTTTTTTTTTTTTTTTTTGGTGGGGGGGATTATGAGTTTTCTGATTTTGAATCTATTGTACTTTACAGCAAAAATGATAGAACAGAAAATAACAGTCTGTACATTGATATTTTGCATTTTTTTAAAATATGTTTTCATGTTTTTATTTGTCATCTTTTTGCTGTATTCTACAACAGCAATGAAAGAGAATGCATACTTCCATGCTGGTCAAATAATGGCAATGTCAATTGCCCATGGAGGACAGAGTCTATGCTTCTACTAACTAACTACTAACTAACCTGCACTTATATAGCGCTTTTCTAGTCACAAAGACCACTCAAAGCGCTTTCATTAATACTAACCCTCTATTCTAAGGGCCTATAGGAAACAGATATCTAGGGACAATTTAGAACAGCCAATTAACCTAACATGCATGTTTTTGGCATGTGGGAGGAAACCGGAGAAATCCCGGAGTAAACCCACGCAACACGGGGAGAACATGCAAACTCCACACAGATCACTGTTGGTCGGGGGCTGGGATCGAACCCACGATCCCACGATCCCCACAATCCCCCGGCCAAGGGTAAACTGTGCTGCCGCAGTGCTAACCACTGCGCCACCGTGCTTCCTGTCTGAACTTTTGTTTGAGTGTCTTCAAAAGGGTCCAGACAGCGTAAAAGTTCAAGTTGAACACATTTCTGATGAAGAAACAAGGTCACAGGTGAAATTGGTTAGGATACTTTAATTCTGTTTTAGTCACACTCATTGACATACACAATAAACATTCTAACCTTGCGTTAAATAATATTTTGAAAATCAAGGCATTGTTCTTTATTACAACAAAGTTATAAAAAGTTAAACTTTTATATATTTTTTTATTCACCAGACATAAACTGAACAATTTCAAGCATTTTTTGGGGGTTAAATTTTGAGGATTATGACTTGAAATAAATTATAAATCATGATATTCTAAATTTTAAAAAATGCATGAGCATATTGTAATAATGCTAATGTAATATTTTTAGATTTTACAGGCTGAAACTGAATCACAGCTTCAAGATGCTGTTGCACAGGCAGCCAGCTTGATTAGTCTTGCTGGTCACAATGTTCGGATAACACTGGCAAACAAAAAAGAAACAGCTTTGGACTTGGCACACTGGTATGTCCTTCAGAGAACCCGTGCACCTTTTGAAAGGTATGTTGTCATCTAAGAACATACAAAGACTTATTTCAGAGATCCCCCATGATGAAGCAGGAAGACTGAATAATATTAATATCAACAATAAATTCAAATGAAAATGTATGTGTACTTCAATTGTAAAATTAGAGCTACACATTACAATGTGTTTTCTTTTTACTAGGTTCACAGATGGCCTGATGTCTCTAGGTGTCCTTGATGATCTCCAAAGATATCCCTTGCAAATGAAGTGCCTTTTTGTGAGGACAGGGAAGACTTTAACAGCAGCTGACATGGAGAATCTCTTTCACATCATCCACTCTGAAAGAGGGAGCAATGCTTTCCATGAAGAGTGCCGGACCTTGGCTTTCTGGCAAGACTATCTACAAGATGCTGAATGTAAGTTTTTTTTTTGTTTGTTTTGTTTTTTGCATGCTGCATCAGAGTATCATCTTAATTTACAGGGAGATGGGGGTGGCGGTGTGTCTCTCCTGGTCATCCAGCCACCTGGCCCTCCTTTATCCTGGGGCGGGTGCCTGGCTGTCCTGGGGTTTAGTGGCCTTGGGGCATTCGTGCTGTGCGGGGGCTGAAGGTTGCCTGGGAGATGGGGGGGGGGGTCTTGCTTGCTTACGGTCCTGGGGGGGGGGCGTTGTTGTGGCCCGCTACCCTCTCTGTTACGCATGCACACACACACACACACACACACACACACACACACATGTCTGTCTGTTCTTTCAGGTGCAGATATCAAGCCTTGAGATCTTCTCAGAAGCAGCAACTCTTTATTTTTTCTCTGTTCCCCCCACACACACTCCTTCACCCCCACCTATTTTGACCACTTCATATTCATATTTCTCTACATTCCATTAACTCAATGCAACTGAATATGGGAAACAAAATTTTTAACTTAGTTTTAGGCAGAGCACATAATGATATAGGTGGGAGCCCCTTACTCCACCCATATAACCCCCTTCATCACATTTATCCCCTCAGTTCATGCAGCTTGATATCGTGAAGTGAAACTTCATTAATTTGGCTATCATTAAACTAACCTGTACCCCCAAGACAAGTTTGTTCAAAGACTCAACACTTTGTAGTACCCTCTGGCAACCCTCACTGATTTATTGTGGAGCTTGACAGAATGACTGTTTGAGAGAGGAAAAACCAGCACTTGACCCTGTCCATGGGGTGTGGGTATGACATCTTGGACTGGGACCACCACAAGGCCTGTATCATATGCCTGGGCCTGTTTCATGCATGTGTAGCACTCACAAATTCTAGTGGATCCTTCCTTTGAAGCAAGCGATGTTGATCAATCTTCAAGAGATTTTGTTGAGAAAACTCTTGGAACCCCCCCTCATGGATTGTCACCTTATCGTGGTGAGGGGTTTGCATGCCCTAGTGATCCCAGGAGCTATGTTGTCCCGGGCAATTTGCCTCTTGTAGGGTCAGCCAAGATAAACTGGTCCTGGGTGAAGGGCCAGACTAAGAATGATCCAACAGACTCTCATGATGAATGCTTAAACAAGGATTCAGTGTACTCCACCCAGTATGGGGTTACCAGTGCCCCACCCTGGAGCCAGGCCTGGGGGATGGTCTCGGTGGCTGGGTTTCCACCTATGGGACCCGGCTGGGCTCAGCCTGAAAGAATTACATGGGTCTGCCCTTCAGTGGGCTCACCACCTGCAGGAGGGTCCATAGGGTCCGGTGCTATGTGGATCAGGTGGTGGTCGAAGGCGCAGACCTTGGTGGTCTGATCCCAGGCTTCCTAAAATGGCTTCTGGGAAGTGGAATGTCACCTCTCTGGTGGGAAAGGAGCCTGGGCTGGTGCATGAGGTTGAGAGACACCGGCTAGAAATAGTCAGCCTCACCTCAGCACATGGCTCCATTTCCGGAACCAGTCTCCTGGAGAGTGGCTGGAGCTTGGCCTACTCTGGAGTTGCCCCAGGCAAGAGGTGGCGAGCAGGGGTGGATATTTTTATATCCCCCCCACCTTGCGGCCTCTATATTGGAGTTTTCCCTGGTGGACGAAATGGTTGTTTCCCTGCGCCTTCGGTTTGGGGAGTGGGTCCTGACCATCATTTGTGCCTATGCACCAAATGATGGTTCAGAGTGCCCACCCTTTTTGGAGTCTCTGACTGGGGTGCTGGAGGGTGCTTCTCTTGGAAACACCAATATCCTACTGGGGGCCTTCAATGCACACGTGGGCAATGACAGTGAAACCTGGAGGGGGGTGATTGGGAGGAACGGCCTGCCCGATCTGAACCCAAGTGGTGTTCAGTTATTGGACTTCTGTGCTAACCAGGGTTTGTCCATAACGAACACCATGTTCAAGCATACGGGTGTCTACATGTGTGCCAAGACACCCTAGGTTGCAGGTTGATGATCGATTTTGTTATTGTGTCATCAGACCTGGGACCGTATGTCTTGGACACTCGGGTAAAGAGAGGCACAGAGCTGTCAACTGATCACCACCTGGTGGTGCGTTTGATCAGATGGCAGGAGAGGACGCCATTCAGACCTGGTAGACCCAAACGTATAGTGAGGGTGTGCTGGGAACGTCTGGCTGAGCCCCTGTCCGGGAGGTTTTCAACTCCCACCTCCGGAAGAACTTCAACCATATTCCGAGAGAGCCTGGAGACTAAAAAAGGAGCATCCCTGAAAGGCTCAGTCCTTCACAATCAATGATGGGGTGAGGTTCACCACTTTGTGACCAACTGCTTGGGTAAATGGTGCAACAGTTTAAGAATGTTTCTCAGTGTACAATAGAAGGGAATTTAGGGGTTGTCAAAAATCGCCCTACCAGGGCAGGATGAAGACCCAAACACCCGCTGAGAGTTGCCAACATTTAATAACAAAGGCACACAAAAATAACACAGACAAACGTACATAATCTGACAGAAACCGGGAAGTAGTGGCATACAGGGACACCGGGAAAACAGGGCTGCACATCTGGGGAGGTGGAAGAACAGCCTGGACATGACCAGGCTGCAGCGTACAAGAACGCTGGGATAAAAGGGAGAAAAGAAGCTTAGGTCCAGTCGGAACACACTCGTTCAAACACACAAAAACACTGAGAAACATTCAGGACACTGCCACAAGCAATCGACACAGCAGTCCTTAAATATGGCAAGCAGGGAATAATTACAAATGATAACCATGTATGAGTGAGGATAATCAGGTAAACTAGTGGCAGCTGTGACAGTCCACGAACAGAATTTGACAGACGGAAATAACACAAGGTGCTGGCACAATAAAAGCATGGACCAGGAATATATAGTAAAGATGACTAACAAGAAAATAAATAAGAACTGATTACAAAATTAGCACAAACCGGAGAAGTCAAAAAGGCAAAAATAACCACCAAGGTGAGGACAAGATAAATACAAACAAGAGATGCAAATAATATACATGAAAACCAAAATACGATAGGAGTAATGAGGACAAGAATCGAGAAGGCTCAAATATAAACACTGGACAAAATGATTTATAATACAAGATAATCTTGCCACAGAATAATAATACGTAAGGAAATGATGACCAAACTGAAATTATGTTAACAAACAGAACAAATGGCAGACTCTAACAAACTACAAGCAAGACCAACTCAAATACAATATAAACCGAGATGAAGAAATACAGAAAAATAATCCAACGTAAACTGAGGCATGAGCACGGTGCCCCCCTCCTTCCCGTGGACAGCATCATGACAGGGATTTCATCATTAACAGTCCATAATCATCAAAAGATTGAGAAAATCTGGTGAAACGTCTGCACGTATGCAACAAGACTGAAAACAAGCAGTGAATGCCCGTGACCTTTGATCCTTCAGGCAGCACTGCTTTAAAAACCAACATTCTGTGAAGTGTATTACCACGTGGGCTCAGAAGCATATATATGCTGCCATACAAGCATGTCCCTGCTTACGGGGGGGAGGGGGTGAAAAGTTCATAGTGGTCAAATTTGACCAAATGTGGTTTATTTTTCAACCACAGGGATCCAAGCGCTGCAACACCAATGGAAGAAGTGTGTGGACTGAATGGGAGACTATGTTGAAAAATAAACTATATTTGGTCATTTGATCTCGTATTTCAGCAAGACAATGCCAAGCCACATTCTGCACATGTTGCAACAACAGGGCTCTGTAGTGAGAGTGCAGGTACTAGACTGGCCTACCTGCAGTCCAGACCTGTCTTCCATTGAAAATGTGTGATGGTATTTACTTATGTAGTGCTTTTTCTCATCTCTAGATGACCAAAGTGCTTTACAGATCCTGCTATCCACACATTCACACACTGATGGCGGGGGAGCTGCCATGCACAGACGCTGGCCTGACCCACCAGGAGCAACTGGGGGTTTAGTGTCTTGCTCAAGGACACTTTGACATGCAGACTACAGACAGAGCGGGAATCGAACCCCTCACCCTCCCATCAGTAGTCAGCCACACTATACCTGCGCCACAGCTGCCCATACATGATGCATTTTGAAGCTCAAAATATGACAATGGAGACCCTGAACTGTTGAACAACTGAAGTCATACATCAAGCAAGAATGGGAAAGAATTCCACATACAAAGCTTCAACAACTAGTGTCCTCCTCTGCTGATGAGAGGTTCGGTCACTGCAGAGTGAGCTTTGAGTCCAAATTGTCTTAAATAGCAAGACACAGTGTGCCGAGATGGATTCTTGCTCTGTTCAGCAGTGAACTAGTGAGTAATTCCAGTTGCAGTGTTGAACCAATTCCCTATTGAGAGTCTTCGTATAATTCTGTCCCCCAAACCAGAGCAGTGTGAGAAACTAGTGATTTCCTGTGGGTGCAGATGTGCTGAAGTCATTCGAAGCAAGGGCCTTTACACTTCCTATCGATTTTTGAATCGTATAGCCCTAAAAAAAACAAAACATTGTTTGAATCTCCTCTTCTGACACAATGGTTACTGTTTTCTAGTTTTGCTCTTTTTAACAAAATAAATGTTTGTGTTGAAGTGCGTTGATTATTTAAAAAAAAAACATGCTAGTACAGCAGTAATATAGCCACAGCTGATGTTCTGTCAAATTCTGAACAATGAAAAGTAGCATATTTTAGAATAAATAAAGTATTAATACACTGTTCTCTAATTTTGATCTCCACTGGTTTTATGTGTGTGTGTGTGTGTGTGTGTGTGTGTGTGTGTGCGTGCGTGCATGTGTGTGTGTGTGTGTGTTTGTGTGTCTCTGTGTGTGTGTGTGTGTGTGTGTGTGTTTAAATTCTTATATTTTACAGTTGAAAGCGATGTCTCACTTGAGGATATTCTTGTTTTCTTCACTGGATGTGACAGCGTCCCAGCACTGGGTTTCTCTCCGAAGCCAAGCCTTGAGTTCATCACCCATTCTCGATTTCCAGTTGCCAATACCTGTGCAAATATTCTTTACATACCCGTTCATGCTGTATACACTACTTTCAAATCTGACATGGATTTTGCCATACGAAACTCGCCGGGATTTGGAAGAATGTGAGAGATAACATTATGAAGCAATGTTTATATCGAGTTTATAATGGTGTTGCCTGTTTTTTTTTAATGGTGTTTTTTTTATATTCCCTGAGGCATAGTCTGCAGTTTTTTGTTACATGTATAAAGGAGGGTTATATTTCTAGTCATGTTTATTTAACATACTTTCTGTTGTTATTCCATTTAAACACGTGCTACCAACCTTTGGGATATGTTTATGATGCACTTTCCTGTGCGCTGGTGCAACCCTTTAGTTCATAAGCTGTCTCAAAAATTTTTTTAAAAATCTGTTTGCACTTTATATATTTGGACTTTTTTCTGATTCTGAATGATAAGTTAATGTGACATCTGTACTCACAGTTGAAGTTGTTTTCCTGAGATGACCACATTAACAATAGTCATTTAAATGACTTTGGTAACAGCTAGGAGACGACCACAAAAGTTTAAAAGAGACTGTTGAGAGTAGTTGGACATTTGAACTTTTGCCTGTGCATCCACCAAGTTTAAAAATTGTAAAGTATTACATGGAACAACTATAAAATCTTAATGTCACTAAAGTAACTGAGTGAACCATTTACTCCATTATGAAAAGGAATCCATTCCATAGTCCATCCCAGAAATTGAGTGAATGGGGCTGCAGTTCAAAGGTTATCATGTAAAGAGCAGTTTCTCTTTGTACTACCCACTTTGGACATGTTTAACATAAGTATCATGCATGCAAGATTGTCCTGTATTTCACTGAAAGTAGGAACATAAGTTTTCTTTAATATGTGGGTCTAATTGGTGGAGCATAATTTTTTTTGTTAGTGAAATGATCAGCACGCTGTCATGGTTAAAAGTAATTACAGTAAAAAGTAGGTATGTATATTTTTAAGTTTAAAATCTTTATTCAAGCCTTTGTATCTATAACAGTCACCTTACAAATAAAGTGTTTTGTGTTCTTACTTCTGTGTGTTTAGTGCTGGTTTAGTCATTATTATAGTGGCGTGTGCCATCAAGACTTTTTATTTTTAATTTAATGCTGAACAGACAAAAATACAAGTTGTAATTCTAACAACATTAATAGAGGAGTTAAATTTGTATATTTTGGCATGATAGGTAACATGTCAACCCGATATCACTAAAAAACATACCAAATGAACGTTTTTCCACCCTCTCAAAAGCGTATTCAGGAAAACAATTAGTTTAAATTGGAATAGTCACCAAAAACTCTTCAATAAGATCAAGAAACTATCAGAAACCTTATTTTGGTGAGCAACATGGATCTTGTGTATTATTTTCAATATTTGACAACCTAATATGTCTGTCTGAGGAAAACAAAATGCAAACAGCCACTTCTGTTCTCTAATGTAATCCCCATCATTGCGTAAGAAATGGTGGTTAAAGAACAATGATTTTAACACTGATTTAAACTAAATTATAAATTGATTACAATTAAAAATAGAGCTTCAATCTCTGCTAACCATAAGCTCAATTCTAACAGCTGTTTCTCTGTGCAGCATTTTCATGAATAGTCAAATTATGTCAAATAAGGGATTCATTTTGCTTACCAAAGTCAAATTTCATTTTTAGTTTTATTAGAGATACAGTAGCAAAGAAAATATCTGAAATTTTGGGGTAACGTATGCATGCACTATATTGTTTTTATGCCACAACTCTGATGAAGTTTCATTAAAAGCTGAACGTGTACTCAGAGAAATCAAAGGTAAAGCAGAGTAAAAGTACCTTTTGAAAAAAGTCCTTTTCAAAATAAGAATGTTGAAAAGTTACAGTTTTGTGAAAGTTACTTGAGTAGGTGTTACAAAGTAAATAGACACTGCTAGTGCTTTAAAAAAAATAAAAATAAAATATATATATATATATATATAAAACGTGAACATTTTTCAAATAATTCAACAAATGTAAACTGTCTTATTTTCTATATTCATATAAAGTGGGTAATTTTAAGCCTTTTTTAAAAAAAAATGATGAATATGATAAAGCATGAAATTCAATTTTTTTTAAATGCACTAGTTACTATTCACCACTCACATTTAGTTTAGCAGCTGTAAATGCTCTTTAAAAGCGTATAAAAATGAGACAACCAGTTTCCTCAAATTTAGTAATTTAACAGCTGGATTTGCTACATAGTATATGTGCAAGATAATACATTGTTTCATATTAATGAATGTCTTTATAGCACTAACATTTTCTATACTAACTGTTCATTTGAAGAAGATTACATGCTGTCAAAAAAAGTTCTATTCCATGATTTCCATCATATGTAAAGGGATTAATTGGCCTCAATCCTGCATCACACTGGAGATGAACATGTTGGCGTTGTTGCATATGTACATGCCTGAAAGCTCTTTGATGCTGAGGAAGTTGGAGCATTCCAGCTGTCCACAGTTGCAGTGGGGAGTTACTTTCCATTGTCCTTAAGCTGTGGTGGTTCCACTGGCAAACAAACTCCTCAACTGATCTGTTTATTCGTGGAAGATAAATATGATGAAGAGCTTGAATATGAAGTGGGTCAGTGCTATCTAAAATTTCAGCATTTTCCATGAAAAGAAAAAGGTCCTTAAAATATGTTGATGCTACTCTGTTTAGTTCTCCCCACAGTCTTTCAATTCTTTGATTATGGACACTACGGCCCACTATAAAACTTCCTCTGTTTGCCCCTCTATTCTCAATCATAAAGCGTGCAATTTCAATATTCTCACTACCAGCATCCCCTATGACATGATATGGGAGCCCAAAGAGATCAATGGCTCCCTGGAAAAGCTGCAACGCAGTTGATGCTCTGTTGTCTGTGCAACATCTTAGGTAGGTTATACAGCGACTGTATCCATCGACTCCTCCATGAAACACAAATCCCCAAGGATTTAGCTTGTAGTTTGTATCAATATGCCCAAGAAGAGATAAAAATGAATGTTAAATACAAATTTGACACTATTAATATTTCAATCGATTATGTAATTCTATACAGTGGCTGTACAATATGACTTTTATTTAAGGAGTGATGTGATGTCAAACAATACTTACCACACTTGATTTGGGATGGAGACATTGTAAACCCTTCGCTGAATTGCCCTCCGACCTCTTAAGGTTCTTTCCATTGGATCCAATATTCTTAAACGCTCTCACACTTGCCACCGCTGGACTCTGATTCCTCTCCCCCTCAAGCTCCCAGTGATATAGGTCTCTCCTGAACCAGGTGTTTGTGTTAGAACCTCATTTATGAGATTGTCAAGATCATTGTTTGATATGTTTGAGAAGCTCCCATAGTCCACTAAACCAAGTTCTGTTCTGTGGTTGTAGAGTGTTCAAATATTAACTGACAACATTTGAGATATAGCAGTCCAGCTAAAACCTAAGTCCCGCATTACAGTCAGCTGAGCAGATGCAATGATGGACCTTAAAAAGAAAGAACATTTTTTTTAAAGAATAATATTTTCTGTGACAACAATTTTCTATTGTCTGGCAAAAAATATATTGCGTGCCTCTCCATTTTCCTTTATATTAAAATGAGTTTATAGAGCTACTTACCTTGGCCTTCCTCTTTGAGCTCTAGAGTCTGCTCCCAAATTATGCACTCTAGCTTCAACTTGAAGTGATATTTCCTCCAATGTTTCTCTGAG
Source organism: Pholidichthys leucotaenia (assembly GCA_020510985.1). Taxonomy (NCBI): domain Eukaryota; kingdom Metazoa; phylum Chordata; class Actinopteri; order Cichliformes; family Pholidichthyidae; genus Pholidichthys; species Pholidichthys leucotaenia. The sequence goes on along the minus strand of CM035837.1, from coordinate 230,292,745 downwards.
AGACTCACAAATTCCTTCAAGAATTATGCTTAACGTCCTCTCACCAACACTTTGTTGAAAATTACTTCTCAAAAGCGCCAAAAATGTTGCAATAATGGAAATATGATCCTCAAGGTGGTGTGATGTAGATTCCAAATTATTTGTATCATTTGGAATATGACCAGCTGTTGCTAAAAAGTTTTCAAGTTCAACAAAATATTGATATAGCTCAATTGAATCCATTCTATCAACCCAAGGATTTCAGCAGACAAAAATTCTCCGTTATCCAGTATTACCAAATTTGTATAGATATATTCCAAATTTCATTCAATATATTCTGAAGTTCATTCAATACATTCCCAGTTTCATTCAATATATTCAGAAGTTCATTCAATATATTCCCATTTTCATTCAATATATTTCCAGTTTCATTCAATATATTTGGAGTTCATTCAATATATTCAGAAGTTCATTCAATATATTCCCAGTTTCATTCAATATATTCAGAAGTTCATTCAATATATTCCAAGTTTCATTCAATATATTCGGAAGTTCATTCAATACATTCAGAAGTTCATTCAATATATTCCCAGTTTCATTCAATATATTCGGAAGTTCATTCAATATATTCCCAGTTTCATTCAATATATTCGGAAGTTCATTCAATACATTCAGAAGTTCATTCAATATATTCCCAGTTTCATTCAATATATTCGGAAGTTCATTCAATATATTGCAAGTTTCATTCAATATATTTGGAAGTTCATTCAATATATTCCCAGTTTCATTCAATATATTCCCAGTTTCATTCAATATATTTGGAAGTTTATTCAATATATTCCAAGTTTCATTCAATATATTCAGAAGTTCATTCAATATATTCGGAAGTTCATTCAATATATTCCAAGTTTCATGAAACTGGGAATATATTGAATGAACTTTGGAATATATTGAATGAACTTCCAAATATATTGAATGAAACTTGGAATATATTGAATGAACTTCCAAATATATTGAATGAAACTGGGAATATATTGAAAGAACTTTGGAATATATTGAATGAACTTCAGAATATATTGAATGAACTTCCGAATATATTGAATGAAACTGGGAATATATTGAATGAACTTCAGAATATATTGAATGAAACTGGGAATATATCGACTAAACTTCCGAATATATTGAATGAAACTGGGAATATATTGAATGAACTTCAGAATATATTGAATGAACTTCTGAATATATTGAATGAACTTCCGAATATATTGAATGAAACTGGGAATATATTGAATGAACTTCAGAATATATTGAATGAAACTGGGAATATATCGAATAAACTTCCGAATATATTGAATGAAACTGGGAATATATTGAATGAACTTCTGAATATATTGAATGAACTTCAGAATATATTGAATGAACTTCTGAATATATTGAATGAACTTCCGAATATATTGAATGAAACTGGGAATATATAGAATGAACTTTGGAATATATTGAATGAACTTCCGAATATATTGAATGAAACTGGGAATATATTGAATGAACTTTGGAAATATTGAATGAACTTCAGAATACAGTGGTGTGAAAAAGTGTTTGCCCCCTTCCTGGTTTCTCATTTTTTTGGTATGTTTGTCACACTTAAATGTTTCAGATCATCAAACAAATTGAAATATTAAGCAAAGATTGATTGATTGATTGATAGATTGATTTATTTTATTTAAACATCCAGACCAGAAAAAAAAAACATAAAACAAAAATCAAAGCCAAAAAAATAAAATTACAAAAGAAGAATGCCTTGTTCAAAAGAAGTGGGAAGAAGCCACCGCTTATATAGTCCCACCCCTTCTCCATACCCAATAAATTATAATATCATTCTAGTCATTATTCATCCCACAATTACATTCATTATACAATACCATAATATATAATACATCTTATAATTAAATTATGCAATAGAAATGATACACCAATGATAGTTTATATTGTGGGGCACATATATGCACATATGTATATGACTGCATGATTCATAAGTATACCACCTTAGGCTTCACATCTGAGATGGAACAAAAGACTGAGCCGCTCTGGAGACAACACGAGGGTGTGAAGTTTAGTCTTTGGCATGCGAAGAGATAGCCTTAGGGGATTTCGCCCAGTGGCCAGAGACTGAGAGGTGGAGTGTGTTAAGATTGGCGGGAAGTTACATTGTGACTGGGATTAAGTACCACGTGACTGTATGTTTGATGTCCTGGGTATGAAAGGGACAGATGTTGGAAGAGTCATTCTCTTTTTCTCTTTCTGTGTTTGGATGATGTTGGAGAATGTGAATAAATCTGACTTGAGAAATAAACTCAGCCTCATCTTTCCCCATTCTCCACAATATTGACAATAATACCATCATCTAATAATAATTGTAATATTAATAAATACATGCTTCTGGTATGTTTAAAATAATTATACATGATATTATCATCATCATAATCACCATATATACCACCATATACTCCCACATGGCTTACAATATCTAGGCACAATAAGTAACCATATAATAATAATAACCATAATAATAGGTAGCCATATAGTAGTTACAATAACATTATTATTATTATTATTATTATTATTATTATTATTATTATTATTATTATTATTATTATTATTATTATTATTAATAATAATAATAATAATAATAATAATAATAATACCACCTGACCTATATAATACTTCAAATAATTCCATCCTAACAACAATCCTAATACTATAATACTGTTGTAATAGTCTAGTAATAATATCAATAATAATAGTACTCACCATATATACAACAATAACTATCTTTCTTCATTGAAGACACATTGTAATATTACTGTCCTTTATTTTTATATTGCTCAAAAATAATTTCTTTATATGTTGATTTAAATATATAAAGGTAACACAAGTAAACACAAAATGCAGTTTTTAAATGAAGGTGTTTATTATTAAGAGGAAAAAAATCCAAACCTACATGGCCCTGTGTGAAAAAGGGATTGCCCCCTAAACCTAATAACTGGTTGGACCACCTGTAGCAGCAACAACTGCAATCAAGCATTTGCGATAACTTGCAATAAGTCTTTTACAGTGCTGTGGAGAAATTTTTGCCCACTCATCTTTGCAGAATTGTTGTAATTCAGCCACATTAGAGGGTTTTGAGCATGAACCAATTTTTTAAGGTCATGCCACAGCATCTCAATCGGATTTAGGTCTGGTCTTTGAGTAGGCCACTCCAAAATCTTCATTTTGTTTTTCTTAAGCCATTCAGAGCTGGACTGGCTTATGTGTTTTGGATCATTGTCCTGCGGTAGAACCCAAGTGTGGACATGCTCCTTCAGGATTTTTTGGTAGACAGCAGAATTCATGGTTCCATTTACCACAGTAAGTCTTCCAGGTCCTGAAGCAGTAAAACAGCCCCAGACCATCACACTACCACCACCATATTTTACTGTTGGTATGATGTCCCTTTTCTGAAATGTTGTGTTACTTTTACCCCGGATGTAATGGGACACACACCTTCCAAAAAAGCTCAACTTTTGCCTCGTCAGTCCACAGAGTATTTTCCTAAAAGTCTTGGGGATCCTCAAGATGTTTTTTGGCAAAACTTAGACAAGCCTTTATGCTCTTTTTGCTCAGCAGTGATTTTCGTCTTGGAACTCTGCCATGCAGGCCATTTTTGCCCAGTCTCTTTCTTAAGGTGGAGTCATGAACACTGACCTTAACTGAGGCAAATGAGGCCTGCAGTTCTTTGGATGTTGTTATGGGGTCTTTTGTGACCCCTTGAATGAGTTGTTGCTGTGCTCTTGGGGTAATTTTGGTCAGCCAGCCACTCCTGGGAAGGTTCACCACTGTTCCATGTTTTCGCCATTTGTGGATAATGGCTCTCACTGTGGTTCGCTGGAGTCCCAAAGCTTTAGAAATGGCTTTATAACCTCTTCCAGACTGATAGATCTCAATTACTTTGTTTCTCATTTGTTCCTGAATTTGTTTGGATCGTAGCATGATGTCTAGCTTTTGAGGATATTTTGGTCTACTTCACTGTGTCAGGCAGGTCCAATTAAAGTGACTTCTTGATTGAGAACAGGTGTGGCAGTAATCAGGCTTGGGTGTGGCTAGAGAAATGTAACTCAGCTTTCAAAAGATGTGATAAACCACAGTTAATTTATGTTTTAATGGGGTGCGAGATTTTTTTTTTTTTTTTTTTTTTTACACAGGGCCATGTGGGTTTGGATTTTTTTTTACCCTTAGTAATAAACACCTTAATTTAAAAAATGGATTTTGTGTTTACTTGTGTTGTCTTTGTCTAATATTTTAAATTTGTTTGATGATCTGAAACATTTAAGTGTGACAGCCATAGAAAAAAATGAAAAATGAGGATGGGGGCAAACACTTTTTCACACCACTGTAGGTGAGAGATAATTGCACTAGCATGAGACAGCTTGCACTACTTAAGAGATAATAGGGGGACAGCTACAAACAGAATGGACAGAGCTGTGCAGAAGGAGGACACTGGAGAACAGAGAGGACAAATAATGCAAACAGTAATCATAAATAAACCAAATCCGGGAGAAAACATAACTGAACCAAGAACCCGAGCATAACCCAACAAACTAATGATAACAAAATAAAGGTGCAACATGTTACACCCAGGAGGGGCGAAGGGGAGGAAGGATGATTGAGCCAAGCTGTTTAGACTTTGCAGCGACCGTTTATTCACTTTACCAGCTCACACGGCACGGCCCACAATTACACAGCACATAGTTAGACACCATCTTGTCTCATAACACTCTCTCGAACATTCTCTGGAGCACACACTAGAACACATACTACTCTTCTTCTACTGTGCTCTCACACTACACAGTGTCTTATCTCTACTGAGCGCCACCTCTGGTGTAGAAACGCTACTGCTTTCACTGACAGTTTATATCTAACAGTCCACACTGTTTTCTGGGGGTTTACTAAAGATTGTCCAAAATTGACGTTTTCCTACACTCACCCCTCAAAAAGTTAATGTCGTCCCGACATTACACCTTTCTTAAAAAACAGTAGTTTTTTTTTTTCTTCTGTCAGTTCACATTTGGTAATCATGTATTACATGTTAAGTAGGGTATCACTACACAGGAGTCAGAGTTCATTAAAGTCTATAAAGATGCAACTGGTAATTGTCCATAGTACAGCATGTATCTCCTATTCCATGCAATACATTTGCAGAAGAGGTCTTTGTGCACGATAACCTTCAACCGCTCCATCCATCATGGTGGGTATCTGCATCTTTCCTGAGAGTAAGGGTACTCAATCTAGTCATAACCTACCAAATAATCCTTGGTGTGATGCCTGTGCCTTAGTAACACACTGCAAATCTCTTTTTTTGTGTTTTTAAATTTGTTTGTTCTTTTTTCAATTTTTTTTTATCAACCATCACAATAACTACCAAGTTACTTTTCAAAACATTTATGTCTGACCAATGGTTATCTTTAGCTTCTACCCCTTTGTTCTAGACAGATGAAATGCAATGAAGTGCAAGGTTGGCCTAACTTATCATAAGTCAATCTCAATGGCTGTTTTCTTATTCTTGAAGGATACGTTTTAGCAGGAATCTCGTCAGGTCCCTCCTGGTCACTGGAACTGGACTCCGACACCTCATCACTCTGGTCCTGGTCTGCCTCAGCTGGATCTGGAACCACCGGATTGTCGACCTCTGGTGCCAGCTGCACCTGCGTGACGTCATCTGGGTCCTGGTCCTCATCCTCCGGAGTAGTGTCACTGTGCGGGTAGAACTCTGGTGCATCGGCTCTCAGTGGACGCTGCTCTTGATCCTTCCCAGCTCGTAATCCGATTATGGCATTCCAACCCTCTTCATCTTCATCATCCGTGTTGCTTTGTCTGTCCACATGCCTTTGTCTTTTAGAGTCTCTTTCTCTCTTTTTCTTAGAGGCATGCTCCACTGTTTCCATGGGAAGAAAGTCACAAGGTAGCAAAAGGTTTCTGTGCATGACCCGAGTGCGTCCCTTGCCATTTTCAGGTCTGATTTCATATACTGGACTGTCTGGGTACTTCTTTTGGGTCACGACATACACCTTGTCTTCCCAGTATGATCTTAATTTTCCTGGCCCACCTTTTTCGGTCAAGTTTCGAACCAATACTCTGGATCCAGGGAGTAATTCAGCACCGTGAACCTTTTTATCATAAAGTGCTTTATTTCTCATCCCTTCTTTGTTTGCTGTTTTAGAAGTGAATTTGTAAGCTTCAGTCATTGTAGCTCTCCACTTTTCAGCATAGTCCTGCTGGGAAACACTCTGTTCTCTTGTTGTGAGGCCAAACATTAAATCAATGGGCAACTTTGGACTACGACCAAACAACAGAAAATATGGTGCGTACCCCGTAGCTTCACTACGTGTACAATTATAGGCATGAACCACTTTTGCCAGAGAGGACTTCCCGTCTTCCTTAGCTGCTTCAGGCAAATTTCTGAGCATTGCCAACAGTGTACGATTGAATTGTTCCGATTGAATCGTTCCACCTGCCCATTCCCTTGGGGATGGTAGGGCGTTGTTCGGGACCCCTGCACACCACTGTACTCTTGGAGTTTTGCAAAAAGTTTATTTTGGAACTCTCTTTCCTGATCATGATGGAGTCGTGTGGGGAAGCCAAACTTAAGGGCAAAATCTCCAAAGATCTTCTCAGCAGCGGTGTGGGCAGCTTTGTTACGACATGGGTAAGCCTGGGCAAAACGAGTGAAATGGTCCATTACAACCAGGATATACTCATATCCTCCTTTGCACTTCTCCAAATGCAGGAAATCCACTGACACTAATTCAAATGGGTACGTGGTGACAATGTTAGTCAGTGGTGCCCTTGTTATCTTATTGGGACATTTGTTCTTCAAACAACTGCAAACTTTAGTGATGTAGTGCTCCACATCTCTTTGTATGTGAGCCCAATAAAAACGCTCTCTTATCAAGTTCATCACTCTCTCTACCCCTAAATGGCCCATGTTTTCATGGAGCTCTTTGAACACGAGCTTGTGAAACTTCTGGGGTAGGAGTAGCTGGTCATGTGTTGCCGTTCTCCTGTAAAGCAGTCCATCATCTTCCAAGTACAGCTTGTGTTTCTGCCTGACTAAAGCTGCAATTTTACTGTTCTGCTGCTTTACACTTCTTGGCCATTGTTTTGACAACACATAGCGCAACACCTCTCCAATCACGGAGTCTTCTTCTTGAGCTCTTTTTAGATCAGTCTTTGATATTTCAGCTATAGAGCTGGCTTCTTGATCTACTTCCCTAATGAGAGTAGAAATGGTGACTGGGCAGAGCCATGGTTCATTTTCTTGTGACTTCACCTTGACTGCCTGTGTCACACAATTCATCACATCAGGATCAACATTCTGTGTACATTTGTTCATGTACTGCTCCATATCTAGGGGCATATAGGAAAGTCCGTCTGCATCTCTGTTTGCTTTTCCAGGGCGATACTTAATCACAAACTGGAAATCAGCTAGTTCTGCTACCCACCTCTGTGTGGTTGTATTTAACTTTGCGGTGGTGAGCACATACGTTAGGGGATTATTGTCTGTATAGACAGTGAATGGTAGAGAATAGTACAGATAATCCCGAAACCTCTCACAGATGGCCCACTTCATGGCAAGAAACTCCAGCTTCCCTGAATGAAGGTGGTAGTTCTTCTCTGGATTTGACAGTGTCCTGGAGCCATATGCTATCACCACCAGTTTGTCTTGTTGTCGCTGGTATAACACCGCCCCAAGCCCCTCCTGTGAAGCGTCACAGTGCAAAATGAAGGGTTCTTCAAAGTTCGGGTAACCTAACACTGGGGGTTGGGTAAGAAGGTCAACAAGCTGACAAACTACTGCTTGATGCTCTGGGCGCCACCTAATCACATGGGATGAGGGTAAGTGGCCACCATCGTTCTTTTTGACATGTTTCTTTGAGTTTTTCTTTGCTTTGTCTGTGTGGTCGTTAGCCAGAAGGTCGTAAAGAGGCTTTGCTATACAAGAGAAGTTTGGAATATAGCTGCGGTAATATGAAATAAAACCTAGCAATTTCCTTAGCTCTCCAACAGTGGACAGTTGCTGCTGTTTGAGTGTCTGCACTGGGGCAATGTCCGCAGGGTCCATGGTGTAACCCTGTCCTGTTACCATTTTACCAAGGAAACGTACCTGCTGCTTGAATAACTCACATTTCCGGGGAGTCAACTTCACCCCATGGCTTTGATAGCGGTGCAGGACGCTTCTCAGGTCTTGCAAGTGATCTTCAAAAGTCTGTGAATGAACAAGGTTATCATCGAGGTAAGGCAGACAAACATCATCTCTCAACCCCCACAAGCACTCCTCCATAGATCTTTGGAATGCTGCTGGTGCTGAGGACAAACCAAATGGAATCCTTATTCACTCGAACAAACCCCAGGGAGTGATAAATGCAGTGAGGGGCCTACTCGACTCTTCCAGGAAACCCTGATGATACGCCTTCCCTTGGTCGAGAACTGAAAACCACACACTCCCATTTAGACTGTTTAGCATATCTTGTATGCGGGGAATTGGGTGTCTGTCTGGGATAGACTTCTTGTTCAATTCTCTAAAGTCGCAGCACAAACGCAGACCTCCATCTTTCTTTCGCACACAGACAATTGGACTGGAATACGATGATTTGGATTTGGTGATCCAGCCCCTGTTAAGCAGGTCTTCTAAATACTCCTTTACTTCTTTATGAAGTGGTTTGGGAACAGAAACATAAGTCTTTTTAACAGGATCGTGATCTTTGAGTCGGACCTTCAACTGTAAAGAGGGAATTGTCCCTACATCATACTCATCATGGGAAAACGCTTGCCGTTCCTCCCGTAGTAGTTGTTTTACTTGCTCTTGCTGTATGGGCGAGAGATGATCAAGGGGAACTGGAGGGTCCCACATGTCCATAGTCTCTTTGACAGCACAGTTCATCTTGGTCTCTTTATTTCTTCCTGTTTCTCTCGTCGTCGGGTCGATGGCCGCTTGGTTTACAGCAGGGGGTCTAATATCTGCCGGATAAGCAGTTTTAACTCTCTGCGTTTCCCCCAAAATGGTTTTAACGGGCAGCTGGATATCACGGGACGTACTGTTTGTTACAGGTATTTTAAACATAGATCGCTTCCCTTTCCATAACTGCACCAACCCACTTTGCATCTGCAAACCCTCTGGTAACTGGGTATACTGACTCGGCTCAAACAAGATGTCTTGTGTGTCTGGAAGTGAGCCTGCTCTGACACAACCTTTGACTGTTTTGGTTTGGCCAGCAGGGATGGTAACCAACTCACTGCCAACTTTTACCATTCCTTCCCCCAGCCTATCCTCCTCACTTTGCATCACTTTCAAAAACACCTCTGTTTTCTTACAGTCAAATGAGAAGGCTGCGCTAACAGCTTCACTGATAGCACAAGGGGGTTTAATGCCCATCTTCAGGACATGGTCAATCACGTTGAACCCAATGATAGGCGGCTCTGCCACTCCGTCCTCCTTCACCACTAGCACAGGAACTAAGAGTTCCACCGGTGGGCGACTAACTGTCGGCAGCTTAAATGTGACTTCGACCCACCCTGAGAATGGAATCGGTGTCTAGTTCACTGCCCTCCCATTCAGGATATTTGGACCCACCAACTCGGCTAAGTCTCTGACGGTGGTGTGTGGCAGGTGCTCCTGTCTCCAGGTGTCATTCATTAAACAAACCTGTGACCCTGTGTCCCACAATGCTTGTGTCTCTTTGTCATCGAGGAAGCAGGTGATGACATATTTTTTTCCAACCAAACTGAGTAACTGTAATTGGCGATTAGGGGACAGTAGATTAACACGGACCGTTTCTACAGGAGGTACCTCGGCCTGAGCTTCCAGCCTTGCTTCCAATCTCAGAATACTGTCAGTAACGAGCTCATACAGTTCTTGTGTGTTAGCTTGTTCTGATGTGGTTGCGACAGTATGGCCGCCGTGTCTACTTGCCCTGTTCCTCTTCCGAGTCTCCTCCCTATCCGACATTCCCTTAACATGTGGCCGCTGACTCCACACCTGAAGCAGTGGTTGCATTGATCGCCATTGCTGATGGACTGATATCTCTTGCAGCCACGTGTCCTCCTGGCTCTTTGAGCGCGAGGTGCTCTGGGAGACTCACGTATGGCCTTTTTGATCTCCTCCATGTCACTCTTCAGCTGCGTGACTATGTTCAGGAGCTCAGATTCCGTACGGGTCACTGTGCTTTGGGATTTAAGGATTTTTCCTTTTGTCGATGGTAGGGGGCGCTCTTGGCCATCCACTTCTCTCTCGGTTGCATACTGACCCGTCAGGTTTTCCACTCGGCATTCTCGAACCTTTAGTTCTTTTGTGTGCCTTTTAAATTTCTGATGCCGTTCCCATTCAAGACTGGCTGCTGCATTCGTCTTTGAAATCAGTAGCTCGTCAGTGACAGCAGGATCCTCCAAATAATGCTTCAGTTGATATTTCACATCAACACTGATCAGTCCTGTTTCCATCGCCCTCAGAAACTTCCTCTGAATAAGATCAGAACTTAACTGCTCTTCAGTGCCAGGCTCTCTGGATGCTGCTAAAAGTCTTTCCTTTAGCTCAATGGCATGAAACAGGAAGTTCTGAGGTGACTCATTACTGTCTTGTGTGAGGTTTATCAGACGATGATACAAGTCAGTGGAACTATCTTCTTTATAATGTCCTCGCAGGATTATGCGCAGCTGTGCCAGTGTGAGATCTGACTTAATCTCCAACATAGCACGCAAACTCAATCCAGGACTCACTGCTTTGACAACAACCTCAATTATCTCAGCCTCACTGTGCTTTTTCTTTAAGCCCATATCAATCTGGTGAGTGAGATTGGAATAAGACAACTTGTCTTTTTGGCCCCTCTCCCCTATCTGCCCATTTATTTTAAACTCCCGTTTAATGATCACTTCTGGCGGTAGGGGCGCTGTGGGGACCGCGGACTGTGTCACAAAATGGCGGCTCTGTGGCTGCGCGGCCTCAGGCTGTGTCACAAAATGGCGGCCCGGTAGCGGCACGGCCTGATCATCCGTCACACTTATTATTTCCTCTTCAACCCTTTTAGCTGAATCAATGATACTTTCATGCAGCGCGGTATACTGGCTCTGTAAACTGGCGAGTGCCTCCGCCTCGCGGCTCGTGCCGGCCGCTGTCGCTGCCTGCGTCAACGGTTCACTTAGCTTAGCTTCGTTAGCACATGCTATTAGCTTTAGCAGAAACTCGCGGACTACATCCTCCTCTTCGCATTCAATGGCTTTTTCAACCTCCTCGATTAACAGTCGTATCAGCGTGTACTTCTTAGATGCTTCGGCTGGGCTTATCTTTGCAAATAAACAGACCTCATTTAGCTGTTCGGCCCGTAACGGCACCAAGGCCTCAGTTAGCTTAGCTTGTAGCTGCTCCAGCTCCATCGTTAGTAGCTGCTCCAGCTCCATTGTTACGGCCGCTCTTTTTTTTTTTTTATTTGTACTGACTCACCGTCTCAGACACGACTGAACCATCCTCTGCTACCAAGTTTTGTTACACCCAGGAGGGGCGAAGGGGAGGAAGGATGATTGAGCCAAGCTGTTTAGACTTTGCAGCGACCGTTTATTCACTTTACCAGCTCACACGGCACGGCCCACAATTACACAGCACATAGTTAGACACCATCTTGTCTCATAACACTCTCTCGAACATTCTCTGGAGCACACACTAGAACACATACTACTCTTCTTCTACTGTGCTCTCACACTACACAGTGTCTTATCTCTACTGAGCGCCACCTCTGGCATAGAAACGCTACTGCTTTCACTGACAGTTTATATCTAACAGTCCACACTGTTTTCTGGGGGTTTACTAAAGATTGTCCAAAATTGACGTTTTCCTACAAACAGTTCAAAACCAACAGAAAATGTGGATATGGTTGGAAACTTTGTCCAGATATGACAATGAACACATCCAGTATTAGAGTAATCTTCAACATGAGAATCGTTTTGGAGACCAAAACCACAGCTGTAGGGAGGACTAGTTGGAAATGTCTGCTGATTGGCTAGTGACTTGGTCACCAGCCCCATGCCTTAGCTATTCGATTGGTTGAAAGTGTTAGGACTGCTCTGTGTGCAGCAGATTAATTAGGTCACCTCAGATGCATATCTCATGAAACCAAGATAAAGGATTAAGCCAGGATTTTTAAATAATTTGTGCTTAATCAATACTTGACTTGGTTGTATAAAAGTAGGATAAATTCAGCCCAGTCAAGTTGCTACTGAGATTTATTCTCTACAGCTAGCCTGGTCCAGAGCAGGCTACGTCAGGCTAAAATTAATCCTTGTGATTTATTTGTCAGTGCAGGAGTCAGTCCCATAAGAATTTGATGCTTTTCTGTGTCAATAAATGGTCTACTGATGTAGTCTGACTAGTAGATGATAGATGATGTGTGAGGCGATTTTGATGAAGCTGCACTTAATACCTGAGAAGGTATTGAATTTTATTTCAAATAAATATTTCCAAAAAATATGAAAATATGTTTTCTACCCAAACTAAATAAAATAAGCCTTTATTAGTCCCACAATGGGGAAATTCCAGGATTGCAACAGCACAGGGATAGCAACACTCAGAGCAACAATCAGAAGGCAAGAGAAAAAAAACAAGAGCAGCAAGTATACATATGTACATATAAATATAAATATATATATATATATATATAGACACACAGTGCGGAGCATTGTAGCTGGTGATATAATATGATCATCAGATGAAGGATGATATGTAAGGTCATTTTGGTGAAGCTGCACTCAGTTATTTAGAAGTTTTAACTATCATTTCTAATAAATATTTCCCTAACCTATGATATTTTTTTTTGTCCAACTAACAAGAGTTACTAACAGGAGACCCTAGTGGCTGGGCAGCATTTTGCAGGGGTGTCAAACTCATTCCATGGAGGGCCAAGACCCTGCAGGTTTTACTTCCACCCAGTCTCTTCAGCAGGTGTTTTCACTGATCAGCAATCAGTAGGAAGAAATTCAGAGAAATCACCTGTTGAAGACACTGGGGGGAGGTAAAACCTGCAGGGTCTTGGCCCTCCATGGAATGAGTTTGACACCTGTGATTTAGTGGAACTAACCTTGATGATGCTGAAATTTAATCCTAATAAATATTCCCAAAGCTATGAAAACATTTCTTTTAATCCAAACTATGTGTTGTAGTCTGACTAGAAGAAGATGGATTGCATGTGAGGTGATTTTGGTGAAGCCACACTTCGTAGTTTTCAAGTTATTGGGTATTTATGGGTATTTATTGGGTATTTATTGGGTATTTATTCATATATTTAGTCCATCTAGCTACAATGCTCCGCACTGTGTGTTTATATATCTATATATTTATTCTATCTAGCTGCAATGCTCCGCATCGTGTGTCTATATATTTATGTTTATATGTACATATGTATACTCGCTGCTCTTGTTTTTTTCTTGCCTTCTGATTGTTGCTCTGAGTGTTGCTATCCCTGTGCTGTTGCAATCCTGGAATTTCCCCGTTGTGGGACTAATAAAGGCTTATCTTATCTTATCTTATCTTATTTTTTAAATAAATATTTCCCCAAACTATGAAAAATAAAATTTATGCACACTAAGCATTTTAGTCTGAACAAAATGACACAGTCGACGTATGAATTGATTCTGGTGACATTACACCTGATGATCATGACAGTAATTAATTTTAAGTTTGTTTTTTTTTGTTGTTTTTGTTTTTTTTTTTCCTTGGAGTTGCAATTTGCAGACGGTCCCTGAACATTCGTCTCCTCTATTGCAGCTCATAGACTTCAATCTAACTGCTGGAGCTCTGAGAACGGCTCTGTTTAATGAAAATGAGGTTGTAGCTCGTTGTCCACTTTACCAATGTATTAGATTGGTGTGGTTTGTGTTTTAACAGCGTTTTGTTCACGAATTATTGATGTGCAAAGTCCGAATCTGTGTCCGAATCTTGCCACCTTTACTGAAGTGTCCCCCACGGTGAAACACACTGAATACATTTCTTCATCGGTAGAATTTTGGCCACTACATACATTTGCCAGGACGTTAACCAGCTCTGCATTACTGAGGATGGCTGCAACTAACTTTTCTGCTGATTCATTCACAGCTGCACTTCTTCCATCTCCTTTCATTACATAGAACACAAACGGAAAACAATGCTAAACGTCCAAGTGGTCCTGATCACATACGTACAAAACACAGAATATATTGAATGAAACTCCGATATATATATACAAAACACTTCAGAATATATTGAATGAAACTCTGATATATACATATATATATATATACAAAACACTTCGGAATATATTGAATGAAACTCTGATATATATACAGTATATATACAAAACACTTCGGAATATATGGGTGCGGTAGGGGCTACGTCACTTCCGGTTAGTAACACATCACCGCCATCTTAACTAGGTGAAAACAAACCTGTTACCAAGCCTTGTCTAGTGCAGTGTTTTGACTTTTTGTCATGGCCTGTGACTACATAGAAAAGCTTGATGAGTCAGCCAGGCTACGTTATCAGGAGAAACTGACAGCAAGTGGACTGACAGATTGCCCATACAAGCTACCAGCCGGAAAATGGGTTAATGACCCGGCCAGGTGGCCAGCTGTGCAGTGGCCGGACGTGTACAGCTACTTGATCGACACCCCTGGTAAGCATATTTGCTTCGACTCATATTAACATGATTAACCCTCTTACATGTTTTGAATGTTTTTAAGGAAAGGCCCCTATGGGTAACATGACCAATCCATTAAATATCAGGGCAGCACAGGAGTAATTCTTAAAAGAAATAATTAAATGATCCAGGGATCTTGAAAATCATGAAAATATGGTATATTCTCAAGACCCTGAGTTTCAAGTATTCAACTATTGTTGTCAAATGCAAAGTTGGCCCAACAGGTCTTGTTAAGTAATTGAACAATTAAGGCCACGTGGTTGCCTTTGTCACCTCTTTCATTAATGGCCTGCCCCTTTGTTGCACTATTTACTACAGTCTACAGTTAAATTAGTCAGGCTGACTGCACATAGAGAGGTCTGTATTGTTGGATGAAAACGGAATCAGTCATGCATTTCCACAGACGAAATGTCCGTCTCTGTTTACAATACGATACAGTCGAGTGCAAGCATGATGTTTGTGTCTGTGAACATTCCGTCTTTTGGCGAACTGATACGTAAGAATGTTTACGGTTTTATGAGTAGGTTGCTGGCATGTAACAATCATCTTATATCAGCAATTGTCAACTCGTCACTCACACTTCACTCCAGCATTTGGAAGGGGTGGCGCTCCATATTATACTGAGCCCATTACTGTATGTTATTGTTGTTACAAGATCGCAGAGTGTCTGCTGATATGTATATACTTTTATTTTATCTGTTTATCTTTTTTCTACTTGTTTTGGTTTTGCTCTTGCTATGAACCCTGAGTTTGAAATAAACATTTGAATTTTGAATTTGAATTTACAATACAGAGAGGCTTGTGTCGGCGGCTAGCATTTCCAAAACGTGACCCATCAAGTGGCAACTAATTAAACTAACACAATATCACTCAATTACCTGATACAGGATGTGATGAGCTGAATATAATGCACTACGACGGGCTGGACAAGCTTGACTGGGTCACGACAGCTGCCTGGGACTAGGTCGCCACTGAATTGTTTTCACCTAGTACGGCATTGCCATGTGGGTTGCTAACTTGAAGTAGGCCAAATGCCCGGATGCCGGACTGCGCCCATTGAATGAAACTGGAGCCCCAAAGGCTGATGGGAAATGTAGTTCATTCAATATATTCTGCAGTTCATTCAATATATTCCCATTTTCATTCAATATATTCCCAGTTTCATTCAATATATTCTGCAATTCATTCAATACATTTCAAGTTTCATTCAATATATTCTGAAGTTCATTCAATATATTCCCAGTTTCATTCAATATATTCGGAAGTTCATTCAATATATTCCAAAGTTCATTCAATATATTCCCAGTTTCATTCAATATATTCGGAAGTTCATTCAATATATTCCCAGTTTCATTCAATATATTCAGAAGTTCATTCAATATATTCCAAAGTTCATTCAATATATTCCCAGTTTCATTCAATATATTCGGAAGTTCATTCAATATATTCCCAGTTTCATTCAATATATTCTGAAGTTCATTCAATATATTCCAAAGTTCATTCTATATAGTCCCAGTTTCATTCAATATATTCGGAAATTCATTCAATATATTTGGAAGTTCATTCAATATATTCGGAAGTTCATTCAATATATTCCCAGTTTAATTCAATATATTCGGAAGTTCATTCAATATATTCGGAAGTTCATTCAATATATTCCCAGTTTCATTCAATATATTCGGAAGTATATATATATATATATATATATATGTATATGTAAATGTGGAAACAAATTACTGACAAATCAGGAACTGTCCTGTATATTCAGAAAACATTTTTGCATCCATGTTTATGAGCTATCCACCCCATTTTTGCTCTTGTCACAAGCTACTGTAAAATGATCTTGACTGGTCAGTGACCGACTCTGGCCTGAGACTGTAGATTTTATCATGTTGATTGCATGTATTCATCTAACCCACCACATACCAGTGGTTTCCTGGGTTGGGAGAGTGGATTGGAATCAATATGCAGCCCCTTTCTAGATTATTTCAAGCATTTTAAAAAAGTTAAGATAAACAGTAATAATTAGAATTTCCTCTTGCTGACACTGATATGATAAATTCCCTGTTGCGATACTCAATAAAATTCACTTTGGGTTGACTTTCATTTTGCTGATGGCAGACAAACCAAAATCTTGTGATATTTTGTTTGCTGTATGTTCTTTTTATGAGTGACTAAGACTGGTCTGGACATTCATAAAAGTAACTTTATGTTGTCAACCACTAGGCAGCGCATAAACCCACAAAAGCCTCCCTTCTTTCTTTGTGTTTTGTGCCATTTAGTGTTGTTTAAATTACTCCTAAATGTATATTCATATGTTTAATGTCTGTATATGATGCTGCACACAAGTTACAGTTACCACAGCATTCTGGAGATAAGGAATATGACCAAACACTATGTCTTGGACCAGAGCATTAAGATAAGATAAGATAAGATAAGCCTTTATTAGTCCCACAACGGGGAAATTCCAGGAATTACAGAGGAATTCTATGGCCTCGGACTCCTCCACCAGACTTACTTAGTAAGTCCAGGTCATCATTGTTCAAAATTCAGAGAATTTCAAGATATAAAAAATAATTTTGCATCATGTAAAGCGAAAATACCCATACTTGTAAACAAAAACGTATAAAATAACATGTGACCATAATTGAAAAAGTTGGCCTGATTGAGCAAAACCAATGTGATTTTTGGATTCAGCACATCAAAATTGTCTGAAATCAGCTAAAAAAGCTTAGTCAATAAATTTGGTGTTGACCAGTGTAATGATGTGAAAATTATTGTACACACCAGAGACACTTGATGAACAAACATCAAAGTGTGCACAATTAGATGAGTGGACATATAAGCAAGCGCAAAGAAGTGCAGAAAATGTCTCTAACAACAGAAGTTTAGAGGATATTGCAATTCGCACAGTCAGAAGAGAAAAGTTATTTAGAGACGGAATATTTTCTGGTTCAGGATGATGACTGGCTTGTCAGCTGGTTTAGGTTTCGACAGGCAGTCCCTGTGGAATTGAGCTGAGCAGAGCTACGGCCGCTCTTGGAGCACGACACAGTGAGAAGCCGTGCGCTGCCCGTCCCAGTGCAGGTGCTGAAAACTCTGGGGTTTCTGGAAAGGAGCATTCCAGAGGGAACTGGAAGTCACATCGGGAATTTTCCAGTTAACCCTGAGCCGAGTTATGCCAGCTGTGTGGAATGGCATTATCCTGCTGTCACCAAGGTACATCATATTCCCATACAATGCAGTTTAACAGGCCAACATCAAAGTGTGATTTGCAGTGAGAGCCAGTTTTCCCAATGATTTTAATTAACAGCATTGTTGGAAACAAACTACAAGCTGGCATTGTGTGGATGGGTGACTTCTTGGTGAGTAAATTCATTTAATTGTCCTAATAATAATGCACCTCATGCGCAACGTACCTGTGTGCCCCACAAATACCACCCTGTGTTCAAGGCTTCATTGCAGCTCCGTGGTTTGAGTAAGTGACTTTCTTTTTTTGCTGATTAAACTACAGTTTCACAGCATTCTACCAATCCCCCAATTGCCTCTGTGTACAGTAGTTATGTCAATAAATAAATGCTTAAAGTTTAAAATGCAACAGTGTCACCCATACCCTGGTGCGCTTCATTCATTTACAGTAGTAGTGTGAGTAATCCATGTAAATTGTTTAGATAGATAGATAGATAGATAGATAGATAGATAGATAGATAGTTTATTTCGAACACAAAAAATATAACAAAAAACAAATAGCAAATGCAATAAAGTTACAGTATACACTGTTCGAAAGGGAGAAGGAAGAAGTGAACACTTATTAATTCCAACTCCTCTTTTCCATCAATACACCCATGTGAATTTTATACAAATTACTACCTTTAATACCCCAAGTAAACAATTTACTGTATTTTTTACAGATCAACATTAACACCTGTCCATTCTAACATACAATGAAGTCTATATTTCAAAACCAGTCTCAAACGACACAGATACACACAATGCTGTCCCACCCACCATTCCATAGTGTCCCATAATGTCCCAGAGTGAACATAATGAATCGTACATATAAATTCTACCCTTCTAACATATATCCTTTCAACAAATGGTGCTTATACCTCTTTTTAAATTGATTTCTGTTTGTAAATAGTTTCAGTTCCGGCTCCAGACTGTTCCACAAATCCACCCCACAGACAGATATGCACATACTTTTCTTGGTTGTACGTATCTTGGGTTTTGTGAAGTTTAAGTCTCCTCTCAAATTATGATCATTGTCTCTTTTTTTAAATATTTTTTGTATATTAGTTGGGAGTTGATTGTTAATTGCCCTGTACATTACTTGTGCTGTCTTAAATTTAACTAAATCGATGAACTTTATGACATGTGACTTCGAGAACAACGAATTGGTATGGTCTCTATATCCTGCATTGTTTATTATCCTTATAGCTCTTTTTTGTAATGTGCATATTGCTTGTAGGTTGGTCTTGTAGGTGTTTCCCCAGACTTCTACACAGTAGTTTAGAATTATAAAGGATGAGATTTGCATTTTGGACATAAAATATGTACTTGCCGAGTCTAATATGAGCTGCTTTCAACTGACAGGTGACCGTGGCTACCCACTAAATAGGTTAATGTTTTCTTTGTTTTTGTGACTGTTTTCCTTTATTCAACCAGCTAATCGACCCGACTGGAAACAAATTGATTTATTGATTTATTCATTGTTTAAAATAACATTGTATAAAAGATACAATATATACTTAAAAATAATGCGATGATACAAGAAAGTGCATACATTTATTTCAATTGGGGTCCCTAAAAGAGATCTCGCTTTTTCTCGTACCTGGAGCGTTCTGTTTTGAAATCTGATAGTTTAACCACAGAGCTATACACGCTACTAATCACAGTGATCAGCTGACGCTTCTGAGGATGACAGCAGACGTTGGTCTACACATGTCAAAGTTAAAAATATCTCCTTCTTATACTTGTCTGAATAAAGGAAACAATAAACTAATCTTCTATGGCTGTGAGCAGGCTAGTAAATTCCCTGTATCCACTGCTAATGCCAGACAACAGCGTACCAAACTAAATGTTTTTATGTGCCTCAACCTCATTCACAAGCACCTCCAACTCACAGTCCATGAAATTCCATTGAATCCAATATTTTTGATGGTGGATACAGGAGAATCATACGCGCAGCACTTGAATATATCTATTTGCATACCTATTTGCATCAAATTGCAAATTCAAATGGAAGCGTGTCAAGTGAGGAGTCTGGTATTTCCTCACATGTGTTCAATTTAAAGTAGATCTGCATGTACAAAGGAAATGTGCCTGGATTCCTGTGTACGGATGGCTTCATACATCTGGATTTTTTTTTTTGCTTATGGCGTTTTCTTGATCTAAATATACACCATCTTTCAGTAGGAAATCCACGCAAGTCTTTGTACATGAGGCCCCTGGTGTACACACTTAACAAGAGAGCATAGAGAGCCTCCCCCTCCCCCACCTGGGTCTCTCTGATCACATCACCGTCTTGTTAAGACCGGCATACAAACCCAGATTGAAAACAATCAGACCAACAAAAAAGCAGGTACGTGTGTGGCCAGAGGGGGCCTCTTATCCTCTGACAGACTGCTTCAGCACTCCAGACTGGGACACTTTCAAGCATGCAGCCACTCACAATGAACACACAAACATAGAGGAGTACACTGAGGTTGTTGTTGCATACATAGGTAAATGCCTTGATGATGTCATTCACTGCAAAACCATCACTGTTCCTGCTAACCAGAAGCCATAGTTGACAGCAGAGGTTCACAGGCTCCTGAGGGCTCTGAACATAGCCATAGCGTTGGTGACACTGCAGGACTAAGAACAGCTAGGGCCAACCTGCCCTGTGGTATCAAGGAGGCAAAATGACAGCACAGCAAGACAATGTCTGGCCACTTCAGCAACATCAGAGATGCACAGTCTCTCTGGCATGGCATACAGACCCTCACCAACTACAAACCTCCACCTCAGACCTGTGTGAGTGACATCACATTGCTTAACAACTTAAATGACTTATTTGGCTGCTTTGAAGCACAAAACAGCACATCAGCACAGAAGACCACTCCTCAAGCTGTTGTCCCCATGTTTCAAAACTGTCACCATTCAAGATTCAAAGGCTTTTTTATCATGTGGACAGTTAAGAAATGCTACATTTCATGAGCAATGAAATTCTTACTCTTCTCTCCGAACGAATGCCAAGGTAATAGGTACAGAAACAACAATTCTAATAAGGTAATGACACACTAACACAGTAACTCAATCCTAATACTAATGGATGCTAATAACACACACACCAACACGCAGATAGGCAGTTGGGACTCCTTAAGCACACCTTGATACTAAATACTAAAACTAATGAGTACTAATAACACACACTAGGCAGTTTGTACAGTTAAAGCAGTTAAAGCAGTCAGACAAGAGGAATGAAATTGAAAATTCACTGGATGACTAAAGTGATAGTGATATATTGATATCAGAGATGATGTGAACCTGAGATGGCATAGACCTACACTACCGTTCAAAAGTTTGGGGTCACTTAGAAATTTCCTTATTTTTGAAAGAAAAGCACTTTTTTTCAATGAAGATCACTTTAAACTAATCGGAAATACACTCTATACATTGCTAATGTGTTAAATGACTATTCTAGCTGCAAATGTCTGTTTTTTGGTGCAGTATCTAGATAGGTGTATAGAGGCCCATTTCCAGCAACTATCACTCCAGTGTTCTAATGGTACAATGTGTTTGCTCATTGCGTCAGAAGGCTAATGGATGATTAGAAAACCCTTGTGCAATCATGTTAGGTCTGCAATGCTGTAATTGCTGCAAATGGAGGATTCTTTGACGAAAGCAAAGTTTGAAGGAAAAAATTATTATTTCAAATACAAATCATTATTTCTAACCTTGTCAATGTCTTGACTATATTTTCTATTCATTTTACAACTCTTGGTGGTAAATAAGTGTGACTTTTCATGGAAAACACAAAATAATTGTCTGGGTGACCCCAAACTTTTGAACGGTAGTGTATGTCGTCGGCCTCCGTCGGTCTATGATGACCATGGAAGAGAATCCTAAACGTCTACTCTGCTGGAACAGCACCGCCTGTGGCTGAACAGGCCAATGCGCGAATGGCAGACCCTGTCACACAGGTCACACTTGTGGGTGGTCTCCGTGCTGCTGGGTCTGTGGCAGTTCTTCCTGCGGGTCCTTTTTTCATCTGCTGCAGCAGTCAGTCTCTCTTCACCCGCCTTGAGCTGTCTGGTCAGGGTGCCTCTCCATTTGGAGCAGTCCGTTGCAAGGTCCTCCCAGCGCTCTGTGTTGATCTCCAGGGTCTCCATGTCTCTCTTGCAGACGTCTCTAAAGCGCAGCTGTGGGCGGCCAACGTCTCTCCTGCCAGTCGCCAGTTCTCCGTAGAGGACGTTTTTGGGGATTCTGCCATCCTCCATACGGTGAACGTGGCCTAGCCAGCGGAGCCTGTGCTGCCTCAGTAGAGTGAACATTGAGGGAAGGCCGGCGCGGAACAGAACTTCTGTGTTGGGCACTTTGTCCTGCCAGGATATGTCCAGGATGTGGCGAATGCAGCGCAAGTGGAAGGAGTTCAGTGTCTTTTCCTGCCGGGCGTATGTTGTCCACGTCTCACTCCCATAGAGCAGTGTTCTGATGACGCAGGTGTTGTACACTGCCATCTTCGTCTTGACAGAGAGTTTGGGATTCTTCCACACTCGTGTGGTGAGGCGAGCGAGTGTGAAGGCTGATTTTCCAATCCTCTTGCCGATCTCTGTTTCAAGGGAGAGGTTGTTGCTGATCGTGGACCCCAGGTACATGAACTGATTCACGACCTCCAGCTCGTAGTCGTTGATGGTGATGGTTGGTGGTGCATCCGTGCCTTGCTCCAAGACGTTAGT
This sequence comes from Pholidichthys leucotaenia, assembly GCA_020510985.1. Lineage (NCBI taxonomy): Eukaryota > Metazoa > Chordata > Actinopteri > Cichliformes > Pholidichthyidae > Pholidichthys > Pholidichthys leucotaenia. Next base: position 230,270,079 of record CM035837.1, on the reverse strand, counting down.
CTTCTTCAGGCTGATGGAAAGCCCGAAGTCCTTGCATGCCTGGGAGAAGCGGTCCATCAGGGTCTGAAGCTCCTGCTGTGTGTGGGTCACGACTGCAGCATTGTCTGCGAACAGCATGTCTCTGATTAGAGCCTCGCGTACTTTGGTTCTGGCTTTCAGGCGGGCGAGGTTGAAAAGCCTGACGTCAGATCTTGTGTGCAGGTAGATTCCCTCTGTTGCTGTACTGAAAGCTTGCCTCAGGAGCATAGCAAAGAAAATCCCAAAGAGGGTTGGCGCAAGTACACAGCCCTGTTTCACTCCGCTGCATATGTTGAATGGCTCTGAGACATTGCCGCCGTGCTGCACTATCCCCTGCATGTTGGTGTGAAATGATTCGATGAGGCTTTGCAACTTTGGTGGACATCCTATCTTTGGCAGGATCTTGAAAAGGCCCTCTCTGCTGACCAGATTGAACACTTTGGTGAAGTCGATGAAGGTGACGTACAGGGGCTTGTTCTGTTCTCTGCATTTCTCCTGGAGTTGGCGGATGGAGAATATCATGTCTACCGTCGATTGCTCAGTGCGGAAACCACACTGAGACTCGGGGTAGACATGTTCGGCAAGCTTCTGTAGACGAACGAGAACAACTTGTGCGTAGACTTTGCCAACAACGCTGAGGAGGGAGATGCCCCTGTAGTTGTTGCAGTCGCTTCTCTCCCCTTTGTTTTTGTAGAGGGTGATGATCTTGGCGTCTCTCATGTCCTGTGGTACGGCACCTTCCTTCCAGCACTGGCAGAGGACGTCATGCAATAGCAGCAGTAGGGCGGTCTTGCAGTGCTTGATCAGGTCGGGGGGTATGCCTTCGTTGCCGGGTGCCTTGCCAGCGGCCAAGCTATCAATGGCCTTGCTGAGTTCGTCAATGGTTGGCTCGGCGTCAAGTTCATCCATGGATGGCAGGCAGTCGATGGCATCAAGGGCTGACGGTGTCACGTGTTCTGTCTGGAGTAGAGGTCGGAGTAGTGTTCCACCCATCTCTCCATCTGCTTGTTCTTTTCTGTGATCATCTCCCCAGTGGAGGATTTGAGGGGGGCTGTCTTGCTCTGAGCCGGACCAAGTGCTTTCTTGATGCCATCGTACATACCACGGATGTTCCCTGTTATGGCAGCGGTTTGAATGTCTTGGCTGAGCTGAGTCCAGTACTCGTTGGCACAGCGCCGAGGAATCTGCTGAACTTTGCTTCTCCAGCCCTGAGAATCTGAAGATTCTTCTCATTTGGGTACTTCTTGTACTCAGCAAGTGCTGAGCGCTTGGCTTCAATGATGGGGGTCATCTCAGTCAACTTGGCATCAAACCAGTCCTGTGACTTCGAGGTCTTCCTCCCAAAGGTAGCCAAGGCTGTTCGGTGGATGGTGTTTCGCAGCTCTTCCCACTTCTGCTTTGAAGATTCTCCTTCTTGTGGTACACCAAGTTCCTTCTCAAAGGTGGAGGCAAACTGCTCAACAAGTTCTGGTTGGGCCATCTTGCTGGTGTCAATCTGTGCCTTTCCAGGCTGTCTAGCACGATGGAATTTCTTCAGCTGCAGCTTGACCTTGCAACACACCAATGAATGGTCTGTGTTGCAATCTGCACTCTGGAACGAACGGGTGATTAGCACGTTCTTCAGTGAGGTGCGCCTGGTCAGGATCAAGTCCAGCTGGTGCCAGTGCTTTGAGCGCGGATGTCGCCAGGAAACCTTGTGTTGGGGCTTGGTCTTGAAGAACGGGTTTGTGATGCACAGATCGTGATATGTGCAAAACTCGAGCAGCCACTGTCTGTTGTCGTTCATTCTGCCCATGTCAAATGGTCCAAGACAGGAGGGCCAGGAGTCGTGGTCAGCACCCACTCTGGCATTGAAGTCTCCAAGGAGAATGAGTTGTTCAGAGTTGGGGATGATCCTGACAGTTGTTGCGAGATTCTCATAGAACTCGTCTTTTGCCTCTGGTGTGGCTGTCAGTGTTGGGGCATACACACTGACGAGGGTGACTGGGCCTTGAGTGGTGTTCACGCGGAGGGTGAGGAGTCATGCAGAGCCATTGCTGCCCGGTTCCACCATCTTCAGCAAGGTGTTCTTCACTGTGAAGCCCACTCCGTGTTCCCTGTGTTCGTCACTGCCCTTTCCCTGCCAGTAGAACGTGTGGTCCTTCTCTCTCAGTGTGCCTGCGTCAGCCAACCGTGTTTCCTGGAGAGTGGCGATATCCACTCCCAGTCTCTTCAGCTCATTATTGATGATCGCAGTCTTCCTGGTGTTGTTGATGTCCTTGAGGTTAGCAGCGAGTCCTGTCATCATAGTGTGGACGTTCCAAGTTCCCAGTTTTAGAGTTGGTCTCTTTTGTTTTTTTGTCTTGCCTGGTGCGAAGGTTCTCAGCCTGCTGTTCAGACTTTTCCTCATCCCCATGCACCCAATGAGGAAAGCAAGCTGTGGCGGGACAACACCTTATTGGCTGGGGGCTGCCCAGCTTGAGGCGGGTGGTAGCTGTCCAGTGAGATCCGATGATCCCTCCCACTGTCGGGAACAACCCCTGGCACCGCGCTCTACACCAATTGAGTGGTGGCTTATAACCGGTAACTGTCATTCCCCGTGTTTTTTCTACGCCAAAGGCAAAGCTGGAGTGTCCTCTCCAGTGATCCGGTGTTCTACCTTCCAGCGTTGGGCGTTGGTAGGATTCAAGCCTGGGCAGGAAGGTATGGAGGACAAGATGTTGCCCATGCAGCATGTCCCCCTCTCCACGTCGCTGATGAATCCAAAGGAACAGCAGGGCTGCTACAGTTTGACACCAGCGCCATCGCAGGAGCTGCCAGAATGATGTTGAGAACAACAGAGAACTGCCTTAGGGGCTCCGACTCCGGATTTTTCCTCAGGGTTGACTCCCGAAGCCTTTCCCATGACCGGGTGTGCCGCAAGGCAGCAGAGGTTTGAAATCAGGGTTTACCTTCCCCTAGATGGGCTACCTTCCCAGGTTGATGAGCCACCATCTACCCGAAGCATCTGGTTTTAAGGCGCCAGAGATCCGACCTCGCCCCTTCTCCTATTAGTAAAAGCAGTTCTGCCGGGCTTAGAGACTAAACCACACGGGCAGGCTAGGAGTTGGACTTAGTTGTCAGAGGCTTTTCGAGACGCACGCCATAAGGAGCATTTTATGAGCACTGGGAGCTTAACCCCAGTGCCGCTCCTGGCTATGACACCCTTGGAACCAGACCTATGTACAGTGTGCAAATGAGCAGTGTGCAAAGAACAGTGTATAATTTCAAATTAGCACGCTGTGCTCATTTCTCTGTAACAGTAGTATCAGTAGACTGTGCATGAAAAATAGCAGCAGAGATGATAATTATCAGTAGAGATGGTACGGATATCAGACTGGAGAGACTAAATCTAGTGTACTGGTGAGCAATGTGCAAATTTAGCAAACGATGTGTGAGTTCCTACATACAAAGCTATGTTACGGAGTTTTGGGAGTTGTTATCTGTTCAGGAGTCTGATGGCAGTGGGAAAGAAAGAGTTCTTCAGTCTGGTTGTCCTGCATTTCACACTTTTGTATCTCCGAAGTGTGAACAGTCTGTGCTGGGGGTGGGTGGGGTCCTGGAGGATGGCATCAGCTTTCCTTTGGACTCTGCAGTGGTAGATGCTCTGCAGACAGGGGAGTGGAGTCCTGATGATCTTCTCCACTGTCTTCACCACCATCTGCAGGTGTTTATGGTCCAGGGCAGTGGTGTTGCAGTACCATGCAGTGATGCAGTTAGTCAGGATGCTCTCGATGATGCAGCTGTAGAAATTGTTGAGGATCCTGGAGGACATGCCACACTTCTTCAGCCTCCTCTGTAAATACAGTTGCTGTTGAGCTCACTTTACCAGCTCTTTGGTGTTGTGTGTCCACTTAAGGTCTACCACATTATCAGTTCCAAAGTAGCCGGTCCCATCCAGCTACAATGATTACCAGCCAGTAGCATGGACCTCAATCATAATGAAGTGCTTTGAGTGGCTGGTCACGCAGAACATCATGTCCACCCTCCCTCCTTCCCATGACCCATTTCACTTTGCATACAGGTCAAACAGATCCACAAGAAACCAGAGGGTTGGCGGTTCAAATCCTGCTTTCCTCAGCCATCCCGCCATTGTGTCCATGTGCAAGACACTTTACCCACCTTGCCATCAGTATCCATGACACTGGTTATGAATGTGTATAAATGTTCGGTAGTGGTTGGAGAGGTCGTTGGCTGCCACATTTCCATCAGTCTGCCCAAGTGCAGCTGTGGCTACAGCAGTAGCTTACCACTACCATTTTCTGTATGTGGAGTGAATGAATAATGGACTCACTGCAAAGTGCTTTGGGTATCTTAAAAGGTGCTATAAAAATGGAATCCATTATTATTAATATTAATACAGAAACACAAACACTTGTGACTCAAAACCTCTCTCTGTAACTGGGTGCTGGACTTTCTCATAGGGAGGCCAGAGAATGTGGGGGTCGGGAGCAACACCTCCAAGACCATCACACTACGCACAGCGGCCCCACAAGGGTGTGTGCTCAGCCTGCTGCTCTTCACCCTGTTGACCCATGACTGTGAACCAGCCTACAGCACCTACCACATCATCAAGTTTGTGGATGACATGACAGTGGCGGGCTTCATAACAAACAATGAAGACGGCAACTACAGAAATGAATTGAGCCAACTGGACCTGTGGTGTAAAGACAATAATTGCTGAACATGGGAAAAACCAAGGAGATTGTGGTCGACTTCAGCAGAGGACACACACAGCACTCCCCTCTGATCATCGATGGAGCAACTGTGGAGAGGGTGAGCAGCACCAAGTTCCTGGGGGTGCACATATCTGAGGACCTCTCCTAGTCCAACAACACCACATCATTGGCCATGAAGGCTCAAACTGGCGTCTATTTCCTCTGCAAACTGAAGAGAGCATGAGTCCCACCTCCCCATCATGTGCTTATTCTATTCGGGCACCATGGAAAGCATCCTCACTAGATGCATCATGGTGTGGTAAGGAGGCTACACCACCTCCTGCTTGAAGATACTACAATGAACAGTGAAAGCAGCCAGCAAGATCATCTACAACACCCGCCTCACCCGCAGAGCCATCAACATTGTAGGCGACACCTCCCACCCCTCACACTCCCTCTTCAGCCCCCTGCCCTTGGGGAAAAGGTACTGGAGCCTTTGGGCCGCTCCACAAGACTGCTAACCAGCTTTGTTTACCAGGCTGTCAGGACCATGAACTCTGCCCCCCCACTCAACCAAGCCCTGAACCCAAACACACTCACCTACACAATAACTACCTCTGCTGTCTGCACAGAAAGACTTGGTTGCTGTCTGTCTCTGCACCTTACTGCAACCATTTGCACAAATGCCATACCTGCTTCTGTCTGTCTGTTATTGAAATATTGATCATGTGCAGTCCAATCTGTCAGTGTCTGCACCTACACTAAAACATTGAACTTGCAATTATGGATATTACAGCTCTACCTTTTTTTTTTTTTTTCCACAGGATTGCTGGGCTTTATTTATCAGCTCAAAGGTTGTCAAGTCCTGCGCAAACCAGCTGTGCAGGATAGTGAAGCACATCTTCAGCCTGAGCCTGAAGATGGAGAGGGTACCACAGCTGTGGAAAACATCCTGTCTGGTGCCAGTATCAAAGACCCCTCACCCAAAGGACCTGCACAGCTACAGACCAGTGGCCCTCACATTACACCTAATGAAGACCCTGGATAGGCTGCTCCTTGTCCACCTCCACCCCCTTGTGGGACCAGCAATGGATCCACTTCATTTTGCTTTCCAACATGGCATCAGAGTGGAGGATGCAGTGATCTTCCTCCTACATTGGTCCCTGTCCCACCTGGAGAAGCCTGAGAGCACTGTGAGGATCATATTCTTTGAATTCTCCAGTGCTTTTAAAACCAACCAACCAATGATCCTGAGGTACAAGCACAGGGGTGGATCAGCACCTGTCTTCATGGATCCTGGACAACCTCACAAACTGACCACAGTCTGTGTGAACCAAGGACTGTGTGTCTGACACCATCATCTGCAGTATCCCCCCCCCCCCCCCCCCCAAGGAACAGTTCTGGCTCCCTTCCTGTTCACCCTCTACACTGCTGACTTTTCACACAACACACCACACTGCCATCCACAGAAGTTCTCTGATGACCTGTGATCATCGGCCTCATCTCTGATGGCAATGACAGAGGACTTATCTAGAACTTCTTGGACTGGTGCCTATGGAACTGCCTTCAGATCAATGCGAGGAAAACTAAGGACCTAGTGGTGGATTGCCGCAGGCAAGGACAACCCTCCACAACACCGGTAAACATCCAGGGAACAGACATTGAGATGGTGACATCTTACAGGTTACCAGGTGATCACCTGAACAATAAGCTGGACTGGTCACACAACACCAATGGGCTCTACAAGAAGGGGCAGTGTAGGCTGTTCCTCCTGAGGAGACTCAGGTCTTTTGGAGTGCAAGGGGCACTCCTGAAGACCTTCTACTATTCGGTAGTAGCATCAACCATGATATTTGGAGTGGTCTGCTGGGGCAGTGGTATCACGACCAGAAGAGACTGAACAGGCTGATCAAAAAAGCTCGCTCTATACTAGGATGACGCCTCGACCCAGTGGAGGATATAGGACAGAGAAGGATGGTGGCTAAGTTGTTATATCTGCTGGAGTCCAAGTCCCGGCCCATGCAGGATACACTGAACGCACTGAGGAGCTCATTTAGCAGTAGGCTGTGCCATCCTCGGTGCACGAGGGAGAGGTTCTGCAGGTCCTTCCTACCTACCGCTGTCAGACTTTAAAATCTAACCAGGGGTACTCGTAGAGGTCATATTAAATTTACTAAACACAACAACTTTGCACAATAGAGATTTTCCCCTATAATACACAAGTAGGACAATAACAGTAATTACTGAGGGTGGCAACAACACTGTTGATTGAAATGCAAAATATACTGTCTGGGTACATATTCATATTCTACAGGGTAACTTAACAAACTGTAATGCTGTTTATTCCATCTAGCTGCAATGCTCCTGCACTGTGTATATATTTGTGTACATATGAATATTCATCTACTGCTTTGCCTATCCAGTTTTTATTATAATATTAACTATTGCTCTGAGTGCTGCTATCCATTTGCTGCTGTAATCCTGTAATTTCCCCATTCTGGGACTAATAAAGGCTTATCTTATCTCATCTTATCTTGCACTATGGGTAGCATTAACTACATCCACTGCTGTTGTTATTTTTCATCATTATGCCTCCTTTTCTTATATATTGCACACACCACTAACAGAAAGAAATGGCATTTCAGTTCTTCTGTATGTCCTGTACATATAGAAGTACTGACAAATAAAAATCTTTGAATATTTGAATCTTTGAATGCCATTGTATGATTTCTGCTGATGTGAAGTAACAACAATGTTCTAAATTACTTTAATCAGTGAGTAAAATAATGTGTCATAATTAAGCCAAGTAATGCATTAATTTTTTGAAGGACTTGACAGTGGTTGTAAACAAAGCTAATATTCTGTTGAAAGTTTTTGTCATAATGTATATGAGTGCAATTCTGCTGATAGTCATAATGCCAGTATAGTAACAGTTCAAAACTAATAGTTTTGATGAACCACAGCGGTCAACCTCCACAGGCCGGGCTATGTTTGAAGCAGTTACATATAATATCAGCAAACCATCAATCAAATCCACAGACATATTTAAAGGGAGAAGGAGAAAAGAAGTGTCTCTGTGTGTTTGTGCTGCTGCATCAATAACTTTTTAACAAATATTGTTCAATTAATTTAATTTACTTTGAGTTCTTAAAGTTTACAAATACTTTTGTCTTTCAAGGTCAAGGAATTTGTCCCCACATAGGGATCAGGTGAAAGGTGTGATTATGTTGGAATATAACGGCACCATTATGACTTTGATGGCATTAATGTATCCTGTGACACACTTGAGTGATCTGCACACGTGGACAAAATTGTTGGTACCCCTCTGTAAATGAAAGAAAAACCCACAATGGTCACAGAAATAACTTGAATCTGACAAAAGTCATAATAAATAAAAATTCTATGAAAATTAACCAATGAAAATCAGACAATGCTTTTGAATTGTGGTTCAACAGAATTATTTTAAAAAACAAACTCATGAAACAGGCCTGGACAAAAATGATGGTAAATGATGGTACCCTTAACTTAATATTTTGTTGCACTCAGGTTTTGTTGTCTCAGCTTTGAAGGGTGCCTTCTCCAGACGGTATGTTTCAGCTCCTTCCACAGATGTTCAATAGGATTTAGATCAGGGCTCATAGAAGGCCACTTTAGAATAGTCCAGTGTTCCGCTCTTAGCCATTCTTGGGTGTTTTTAGCTGTGTGTTTTGGGTCATTATCCTGTTGCAAGACCCATGACCTGCGACTGAGACCAAGCTGTCTGACACTGGGCAGCACATTTCTCTCTAGAATACCTTGATAGTCTTGAGATTTCATTGTAGCCTGCACAGATTCAAGACACCCTGTGCCAGATGCAGCAAAGCAGCCCCAGAACATAACAGAACCTCCTCCATCTTTCACAGTAGGGACGGTGTTCTTTTCTTGGTATGCTTCATTTTTGCGTCTGTGAACATAGAGCTGATGTGTCTTGCCAAAAAGTTCCAGTTTTGTCCTGTCTGTCCATAGAACATTCTCCCAGAAGCTTTGTGGCTTGTCAACATGCAGTTTGGCAAATTCCAGTCTGGCTTTTTTTTATGATTTGTTTTCAACAGTGGTGTCCTCCTTGGTCGTCTCCCATGAGGTCCACTTTGGCTCAAACAATGACGGATGGTGTGATCTGACACTGATGTACCTTGACCTTGGAGTTCACCATGAATGTATTTAGAGGTTGTTCTGGGCTCTTTTGTTACCATTCGTATTATCCGTCTCCTCCTGCGGCCACGTCCATGGAGGTTGGCTACAGTTTCTTGGATCATAAATTTCTGAATAATATGTGCAACTGTAGTCACAGGAACAGCAAGCTGCTTGGAGATGGTCTTATAGCCTTTACCTTTAACATGCTTGTCTATAATTTTCTTTCTAATCTCCTGAGACAACTCTCTCCTTTGCTTCCTCTGGTCCATGTTTAGTGAGGTACACACCATGTCACTAAACAGCACAGTGACTACTTGTCACCCTTTAAATAGGCTGACTGACTGATTACAAGTTTGTAGACACCTGTGACGTTAATTAGAGGACACATCTTGGTTGAACATGTCTCTATGGTCACATTATTTTCAATCTTTTCTAGGGGTACCATCACTTTTGTCCAGGCCTGTTTCATGAGTTTGTTTTTTAAAATAATTCTGTTGAACCACAATTCAAAAGCATTGTCTGATTTTCATTGGTTAATTTTCATAGAATTTTTATTTATTACCACTTTTGTCAGATTCAAGTTATTTCTGTGACCATTGTGGGTTTTTCTTTCATTAACAGAGGGGTACCAACAATTTGGTCCACGGCTGTATGTGTTCTACTAAGTGACAGAAATATGTGAGCTGCCCACTCCAAATGCTTTCAAGATCATCCACTGTCAAATTTAAACTAGGAATCTGAACCAATTTGCAGTTTGAGGTGATTAACTGGATTGAGCTCTGGGTATGTCTATATTCAGCTGAAATGCAACAACCATCTGCAGCAATGTAAACAGGAACAAAAGGAACTGAAAGTTTTTGAATATACAGATCACAACCCACAGGACGTAGAATATAACATAGACCCTGATAATAATTTATTTAGCTCCATCAATAATGACTGTAGTTACTACACGGATGAACAGTTTAACACAATGGTCACATCTGATTTCAATATTTCTGTGATCCACTTCAACAGCAGAGGTCTCTATGCCAACTTTAATAACATTAACCCTCATCCTACCAACATATTTTACATACAAATAGTACCAACTGGGGTCCGTTTGGACCCCACACAAAACTTAACTGTTAATTGGATTATTAAGCAATATCAAAGTATTTTTTTCACTTAAAATGTTTTATTTGGTTAAAACAAAGAGTTGTGATTGAAACATGATCCAAAAATCCCGGAATGGGGCTAGTTTGTTGTTTGCCTGCCTTTCAGCACGAGTAGCCCGGTTCTAATGTGTTTTTCAACCAGTGTGCCCTGGTGCGTTTAGGTTTTTGTGGTAAATTATCTAATTTCACTTCTTAATTGGTACAAGAAATGCAAGTACTTTGCCATTGTTGTGCATGTGTTCTGTAGGGCCTACAGAATACAATGCTACATGCTACATGTAGCATGCTACATGTAGCATGTACTACATGTATGTAGCATGTAATACATACTAGCATGCTACATGCTACATGTAGCATGCTACATGCTAGTATACAATGCTACTTTGCTACAATGGCAAAGTATTTGCATATTTGCATGGCAAAGTCTACCTCGTTGAGCCATCATTCACTGAAATATAACACAAAATTCATACATTTAATATCATTAACATCATATTTTTCCCTGGGGTTCAATCGGACCCCAATGAAAAATCTGAAATGACAGTATAGAAGAAAACTGTATTTTAAATCAGATTTATTTTTTGTGATTCACAGATGATGACAAACAAAGTCAGAAAGCACGATAGCTGTGATCGATAATATGTCCGTGTTTTGCATAAGAACATATGTGTGGGGTCAATTGGGACCCCACTCGATAGGATCAGGGTTAAAGATTATTTACATCAGTTTAAAGAGCCATTCAATATTGTGGCAATATCAGAGACGTGGCTCAGTGAAGAGAAAAAGGAGTGGATTTTTACCATGGATGGCTATGAATTAAATTATATAAATTGAAAAGTGAAAAAAGGAGGAGGAGTTGCAATTTATGTTGACAAGAGCTTGAAATACAAGGTTGTTGAAAATCTGTCAGTAACTGTGGATGATTTATTTGAATGTATTACAATAGAAATCTGTCTGGACAATGTGAAGAATATAGTAGTGAGCTGTGGATATAGAACACCTGGATCAAACATTGACTTATTTAAGGACTGGATGGAAAAAAATGTATGCAAAACTAACTCATAAAGTTATGTTCATCTGTGGGGATTTCAATATAGATCTGATGAATTCAAAACAACATAGTTTGACAGAAGAATTTATCAACACAATGTACAGTATGGGCTTACATCCAACAATTACCGGACCTAGCAGAATCACGTCACACAGTGCCACACTAATAGATAACATATTCACAAACATTATGGAAAATAATATCAGGTGTAGGCTTTTAATGAATGATATCAGTGACCACCTGACGATTTTTGTTGTCTATCATTGTGATTATAGGAAGAAAAAGTATACCAAAAATATTAAATATAAAAGAATAAGAACCGAAGAATCTATGTATTTACTGACAAAGGAATTATTAATACAAAATTGGAAGACAGTTTATGATGAAAATGATATAAATAAAGCATATGATATTTTTTTTTTACAAATATTTCAATCATTGTACAAAAAAAACAAAAAAACAACTGTCCTATAAAACAATACAGTGACAGACAACAAAAGAAAATATTCCTTGGGTCACCAAGGGGTTAATAAATGCATGTAAAAAGAAGAATACATTATATAAACAATTCATTAAGTACAGAACAGTGGAGGCTGAGATCAAATATAAAAGATATAAAAATAAGCTTACTAATATAATGAGGACCTGTAAGAAAGAATATTACAACAGAATATTAGAGGATAATAAAAATAACTTAAGAGGAATATGGCAAGTATTCAATGGGATTATTAGTAATCGACTAAAGAATGCTAATTATCCAGAATATTTTATTGAAAATGGCAATTTGATAAATAATATGGAGGATGTGGTCAGTGATTTCAATAATTTCTTTATAAACGTTGGTCCTGAATTAGCAAAATCAATAGTGTCAGCAGAAACAAACAACAGTGGTTCTGTAAATGAAATAGAAGATAGAAATCCAAACACAATCTTTTTGGGTGCAGTTACTGAAAAGGAAATTATCTAGACTGTGTGTAAATTTAAGAACAAAAAATGAATGGACTGGAATGAAATTGACATGACAATAGTGAAAAAAGTAATTGAAGGAATTGTTAAGCCACTCACCCACATCTGTAACCTGTCATTTCAAACTGGTAAATTTCCAAACAAAATGAAAATAGCAAAAGTAATACCTCTATACAAAACAGGAGACAGTCATTGTTTCACAAATTACAGGCCAGTCTCTTTACTCTCACAATTCTCCAAAATACTTGAAAAAATCTTCACTAAGAGACTGGATGATTTCATTGAAAAACACAACCTCCTTACAGCCAGCCAGTATGGTTTTAGAGCAGATAAATCTACATCTTTGGCACTGATCGAACTTATAGAAGAAATTACTAGTTGTATAGATAAAAAAAAGTTTGCTGTCGGAGTATTTATAGATTTAAAGAAAGCTTTTGACACCACTGACCACAGAATACTACTAAGGAAACTGGAAAGGTATGGAATAAGAGGGGTCGGACTGAGTTGGGTGGAAAGTTATTTAAGTAACAGACAACAACTTGTACAAATTGGTGAGCACAAATCACCCTTCATGAACATCACTTGTGGTGTGCCCCAGGGGTCAGTTTTGGGACCCAAACTCTTTTTGTTGTATATAAATGACATATGCCAAGTATCAAAAATTCTGAAATTTATTTTGTTTGCGGATGACACAAATATCCTTTGCACTGGTGAGAATTTGCAGCAGGTTTTAGAGGTGGTCACAACTGAAATGAAAAAGTTAACGCAGTGGTTCAACAAAAATAAATTATTTCTAAATCTAAAAAAACCCAAAGATTATGTTGTTTGGAAATTATAAAATAAATCATGAAATAATGGTAACGATAGACGATACCAGAATAGAAACAGTACAGGAAAATAAGTTTCTGGGGGTGACGTTAGACAATAAAATCTGCTGGAAGCCTCACATCAGTCACATCCGGGCCAAGTTGGCAAAATGTATAGGCATACTGGGGAAGACAAGACACATCTTGGACTATAAATCATTGGTCTTACTGTACAATTCACTGTACAATTCACTGTTTCTACCTTATCTTAACTACTGTGTAGAAGTCTGGGGAAACACCTACAAGACCAACCTACAGTCAATATGCACATTACAAAAAAGAGCTATAAGGATAATAAATAATGTAGGATATAGAGACCATACCAATCTGTTGTTTTTAAAGCCACATGTCCTAAAGTTAATTGATTTAGTTAAATTTAAGACAGCACAAGTCATGTACAGGGCAATTAATAATTGACTCCCAACTAATATACAAAAAAATATTTAAAAAAAGAGACAATGATCATAATTTGAGAGGAGACTTAAACTTTACAAAACCCAAGATATGAACAACCAAGAAAATTATGTGCATATCTGTCTGTGGGGTGGATCTGTGGAACAGTCTGGAGCCGGAACTGAAACTATGTAAGATAAGATAAGATAAGCCTTTATTAGTCCCACAACGGGGAAATTCCAGGATTGCAACAGCACAGGGATAGCAACACTCAGAGCAACAATCAGAAGGCAAGAAAAAACAAGCAAGCAAGAGCAGCTAATATACATATGTACATATTACTATAAAATATATATATACACACACACACACACACAGACACACAGTGCAGAGCATTGTAGCTGGATGGAATAAATATATGAATATATGAACACACAGTGCAGAGCATTGTAGCTAGATGGAATAAATATGTAAATATATAAACACCCACAGTGCGGAGCATTGCAGCTAGGTGGAATAAATATGCAAGTATATAAACACACACAGTGCGGAGCAATGTAGCTAGATGGAATAATATGTAGATATATAAAAACACAGTGCGGAGCATTGTAGCTAGATGGAATAAATATATAGATATATAAATATAAACACACCCAGTGCTGAGCATTGTAGCTAGATGGAATAAATATGTAAATATATAAACACACACAGTGCAGAGCATTGTTGCTAGATGGGATGAAACAGCATAACCGTCTACTTAGTTATCCTACATGGTATGATTATGTGCCCATACATATTCTCACCCTCCATAGCGACCGGTATGTTCCTAGTTGTATGCCGGAGGGGACCATTGTGTTAGTCTATTGCATCTTTTGCATTCAAAAAACTATTAGTTTATGTCTTTTTGCTATCTCTGCGAGCAGCCCTGCTTAGGTTGTACAGTCTGACAGCCGTTGGTAGGAAGGACCTACGAAACCTCTCGGTTGTGCACCTGGGATGATGTAGTCTGCTGCTAAATGAGCTCCTCAGTGCATCCAGTACGTCCTGCATAGGGTGGAACTCGGACTCCAGCAGAGATGACAGTTTAGCCACCGTCCTTCTCTCTCCTATCGCCTCCATCGGATCAAGGCGCTGCCCCAGGACAGAGCTAGCTTTCTTAATCAGTTTGTTCAGTCTCTTCCTATCGGCTGCAGTAATGCCACTGCCCCAGCAGACCACTCCAAAAGTGATGGCTGATGCCACCACCGTGTACAAACAGAAATCAATTCAAAAAGAGGTACAAACATTATTTGCTGAAAGGATATATGTTAGAAGGGTAGTATTTATATGTACAATTCACTATGCTCACCCTGGGACACTATGGGACACTATGGAATGGTGGGTGGGACAGCACTGTGTATATCTGTGTTGTTTGAGGCTGGTTTTGATGTATGGACATCAATGTATGTTAGGATGGATGGGTGTTAATGTTGATATGTACAAAATACAGTTAATTGTTTACTTGGGGTCTTAAATGTGGTAATTTGTATATAATTCACATGGGTATATTTATGGAAAAGAGGAGATGGAATTAATAAGTGTTCACTTCTTCCTTCTCCCTTTCGAACACCGTATACTGTTACTTTATTGCATTTGTCATTTGTTTGGTTTTTGTTATACTTTTTTGTTCGAAATAAAGTATCTATGAATTTGTCAACAGTTAGGTCCATATACTGTTAATTTGGACACTGACACAAGTTTTGTTATTTTAGCTGATTACCAAGACATATTCAAGATATAATTATATAATCAATATGGGCTCAAAGTGAAGACTCTCAGCTTTAATTTGAGGGTATTCACATCCAAATTGGAGTTACAGTTTAAGAACTGAAACCATCTTTATACAAAGTTTCCTCACTTCAGGAGCTCAAAAGAAACTGAACAATTGACACAGAAGCTATTTCATGGACTGCATGGTCTATTCCCTCATTAATCCATCATCAGTCAACCAGAAAAAGGTCTAGAGGTGATTCCAGGTGCAGCATTTGCATTTTGAAGCTGTTGCTGTGAACCCACAACATGCAGTTAAAGGAGCTCTCAATTGATGTGAAACAGACTATCCTTTGGCTGAAAAAAAAAGTCTATCAGAGAGATAGTGGTACATTCTGAGAAAGCAGTCAGTTACATTCTGAGAAAAAAGTACACTGGTGTGCACAGGACTTCAAAAGGCCTGGGTGTCAAGACAACAGTGGTGAATGATCGCAGGATCTTTTCCATGATGAAAAAAAAATGCCTTCACAGCATCCACCAAAGTGAGGAACACTCTCCAGGAAGTAGATGGATCAATATCTAAATCCACCTTAAAGAGAAGACTTCATGAAAGCAAATACTGAGGGTTAACCACAAGGTGCAAACCATTAGCTGGCCTCAAAAATAGAAAGGCCAGATTACACTTTGCCAAAAAAAAAAAAAAAAAAAACATCTTAAGAAGCCAGCCCAGTTCTGGAAAAGCATTCTGTGGACAGAAACCAAGGTTAACCTGTACCAGAATGATCAGAAGAAGAACGTATGGGGAAGTGTTGAAATGGCTCATTATCCAAAGCACACTAAACATTCTGTAAAACATGGTGGAGGCAGCGTGATACTCGGCTTTCAGTGGCTCTGAGTTAGTAGCATTTATTGATGATGTGACAGAAGACAGAAAGGATAAGGACATGTTCTTATATAGCGCTTTTTCTAGTTTCAAAGACCACTCAACGTGTTTCACTAGGACTACCCCTCTATTCTAAAGGCCTATAGGAAACAGATACCTTGGGACAATTTAGAATGACCAATTAACCTAACCTGTACAGTGGATATAAAAAGTCTACACTGTGGGCACCCAGCACACGTGTGGGTGCCCAGCACAATGCAGACTGATAATGTTCACGCTCAGCAGGGATTGCATATGGACAGAGAGCCCCTTGGGGGACAACCAGTTAATCACGCAATTGATATGTATTGACTGATATGTATATCAATATGTAAATGTGCCATGCATTCTCTCTTGTCCTATTGTTATACACCCCCGAAGTAAGGAGAGTAATTCCGGCACCAGTTAATCACGCAATTGATATGTATTGACTGATATGTAAATGTGCCATGCGTTCTCTCTTGTCTGTATAAAAGAGTTGACTTCAAATGCCTCACGACAGCTCACTCACAACAGCTCACACACAGCACACAGTGCTGCAGTGTGTCTCATGATGATGGAGGAATAAAACTCTTAAACCTTCAGCTTGTTGTGTCTCGCCTGCACTTATTTTGCTCCTCCACAACACACCCTTTTTCAAATGCCAGTTTTTTGTGATGTAAAAAATGAAATGAAGATAAATCATTTCAAAACTTTTTCCACCATTAATGTGACCTACAGTCATGTGAAAAAACTAGGACACCCGGTATAAGCCCGTGTGTTTTATGGCATATTTGGACATATGGCTATGTGATATCAATGTTGAAAATACTGGGAAATTCATGTAATACAACTACACAATTAAACATGAATTAAAGACTTTTTTTCCAAAAATTTCTGTAAAATGTAATTCAAAATAAACAGTTAGGAATAAATTTGGACACTGCACATCTTTTCTAGGACACCCCCCCACTTTCATTACCACTTAAAATGGCTAAAATAAATGTTAAAAAATGCAAATAAAAACCAAAACAAGGTTAGACATACATACAGTATCTCACAAAAGTGAGTACACCTGTCATATGCGCCTCTACGAGGTGCAGAGAGAGAGACAAATCCAAACACTGAATGGTGCTGTGTGTTTATTAAACAAAGGGCAAACAGTTCCAAAAGCGTCAAACACAAAATTACGAAAATGAAGAGATAACACCCGTAGTGCCTCAGAGCAAATAACGGCTTTGGAGGAGAAGACCAGCACTACAGGTGAGCAGTAGAAAAACTTATGGTTAGTCCTTCAGAGCCAGGCTCTGGAGGAAAAAGCAGCACCTCAGAAAGCAAACAGGAGGATGACTTACAACGACGTGGCGAGGAATAAGTAAGTAGGGTAAACTTAAATAGTGGGAGACATAATGACGTGAATGATGGCACCTGAGCAGGAAAGCAACAACTAATAATTGGACTCAGCTGAGAATGGTAATGAGGGATGAGGGAGGAGCGGCAGACAGCTTGACAGGCAGAACCAGCATGAACCCGGAAACACTGCCAGCCAGCTGTCCACCCATGACATGATATAAATAACCCAAAATACAGAGCGAAATTACAAATGGGGGAACACTGAAACTTAAATAAACACAAAAAGGCAGTGACAATTCAAAAAGGGTACCAAAATACAGCAGATGGAAATATATGAATAAAACAGAAGCGTCACGAGACTGAGTCTGGCAGAACATTGGACCCAGCTTGTGACAACACCCCTCACATTTTTGTAAATATTTATTATATCTTTTCATGGGACAACACTGAAGATATGACACCTTGATACAATGTAAAGTAGTCAGCGTGCAGCTTGTATAACAGTGTAAATTTGCTGCCCCCTTAAAATAACTCAAAACCCAGCCATTAATGTCTAAACAACTGACAACAAAAGTGATTACAGCCCTAGTGAAAATGTCCAAATTGTGCCCAAAGTGCCAATATTTTGTGTGGCCACCATTATTTTCCAGCACTGCCTTAACTCTCTTGGGCATGGAGTTCACTAGAGCTTCACAGGTTGCCACTGGAATCCTCGTCCACTCCTCCATGAAGACATCATGGTGAAAGAGACCTTGTGCTCCTCCACGTTCCATGTGAGGATACTCCACAGATGCTCAGTGGGGTTTAGGTCTGCAGACATACTTGGCCAGTCAATCACCTTTACCCTCAGTTTCTTTAGCAAGGCAGTGGTCGTCTTGGAGGAGTGTTTGAGGTGGTTATCATGTTGGAATACTGCCCTACAGCCCAGTTTCCGAAGGGAGGGAATCATGTTCTGCTTCAGTATGTCACAGTACATGTTGGCATTCAAGGTTCCCTCATTGAATTGTAACTCCCCAGTGCCGGCAGCACTCATGTAGCCCCAAATCATGACACTTCCACCACCATGCTTGACTGTAGGCGAGACACACTTGTCTTTGTATTCCTCACCTGGTTGTTACCACACACGCTTGACACCATCTGAACCAAATAAGTTTATCTTGGTCTCATCAAATCACAGGACATGGTTCCAGTAATCCATGTCCTTAGTCTGCTTGTCTTAAGAAAACTGTTTACAGGCTTTCTTGTGCATCATCTTTAAAAGGGGCTTCCTTCTGGGATGACAGCCATGCAGACAAAATTGATGCAGTGTGTGGCCTATGGTCTGAGCACTGACAGGCTGACCTCCCACCCCTTCAACCTCTGCAGCAATGCTGGCAGCACTCACATCTATTTTCAAAAGACAACTTCTGGATATGAGGCTGAGCATGTGCACTCAACTTCTTTGGTTGACCATGGTGAGGCCTGTTCTGAGTGGAACCTGTCCTGTTAAACCACTCTATGGTCACCGTGCTGCTGCTCAGTTTCAGGGTGTTGGAAATATTCTTATAGTCTAGGGTATCTTTATGTAGCACAATAATTCTTTTTTTTCAGATCCTCAGAGAGTTGTTTGCCATGAGGTGCCATATTGAACTTCCAGTGACCAGTATGAGAGAGTGTGAGAGCGAAAACACAAAATTTAACACACCTGCTCCCCATTCACACATGAGACCTTGTAACACGAACGAGTCACATGACACTGGGGAGGGAAAATGTCAAATTGGGCAGAATTTGGGCATTTTCACTCGGGGTGTACTCACTTTTGTTTCCAGCGGTTTAGACATTAATGGCTGTGTGCTGAGTTATTTTGAGTGCACAGCAAATTTAAACTGTAATACAAGCTGTACACTGACTACTTTACATTGTATCAAAGTGTCATATCTTCAGTGTTGTACCATGAAAAGGTATAATAAAATATTTACATAAATGTAAGATAAGATAAGATAAGCCATTATTAGTCCCACAATGGGGAAATTCCAGGATTGCAACAGCACAGGGATAGCAACACTCAGAGCAACAATCAGAAGGCAAGAGAAAAAAACAAGAGCAGCGAGTATACACATGTACATATAAATATAAATATAAATATATATATATATATATATATATATATATATATATATATATATATATATATATATATATATATATATATATATATATATATATATATATATATATATATATATATAGACACACAGTGTGGAGCATTGTAGCTAGATGGAATAAATATGTAAATATATAAACACACACAGTGTGGAGCATTGTTGCTAGATGGAATAAATATATAAATATATAAACACACACAGTGCAGAACATTGTAGCTAGATGGAATAAATATGTAAATATATAAACACACACAGTGTGGAGCATTGTTGCTAGATGGAATAAATATATGAATATATAAAGACACAGTGCAGAGCATTGTAGCTAGATGGAATAAATATATAAATATATAAACACACACAGTGCGGAGCATTGTAGCTAGATGGAATAAATATATAACTATATAAACACACACAGTGCGGAGCATTGTAGCTAGATGGAATGAAACAGCATAACCGTCTACTTAGTTATCCTACATGGTATGATTTTGTACCCATACATATTCTCACCCTCCATAGCGACCGGTATTTTCCTAGTTGTATACTGGAGGGGACCATTGTGTAAGTCTATTGCGTCTTTTGCATTCAATACTATTAGGTTGTCACGTCTTTTTGCTATCTCTGTGAGCAGCCCTGCTTAGGTTGTACAGTCTGACAGCCGTAGGTAGGAAGGACCTGCAAAACCTCTCGGTTGTGCACCTAGGATGATGTAGTCTGCTGCTAAATGAGCTCCTCAGTGCATCCAGTATGCCCTGCATAGAGTGAAACTTGGACTCCAGCAGAGATGACAGTTTAGCCACAATCCCTCTCTCCCTCATCTCCTCCACTGGGTCAAGGCGCTGCCCCAGGACAGAGCTAGCTTTCTTGATCAGTTTGTTCAGTCTCTTCCTATCGGCTGCTGTAATGCCACTGCCCCAGCAGACCACTCCAAAAGTGATGGCTGATGCCACCACCGTGTCATAGAATGACTTCAGCAGCACCCCTTGTACACCAAAAGACCTGAGTCTCCTCAGTAGGAACAGCCTGCGCTGTCCCTTCTTATTGAGTGCGTCAGTATTGTGTGACCAGTCTAGTTTATTGTTCAGATGAACACCCAGGTACTTGTAGGATGTCACCATCTCGATGTCTGTTCCCTGTATATTTACTGGTGCTGTGAGGGGTTGTCCTTGCCTGCGGCAGTCCACCACCAGCTTCTTAGTTTTCCTCGCGTTGATCTGGAGGCAGTTCCGATGGCACCAGTCCACAAAGTCCTGGATAAGCCCTCTGTAGTCAGCTTCATCTCCGTTGGAGATGTAGCATCATCTCACTTTGGCTCAGCAATAATTATTCTTCTGCTTAAAGACATTTTTGTTTCACCCAGGAGTAAGACAAAGAAATGGATTTTCTCCCCTTCCTTTGTTAAAACCAACCTAAGGAATTTCCCCAATGTCCGGCTTTGCTTTTATTGCCCCCATAAAACATGCAACAGAGCTGGCCTACACAGATCCACAACTCAGTTAATTTCCTTAAACTCTGGAAACGCTGGATTTAACCAGTGAACTTTAAAGTACATTATTACAAACTCAATTCTAAACCTTCATTCTTTTCAGAACTATGAAAATGCAGACGGACTCTGATGTTTTTGATGTGGAAAATCAATAATATGTGTGAAATGCATTAATCTGTGATTTTATATATATATATATATATATACTGTATATGCATGTTAAAAATATTTAAATGAATGTTTGTTCCTGCATGTTGATTTAGAAGCACTGCTTATAAGATACACTAAGGTTAGTTTAGTTATACATAAGTGTGTAACAGTATATTCCAATGTATTTAAAATTGTGTGTATTCCTGTGGACTGATATCACGTTTCACCAGTCTTCATAGAACCCCAGCTTCTTCATCCTATTGGTCTCTCACAGATGAGGCCTGTTATTGGACTAAAAGCTCATCGAGCCTGCCCATGAAGGACGCTCATTGGCTGAGACGTGGTCGAAGTCTTTGTTCAGACGGTCCTTTGTTCTTCCTTGCTGTGTGTAGACAATGGAGAAGATGATCAGTGAAAGGGGCGAAGAGGAAAGAGGTGGAAAGAGGGGTCCCTCTGTTATTTATAAGTTCTGTTGAGCTTCGCGGGCTTCCGGGATCTCAGCAAATGAGCGTCCTTCGTGGGCGGGCTCGATGAGCTTTTAGTCCAATAACAGGCCTCGTCTGTGAGAGACCAATAGGATGAAGAAGCTGGGGTTCTATGAAGACTGGTGAAACGTGATATCAGTCCACAGGAATACACACAATTTTAAATACATTGGAATATACTGTTACACACTTATGTATAACTAAACTAACCTTAGTGTATCTTATAAGCAGTGCTTCTAAATCAACATGCAGGAATAAACATTCATTTAAACATTTTGAATATATATATATATATATATATATATATATATATATATATATATATATATATATATAATCACAGATTAATGCATTTCACACATATTATTGATTTTCCACATCAAAAACATCAGAGTCCATCTGCATTTTCATAGTTCTGAAAAGAATGAAGGTTTAGAATTGAGTTTGTAATAATGTACTTTAAAGTTCACTGGTTAAATCCAGCGTTTCCAGAGTTTAAGGAAATTGACTGAGTTGTGGATCTGTGTAGGCCAGGTCTGTTGCATGTTTTATGGGGGCAATAAAAGCAAAGCCAGACATTGGGGAAATTCCTTAGGTTGGTTTTAACAAAGGAAGGGGAGAAAATCCATTTATTTGTCTTACTCCTGGGTGAAACAAAAATGTCTTTAAGCAGAAGAATAATTATTGCTGAGCCAAAGTGAGATGATGCTACAGTCCCCCCTTTGGTATCAATGGTGATGTTGATTCAGCGTTGATAGCAATCCTAGGCATCAAATTCCAATTTGGCGATGCTTGATCCAAATGCTGAACTAAAGTTCTGATGTCGATAAGTCTTAAGCTTGTAAACAGTATCTATTCCAAAGTGTAGGTCCTTAAATTAGGTTTTTTGAAAAACTTCTGGAAATTTCAAAAATAATTTTGGCATGACCAAATATAAACACTGTATAATTGTCTAGGATATACTAAAGTTCTGTATAAGCCTGTAAAGACTTAAAAATTCTGGGTACAAAAAAGTGAACTAGAAGTATGTGGATTTTGACATACTTGATATAAATGTTTTGGGTTTGCTGAAAAATATCTATTCAAATTTTCAAAAACAGTTTAAATGTACATAGAATCTAAATAAAGTATAAAGGATTATTTGTATATACACAAGCATGTATCCAAAAATCTTAGTCAAAAGCAAAAATAAAATCCTTTCAGATTTGAGGTAGATTCAGACTAGTCAATATTGAGGTGACTCAAGGAGGTTCAAATTGAATTTGTTTAGTTAGACTAAACCATGGTTCCACAGATGTCCAAATCATAGGGTGTTTGAGGCTTTTGTTCAGAGAAACTGAGTGGGCATAGGATGTCATTATCATCCTTTGGATGGTAATGAGAAGTAAATTTGGATTTACTGCAAAAAGGATATGATGAGAGAGCATATTCATTGCTAAAGCGTTAACTGGAAAGCTAATGTTTCTAGCTACTTCTGAGAGTAACATATACAATGGCTGTGTGTGAGCATAGTCAACCTTTAACACAAAGAGCAAAGAGTTCAAGACCTTGTTGAGTTTGATTGAAGCTTCGGAGCAAGCATTCAAAACCAACACAGTGTCTTGTAAGATTTTGGTAACCATTTGTGGTTCGACAACCTGGCGTTGCGGTTTAGCGGTGTTGACCGAGTTAACAGTGGGCATGCTAAGGTTAACTAGAGGCTCTAACGATGAGGCTGTTATCAAGAATCCACCCGAGGAGCTTTGACCTTTCGTTTTGGCTTGGCCCAATTCTGACTGGGTAACAGTGGGTGTGATTACTAGGCAGATGGCTAAACTGATAAACAGGAGGGCCATCATCTTGGCAAACATAAAAGTGAGTGGTTTTGGATCTTAATCTTCTTGTTGATCTTTCTTTAGATACCTTGTTGGCAAATTAAAATTCCTCTCAGAGGTGGAATGATTTCTTTTAGATGGATGTACTTTTTTGATCCCAAAACTGGGAAATTACAGAATAGAGTTTAAGAGATTGAACTCTAAACCTTGTGCTTGTTTTTCACCTTTGATGGGAGTTTTAAGATTATTAGCTCAAGCTAATGGTGTTGAATGTCTTGTGTATACTATTTGGTAAAAGTAAGTTGATTGAAGTTTATTAGATTTTACAGAGGTCTTTGAAATTAGTTTAAGGGCTTATTTGGTTTTAATATACCCTTTCCTTTTCTGGAAGTTTTGATGCAGTTAACTGATTTTTTTTTTAAATTTGACTGAGTGTACCTGAGGCTAGTAGTTAGCTACAGTTATTTCTCAGACGTAGGTTTGATTTTAATCTTATTTATGGACTTACTTTGACAGTATTGTACCCGACAAGTCCCATGGGGTTTTGGTAAAGGTTACTCTGATTTTGGTGAGCCCATTTGAAAATGGGGTCTTGGATTTGGCTCTTGGGTGGCCAAAGTTTGTTGTTGACAATGTGTGGATTCATCCACTTGGGCAGGAATTTAGGAGTGATTTTCCTTTCCTGTAAATTTATTTCATGTGTCTGCGGTACGAATGTGGGGTGGAAGATCTTGTCCCCCCTTCGCAGTTTGTCATGCAAGAGTTTTTGATCGTTGTACGCTTTGTGTCGTTTGGCGAATCGGTCCGAATGTTTTTGAAATACAGCCTTGGGAGCTTTGTATATCGTTTTGACGCTTTTGTGTTCTGCAGCTGGAATGTTATAGGCATTGGCAGTCATCACCCCCCTCTGATTTTGAGGAACTCTGAGCGGTGGTGATGATAGTTCGTCGGAAGCATGAACAGGAGTGCCATTGTATAGCTGCAGAGAAGATTGTGTCGCATGAAGTGGTTTCAGTTTTGGTAGGTCAAAGGGTTTAGATGCGGGTAGCACATGTACCGTTTTATCCAACCGGTGTTTGACGGTTTTATGGATCATTTGGTTGCAAGGTTGAGTGACTGTGTGCCTTGCGTTCACAAAAGTTGGGTTCTTTGTCGCAAAAACTTGAGGTTTCAGAGGGTCTAGACAGCCAGTTGGTGTGGCTCTTGTGACCATGCAGGCCTCATGGGCGGGTGGGTGGGTTTCAAAATGTGACACCACCATTGAATCATGGGTATCACGGGTTTTAAGGGGGCCGTTTGGGGTTTTCTGCTCGGCTGTTGAGTTTTCAAGGTCATTTGAGTGTTTGGCTTGACCTTGTATTTGAAGGTGACTTTTGACTTCTTTAGGACAGTACTCACCTTGGTCTTGGTGATCGCTTTCAATCGGTTGCAGTTGTTCCAACAGTGCTAGTTGTGTGACACTTGGGGTGTCTAAAGTGTTCAGAACAAAGCACTGTGATTCAATTGTTCTTGTTGGATCAAATGGGTGAGGGTGTTGCATTTGAGCCCATAGTTTGAGGTTCTTGAAATCAATCAGTGGCTCAAAACGGTTCAGTAGGTCTTTACCAACAAGTAATGGAATGGCGTCAAGTTTGGACACGTAGACCGGATGTGTTAAGGTCATGGGTCCAATGGACATATTTAGTAGTGATACGCCCAACAGGGTTGTTTTAGTGAGCGCATATGGTCGCACGGCTAATGAACAGGGTTCCAGTTTCAAATGTTTGTTAGCGCGGTTAGCGGCTACACGTAGTTTGTCAAAAAGGGTGTGTGACATGAGAGTGATGTCAGCAGCGGTGTCTAAAACAGCGTCCTGACGCACCATGTTTTCAAGGGTCAGTGGAAGGTAGAATTTCCGTGCCACCCCCCTCTCATTTAAATCGCATAGAAATTGTGGAACCGCTGGTTCGACACAGAGTTGCGAAATGTCATTAGAGTTGTTGTCTGTGACCTGTGGTTGGTCTGCCATAACAGCACTGGACTGTGTTGAGTCCTTTGGTCCTTCCTCATTTGCATGAGGGATTTTCTTCTTGCGTTTCCTTCGTTTGGAACGCTTGTTTTGAGTTGGCACAGCTGATATAGCTAGAATGTTGGCAGTTTTATTCTCTTTGTAGCTTTGAATCTCTGCTTGGAGGTGTTTGACAATTTCAATATCTTCTCTACTAAATGTAGGAGTTTCTTCTTCCTTCCAAGGTTTGTGATAGGTCTCTGCTTCTGAGCTTCTGTGATGGGATGGAGACCATTTGTCGTGGTTACGCGTGTCTTTGCATCGGTGTCTGTCATCATGGTAGTCCGTATCGCGTTCTCGTAACCTATCCCCTGGATATGGTTTACGATGGTAGTCGGGTTTTCGCAAGGTTGGTCCAAAGTGATATCCAGAGGACCTAGTGTGGTTTTGACCTTGATGAGGTCGCTTGGGAAAATGCTTCGGCTGTTGATGTACTCACGGTGTAAGAGGTGGAGTAGAGCGAGGAGCTCCTTCAAACTCCAAGGTGTTAGATGCATCGCTAATAGCTAGCACTGTGGCAGGTTTAGCGTGCTTGTTGCGACTTTGTTGCTGTTTTTGGAATGCGTAGTGTGCAAACTCTCTCAGCTGACTTATTGAGTTTGACCTTGGGTTAGCTGTAACTCCTAGGTAATGACTCACAGTGGGATGGAGGTTTTGGATGAAGAGGGTCTTGAAATTGTGGTCTTCTTCCATCCCTGGTGTATTTTGAGATCCAAAATATGCAAGTAGGAGTCTCTGGTAGTAGGCTTGTGTTGGCTCTGAGCGTCCTTGCTTCACAGCTAGGGCTGCGTTTAGCCCTGCCTGTAGGCAGTCGTCGGAGAACTCCTTTTCGATGGCTTCGCGGAGCAGCATGTAGTTTGCTTAGACATTTGTCAGCTGTCTGTCTATGAATTTTGATACTGACCTGTTAGATGTTAGCTTAATCAGATAGATGCGATCGTCAATCGTAGCATCAGGATACTTACGCAGGTAGTAATCAATGTCCTGTAAATAGACTTTGGCATCAGGTGAACCCGTAGGTCCTGGATCAAATTTGATGATATTTCGCGCAATCTTGTCAAGGTCGCGGTCTGAAGGGGCACACGCACGCTGTTCACGCGGTCGTCCGTATTCGAAACGGGAATCGGGCGAGGGAGCGCGGTGGATGTCCCGGTGTTCATGTCTTTCCTTTAGGAGCAGTTGACATTCCTTGTAGTCCTTCTTCACATTTTCAAGTTGACCTTCAACTCTTCTGAGTTCCTTCTTTGTGTCTTGAAGGGCATCTTCAAGTTCATTGTTGTCTTGGTGAAGCACGTCATTGTTATGCATCAACCGTTCCTTTTCTGACTCTGCACGGTCCA
Source organism: Pholidichthys leucotaenia (assembly GCA_020510985.1). Classification (NCBI taxonomy): domain Eukaryota; kingdom Metazoa; phylum Chordata; class Actinopteri; order Cichliformes; family Pholidichthyidae; genus Pholidichthys; species Pholidichthys leucotaenia. Next base: position 230,243,313 of record CM035837.1, on the reverse strand, counting down.
AATCTTGTACCGCTTCATCCAGTTGGTTTTGAGTTTTGTCATTCTCCTCTTGAGATTGTTCCAGATTTTCTTTCAGTGTTTCATTCTCTTCTTGGAGAGATAGGATCATTGTTTGTTGATTTGCTAGCTCGTTCTCGGCTATCTTTAATCTTGCGACTAATGTTAGCGCAAACTTACCTAACACACTGGTGAGGTCCTTGCCTTCTGGTGGTTTTTCAGTGTGTTCATTCAAAAGTTCTTCAGTGAGATGCTTCAATTCTTCGGGCTGTGTTTCCTTGACCCGTGCTGTGAAGCTAGAAATTAAATTCTCAGCAAATTTTTGAGACTGATTATTGATTAATTTATTGAGTGATTAAACAGGTATAAAGTGAAATTAAAGATTAAAATTGCTTCTTAAAGATAGAAGCTGGTGCCCCTTACGAGTGTTATTAACTTTTCTGGTGTATATGAAATGAGATTTGATCTCAGATTCCAATACAGCAGTAGAAATTAAATAATTCATACCTGATCATATTTATTATTTATTAATATCCCATCTATTTCCTCCTATAGAGATGAGGCCAACGATCGCAGAGTCGTCAGAGAACTTCTGTAGATGGCAGTGTGTTGTGTTGTGTGAGAAGTCCGCAGTATAAAGGGTGAACAGGAAGGGAGCCAAAACCGTTCCCTGGGGGTCCCCCATGCTACTGATGACCGTGTCGGACACACAGTCCCGGGTTCTCACAAACTGTGGCCGGTTTGTGAGGTAGTCCAGGATCCATGATGACAGGTGCTGGTCCACCCCTGCGCACAGCAGCTTGTCCTTCAGGATCATCGGTTGGATGGTGTTGAAAGCACTGGAGAATTCAAAGAACATGATCCTCACTGCATTCCCGGGCTTCTCAGGGTGGGACAGAGAACGGTGAAGGAGGAAGATCACCACATCCTCCACCCCAATGCCATGCTGGTAGGCAAACTGGAGTAGATCCATCGCTGGTCCCACCAGGGGGCGGAAGTGAGCAAGGAGCAGTCTCTCCAGGGTCTTCATCATGTGGGACGTCAGGGCCACTGGTCTGTAGCTGTTCAGATCTTTGGAGTGGGAAGTCTTTGGTACAGGAACCACACAAAATGTTTTCCACAACTGTGGTACCCTCCCCAGCTTCAGGCTCAGGTTGAAGATGTATTTCAGGTTGAAATGTGAGGGGGGTACTCACTTTTGTGAGATATGGTACATGAACTCTTATAAATAAAGAACTGAATATTTAATGGGGTGTTCTAATGTTTTCACGACTGTATAACCTGTACACCCAACTGAAAAACAAACTGAAATCTGAAATAAAAAAATTTAAAAAACTTACCTGTTTGCATAAATATATACACCCTGTTATAACTGGGGATGTGGATGTGTTCAGAATTAACCAAACACATTCAAACTCATGTTAAATGGGAGCCACCACACTCCTGCCACCATTTAAAGTGCCTCTGATTAACTCCAATTAGAGATCTGATGTTCTAGGCTTTTCCTGACATTTTTGCAGTCACATCTTCCAGCACAAGCCATGGTCCACAGATAGCTTCCAAGGCATCAGAGGGATCTCATTGTTCAAAGGTATCAGTCAGGAGAAGGGTACAAAATAATTTCCAAGACATTAAATCTACCCTGGAACACAGTGAAAACAGTCATCATCAAGTGGAGAAAATATGGCACAACAGTGACATTACCAAGAACTGGACATCCCTCCAAATTGATTAAAAGAAGAGAAGAAAACTGGTCAGGGAGCCTGCCAAGATGCTGACAGCAGCATTGAAGGAGCTGCAGAAATTTCTGGCAAGTACTGGCTGTTTAGTACATGTGACAACAATCTCACATCTTTTTCATATGTCTAGGCTATGGGCTAGGGTTGCTAGACGGAAGCTTTATCATACTAAGAAAAAACATCCAAGCCCGGCTACATTTGGCAAAAACACATTTGAAATTTCCCAAACACTTGTGGGAAAATGTGTTATGGTCTGATGAAACCAAGGCTGAACTTTTTGGCCATAATTCCAAAATGTATATTTGGAGCAAACACAACACTGCTCATCACCAAAACAAAACCATACCTACAGCGAAGCATGGTGGTGGCAGCATCATGCTTTGTGGCTGTTTTTCTTTAGCTGGAACTGGAGCCTTAGTCCAGGTGGAAGGAATTATGAGCAGTTCCAAATACCAGTCAGTGTTGGCACAAAACCTTCAGGCTTCTGCTATTAAGCTGAAGATAAAGACTTCATATTCATATTCACTTCATATTTCAGCATGACAATGACACAAAACACACATCCAAATCAACATAAGAATGGCTTCACCAGAAGAAGATTAAGGTTTTGGAATGGCCCAGCCAGAGTCCAGACCTGAATCCAATCGAGCATTTTTGCAAAGAAGAGTAGGCAAATGTTGCCACATCAAGATGTGCCACACTGATAGACTCCTACCCCAAAACACTGAGTGCTGTAATAAAAGCCAAAGGTGCTGCAACAAAGTAATAGTTTAAGGGTGTGCATCTTTATGCAAATAGGTTATTGTAAGTTTTTGTTTTTTGTTTTTTTTTTTCCTCTTAAAAAATTTCAGTTTTATTTTCAATTGGGTTGTACAGGTTATAGGTCACATTAATGGTGGAAAAAAGTTTTGAAATGATTTATCTTGGTCTCATTTTTTTTTTTTTACATCACAAACACCTGACATTTGAACAGGGATGTGTAGACTTTTTATATCCACTGTATGTCTCTGAATAGTGGGACGAAACCAGAGCTTCTGGAGTAAACCCACACAGCAGAGGGAGAACATCCAAACTCTGCACAGAAATGTTCCCACCCCTTCCAGCCTGCGGAGTAAAACAGGGAACCTTCTGTTAGGCGACTGTACTGCACCATGGTACCCCAGAAGGTGCCAGATGAATTTTAAAGTGTATAAGAATAGACTGCTCAGATTCAGCCAAATGCAGCAAAGCTGATTGGGCGGTGCTTCACAGTACAGATGGACAATGGCTATGTTTACATGGACACAAGTAACCGGATTAAAAGCCTGATCAGAATAAAAAATGCTTCATGTAAACACGGCAATCTGAATATTCTAACCCGATCACGCTCATTCGGATCAAAATTTAATTACGATTGAGAGGGGTGGGTTATGCTGATTGTTAATCGGAATGGTGCACAGGAAAACACTTATTCTGAATTTAGGGCAGAAAATATGTTTACTGCGCATATCTGTACACCAGCCACATGCCGACGTGACGTATTTCCGCCTTAGCAGCAGCTAGCGGAAAATATAGCGGGAGTAAAACAAAACTGGTCTGTATCGTCCTGCTGTCTCCCTCTGTTCGTCATATGCAGAAGTTTGTACTTGTAGCTTCATTACGGAGACCAGCAGAAGCAAAAGTACATTTTGAATAACACAGTACAGGTCAATTTCAACACGAAGCGGGGCTTGCTAACACCGGTAGTTGCTTCTTCTTCTACTATTTTCGGAATGTCGAAATGTCGACGTGCGCATGTCAAAATGATTTATTCTGTTCAAACGTGTGACACATGGAAACGCACGTCCTAATCGGATCAGCTTTTCAAGATCCATGTAAACAGTAGAATTCTGATCTGAATTTTGAATGAATGAATGAATTGAATGAATTTATTTATTTATTTCGGATAATACAGTACAGGTTAAAAGAAACTGTATAATATAACAACAAGGTCAAATTATACAAAGACTCCTTCTACTAAACAATTCCACGTGAGTTATCCGAAATGGGTGATGGCTGAAGCCGCAGCTTATATTGCCCACCCATAAGGGCATCACAGAGGAGGAAACACAGTGTTTGATTGACACAGAGAGAGCATGTAAGTTGGTGTGGCTGCAGCAGATGGTGAGGACTCAGGGGAAGGCAAAAGCTCAATTTTAATCAGATTGAAGAAATTTTGCCCATGTAACCATGGCCAATGACCCTAAAGATACCACAAAAGCAACCCAGGAATTTTTTAAGGCAAAAAAGAGGAATATTCAGCAATGGCTGAGCCAGTCACTAAATCTAAACCCAATCCCGCAGCATTTGACTTTGTTAAGACAAAACTTAAGGCAGAAAAACCCACAAACAAGCAACAACTGAAGACAGCCACAGTAAAGACCTGGCAAAGCATCACAGAGGAGGAAACACAGTGTTTGATTGACACAGAGAGAGCATGTAAGTTGGTGTGGCTGCAGCAGATGGTGAGGACTCAGGGGAAGGCAAAAGCTGAGCCTCACTACTGGGAATCAGGCAAGACATATCATCACTGAGTGTTGGAAAATGTAAAGACACTTGCCTGAGTTCCCTGGGCATGATGTTCTCTGCTGCAACAGATGTAGAACCAGCCCTCTCCGTGACTTCGGTGGAAGAGGGCCCCCCAGAGGAACGTGGAGGAGGCACCCCTGCAACCACGGTGATGGGTGGGGCCAATGAGATAACAGCTGGGCCCTCAGCAGCGGGAGAATATGTCGAGGAGATGGGAGTAGCAGTGGCAACAGAGGAGGAGGAGGCTGATGGGACAGCCAGAGAAGGAGAACCAGAGGAAGGGACTGCTGTGGGGGTTGTCTGGCTTGACATGGGAAGAACTGCTGACTGAGAGGTAGAGGCATTCTTCCTGCGGGATTTCCCTGGAAAGCGGTGTCCTGGAACAAGTGGAGTGGGAGCAGGAAAGGGTGCCGGAGACTGGTGAGGAGCCGATATTACAGAGGCCCAGGAACGCCTCCCCTTCAGCGAGGCCCAGGTCTTCTTGGGGAATTTCTCACCATTTCACTGTTCTCACGTTGCAGAGTTGCCACCAGAGAAATCCTCTCCAACTCCTCAGCATATTCCTTGAGCTGAGGGCACTGGCAAGCAGCTGCCTCCGTGAGACCCAGGTACCACAATGCATCGCTTGGGGTAGGAGCGATGCGAGCTGCGGAGATGAGTCCGTCCACCTCCCTGAGTGTCCTGCAGCACTCCCACCCCAGGCTCATCGGGTAGCTGTGCCCACCTGCAGAGTTCATATGAGCTGGGGACATGTTGACTGCTCCAGGAAATGCAAAAAAAGGTGGGTGAAACAAAAAACACAAACTAGCAGCAGCTTGGTCACAAACTGGCTGGACTCTACTGTCATGAATCGCTCCTTGGGGCATAGAGGAAGACCCAGTCGCTGGACTGCTAGTTTGTAGTATTTAATAAAATAACACAAGTTCAAGCAGTGCACGAAAACAAAACTTACAATAAGGCGAATTTGGAGTAGGCAGGTTGGACGTCAGAACAGGAAGGAGTTCTGATGGGGAATAACACTTGAGAGTCCAGCAATGAGTGAATGACACGGCAGACTTAAATAGGGCGTGAAATCAGCAATAACAAACAACAGCAGGTGTGAATCACATGAGCGGGCAGGAGATGACAATGATTACCAACTGGGATCAGCTGAGTAAAGTGAAAGTGGAGAAGATGGGACTGACAGCTGACAGGGTCACCGCCCACAACAGAGCAAAAACCTGGAAGTGCCACTGACAGCTGTTTCCCCGAAGAGAGAGCAAGAGAGAGAGCAAACTCAACAGTACAATTATGAAGAACTAAATGCCAAAAAATAAGGACTAAGGAATAAATACAAACAAATACCAAATAATTGAGTAGCAACTATGATGACATAAAGAAAGGGGTGAGAAGAATAAGAAACAATACAAGATATGCAGAAACCAACCATTGAAAAAATGACAGAACTAAGAACACAAAGACACAACAAATATACAAATCTGAAAAAAGACCATGAGACTGAGCACGGCAGAATCCCCTGTGCTTAGATCATAACAAAAAGTCTACATGCTTATAACAGCATGGGGTGGAATCACATTTGACTCGTCACTTACTAACTAACTAACTAACCTGCACTTATATAGCGCTTTTCTAGTCACAAAGACCACTCAAAGCGCTTTCATTAATACTAACCCTCTATTCTAAGGGCCTATAGGAAACAGATATCTAGGGACAATTTAGAACAGCCAATTAACCTAACATGCATGTTTTTGGCATGTGGGAGGAAACCGGAGAAATCCCGGAGTAAACCCACGCAACACGGGGAGAACATGCAAACTCCACACAGATCACTGTTGGTCGGGGGCTGGGATCGAACCCACGATCCCACGATCCCCACAATCCCCCGGCCAAGGGTAAACTGTGCTGCCGCAGTGCTAACCACTGCGCCACCGTGCAGCCCAACTTATGCTGAAGAATGTCAACAATCTTTATATACTCTCAGTATGACAATATCAGAAAGATGCATTATATGTAGTGTTGGGCAAAGTTACTGAAAATAGTGACTAATTACAGTTACTAGTTACTTCTTTTCAAAAGTAACTGAGTTACTTTACCAATTACTCCATGATTAAAGTAACTAGTTACTTGGAAAAGTAACTTTCATGTTACTTTTAAATGCATATTTAAATCATTTTGCACACATAGCAAAATAATTTAATTAATGGATTACATTTGGGGCTTATTAATGTCAGGCTGAAAATAGACTGTTTCAGACAGAACCTTTAGAACATGTCCAGTCTGCTTCATCCTGCCATCAGAACTCTTATTGTGGGAAAAATCTGAAGAAAACCAACCCAATATTAAGTAAGTAAGTAAGTAAGTAAGCTTTATTTATATAGCACTTTTCACAGACATATAAAGTCACAAAGTGCTTTACAGTGCAACAACAATCAAAACAATTAAAATACAACTAAAATACAAATTAAAATGCAATAAAATACAATTAAAATATAATAATACAGTTAAGATACAGTTAAAATACAAATTAAAGAATTAAATATTACTAGTAATTTGCTCATCCTGGAATGAGAGTTGGCAACACTGCCTAAAGCTGTCCATGTTTATTTTACCTTTATGATTATGGATTTAATCAGAATCAGAATCAGAATCAGAATGAACTTTATTGCCAAGCATGCTTACACATATGAGAAATTTTACTTGACATTAGGTGCGCTCATGTTAAGCGCTCACTAATGACACGGCAGCCGACAGGTGCCTCATACAGTGGAGGTAAATAGGGCGAGGGGGAGGGGTGACACATTGGGCAGAGAGAAAAAAAAAACATAGTTATCAAAATAGTGCTCCAGTGAGCAAGATTATGATCACATAGAAAAAAACCCTCTAATTGCACACTTAGCAGACAAGTTACAGATACACACATTAACAGAGCAAGCTGAGAGAGACCAGTGTGTGTGTGTCAGTCATGTGATGTTGGATGCAGTGTGTGTATCAGTTACTGATGAGCAACAAAAATCCTCTCCTAAGCAACGACTAGATGTTATGACCATGGTATCCTAAAACATAGATAACATGTCCACAAGAGTTCATCTCTCTTCAGTGCATGTCAGATGGTAAAATTCCATGCTAGTCAAAACAAACATAGATAACATGTCCACAAGAGTTCATCTCTCTTCGGTGCATGTCAGATGGTAAAATTCCATGCTAGTCACATGATGACCGCTGTCCATAGAGAGTTCAGATTGCTGCACATCAGATTGTTTGTGTTAGAGAGAAACCAAAACTCCCTTCTGCCTTATCTTTTCTCCAGGAGGAATGAGTTCTCCCAAAGAAGCCGAATCAAGGCCTGATATGCACAATACACTTAGAGCTAGAATTTTCACCTCTCATGCGATTCTGTGCAGCAATTTACATTTACATTCCCAGGCTTTAAAATCCTTCCCTGGAGAGCACCCAGCGACTCCAAGATGTTTCCCACCTTCCGATTCAGCCATTAGCTGCTATCAGTGCCCTCCCCAACTGGTTGAATTGTTGAAGGAGCTTCGCCGGGTCCACATTTTGACCAGCTCTTCCAACTTCTTTAATTTCCGATGCACCAGGAAAACTCCAAAGCCAAACAGCAGAAATCCTGTAATCATAAAGCCAAACAGGTAGATGTCTTCCACATCTTCAATCGAATCACACAGACACATGAGTTTCCAATTGACCCATGAGTCTCTCCACTTGGGCTCCCCCTGGCCCGATTTTCTGTTTAAAAAAGTGGTGTCAATTGCATTTAAAGCCCAGCTCACCAATTCCATAATTTTCCGTTTGGGTCGAGATGCAGCAGAAGAAGAGCGAGACACAGACAGGACACAGCAAGCTGGGATCAGTAAAGGGAGGAGGAGAAGGGAGAGGAGAAAAAATGCGTCTGCTCTCTCTGATAGCCGGAAGAAGAAGAGAGATGTGCAGTGATCCAAAGAAAATGTCCATTATCCACATTCCAAATGTCTGCTGTGACAGAGACATGATCCAGTCCCTCAAATTCCTTTTGAAGATCAAAGTCCATTTTTGAATAATCTTTATTCTAGTAGCAAGCAACTGCATTTTAATTTCAGTGGATCACAGTCAAGCTGTCCGACGGAAAGTGACTGTTAGCACATCTTCAGTCTTTAAAGGCGTATCAGGCAATCAGTTGGTTTAATTCAAGCTGAGTCAGAAACTGTCCAGATGCATACCTATGCTTGAAATCCAGCCATGGGTGTTGAGATGGGTATTTCCACTTTACATCCAGCTTTGGGTGTTGAGAATACAGTAGATCCACTTCATGGTGTTGTTTGCATAGCATAGCACTAGTTTTGTTGGAGCTGAAGATGGCCGTAGGTCTCAACCGGCACTTAGTTTGCAACCCACCGATATGTGTTTGTCAGGTGACATTGACCGAAAGCTGTGTCAGCTACGGTAGGGTCAGTTTGTATACTCATTTATTTGTGCTAAAATTATCTATCCATGTTAATAAAATGAGTAACGAGTAACACATCTGATCAAATTTCAGTAACTGTAATGCATTACTGATTTTTTAAACAGTAATTTCATTACACAGCATGTTAATGCACAAGTAGTGGCATTACAAATGCATTATTTTGTAATGAATTACTTTTAACGGGTTACTCCCAACACTGATTATATGTAACGGTTTTTGTGAAAATTCTACTGTTGTAATTCATTGACCTAGGACAGACATTAGAAGAATTACGGAAAATACTTGGATTAATATTGTTACAAATAAAAGGACAGAAGGGTGACGACTAATGGAAATGTCCTAGCTTGTTACAGTACATCAACACATGAAACATTTCATCCGAGTTTGGCTGAGCCACATTGCTAGTTTTTCTCTTCTTTGAGAAAGAAGCATTATCTCTGAAAAGAACCATTTGTCAGACTGACCTCAGATTTTATAAGTGCTTTACTGAGGTTATGAGAGTCTGCATCCCCCGATTTCAGCCTGCCTGGATAGGTGGAAGTTCAGGACGGTAAATATTGAACTTCAATATGGGTGCTATTAAATAAGCACAGTCTGCTCCTGGATCCACAGTTGTCTCATCTGCAGAGTGCAGAATGTCAGACTGAGAGAACTGACATCATCCACACTCAGACTGAATACAGGTGCACCACAGGGCTGTGTCCTCAGCCCGGCCCTCTTCATCCTCTACACATATGACTGCGGCTAAGGAAAAAAGGGCAGCAGTATGGTCAGAGATCCCACAAAATAAAGGACACAGACTGTTTGTCCCCCTTGGATCAGAGAAACTGCTCAGGACTTTAAAAGTGTGAACCAGAAGACTACGAAACAGCTTCTTCCCTAGAGCTGTTTCTTCCATTACACCTGCCACCACTCCACAGAACTAGCTCAATAAGACAGTAACTGTTTCAGGCCCCTCCCTTATCTGTGCAATAATAACCATCATACAGTGGTGGGAAAAAGTGTTTGCCCCCTTCCTGATTTCTCATTTTTTTGTATGTTTGTAACACTTAAATGTTTAACATCATCAAATAAATTTAAATATTAGACAAAGACAACACAAATAAACACAAAATGCACTTTTTAAATGAAGGTGTTTATTATTAAGGGTAAAAAAAGCCAAACCTACATGGCTCTCTGTGAAAAAGTGACCCCCCCCCCCATTAAAACATAAATTAACAGTGGTTTATCACATCTTTGGAAATAATAGTTCAATTTCTCTAACCACACCAAGGCCAGATTACTGCCACACCTGTTCTCAATCAAGAAATCACTTAAAAAGGACCTGTCTGAAAAAGTGAAGTAGACCAAAAGATCCTCAAAAGCTAGACATCATGCTGCAATCCAACAAAATACAGGTACAAATGAGAAGCAAAGTAACTGAGATCTATCAGTCTGGAAAAGGTTATAAAGCCATGTCTAAAGTTTTGGGACTACAGTGAACCACAGTGAGAAGCATTATCTACAAATGGGGAAAACATGGAACAGTGGTGAACATTCCCAGGAGGTGCCAGCCAATCAAAATCACCCCAAGAGCGCAGCAATGACTCATCCAAGAGGTCACAAAAGACCCCACAACAGCATCCAAAGAACTGCAGGCCTCATTTTCCTAAGTGTTCATGACTCCAACATAAGAAAGAGACTGGGCAAAAATGGCCTGCATTGCAGAGTTCCAAAACAAAACCACTGCTGAGCCAAAAGAACTTGAAGGCTCGTCTCAGTTTTGCCAGAAAACACCTTGACGATCTCTGATTTTTGGAAAATACTCTGTGGACTGATGAGACAAAAGTTTAACTTTCTGGAAGGTGTGTGTCCCATTACATCCAGTGTAAAAGTAACACAGCATTTCAGAAAAGGAATATCATACCAGCAGTAAAATATGGTGGTGGCAGTGTGATGGTCTGGGGCTTTTTTGCTGCCTCAGGACCTGGAAAACTTGCTGTGATAAATGGAACCATGAATTCTGCTGTCTACCAAAAAATCCTGAAAGAGAATGTCTGGTAATTGGTTCATGACCTCAAGCTGAAGCGCAGTTGGGTTCTGCAGAAAGACAATGATCCAAAACACACCAGCAAATCCACCTCTGAATGGCTTAAGAAAAACAAAATGAAGACTTTGTAGTGGCCTAGTAAAAGTCCTTACCTGAATCTGATTGAGATGCTATGGCATGACCTTAAAAAGGCAGTTCATACTCGAAAACCCTTCAATGTGGCTGAATTCCAAAAATTCTGCAAAGATGAGTGGGCCAAAATTCCTCTACAGCGCTGTAAAAAAAAATCTCATTGCCAGTTATCGCAAACGCTTGATTGCAGTTGTTGCTGCTAAGGGTGCCCCAACCAGTCATTCGGTTTAGGAGGCAATAACTTTTATTACCCTACATAATTATCACCTTCATTTAAAAATTGTTATCTTTGTTTAATATTTAAATTTGTTTGATGATCTGAAACATTTAAGTGTGACAAGCATACAAAAAAATGAGAAATCAGGAAGGGGGCAAACACTTTTTCACACCACTGTAATAAGAACTTACCTTTATGCTGAACATATTCAAGGCATCACCTGCTACTATCTTTGCGCTCATCTACTTGCACAATTTATGCCTGTTTACATGTGGACCCTAGTCTCGGCAAAACAATGTTCAATTGCACGTTTTGTCACTGAGAAAAAATGTACAGAGGCACGTGAAAAAGATTTTTGACATGCAGTGGGTGCAAGGTGTTTACAGCTTTAAAAAAGGTCTGAAACGCTTTTTGTCCCCCCCTTTTCCCTTTCACTTTTTGACTTTCACTTTCAGAATCGACCAACTAACCCATACTTTAATCCCTAACCCCAACCTCACAGGAACCTTTCATTAGTGGAGTGAAAAGCAAACTAAAGAAAAAACAAAAAAACAAAGAAAAAGGTCAGTGACAGACGAGAGTCGAACTCCTGTGTTTTGCTGAAAGAGCTGTGTAAGTAACCGTCCACTATCCCCCTCCACCAATCAAATGAGCGTTGGGAAACCAAAGTAAACAATATGTTGTTCTGCGCATGCGCGGTGAGGACTGTATGAGCAGAGAGTGAACTTGTAAAAATGGACAGAGGCACGTTTTTTTATTTTAAAAAAAAGGCAGTGAGCGGCAGTGGCAGTGGCTCAGGAGGTAGAGCAGGTTGTCCAATAACCACATGGTTGGTGGTTCGAATCCCGCTCTCCCCGGATATCCTGCTGTTGTGTCCCTGGGCAAGACACTTCACCCCCAATTGCTCCTGGTGGGTCTTGAAGCAACATGTTAGGTAGCATGCCGCCATTAGTGTGTGGGAATGGGTGGATAGCAGGATCTGCAAAGCGCTTTGGTCATCAAGGGATGAGAATAAAAGCACTATATAAGTGAATGCCATTTACCATTTTTAATGTTCAAATGTAGGTTTTGAGAGGGGTGGGAAAACGTTTATTAGATACATTTTTTTCTAAGACCGGGTTTACATGTGCCATAATTTTGCACTGCAAAATGTGTATATAGTGGGACCCGCTCAGTATTTCAGTATGTTTCCACTCAGATGGAAAGACAAGGGGAATCGTCATGGGGGGTTGGTGTGTTGATGCAAACAGTGACAAAGAGAATGGGAATTGCAAAGTCTTTCATGTTACTGCAGCACCACAGGTGACTGAGCGGGTTGTATGCTATAAAAGGACAGGTGTCTGCGACCTGGGTTTCTCTGATGTTTGTGATTCTGGATGATGTGAGAGATAGAAATCAATAAAGCCTGCTTTGTTCTGGACCTCTCTGCTTGGTTATTCCTCTCTTCACACTGGTGATCCCTAACGCACAATGGAACTTGAGGCGAACACCCCGGAGATGACCCGGACTGGAGGTGCCGGCAACAAGTGTGCCGTTTCGGTCAAACTCCTAGACTTTTGGCAACACAACCCGAAGTCTTGGTTCCTCCACACCGAGGCCCAGTTCGCACTCCGGGGAATAATGGCAGATGACACCAGATACTGTACTACTATGTGGTTGCAGCACTGGACTCGCTCACAACTCAGCAGGTGGCAAGCCTGCTCCAACGGCCCCCAGCCCACAACAAATACGAGGCTCTCAAAACCGCGCTGACCCGGCGCTATATACTCTCAGACTGCGAGAGAGTGGAAAGGCTCCTGACGTGCTCTGAGTTGGGAGACAGGTCGGCGGTCGAGTTAATGGAGAAGATGTTGGCCCTGATGGGCACAGATGACGGGCATTTCCTCTTTGCCCACCTTTGCCTCCGGAACCTCCCAACAGCGGCCAGAGCGGTCCTTGCCAATTCGCTGCTGCTGGCCGCACGCAACTACCGGGCACTAGCTCAAGAGGTGGATCAGATTATCCTCACCACCAGAGCCCTTGCAGTGAACGCAGTGGCGTTGGAACCCAGCGAGATGGCCAGCAGGGGCGAGAAGCCAATGACGGTGGCTGCAGTGGAAGCCAAGAAGCACCGGAGGGACACACTCTGCTTCTACCAGAGGACGAGAGGATGCACACTTATGCGTGCCACCGTGCCAATTCAAGCGCTCTGGAAACGCCAGGGCCGGCAGTCGGTAGCAGCTGCGACCGCTGGTGAAGCGAGCAAGATGCTTTATGTGACAGACTCATGCTCGGGGAGACAGTTCCTCGTGGACTCCGGCTCCCAAAAGAGTCTCATCCTACCATCCTACACAGACCGGCTGGCGTGAACTAGCGGCCCCAAGCTGACGGCCGCAAACGGCTCAGACATTAAGACTTTTGGTGAGAGGACACTGACTGTACCCTTGCACGGCTGTACATACCAATGGACATTCGTCATAGCGGCATGCAGCTTCCCCATTTTGGGCGCTGATTTTTTGTGTGCACACGATCTACTAGTCGATGTGGCTAACAGACGCCTGATTAAAGCAATGTCTTTTGATTCTCTCCTCTGTACAGCTCGAGGAGCCGGGCCCACAACGCCAGCCAACATCATAGCTCCAGGGGGTAAGTTCCACACACTACTCACCCAGTTCCCAGCATTCACGGTCCCGACTTTTTCGGCGACCGTCACTAAACACGGGGTGGAGCACTTCATTACCACCACGGGGCCGCCTGTTTTCGCAATACCTAGGCGCCTGGACGCAGCTAAACTGGCCATAGCTCGCGAGGAGTTTGCCAACTTGGAAAAGTTGGGCATCATCAGACGCTCAAACAGCCCATGGGCATCCCCGCTACATATGGTTCCTAAAGCCGAGGGATCATGGCAACCGTGCAGAGATTTCCACAGATTGAACAACGCCACAGTGCATGACCGCCCATATTCAGGATTCTTCCATTAATCTCACCGGGGCACGCATTTTTTCCAAGCTAGATCTAGTCCGCGGTTACCACCAGGTCCCAGTGTGCGCTGAGGACATACCTAAGACGGTAGTAATAACCCTGTTTGTTTTTTTTGAGTTTTTACACATGTCTTTCGGGTTAAAAGGCGCGGCGCAGACCTTCCAACGTATGATGGATGCGGTGTTGCGCGATCTGCCAATTGTGTTCATCTACCTGGACGGCATCCTGGTGGCCAGTGCGTCCGAGGACGAACACGTAGCCCACCTCAGGACAGTTTTCCAGAGGTTGGAGGAACATGAATTAATAATCAACCCAGCGAAGTGCCAGTTCGGGGTGACGGGAATTGATTTTTTGGGCCACTACATCTCACCGGAGGGCGCGATACCCTTACCAGACAAAATGTGTGCAGTGGCAGATTTTCCCCGGTCTCAGACGGTCAGGGCACTGCAGGAGTTTTTGGGGATGGTTAACTTTTACAACCATTTCCTCCCCCGCACAGCCCAGCTCATGCAGCCGTAGTACGCCGCACTTAAGAAACGGAAACCGGCGGACAGCGTCGACTGGACTCCTGAGCGAGAGCAGGCGTTTTCCGAGGTTAAAAAGGCCCTGGCAAACGTTGCACTGCTGGTGCACCCAGACCCGGCAGCTTGGATAGCGGTCACTACCAACGCGTCGGGCATGGCTATGGGGTCTGTCGTGGAGCAGTGTGTCGCAGGTTCTTGGCAGCCGCTTGCTTTTTTAAGATAAGATAAGATAAGATAAGATAAGCCTTTATTAGTCCCACAATGGGGAAATTCCAGGATTGCAACAGCACAAGGATAGCAACTCTCAGAGCAACAATCAGAAGGCAAGAAAAAAACAAGAACAGCTAGTAAACATATGTACATATTACTATATATATATATATATATATATATATATATATATATATATATATATATATATATATATATATAGACACACAGTGCGGAGCATTATGGTTGGTGAATGTGCAGCAGAAAGTCTAAGCTCTCTCTACACAGATGCGACGGGCCAGCTGGAAGTCTTTGGGCATGATGGTGACCCTCTTAGCAAAGAAGAGACCCACCAGGTAGGCCTCGCTGGCCTCCTGCAGAGCCATGACGGCGGAGCTCTGGAAGCGCAGGTCGGTCTTGAAGTCCTGAGTGATCTCACTCACCAGGCGCTGGATGGGCAGCTTACGGATGAGCAGCTCCGTGGATTTCTGGTAGCGACGGATCTCTCTCAGAGCCACGGGCCTGTGACGGTGAGGCTTCTTCACTCCGCCGGTGGCCGGAGCGCTTTTCCGAGCAGCCTTGGTGGCTAGCTGCTTCCTGGGGGGCTTTTTCCTCCAGTAGATTTTACGGGCGGTCTACTTGGTTCTTGCCATCGCTCTTTATTATTCTCTTATATTTCTTGCACGCCGCCTAAACTCCAGCCCGGCACCCGCGTCGTTTTCGCTACAGTTCGCGGTATGTCGAGTTTCACCGTTAGCACCGGGTGGCGGTCGAGTACTAGCTAGCACTTGCTCTTCCTGCTGTAACGTCTCCTGCTGTAAACAGTGGCTCCGTCCGCCGACTCGGGAGATCTTTGGGGCGATCTGTGTGTCCGTGATATATATATAGAGTGAAAGGTGTAGAAAGAAGAAGGAAGATAAAAAAAAAGGCTGTTGCAACGGGCAGCCAACTCGTGTGGCGCCACCGGTCCGGCGGAACCGGAACCGGAAAAAAAAGAAAAAGAAAAAAAAGCAGGTCTTTGCGCGACAGTGAGTGTAAATACAGCACGTTCGACAGAAAGTTACTGGCTCTCCACCTGGCCATATGCCACTTCCAGTTCTGGCTGGAAGGGCGCACCTTCACTGTGTTTGTGGACCACAAGCTGCTAACGTACACTATGGCCAAGGTTTTGGAACCATGGTTGGGCCGGCAGCAGAGACAGCTGGCCGCAATCTCGGAGTTTACGACCAACATTCAGCATGTGGCCGGTAAACTCAACATGGTGGTGGACTGCCTCTCGCGTGCATTAGTGGCCCCAGTCTATCTGGGGATAGATTACACGGCCATGGCCGCTGAACAGATCAGCGATGCGGATGTTTGCGCGCTCCAGTCTGGACCAACAGGGTTAAGGCTGGAGAGCAGAGTACTGCAAGACGCCCCCCCCCCCCCCGATCTGTGAAGTCTCCACGAGCCACCCGCGCCCGGTGGTCCCACGCACTTGGCGCTGTCGCGTTTTTGAGTCGGTTCACTCCCTGGCGCACCCAGGAGTGCGCGCGTCAATCAAAATGGTGGCAGCAAAGTTCATCTGGCCGAGCCTGTGCAAGCAGGGGAAAAAGTGGGCTGCAGCCTGTGTAGCGTGTCAGCGAGCCAAAGTGCACAGGCACACAAAGGCCCCTTTGGAGCTGTTCCAAATCCTGGGTAAGAGGTTCGACCACGTTCACGTGGACCTCGTGGGCCCTCTTCCACCATCGTAGGGGTTCACGCACCTCCTGACAGTGGTGGACTGCACCACGCGCTGGCCCGAAGCAGTCCCGCTAGCTTCCACCATGTCCGCAGACGTTGCACACGCTTTTATGGTGACATGAGTGGCACGTTTCGGCGCCTCTTCAGATATCACATCCGATCAGGGCCCGCAGTTTGTTTCCGACCTCTGGTCCACCATGGCATGGAGCCTGGGCATCACACTTCATCGCACAACTGCATACAACCCCCAGGCCAATGGGTTATGCGAGGGTTTTCATAAGTCGCTTAAAGTAGTGCTCAGAGCTTCGCTTACAGATGCAAATTGGGTGGACCGGTTGCCGTGGGTTCTATTAGGGTTGCATTCAATACCAAAGGATGATTTGGCAGCCTCCTCAGCAGAGCTGTTTTTTTTCCAGCCGCTGTGGCTCCCAGGGAAATTTTTGCCAGACAGCCCCGCGCCGAACACTGATTCATCCCCGCTTTCACCACATAGCACAGTGGCAGGGATGGTACCCGGTCCGGTACACCACTGTTTTCCACGCATTTTTGTGCCAAAGGCCTAGAAGGACGTGGCGTTCGTATTTGTCAGGCATGATGCCCACCGAACCCCCTTGCACCCATCCTACAATGGCCCGTTCAGAGTGCTGGAACCTGGGGAGAAACATTTTGTGTTAGACTTGGGGGGACGCAGGGAAACAGTCTGTATAGACAGGCTTAAGCCCACTTTCATTTTAGCAGATGAGCAGGTGGTGTTGGCCCGAGCTCCTCAGCGCGGACGACCCCCACTGAGAACTCCCCAGGTAAATGACTCGTCAGATCAGTCACAATGGCATGCTAAAGATGTTTTCCCCCCTCCCAATGTCCCCCCACAGACGGAAGCACCCCCAAGAGCCCCCCACCGGCACAGCAATGCCTCAGAGCCCCCGTTACAGCCGCTATGGACGTAGGCTGAAGCCCAAAGGACATGTGGGTTAAGGCTCAGTCTGAGTTTCTGGGGGGTGCCGTGTGGGACCCACTCAGTATGTCAGTATGTTTCCACTCAGACGGAAGGACAAGGGGAATAGTCATGGGGGTTTGTGCGTTGATGCGGGGGTTGGTGTGTTGATGCAAACAGTGACAAAGAGAATGGGAACTGCAAAGTCTTTCATATTACTGCAGCACCACAGGTGACTGAGCGGGTCGTGGGCTATAAAAGGAGAGGTGCCTGTGACCTGGGTTTCTCTGATGTTTGTGATTCTGGATGATGTGAGAGAGAGAAATTAATAAAGCCTGCTTTGTTCTGGACCTCTCTGCCTGGTTATTTCTCTCTCCACAATATACTATATATTTAAGTTGTTTTTCTTTTTTGTTACTGTGCTGCGCTGATTGCTGGAGCTACCACATAAGTTTTGTTGTACTTTGCACAATGACAATGAAACCTCTTGTCTTATCTTATCTTATCTTTTCTTTTCTTATGCAAGTCCAGCAGTAGAAAACACATAAGTTTAGTGGAAAAATCTTTTCTTATTGTGTTTTTAAGGTGCTGTATGGAAGAGAAATGGAAGAATATCAAGAAACCTCCAGGGGAGTTTTTAAAATGGGAGTAAGAATATGTATAATTTGTTTGATATTGCTCTTTTGAACTCATAAAACTCAGTGCTTTTCACTATGTAAACCACGGTCAAGAAGTTAAACAGACGTCAGGCAAACAATGACACCTCTGTTGTGTTTCACAAACAGGCCTCTGTGGCTTTTTCTTGTGACGGTTCATTTCATAATTACAGCCCTGTGTTTGGCTCGGGGCGTGGTTGGTGAATACAACACATCATTCCTTCAGAGTGTCATGATGGCCGCTAGGCCATCATCATCAACATCAGCTGCGCTCACTTCAGCAGGTGGCAATCAGCGGGCCATAAAAGCCCAATGCGCGGACGCCTCAGCACGGAGTCGTCTGTCACCCTCACTGAGCAACGTGCCGAGATCTCGACTTCTCGTGAAGAATTCTACGCTTCGCCAAACCAGGCCACGTAAGCCATCTCCTCACAATTCCTCTGCTAGCCTTTTCCCCTGTGCACAGGTGGACCTCCCTGGCGGTGGACCACCCACCTCTGCTGACGAGGCACCGTCCCCCGCTCCGCGGAGCTCCTCCTCATCTCCACAGCACCGGACACCACGAGCACGACGTCGCACGGACACCAGGAGTCTGTCAGCCTCTCATTGTGGCACCTGCAAGTAAGCCCCTGCAGCATACCCGCCAAACATTGCTACTGAACAACTGTAACCTTGTGCTTGTGTTTTCCAGGGTTGCCGGGTTACCACAAGACGGGCTCAGCTCCAGGGGCCAGACGAACATTCACACATTCACTCACACTTCACTCACAAATTCACAATAAAGATAATTGTCTGTATCTCTCGTGTCAGCGTCTGTCTCTTGGGTCGTAAATCATGTCAGTACGACTCCGTCACGATGACCCATCAGACAGTGCGTTGTCGCGCCGCTTTAACACACTCAGCGCACGAGTAGACATGATTTCCCACCAGCAGACAGTAATCTTAAACCAACTAACTCAGATTAACAGCCGGCTGGATCTCCTGGAAGGTCACCAGGCATTCCCCCCGGCTAGCGGGGCACCTTCTGCACAAGCAGCTGCGGCTACTAGCCAAACCAGCCCATCTTCCACACATCGCCTAACTCCTGTACCAACCCCCGCACGCTTTACTGGTAAACTGGGGGAGGCCCGGGGTTTTTTGCTACAGTGTGAGTCAGTTTTTCTCTGCGTCCCGGGGGACTTTGCCACTGATATGAATAAGATTGGGTACATCATCAACCTGCTGGGAGGCAGGGCTCTTGATTGGGCTTATACCATCATGGCCAAACCAAATTATTCATTGTTAACTTACCAGCTGTTCGTGGTGGAGTTCATGGAAGTGTTCGATCATGTGGACCGGGGCGCGGTGTTAACGGAACGGCTGCTTGGACTTCGGCAGGGCAGTAGATCTGCCGCCGATTATTCTGTGGACTTCCGGGTATTAGCCGGTCAGGTTGGGTGGGGGGAGCCAGCACTCTGTGGAATTTTCCTCCGCAGCCTTAACTCCGAGTTGAAAGACGAGCTAGCGGCAAAGGAGAAACCGGACAGACTTGGGGAATTAATCTCCCTCACCATCAGCCTAGATAGCAGACTGAGGGAGCGAGCGGCAGAACGGCGAACAGCTGTCCGTGCAAATAAGTCTCGCCCTCGCTCCGCTAGGTCCCCCCTCCTTGCTCTGCCCACATCTGAAGAACTTCCGGAGCAGGAGGATATGGTTATGGGGCAATCGGGTCTTACAGCAGCTGAGAGACAGGGTCGCAGGGAGCAGGGGTTATGCTTCTACTGTGGGAGTGAGGCACATGGAGTAGTCGATTGCCCGTTAAAAGGGGAGGTCCGCGGATCACGGTAGGGGGATTTGCGGACAAGAATCAGACAAAGCCCCTCACTAGTTGCCACATTCCCATTTGGCTCATTCATAAACACAAGGAACACACCACACTAGCCTTAGTTGACTTTGGGGCTGAGCAAAACTTTATCTCCAGAGACCTGGCAACCCTGATGGGCCTCAGCTGTCAACCTTTACGCCCTCCCATCCATCTGGTCACCCTGTCAAAAACATCTTTGACGTCAGTTTCCCATCAGACGGCACCTGTGTTAACAATAGTTTCTGGTAACCACAGGGAGGAAATACAGTTCCTGGTCTTGCCCTTCTCCTCCTCACCCGTCATCTTGGGGTACCCTTGGCTCCGGCTGCATAACCCCACATTCGACTGGCAAGTTGGGAGAATAACAGCTTGGAGCTCATTCTGCCTGAGCGCTTGTCTTCAGTCCCCTGCATGCGCTCCCTCAGTGCCGATGACGCCTCCCTCAACTCCTCCTCCGGACCTGTCAAAGGTGCCTGACGTCTACCATGATTTGGGCCAGGTGTTTAGTAAGTCACGGGCATTGTCCCTTCCCCCCCATCGCCCGTACGACTGCGCGATTAATCTCAAGGCTGGGGCCCCTCTCCCGGCGAGCCGCCTGTACAGCCTATCAGCTCCGGAACGCGAGGCCATGGATACGTACATCAAGGAGTCCCTGGCCTCCGGTATCATCCGTCCATCCTCCTCGGCCGTTGGGGCAGGGTTTTTCTTCGTTGGGAAGAAGGACGGGTCGCTGCGCCCCTGCATCGATTAACGGGGTCTCAACGACATTACTATTAAGGACAAATACACTCTTCCCTTGATGAACACTGCCTTTGATTCCCTCCAGGGGGCGTCTTGGTTTACTAAACTAGATCTACGGAACGCCTATCACCTGGTGCGCATTCGGGAAGGAGATGAGTGGAAGACTGCTTTTCGGACCCCGAGCCGCCACTTTGAATATTTGGTGATGCCGTTTGGGTTAACCAACGCTCCGGCAGTGTTCCAGCGCTTAATAAATGACGTTCTCCGGGACTTTCTGAATTCCTTCGTCTTTGTTTACCTTGATGATATCCTCATCTTCTCGCGCACACTGGAGGAGCATCAGGTGCATGTACGACCGGTCCTACAGCGCCTCCTGGAGAATCAATTGTTCGTCAAGGCGGAGAAGTGTGAGTTCCACACGGATCGCACCTCCTTTCTGGGGTTTATAATCTCCCGTAACCAGGTGCTTCCCGACCCGGACAAGGTCAAGGCGGTGGTGGACTGGCCTACGCCCACATCCAGGAAACAGCTGCAGGGTTTTTTTGGGGTTCGCCAATTTTTACCCGCGCTTCATGCCAAATTTTGGGAACATCGCCTGACCCCTGACTGCACTCACATCCCCGAAGGTCCCTTTCCAATGGAGTGAGGAGGCTGCCGCGGTGTTTGACAGGCTGAAGGGAGAGTTTGCTTTGGCCCGTGTGTTGACCCAGGTGGACCCGGAGCTCCAATGCCTGGTGGAGGTGGACGCATCGGATTCGGGGGGTGGGGGCGGTACTCTCTCAGCGCTCCCCGACGGACGGGAAGATCCACCCCTGCGCTTACTTCTCTCATCGTTTGACACCTGCCGAGAGGAATTACAGCATCGGCGACAGGGAGCTATCGGCTGTCAAACTTGCGCTGGAGGAGTGGAGACACTGGCTGGAGGGGGCTGCCCAGCCGTTTGTCATCTGGACTGATCACCGCAATCTTGAATATCTTAGGACTGCCAAACGGTTGAATGCACGTCAGGCCCGCTGGTCTCTCTTCTTCGGCCGTTTTAATTTTACGATCACCTACCGGCCAGGGAGTAAGAATGACAAGCCTGACGCCCTTTCCAGGCAGTTTGACGCGCCCTCCGCTGCGACGGGGAGGAGCCTATTCTGCCACCTGCGTGTGAGGTAGGTGCGTTGACCTGGGGCATCTGCGATAAGGTCAGAAGAGCACAGGAGGTGGAGCCTGATCCGGGTGGGGGGCCCCCGGGTCGCTTGTTCGTCCCTCGTCCTGTTAGGAGCCAAGTAATAGAGTGGGGTCACACGTCCAAGCTGGCGTGCCATCCGGGTGTGAGTCGGACCGTTGATCTCCTCCAGAGAACCTTTTGGTGGCCAGGGCTGCGAAGGGACGTTAACAACTATGTCCGGGCCTGCGCTCAGTGCGCCACGGGGAAGACGTCATCATCGGCCCCAGCGGATCTGCTTCATCCTTTGCCCGTCCCCTCCCGCCCCTGGTCCCATGTAGCCATGGACTTTGTGACCGGTTTGCCCCCCTCCGGCCACTTCACGACCGTTTTAACCATCGTGGACCGCTTTTCTAAAGCTGCCCATTTTGTGCCTCTTCGGGGGTTGCCTTCAGCGCGGGAGACGGTGGACCTCCTCGCTCTCCATGTGGTTCGTCCTCACGGAATCCCCGCTGATATTGTTTCGGATCGTGGGCCACAGTTCGTAGGTTTGGAAGGCGTTCTGTACGGCGCTTGGGGCCACGGCCAGCCTCTCCTCTGGATACCATCCTCAGAGTAACGGCCAGTGCGAGTGAGCCAATCAGGAGCTGGAGGCTGCGCTGCGCTGCGTCATCTTCTCCTGCTCTTCTTCGTGGAGCATGTACCTATGAGTATGCTCATAACACCACGGTGTCCTCGTCCACAGGGATGTCCCCCTTCAAGGCATCACTGGGGTACGATCCACCCTTGTTCCCGGAGGAGGCGGGGGAGGTAGCAGTCCCGTCTGTTCTGGCTCACGCCAGACGCTGTCGGCAAGTTTGGTCCATCGCCCGCAGAGCCCTTCTGAGGACCACGGAACGGAACATTGAGGTGGCCAACCGCCATAGGAGGCCTGCCCCAGATTACAAGGTGGGTGACAAGGTATGGTTGTCCACGAAGAACATCAGTGTGCCTGCCGAGAAGCATAAGCTAACCAAGCGCTTCATCGGTCCCTTTGTTATCTCCCGCATTGTCAACCCTGTATCTGTGCCTCTTGCTCTCCCCTCTCACATGCGCATCTGCCCCACTTTCCACGTCTCCCAGGTCAAGCCCTACGTCGCCGACCCGCTGTGCCCGCCCCCTGCGGCTCCCATTCCCCCGAGGATGATCGATGGCCATCCGGCCTGCGGGGTAACGGCAATCCTGGACGTCCGCAGGAGGGGTCGGGGCCTTCAGTATTTGGTGGACTGGGAGGGGTTTGGCCCTGAGCACCGCTCCTGGATACGCCCTGCGTTGATCCTCGACAAGCAGTCGATCCGCGATTTCCATCAGGCGCATCCAGGTAGGATTGGGCAGGTGCCTGGAGGCACCTCTAGAGGGGGGAGTACTGTCATGATGGCCGCTAGGCCATCATCAGCATCATCAACATCAGCTGCGCTCACTTCAGCAGGTGGCAATCAGCGGGCCATAAAAGCCCAACGCACGGACGCCTCAGCACGGAGTCGTCTGTCACCCTCACTGAGCAACGTGCTGAGATCTCGACTTCTAGTGAAGAATTCTACGCTTCGCCAAACCAGGCCACATAAGCCATCTCCTCACAATTCCACTGCTAGCCTTTTCCCCTGTGCACAGGTGGACCTCCCTGGCGGTGGACCACCCACCTCTGCTGACGAGGCACCGTCCCCCGCTCCACGGAGCTCCTCCTCATCTCCACAGCACCGGGCACCATGAGCACGACGTCGCACGGACACCAGGATTCTGTCAGCCTCTCATTGTGGCACCTGCAAGTAAGCCCCTGCAGCATACCCGCCGAACATTGCTACTGAACAACTGTAACCTTGTGCTTGTGTTTTCCAGGGTTGCCGAGTTACCACAAGACGGGCTCAGCTCCAGTGGCCAGACGAACATTCACACATTCACTCACACTTCACTCACAAATTCACAATAAAGATAATTGTCTGTATCTCTCGTGTCAGCGTCTGTCTCTTGGGTCGTAAATCATGTCACAGAGGAGTTTTACTGTAACTACTATTGTGATTATTATTTTTTGTGACAGCTGTAGCGCCAGGTGAAACATACCTGGTGCTACAGATATGGCACGGGCATACGGTGGCGCGGTGGTTATCACTGTGGCAGCACAGCAACTCACCCTTGGCCATGGGATCTCAGGTTCGATCCCACCCCTTGACCAACGGTGATCTTTCTGTGTGGAGTTTGCATGTTCTCTCCGTGTCTGCGTGGGTTTAGTCCAGGATTTTTCTGGTTTCCTCCCACAGGGGCCAAAAAACATGCAGGTTAGGTTAATTGTCGTCAACTGGGGAAGTATGAATGTGAGTTGTCCCTTGCTCCTTCTCCCCAGGCCACAGTTGTAAAAAAGATTGTGTTCTTAATCTGTCCTGCCTGGTTAAATAAAGGTTAAATAAATAAATTAAATAAATACTGTATACACAGTGCTAGCGGTAGAAGATGGATGGATGGATGGATGGATGGATGGATGGATGGATGGATGGATGGATGGATGGACCGTATATACAGTGCTAGGTGAACAAAGTGTTGATCAATTACAACAACATACAAATAAAGCATATACCTTGAATGACAATAAAGTTTGGTCCTTCTTCTACGTCTTCATATGAAGAGTTCGTTTGCAAAAAAAGATAAATGCCACTTCCAAGAAAATTTTTCTCTGAACAACAAAAAACTGTTCACATTAACTACTTCTAGAAGCTCAAATTGTTTTTTCTAAAAATCTACTATATCCGCTGTTATATACACTACGAAGTTCATGTTTTGTTTTTTGTTTTTTTTTTTTCAAAAACCGATAAATGCCGGGACCCTGTTTTAACTAAACCAGATCACACATGGCAAATCAGCACTTGATATTTGAGTGACGTGAATCAATGGTGAAGTGAGGATCAGCCAATCACGTGCCTAGATTCTGAGACCAGCCAAGC
The DNA here is from genome assembly GCA_020510985.1 of Pholidichthys leucotaenia. Taxonomy (NCBI): domain Eukaryota; kingdom Metazoa; phylum Chordata; class Actinopteri; order Cichliformes; family Pholidichthyidae; genus Pholidichthys; species Pholidichthys leucotaenia. Next base: position 230,218,477 of record CM035837.1, on the reverse strand, counting down.
ATGTGTATCTGCTGCGGCAGAGACCTGTATCTGCAGAGACTCCAACTTGGATCTGCTCACTTTGTGTGATTTCCCTGTCAGTTTTTTTTTTTTTTTTTTTTTTACAATTTTGTTCCATTTTATGCCAAGTATGGGTAATTTTGATGAAGCAGATGAACCAGTGTGTCATGATTGGCCCGTACACAGGGCAAACAGAAAACACAAATGCAGGTAGTGAGTTTGCATATTTAATGAAGAACACACATAAAAGAACACACACTGCAGAGCAGATGAGTAACTACGAAATCCCAGCAGAGCTGGACATACGAAGAAAAATAAAGAAACTACGAATTCCTAGCAGAGCTGGACATACGTTTACAGAACCCCCGGAGACAGTAATGCCATCTCGGGACGAGGAGAGATGAATAAATGACCCAGCGATTAGCAAACGGTGGAACATGGCTTAAATTGGCAGTGAGAGTGATGACAGATCAAGAGCAGCTGTGAGTCACGTGAGCGGGGAAGTGCTTTGTGCTGACAGCTGACAGGTGGACCACCCAAGAACAAAGTGACATCCCGGAAGTCCACACTGAGAGTTGCCAACCCGAGAGAGATACCACATTGGCAGGCTAAGGAGCAAAGGAACAAAATGTACAGGCAAACATACAAATAAAGGGCCAGAAATAAAATAAGGGCAAATTATTAACTGAATGATAAATACAGATAATACCAAATGACCAGAAATGCCAAATTCAACAAATAAACAAATGTGGAAAAAAAAAAACCAAGGAGCTGAGCATGATAGTTCCTTCCTGCTCAGCTCATGACAGAGTCCCCCTCTCAAGGGGTGGACACCAGACACCAAGGTTAACAGCAACAGAAAAGAACCCCCCCCCCCCACAAACAAAAAAAACCCACCCCAACAAGAAAACAACCCCATACTGGGTGGGAGGAGGCGGACCCAGGCACGGAAGGACCAAACCAAGCAAAAAGGAATAAGAAAAGCTCTCAAAATTAACATTCCAGAGAGTCCCAGACTAAGGGGAAACAACAAAAACAACAGTCCCGCTCAGGACCTACACAGAACCGGCACCTAGGCCCCCTAGACCAAAGAGCAAGGCAGTTCAGGTGGGTGGCAGACGGCAAGGTGGTAGGAGTCGGTTGGTATGCCAGAGAATAACAGGCACCCAACCCAATGGCACAGTCTGTCAGGTGGCCGGCAAGGGTTCTTTAACCACCACCACAGAGAGGGTGGTTCAGGAGGTGGCCACCCAGTCGGGATAGCCATTGGTGAGGAGGATAGAGGAATAGGGGGAAACTTGACGACGTCAGGCAGAGGAGGAGGGACCACAATGGCATCAGGCAGAGGGAGAACCACGACAGCGTCAGCCAGCGCAGATGGAACTATGACGCTCTCGGACTGGCCTGTAGCACCTTTGGTGGTCTCGGACTGTGACATTGCACCACCAACGGTGGTTTCGTGCTGCAGAGGAGCTGCACCTGCTTTGGCTCTGAGCTGGAGTGGAGCTGCACCCACGGTGGGCCCGGACTGGGCCAGAGCTGCACCCTCGATGGACCCGGACTGGGCCAGAGCTGCACCCCCGGAGGCCCTGGGCTGGGACGGAGCACCCGCAATGACCTGAACAGGAGGAGCTGGAACCACCATGATCTCAGGCAGCGAGGCTGGACCCACGGAGACTTCTGGCGAAGCTGGATGATCCTCGGTGACCCTGAGGAAAAGCTCAGACAGGAGAGGCAGAGAAACAGGGTCAGGGTCATTGGCGGCAGTGGAGCCCAGCGAGGTGAGTGCAGGTGCAGCTGACGACTTCACCTGGCTCTCCCCACCAAGAGCCAGACAAGATTTCCCTGAAACAGAAACAACAGAAACAAGAGAGAGCAGACAAGATCTCTCTGAAACAGAAACAACAGAAACAAGAGACAACACTTGCCTGGGCTCGAGCTCCACCGCTCCACCACAGGAGGAGACATGGAGAGAGCAGGTGAGGAAATAGTGTAAGCAGCAGGTGGTGAGAGCTCAGTGGGCTGTAACGCCCGAGTCTCACCACCGGGAATCAGGCAAGATTGTTCAGTAGTTAGTAAAAGAGAACAGAGAAGTACTCGCCTGAATGCCCGGGGTGTGATGATGTCAACTGCTGCTGGACCAGACGAAGGTCTCCCTGGAACGGCGGAGGTCGTCTTGCAGGATGCTGGAGTCCAGGGACGCTGATACATCGGCGCAGACTTTGATGCGGGTGGCCCCCTAGCCCCATATACCGGAGCCAGAGCCCGCCTCACCGATGGCACTGGGTCCCGTGATGCCAAAACAGGGGGCGCCCTTTTGTCAGCACAGGCTTTGGGACACAGGGACCGCTCTTCTTCCTAGCTGGGGAGACCAGGCTGCAAGACCAGGCCAGGACCCTCTGGATTCGCAGACCCCGCCGTCATCTGGCGGCTCCCTCCCAGGACTGGTGGACACCCAAGGGAAACAGGAAAAGCAGATGAGGGAAATGTTCCAACAGTTGGCGGTAAAGACTCAGAAGAATGGAGCTGCTGCAGAGCCCAGCCACCAGGAATTAGACAAGACACTCCACTGTGGGTTATGAGAGAATGAAACTGAACTTTCCTTACTTCCCGGGGCGTGATTGTAGCAGCTGCGACGGGACCAGATGAAACCTTTTAGGGACCAACAGGGGCCGTCTGGCGGATGGGCGAGGACACAGGCACCTGACGGGGTGAGCAAGCCTTCCGTACTCGGGGACGTTTCTTCGTCGGCACAGGTGAGGCAGAAGGGGAATTTTCCACCCGCTTACAGAGTTTATGTTGGGACTCCAACATGGTGGTGAGGAGCACTGTGAGACCCAGGTAGCTCCAGAGGCTGGGATATGCCTCAGCTACCCGAGCTGTGTTGTCCAAATGTCCCAGAGCCTCCTCCGGAGTGTGGGAGGCACGAGCCAAAAAGACAAAACCCACAATCAGTTCTGCCGCCCCACATTCCTCCTCGCTCAGTCCAAAAACATGAAAGTCCAGGGTGGCAGACATTCCAAAAAAGCAATGAACTAATCCAGAAAAATACGGGGGTGAACTTAAAGGAAGAGGAAAAAAAGGCACACTACACTGCCGCTGGCATCTGTATTGGCTTGGTCATTCTGTCATGATTGGCTCGATCACGGGGCAAACAGAAAACACCAAATTCAGGCAGTGAGTATGCATAGTTAATGAAGAACACACATAAAAGAACACACACTACAGAACAGATGAGTAACTACAAAATCCAAGCAGAGCTGGGCATACAAAGAAAAATAGGGAAACTACAAATTCCCGGCTAAGCTGGACATACAAAGAATAATAAGGAAACTACAGATTCCCAGAAGAGCTGAACTTGCGTTTACAGAACCCCTGGAGATGGAAACGTCATCTCGGGACGAGGAGAGATGAATAAATGACCCAGCGATTAGCAAACGGTTGAACAAGGCTTAAATTGGCAGTGAGAGTGATGACAGATCAAGAGCAGCTGTGAGTCACATGAGCGGGGGAAGTGCTAAGTGCTGACAGCTGACACCCAAGAACAAAGTGGCCACCCAAGAGAACTTAGACTGCCCAAGTACAAAGTGACAATCCGGAAGTCCACACTGACAGCTGCCAACCCGAGAGAGAGACCACACTGGCAGGCTAAGGAGCAAAGGAACAAAAGGTACAGGCAAACATACAAATCAAGGGCCAGAACTAAAATAAGGGCAAATAATAAACTGAAGGATAAATACAGATAATACCAAATAACCAGAAATGCAAAATACAACAAATAAACAAATGCGGGGAAAACAACAACAACAACAACAACAACAACAACAACAACTACAACAAGTAGCTGAGCATGATAGTTTCCTCCTGCTCAGCTCATGACACAGTGATGTGTTCACCAGACAAACTAGCATGGTTTTCGGGACATGTCTGTTTTTGCAGAAGTATGTGTTGTGGACATATCTGTTTTTGTGGCAAGAAGTTCTCAAAAATTGCCAAAAAATAACAATGACTTGATATTCAATTTTTGGCTTTATTATGTTTGAGATACTCATATTTCAAGTGACCATGTTTTAGAAGCTGAATTGGAAATACTAAGATGTATAAATCAACCCTTCAGCTCCTCTGAGTGGGCAGGGTCTGTCTTGTCCAGGGCTTCAGTGGCTGGCCTCCTCTGGCCCTCCCCTCTGGGCCAGGTGTCTGGCTGTCCTGGGGCTTGGTGGCTTCGGGGCATATCCTTTCAGTTCCCTCCAACATTCCTCTCTGTCAGGTCCAGAATAAATAAAACAACTTAAATACAGTATTAAAGTTATTATGCAGCAAGAGGAGTCTATAAATGCTATGTATATACAGCATATAACAAATATGAGCAAATCTCCTTTTGGCAAAGTAAATCTCTTTGGCACAATAATGGAAGCAGATTTCTGTTCTGCTTGCCAAGCTGCTGGACAGAACAGGGTAGAAAAAAAATCAAATCCAGAAATATAGCCTTCCAAAAATGATATAATTGCAATGAATAAAAATATCTATAAGCATGTAAGAATAACATCATTTTTATTGATGTAATTTCATTAACAAGCAACGAAAAATAATATTTTTCATAATCTGGCAATGCCCCGCCCCACTGCAGAATATGTGGTATTGCCTTTCCTTTCCCACAGCTCAGCGAGTGCCGTCCCCTGTCAGACAGCTCATCTAACGGACTAGAGCAGGGGTCGGCAACCCGCGGCTCTGGAGCCACATGCGGCTCTTTCATCCCTCTGCTGCGGCTCCCTGTGGCTTTGGAAAATAAATAATGAGTATTTAATTAAAATGTATTTTATTTTAGTTCATTAGTTTTTAAAATGTAATTCTAAATTTGAAGATTATGGTGATCTTGTAAAATCTAAAAAAAAACATGTTAAAGTTTAATCACCGTCAGCGAAAATCAACATGATTACATAAGCGCTTGGCGCTTCCCCGGAAGTCGTCTCCCGCTATAACCCGGATGTGTTGTGTTCAAGCTACTGCTGTATTGCAGTAGCTTGACAGCCCTGCGATTGGATAGTTGCAAACAATTGGACCAATCAAATGGCTCGTTGTATGCTTTTCAAAGATTCATGGCAGCGTGTTCTCAGGGATGTGATTTTCTGCTAATTCGCCGAATTCCGCTTTATTTTATCTTCCAGGAAGATAAAGTACGTTAAGTACGTTAGCGGCTTGTGGTCCACGAACGCAGTGAAGCTGCACCCTTTCAGGCAGGACTGGAAGTGGCGTATGGCCACTTCCGGTAATGGGTATGGCCAGGTGGAGAGTCATTAACTCTCTGTTACTGGCGGCGTACAACGGCTGTATGAGCTGGGCTGGCGCGAGGGAGGAAACGGTAATAAAAGTGTCATGTGGTGATCCTCGCGGATCACCAAGAGACGCCACAGAGTTCACCAGAGAGTTTGGCTGAGATGTTATTTATTTTCAGACGTGACAAAACACAACTATGAACCCATAAGGGCAAACAAACACATGACTTAGACTTGGGCTCGTAGGGCTAACCCAGCCGCTACGAGCTAACTGTGACATAACTAAGATGACAGACCTGACATGAAGGTCTGCGGCACTCACAGGTATGACGAGGCGCAGACCCAGGGCTTGGCAGGATGAAGCCACTCAGACGTAACGCTGACCAATGTCGACTAATAATCCTGCGTCTTACCGCCGTCAGTGCTGGGCTTAAAAGGGCGAAGCACTAACGATGGTAATGACAATCAGCTGACCGGCCGTTGACAGGCGGAAGCCCCACCGAGCACTTTCACAATAAGAGCCCGGTGAGGCCAGAATACAGCCCGCAGCTGTCAAGGCCGGCAGCGAGAAATAACTTAGCCCGAGCGCGATCAGAACCGGCGCTCGGGTCATAACAAAAAGTTAACCATCCCCTTTTATGATTCCAAACAGTTTGAAATTGACAGTGCACAGTGGACATTGACTCATAACTTTTGAATATTTCTAAGACTTGGCTACATCAGTGATTGTGCAAAATGAACTGCTCAAGTCTCAATGGAGATTGAAACTGGTGATCTGAAATGAATGCTGAAATTATAAAAAGTAATGGTATGTTGGAATTTTATTTCTATTATGGAACAGATAAAATTAACTGATTTTGATTTGATCAAGTGTTAAAGCATGTGATGGATAATGCTTGTTGGAATATTTTAGGAATGCTATCTTCTTGGAACATAAGTCAATATTATACATTAATAAGCGGCATTCAGCTGTTTGTTTTATGTCATTTAAGCACAGTTCTGGTACTTAAAAATCATAAAAACCAAGGAGCTTCGGGGGGCTTTGCCCCCCTTGACCCCCCACCCCCACCCCAGCGGGGCTCTGCCCCGGACCCCGCTGGGGGACTATGTCCCCCAGACGCCCTGCTGAATTTTCAGATAATTTCCCCAACCCCAAATCACATTGCTGGTTTGTGTTGGAATTCTGAGCTTTCGGTATTGTTTTCAGTGGAATTATGAGATTTTTATCGAAGGATCAGGAGTCATCAGTGCTAGAAATAGCACTCTCCTTTCAACCCAATGTCAACCTTCAACCCAATGTCTTTTTTTTTCTTCGGAGTTCAAAATGTTTTTGTTGCATGCAGAAATGTAATTTTGTTTTCTCTGCAGGAATTCCCTGATTTCATAAATGCAACACATTATAGTTTGTTTATACATAGCATAAAGGGAAAAAAAAAGTTATATGCAGTGTTATTTCATTTTAAGTGTCAAAAGGGTTTTTGTGACTCCCAGTGTTTTCTTTTCTGTGGGAAACGGGTCCAAATGGCTCTTTGAGTGGTAAAGGTTGCTGACCCCTGGACTAGAGGGAACACGGCTTACATTTTGACAGTGAACAGAGGTGCCATATTAGGACTGAATATAGTCATATTGTCAGCTCCTGCAGCACTGTGATACAATACAACAAACCAAAAAATGGTTCATTGTATTTATTGTAATCATACAAGTAAACTATGCATATAGAATCCATCCATCCATCCATCTTCTTCCGCTTTTCCGGAGGTCTGGGTCGCAGAGGCAGCAGTTCAAGCAGAGAAGCCCAGACTTTTCCCAGCCACCTGCTCCAGCTCTTCAGAGAGGATGTTATGAACCCAAATTTTAATGAGAATATGTCGAATTTAAAGTTGATTTTATGCTTTTTGTTGTATCCAGCTGCAGAAGTTTACCGACCAGAATGCTGGTCTAATTATTATGTTTCTAAGTGCATAACATGCAGATATGATTTACTTCCTTTGCTGTGTTTGGAGACGTTTCAGTAAGAATATGTTGTAGATGCTTAATAATGTATGTGAAAATTTCTGGTGAATGTTACCAGAACCGTATGACTGTGTTGAATGAATAAACATCACAATAGAAAAGTATATGAACTGAAAATATTCTTTTTAACCTTTCCATCAAGTTCTCAAATACTTAAGTGTAATGTAGTGTAAGGCAGGAGGCAGAGCTGGAGGTGGCGGAGTTGAAGATGCTAAGATTCTTTTTTGGAGAATCTTAGCATGTATCAGAATGTGCAGAGAAAGGATTGGGGATAAACTGGAGGGAAAGGGGAAGACCATAGAAAAGACTGAAGGATGTTGCGACGGAGGAGATTGAGACGGTTGGTGTTACAGAGAAGATGCAACAGTGAGATGGAGGCAGGTGACCCGCTGTAGCAACCCCTAAAGGGGCAGCTGAAAGAGGGAGAAGATGTGTGCTGCACCGATGGAAGCGGTGTTTCCTTAAATGGGCTACACTGTGGTGACTGCATTCAGATATGACCGAAGTCTTCTGAGATTCTCCAGAACTTTGTCGTTAATTAGTTCTAACTAACACAGTCCAAGGTTGATGTTTTGGGAAACAGTGACAAGTCAGATTTTGGTTGGCAGAATGATGCATCATGCCGTGGTAGTTCAGGGCTAACCTCCATCATAGTTTGGGAAACACACCGCTGGAAACTGGAGGTTCAAGGTTGCTGCCCAGTGCAGTCATTTTCAAACAGCAAAGAAATCATTTATGCTCAGCAAACTAAAGATTTTTTTATTATTATTTTAAATTGCACTTTTAAAAAGTACATCAAATCTGGAATTTTGAAAATAAATATATTTTCTACTGTCACCTTCTTTAACATCAGTTTGTAAGATTATCATTTTGTCAAGTGAATTAATTGAACAGGTGTGTAGTGGTAATAGTGGTGGATTAAGTGGGACTCAGAGATCTGAGCTGATCTTGAGTTGCTTTGCCAGAGCTGCAAAGCAACTTTTGACCGGCGCTCATACAGTGACAAGAGTGAAAATGTATTGGGATTGAATTTTTATGAGATCCGTTACAGCAGTGCAATTACTGTGTTTGTTTTTTGCTCCAGCACAACTGCACGGGAATAGTTTGACTGAAAAGGCTCAACGGCAGAGGTTAAGTGACCCTGTAACACAACAGCAAGCTAGAGTGAAATCTACTCTGGCTCTGGTTGGAAGAAAATTTATATGACATGTTAATTATTAAATCAAAAAACTACACTTCTCCTCAGAATTAAACCTTCCTAACATTGCACACCTACCATACATTGTAGGGACACTTTTGTGGGTGAAAAAGTAAGAAATGTTATTTTGTTTTCTTCTTTTGATTTTTATGTAAACATATTGTATTTACTAAAGGGAACAACAGCAATAAAATACAAAGAGTTTACCTTCAGACATAAAAGCTGACATTTTTTTATACATTACTGTATAATATATTATTTATGTGCCTTCTGGCTTATGAAGGTTTAAAACCAAGCCAAAAACAAAACAAAACAGTATTAATAATAAATCTCAACAGCTTTTATGTGATTTTTTTTTTATTACAGTGACAAAACTAGAAAAGCACTTGGAGAGCGCAGACCTCCGCCAAGCGCCACAGTTCCACCCCCATACAGTTTTTGTGTGTCCGTTTTCAGATTCCTTGACCATGAAAACATATGACTAGCAATTGAATTCACAATGATAGGATTAGTTGTTCAGTAGTAAAAGCATTACCTCCTTGGCGGAGGTAATAAACTGAAGTGTTGGTGTTGTGTCCATCTCCTCCATCTCCAACCTCCCAGGCTGCGGGCGTTGCAATTCATCGCACAACCGCGTACAACCCACAGGCCAATGGGTTATGCGAGCGTTTTCATAGATCACTGAAAGCAGCACTCAGGGCTTCACTGACGGATGCAAATTGGGTAGACAGGTTGCCGTGGGTTATATATTGGGGTTGCGCTCCGCGGCAAAAGAGGATTTGGAAGCTTCCCCGGCAGAGAGCTTGTTTTTGCGCAACCACTATGGCTGCCCAGGGAATTTCTGCCAAATAATCCGGTGCCGGACAGCTGCCCGTCTCAGCTTTTGCAGCGTAGCACAAACACAGGCACGCTGCCGGGCCCTGCCCACCACTGTTTTCCGCGTACTTTTGTGCCTAAAACTTTGAAGAACGCGGAGTTTGTGTTCATCAGACACGACGACCAGCGCCCTCCATTGTGCCTGCACACATGTTGAAAATGGTTGTATCTCACAATGTTAAAGAATCCTTTAAAAAATTCCTGTATCCAGACGGTGATCCGGATCATCCCCCAAATTTAATCAATTTTTCCTTGTACCATTTCCAACAACGCCTGAAAGTTTCATCGAAATCCGTCCAAAACTTTTTGAGTTATCTTGCTAACCAACAGACAGACAAACAGACAGACAGACAAACAGACAGACAGACAAACAGACAAACGCTGGCAAAAACATAACCTCCTGGCCTACACCTGGCGGAGGTAATAAAAACTGGTGTCCCTTTTTACACATGGCTTAACAGTTTTGTCAAAAATTCAGCACCGAGTCTAATCCAGGTCCAATCCATTCCAACTTTATTCATAAAGCACTTCAAAAAAAAAAAAAAAACAACCACAGCTGACACAGCGTGCTGTACATAAAGACGTAAGACACAAGCTCAGTGGAGACCCTCATGCAAGATGCTGCCTGGCCCATCTGCATGGGTGTTGGTCATGTGGGTCACTCTAGCTTGGGTGGGTGGGGGCTTTATGCCACTGCCTACAGCTGTGGTGTGGGCCCCGGCCTGTCCAGGTTGGGGGGGCCTCTGTGGCACGCTTTGTGGTTATGGGCTGTGTGGTCTCCCAGCGTGGGGGGCTCCACAGGATGGTTGCTGCTTCACATGGTGCCTCAGTGCCTAGCAATGTCTGTTTTATTTTATATGTGTGTAAGAGAAGTAAGGGGTGGTGTATGTGCCTGTGGGTGTGCGTGCTTTGTGGATATGTTTATGGGAGGGTTGGACGGGGTGGGGACGTATCATGTAAATATATGTAACTAAATGTGTCTACTGTTTTTATTTATGTAAAGCACTTTGTGCACCATATAATGTTTGAAAAGTATGATTCAAATAAAGTTGGATTGATTGATTGATAAGAATCAAAATACAACAAAAAAATACAATGCAGCACAAATAAATAGTAATCATAGAATAAAAGCAACAAAACAAATAAAATCAATGTCTCAAACTGGGTCAACTCCACAGAGTACACTGGAGCGTACTCTGTGAACCACATGGGGTGGACATAGACAATATGACCAACTGCATCACAGAATACATCAGATCCTGTGAAGACATGACCATGCCAGCTCAGACTGTACACTGCTTCTCCAACAACAGACCATGGGTCACCAGTGACCTGAAAGCACTTCTGAACAAAAAGAGGAGAGCTTTCAGGGCTGGAGACAAGGAGAAGCTGAGGGGAGTGCAGCATGAGCTGAGAGAGATGCTGAGGAGGTGCAAGGACAATGATGGGAGGAAGTTGGAAGATAAACTCAGGCAAAACAACACTAAAGATGTGTGGGAGGGAATGAAACAAATAACTGGGTGCAAGGGGAGAGTCAAGCAGCCATCTGGGAGCCAGGAGAGAGCTGAGGAACTGAATCTGTTTTTTAATAGGTTCAACTCACAGTCTGTCACCCGAGCAACACAACCAGACCCCCAAGCACCCCTCCCTACCCACGCTCCCGTGCAGAACCTCTCTCCATCTCCCCCCTCCTCCTCCCCAGGGGGCACCAGGACCCTCTCTCACTTCACGGTGACTACAGATCAGGTGGAGAAACAGCTGAAGAGACTCTGTCAACGGAAGGCTTCAGGCCCTGACGGCATCTCCGCAAGGACCCTAAGGACCTGTGCCAACCAACTAGCTCCGGTACTGAAACACCTGTACAACCTGAGCCTGAGTCTGGAGGGAGTACCGGTGCTGTGGAAGACATCCTGCCTGGTTCCTGTCCCCAAGAAGTCATCTCCATTGCATTTGAATGACTACCGACCAGTTGCCCTCACATCTCATGTGATGAAGGTCCTGAAGAGACTGGTCTTAGCCCACCTGAGGCCGCAGGTGAAGACGTGGCTGGACCCTCTGCAGTTTGCATATCAGCCCCATTTAGGAGTTGAAAATGCTCTACCTCTGCTCTACCTGCTGCAACAAGCACATCTGCACCTGGATGGTGGAGGAGATACTGTGAGAATCACTTTTTTTTATTTCTCCAGTGCCTTTAACACCATCCAGCCACTGCTGCTGGGCAAGAAGCTGCGGGTGATGGGTTTGACAGCTCTGTGATCTCCTGAATTACCGACTACCTGACAGGCAGACCACAGTTTGTCAGACTGGGCAATGTCTTGTCTGGTGTGGTGGCTAGTGATACGGGAGCGCCACAGGGGACTGTGCTCTCTCCTTTTCTTTTTACCTTATACACCACTGACTTTCAGTACAACACTGAGTCATGCCACCTGCAAAAATTCTCTGATGACTCAGCCATTGTGGGGTGTATAAGAGGAGGAGAGGAGGGGGAGTACAGGGCACTGGTAGACAGATTTGTGGAGTGGACGGAGCAGAATCACCTGAGGTTGAATGTCAGCAAGACCAGGGAGATGATGATTGACTTCAGGAAGAGGAAGGCTCCTTTTCAGCCACTGCAGATTAGGGGGGAGGATGTGGGAGTGGTTGAGGACTACAAATATCTGGGTGTCAGGATCAGCAGCGGGTTGGACTGGAGATCCACCACTAATGCTGCGCACAAGAAGGGGATGAGCAGACTCTACTTCCTGAGAAAGCTGAGATCCTTCACGTGTGCAGCAGGATGCTGGAGCTTTTCTACCAGACTGTTGTTGTCAGCGCCATCTTCTTTGTTGCTGTCTGTTGGGGTAGCAGTATCAGGACCAGAGATACCAACAGACTTGACAAGATCATCAAGAGGGCTGGCTCTGTAATTGGTCTCAGACCGGAGACCTTTGAGATAGTGGTGGAGAGGAGAACACTAAATAAACTGTGATCTATCATGGATGATCCTGATCACCCCCCCATCATGGACAATCCTGATCACCCCCTCCACCACACACTAGATAGACAGCGAAGCACTTTCTCCAGTAGACTACTACAGCTTCGCTGTCGAACGGACAGGTACAGGAAATCTTTCCTGCCACATGCAATTTCACTGTACAATAACTCACTATGATGTTGTTTTCTGGTCATAGCTATGCTGCCACACTGCATCTTACAGACTTACAGACTAACTGGTACATCACTTTTCACTCTGCTCCTGATAGTCCTTCTTTGTGCAATGGGATGATTCATGTGTTTATACGGGTCATCATATATTAAGCTATGATGTATATAGGTTTTATAGTCGTGTTAGTTTTTACTTTCTATGGGTAATCCCTTTGTCTGTCATGTGTGTGTTTCTGTTGTTTGGCTGTCAACTGTCATGCTGCTGTTACACTGTAATTTCCCAGTTTGGGATCAATAAAGTTCATCTATCTATCTATGTATCTATCTGTCTATCTAAAAGCCAAAGAACTTTTGGCTTAACTATAACTTTTGGGTTTTAAGATGCGTTTTAAAACTGGACAGTGAAGAGGCCTGTCTGATGAACAAAGGCAGATTATTCCACAGTTTAGGGGCAGCAACAGAAAAAGCTCTGTCCCCTCTGAGCTTCCTCTTCAAACTCAGTATCTCCAGGAGAAGCTGATCAGCTGACCTGAGAGACCGAGCAGCGGTGTAAGGATTAAAGAGGTCAGAGAGCTATGGTGGAGCAAGGCCATTTAATGATTCAAAAACAAATAAAATAATTTGAAAATGAACCCTAAAATGCACAGGAAGCTAGTGGAGGGAAACTAAAATTTGTGTAATGTGGTCCCTCTGATCTGTTCCAGTTAAAAGACGTGCAGCAACATTCTGAACCAACTGGAGACATGAGAGGGAAGACTGGCTGACTCCAAAATAAACTGTGTTACAGTAATTCAGCCGAGGTGTAATGAAGGCATGGATTACTGTTTCAAAGTGCTGCCTTAAAAGAATGGGTTTAACCTTTGCAGCTGCCTCAAATGAAAAAAAGCTGTACTTGACTACTGCACTAATTTGACAGTTTAAGCAAAGATCACTGTCCATCTTAAAACCCAGATTAGTAACAGTTTTCTTAACAAAGTGTACCAAGGGGCCCAAATCAACAGGGGAGACTCACAGGAGCCACTGGGTCCAAACACCATCAGAATCAGAATCAGAATCAGAATCAGCTTTATTGGCCAAGTATGCACAACACATACAAAGAATTTGACTTTGGCTAAAAACTTGCTCTCATTGTTCAGGTGGAGGATTTAAATAAGGATTCAATGACAACAGAGTATGTACAGTAAATTACAGTCTGTCCACGTTTCTATAAAAGGATGCAGATATATACAGGAATATATGCAGTTATTTACTCAGACTAACCACACTTTGCAGAAATGTATGAAAAAATATACAGTCACACAGTATATCAATGTGAACTCAGATTCAGTGATATAATGTGAATGAAGTAAAAAGCAGTGTGAGAGTTATGTGCAATGTAATAATGGATGAAAAGTCATGAGTACAGCAACAGGTAGGACTAGGTGAATGTTAGGAGTTCATCAGAGTGATGGCTTGAGGAAAGAAACTGTTCCTGTGATGGGTGGTTTTGACCTTCAGTGATCTGTAACGACGACCAGAAGATAGAAGTTCAAACAGTTTGTGGCTGGGGTGTGATGGGTCAGCACAGATGTTTCCCGCCCGTTTCCTGGTTATGGACCGATATAAGTTCTCAATGGAGGGTAGGTCGGTACCAATGATCCTCTCCGCAGACTTAATGATCCGCTGCAGTCTGGTCTTGTCCTGTTTAGTGGCAGATCCAAACCAGACAGTGATGGAAAAGCAGAGGACAGATTGGATGATGGCGGTGTAGAAGACAACCAGCAGCTCCTGAGGCAAATCAAACTTCTTGAGCTGACGCAGAAAAAAACACCTCTGCTGGGCCTTTTTCCGGACAGTGTCTATATGGGAGGAGCTGATCCTCTGGTGCAGCCAGAACCATCTTGAACTCAACCATCACTTCAGTCTTCTTTTCATTAAAATTTAAAAAAAGTTTAAAGCTATCCAAGCTTTAATGTCATCAAGACATGTAAGAAGTGATTTAATTGAGAAGGCCTCCTTCTGCTTTAATGGTACATCTGACTGTCATCAGCAAAACAGTGGAAGGAGATACCATGCTTTCAAAGGATTAAACCCAGTGGAAGTAAGTACAGGAGGAAAAGCAAGGGCACTAAAATTGAGCCCTGTGGGACTGCACATGGCAGGGAAGCCAAGGAAGAGTCAAAACCACCCAGACTTAAGGCGCTTTTCCATTAGCCCCAATTAGAAAACCCGACTCGACTCACTTCGATTCGGTTCTGCCTTGGTTGCTTTTCAACATTACTGCTGGCACACCTGCTGGCATACCTGCGGTGGGTGGGATTTCTTGAACAGCGAGGCGGCGTCACACTCTTGTGACGTGAAACACGCAACCGAATCCTCCACAACAAAGAAAATGGCTGATGACGAGGAGAGAAGGAAGGAGGAAGGAGAGAGGAATGACTGTGACATGAAACTGGTGAAATCTATGGTGCTGACTTGTGGTGCTCTGCATAATCTGTGTGAGAGTCATGGAAAGACGTATGACACTACATTGGATGATGCAGTAGATGAACCAGTGGTGGCAGCGATCCAGGGAGCAGAGGAGCAGGGTGCCGATATACGAGATGCTGTGATGCAGTACTTGTCTAGCAATAGGTAGAAATGTAATTTTGTCCACATTTGTGTGCATACATATTTCAAAAATGTTTTTTGTAAATAAAATGTTGTGCATGTTCCATCTACCTGTCCTCTGTTGTTCATAACGCTTATCTGTTAAGGTACGGGTAATTACATACCTGTCAAGGCATACCTCATGCCTCCCTTATTGGGGGGGGGGGGTTTCACACCTGTACTGAATACTTAAAAACTGTATTTATCGGCAGATGAAAGAAAACTGAAGGAAAAAAAAAAAAAAAACTAAACAAACAGCAACTGCAACATGAACTATTTCAAACATATTTATTCAAATGTGCACTTATATGGACACAATCTTGAGCCATAACTTTTTGGTAATGTGAAAATAATAAGCCAAGTAGCACAAAAAATAAATAAAATAAAAAATAAAAAAATAAAAAAAATAAATGATATTAATAATAAATAAATACAAATAAATAAAAACTATTTTTCAAATTTACATTAGCACAAGGTAGATTGCTTAATTTGAAAGTACACAATAAGAATTATTCTGAATATAGTTTTTAACTGTCAGCTAGATACTGTATATACACTTGGAATTAAAGAGTTTTTAATTGTCAGCTTTGTTACACTAATGCACTTGGATGAACTTGAAACAAGAAAATGTTCACTGATGCTGCTTGTTATAGTTCCAAGTAGCAGCCTTTGCTGACTAGCATTTCTGAAGTGGCAGATCAGATCAGGTGGCAGATCACTTCTGATCTGCCACCAATGGGGGTAGATTGTGCTCTGCCACAAAATGACAAACCATCACTTCTGCTAGTGATGCATTGGATTTGGAAGGCGTCGGTTCTCTCACTGGCTGAAAATGTTCATCCATCCATCGATATGTTTTCGATTTGGCTACACAGTTTTTGTGGCCCTGTGTAGCGAAGTGCGACTTCAGGTCGAAAATCCCCGATGCAGTCACTTTTATGCTCCTCCTACATGGAACACAGAAGGAGTGTGTAGGGCCCTCTGGAGAAGCCTTTATCCATCCAGCGATTCCTTTCTGTTCCGGAGCCGCAGGACAACCGAAGGTGAAAGGCCATCATCATAATGATCAGTCCACACCTCTCACTGTTGTGATAATTGCTCACGCTGAGCGCTCTGCCAGCCCCGTACGCTGTGGGGGTCACACACGACGTGTTCCTCCACACTCTCAATAATTTTTTTTCCCGTATACTTTTCTTTTTGGAGTACAGAAATGGCAATACGCCCGTATTTGCTAAAATTGCATTTTCCCTGTATTAAAATACGGCGAAACCGTATCTCTTGACAGGTATGTAATTACATGCAGAAACACCGCACAGGCCATCTTCACAAAAATCCAGCTTGACAAGTCACTTTTGCTTAGGTGGAAATGCAAATTGAACTATAAATCATGTGCTGATACATGTCATATTCCCATGTAAAGGTCTCTCACTTTTACTTACAAATTGATTTTTAATTTTTGGGAAAAGGAAATATAAATTTTGCACAACTTGATGGTAACAACAGTTGTGTGCCACAAAAACACAGTTGTGTCTCGTCCGATGTGTCTACTGTCATTAGTGCCAAATTTTTGCTAGATTCCTTCTTAATTTATTAAATTTTGACTGGTGATGCAACATTCCATTTACATGTACTTACCTTTATCAGTGTCTACTGTACAAGTTAAAGTACACCTGTACAACTGCTTATAACCTAAAAAAATGTACCCATTCGAGAGAAATGGATTCAGCATTGCAAATTTGTTTAAAATTAAAAAAAAAACTTACCGAGACATTACGTTTCGTTGTGTTGTTAAAAAGTATATTGTGGCACATATGTTGGTTACATATTCTCCACCAATGTATCGCTGTATGTTTATTGTGTGCTACACATCTCAAGGAACAAAAGGGACTGAGCCTCTGAGAGACAACGGAAGAGTGTGAGATTCGACCTTTGTTTCAGGGAGACGACCTGGGGAGATTTCCGGACCACCAGAGACTAAAGGACAATGATGTGAGATCAAAGGGGTTACTTTGTGATTAGGATTAAGTACCATGTGACTGTATGTTTGATTAAACACCATGTGACTGCTGTTTCATGTCCGGGGTACAAAACCCAGATGTGAGATGATACTTCCTTTTTTCTTGCTTTGAGATTGTTAGAGTATGTGATCTGTGAATAAAGCTGAATCTGAGGAATAAACTCAGTCTCATCCTTGAGCACATTCTCCACACTGGTGACCTTACGACGAAAAATAAGCAGAAATAATTCTCCCAAGCGGGGCTCGGCAGAAGCCAGCCTGATGGCTGCCTCCACACTCCGGCTGCCCGACTTTTGGCAGCATAGTCCGCGCTCCTGGTTTAGCGCAGTCGAGGCGCAGTTCAACCTCCGGAGAATCTCGAAGGACGACACGAAATTCTACCATGTGGTGGCGAAGCTGGACAGCCACACAGTCCAGAGGGTGGAAGACCTGGTCAATCACCCACCGGACAGCGACAAATACAGCGCATTGAAAGCTGCGCTTATCAGCCATGTCACCCCCTCGGCACAACAGCGAGCAGAGGGGCTCCTGGCGTTGACGGAGTCGGAGAACGACAGACCCGTAGACCTGATGGTGAAAATGCTGAGGCTGAAATACTCCGAGGACTGCGAATTTGTCTTCGCCCACCTTTTCCTCCGGACCTTGCCACCAGTGGTGAGAGTTAACCTGGCAGAATCACCCCGGTTGGCCAAGCGAGACTACCATGGGCTGAGCAAGGAAGTGCAGCGACTCGTCGACACCCACAAGTGGAGCGCAGTTTCGGCTGCAGCAGCGGAGCTAGGAGCGATGCCCGGAGATGGTATGGGGCCAGTGGTTGCAGCGCCAGACGCGCCGACGACGGCAGCAGCAAGGGCCAAGCGACACGGAGCGGATGACATCCTTTGCTTCTATCATCGCCGCTTTGCAGAGAGGGCACACAAGTGCCTCCCACCGTGCCACTTCAAACGTTCGGGAAACGCCAAGACCGAGGGTCGGTAGCGGCTGCGACCCTCGGGGAAGAGAACAAGCTGCTCTACCTGACGGATGCACGTTCGGGGAGACACTTCCTCGTGGACACAGGCTCACAGCTGAGCTTCATCAAGCCTTCCTACACGGACCGGCTGATGCCGTCCAAGGTTCCCCGGGTGTCAGTGTCAGCAGCGAACGGCTCAGCTATTAAGACCTTCGGTGAGAGGACTCTGCTTCTGTTTTTGCAGGGCCGTTCATTTGAGTGGACTTTTGTTGTAGCTGCAGTCAATTTCAACATGTTAGGGGCTGATTTCTTGTGCTCACATGGTTTATTGGTTGATCTTGCTAACAGACGTCTTTTCACTCTATTCCCTGCACAGCACGAGTGGCACCGCCAACTGCACAAGCTAACGTCACAGCTGCGGGTGGTAAGTTCCATGCACTCCTCACTCAGTTCCCAGCACTAACAGTCCCAACGTTTTCGGCGACAGTGGCCAAACATGGGGTGGAGCATTATATCACTACCACCGGGCCGCCCGTTTTTGCAAAAGCTCGGCGCCTGGACTCAGCTAAACTGACCATAGCGCACGAGGAGTTTGCCAACCTGGAAAAACTGGGCATCATCAGACGTTTGAAAAGCCCCTGGGCTTCACCATTGCACATGGTCCCAAAGAGTGATGGTTCGTGGCGACCTTGCAGTGATTTCCGCAGGTTGAATAACGCCACTGCACACGACCGCTACCCGATCCCACACATCCAAGATTTTTTGGTTCATTTAAGATAAGATAAGCCTTTATTAGTCCCACAACGGGGAAATTCCAGGATTGCAACAGCACAGGGATAGCAACACTCAGAGCAACAATCAGAAGGCAAGAAAAAAAACAAGCAAGCAAGAGCAGCCAATAAACATATGTACGTATTACTATAAAATATATATATATACACACACACACAGACACACAGTGCAGAGCACTGCAGCTTGATGGAATAAATATATGAACATATGAACACACAGTGCAGAGCATTGTAGCTAGATGGAATAAATATGTAAATATATAAACACCCACAGTACGGAGCATTGCAGCTAGGTGGAATAAATATGCAAGTATATAAACACACACAGTGCGGAGCAATGTAGCTAGATGGAATAATATGTAGATATATAAATATATAAACACACCCAGTGCTGAGCATTGTAGCTAGATGGAATAAATATGCAAATATATAAACACACACAGTGCAGAGCATTGTTGCTAGATGGAATGAGACAGCATAACCGTCTACTTAGTTATCCTACATGGTATGATTATGTGCCCATACATATTCTCACCCTCCATAGCGACCGGTATGTTCCTAGTTGTATGCCGGAGGGGACCATTGTGTAAGTCTATTGCATCTTTTGCATTCAAAAAACTATTAGTTTGTTACGTCTTTTTGCTATCTCTGCGAGCAGCCCTGCTTAGGTTGTACAGTCTGACAGCTGTTGGTAGGAAGGACCTACGAAACCTCTCGGTTGTGCACCTGGGATGATGTAGTCTGCTGCTAAATGAGCTCCTCAGTGCATTCAGTATGTCCTGCATAGGGTGGAACTCGGACTCCAGCAGAGATGACAGTTTAGCCACCGTCCTTCTCTCTCCTATCTCCTCCATCGGATCAAGGCGCTGCCCCAGGACAGAGCTAGCTTTCTTAATCAGTTTGTTCAGTCTCTTCCTATCGGCTGCAGTAATGCCACTGCCCCAGCAGACCACTCCAAAAGTGATGGCTGATGCCACCACCGTGTCATAGAATGACTTCAGCAGCGCCCCTTGTACACCAAAAGACCTGAGTCTCCTCAGCAGGAACAGCCTGCGCTGTCCCTTCTTGTAGAGTGCATCAGTATTGTGTGACCAGTCTAGTTTATTGTTCAGATGAATACCCAGGTACTTATAGGATGTCACCATCTCGATGTCTGTTCCCTGTATATTTACTGGTACTGTGAGGGGCTGCCCATGCCTGCGGCAGTCCACCACCAGCTCCTTAGTTTTCCTCGCGTTGATCTGGAGGCAGTTCCGATGGCACCAGTCCACGAAGTCCTGGATAAGCCCTCTGTACTCAGCTTCATCTCCATTGGAGATGAGGCCAACGATCGCAGAGTCATCAGAGAACTTCTGTAGATGGCAGTGTGTTGTGTTGTGTGAGAAGTCCGCAGTATAAAGAGTGAACAGGAAGGGAGCCAGCACCGTTCTCTGGGGGGCCCCCGTGCTACTGATGATCGTGTCGGACACACAGTCCCGGGTTCTCACAAACTGAGGCCGGTTCGTGAGGTAGTCCAGGATCCATGATGACAGGTGCTGGTCCACCCCTGCGCGCAGCAGCTTGTCCTTCAGGATCATCGGTTGGATGGTGTTGAAAGCACTGGAGAAGTCAAAGAACATGATCCTCACCATATTCCCGGGCTTCTCCAGGTGGGACAGAGAACGGTGAAGGAGGAAGATCACCGCATCCTCCACCCCAATGCCATGCTGGTAGGCGAACTGGAGTGGATCCATCGCTGGTTCCACCAGGGGGCGGAGGTGAGCAAGGAGCAGTCTCTCCAGGGTCTTCATCAAGTGGGACGTCAAGGCCACCGGTCTGTAGCTGTTCAGGTCTTTGGGGTGGGAAGTTTTTGGTACAGGTACCACACAAGATGTTTTCCACAGCTGTGGTACCCTCCCCAGTTTCAGGCTCATGTTGAAGATATACGTCACAATCCCACACAGCTGGTCTTCACAGGACTTGAGGAGCTTTGCGCTGATGCCGTCCGGTCCCGGCGCCTTCCTCGCCTTGATCTTCCTCAGCTCCGTCCTCACCTGGGTCCTGGTCAGGGTCAGGATGGGGGGCTGTGTGTTGGGAGTGGGGGGGTGTTGGTGGAGTGGGGAGTGGGCAGCAGGACTTGATTTCTTTAGAGGCAGCAGTGGTTGTTGTGCAGTCAGGGGGGAGGGCGGTTTGGCGGGGGTGCGCATTTTTTCTAAAATAGATTTAGTGCGCGGCTACCATCAGGTTCCAGTGCGCGGCCAGGACATACCAAAAACAGCGGTAATAACTCCTTTCGCACTTTTTGAGTTTTTGCCCATGCCTTTTGGACTCAAGGGGGCCGCGCAGACGTTCCAGCGCATGATGGACGCGGTGCTGCGCGACCTCCCTTTTGTGTTCGTCTACTTGGATGATATTTTAGTAGCCAACACGTCCGAAGACGAACATGAAAGCCACCTCATGGCAGTTTTCCGGAGGCTGGCAGAGCACGGGTTAATAATTAACCCAGCGAAGTGTCAGTTTGGGGTAGCGCAGATTGATTTTTTGGGACATCGTGTTTCGCCAGAAGGAGCGGTCCCTCTGCCCGAAAAAATGCGCTCAATAACAAATTTTCCCAAGCCTCAAACAGTCAAAGCGTTACAGGAGTTTTTGGGAATGGTTAATTTTTATAACTGTTTCCTCCCAAACGCAGCGCAGCTCATGCAACCATTGTACGCTGCACTAAAAAAACAAAAACCCACGAATAAAATCGAATGGTCTCCTGAGCGGGAGCGCGCATTCTCTCAAGTCAAAACAGCCCTGGCAAACGCGGCCTTTTTGGCACATCCAGTTCCAATGGCCCGCATGGACCTCACCACTGACGCGTCCGATTTAGCGGTAGGGGCGGTCGTTGAACAGTGGGTAGCGGGGACCTAGCAGCCGCTCGCGTTTTTCAGCAAAACCTTGCGCGATAGCGAGCGAAAATACAGCGCGTTCGACAGAGAGATGTTGGCCCTACACTTGGCCATCCGCCATTTCCAGTTCTGGCTGGAAGGGCGCCGTTTCACCGAGTTCGTGGACCACAAAGATTTCAGAACCTTGGTCAGGCCGGCAGCAAAGACAGCTGGCCGCGATATCAGAGTTCGCCACCGATATCCAACATGTCGCAGGTAAACATAATGTAGTGGCAGACTGCCTCTCACGTGCTGTGCCGGCGCCAGGCCCTGTGGGGGCAGACTCTGCAGCCATGGCCGTGGGCCAGGGTAGCGACGCGGAAGCGCGCGCGGCCCCGGTCCGCGTAGGGTTAGATTATGCAGCCATGGCCGCGGAGCAGGTTAGTGATGCGGACATGCGCGCGCTCCAGTCTGGACCAACAGGGTTAAGGCTGGAGGACAGGGTGCTGCAAATGGGTATGCCTCCTCTAGTCTGCGATGTCTCCACAGGACGGCCACGCCCCGTGGTACCAGCTGCGTGGCACCGCCGCGTTTTTGACTCGATACATTCTCTGGCGCACCCGGGGGTGCGCGCATCGGTCAAAATGGTGGGAGAGAAATTTGTATGGCCGGGGTTGCGCAAACAGGCCAAGGAATGGGCGACAGCCTGCGTAGCGTGTTAGCGAGCCAAAATACACAAACACACTAGAGCTCCTTTGGAGCCTTTTCACATTCCGGCTAAGCGCTTTGATCATGTGCATGTCGACTTGGTAGGCCCCCTTCCGTCGTCACAGGGGTACACACACCTTTTGACGATGGTGGACCGCACCACGCGTTGGCCGGAAGCGGTCCCTCTGGCATCAACCACAGCGGAGGAAGTGGTGCGCGCATTTTTAACAGCTTGGGTAGCGCATTTTGGATTTCCGTCGGACATAACGTCTGACAGAGGTCCTCAATTTGTTTCCGAACTCTGGTCATCGATGGCCCGCAGCCTAGGGGTAAAGATCCACCGCACCACCGTGTACAACCCCCAGGCTAACGGTTTATGCGAGCGTTTTCATAGGTCTTTGAAAGCGGCCGTCAGAGCATCGCTTACGGATACAAATTGGGTTGACAAACTACCATGGGTCTTATTGGGGTTGTGCTCTGTACCTAAGGAGGATTTGCAAGCCTCCCCAGCTGAGTTAGTTTTTGCATAGCCTCTCCGTCTGCCCAGGGAATTTCTCCCCGATACTCCTGCGCCAAATTGCCCCCCCACACAGCTGTTGCAGAGCGACACAGGATCAAACACACTTCCTGGCCCGGTTCATCACAGTTTCCCATGCGTTTTTGTGCCGAAGGCTTTAAAAAATGCGGAGTTTGTTTTTGTTAGACATGATGCTTATCTCCCCAACTTGCGCCCGCCTTACGATGGACCGTTCAAGGTGCTGGAAACAGGAGAGAAGCAGGAGAGAAGCAACAACGGTAGAAGATGGATGGATGGATGGATGGATGGATGGATGGATTTTTGACCCTGGTTTCCGCTGGACCTGTTTCAACAAAAACAAAAATCGTGGTTATTGTGCCTTACCGGCACTTGAACGTGATCCAGATGGAGCTGGTGATGTGGCTGACATCGGAGTCGATCCAGCTGGCGCTCCGGCAGACGCAGAGGCAGAGGCAGACGCAGGAGAGTCCGGTGTGTCCATGTCCACTGAGGTGGACCCCTGTGATATGAACTGTGATTCTAGAAAGAAAATGCACGCAATTTAAAACTTAACACCAAAGTGCAACATGTACACAACACTCTAAAGTTTTTAACCGGAATACAATAAACGTAATTCAGTGTTTTGTTCGCGCTAATACTTAACACAAAGCAAGCGTGAATCTGCAGTTGGCTGCAAAACAATAGGCAAGCCTCAGTAACAACAATTACCCACAATCTTTTTTTTTTTTTTTTTTTTTGTTACTTATTTGTACCCGTAGGTAGACTTGGTTTGCAGTTTGGTGACAAGCCACTGGCTGCTGGTCGCTGCGTGCGCGAGCGCCCTAAACCTACATGTTTTTGGTGTGCGGGAGGAAACCGGAGAAATCCCGGAGTAAACCCGCGCAACACGGGGAGAACATGCAAACTCCACACAGCTCACTGTTGGTCGGGGGCTGGGATCGAACCCACGATCTCATGATCCCCGCGGTCCCCCGGCCAAGGGTAAAACTGTGCTGCCACAGTGCTAAACCACTGCGCCACCGTGCAGCCAATCTAACAACCTTCCTATTTCTTAAAAACAGTGAACTTGGCACAGAAAGGATAAATTGGCGAAAAGACGCACAATATCAAAACAACACTCACCATCCACGGTTTCCAAGGCCGTGTTGAGCCCAATGTCTCTCAGCGAACCACTTCCACTCCTTCCGATTTGCTCCACTTCGAGCATTGTGGTCCTTCACTGCTCGGTAATCACTTTTCAGCTTTTTCAGCTTCTCCCGACACTGTTTGGCAGTACGGATGTGCCCTTGGGAACCCATCTGCTCGGACACCTGCTGGT
Source organism: Pholidichthys leucotaenia (assembly GCA_020510985.1). Lineage (NCBI taxonomy): Eukaryota > Metazoa > Chordata > Actinopteri > Cichliformes > Pholidichthyidae > Pholidichthys > Pholidichthys leucotaenia. Next base: position 230,194,172 of record CM035837.1, on the reverse strand, counting down.
ATATTTTTTCATTTCGAGTAGATCCGTCCAACTCGCGCTGGATGCGATCGTCAGCTAATATAGAAAGAAAATTGCGCACCTCCTCATTTGACCAGGGGATAGCCTTACGAGAAGACATCTTCAGAGTGTGAAAATACTGTATTAAAGGGGCGCACTGTGTTCACTGGCTGAACAACTACAAATGGCGGTGGTGTAGTAGATTCAGCAGAAAAAGTCGCTTTCGTGACCTTACGACCTGACCAATCAGTGGCGACCAGTCTGTTAAAGTCACATCACAGCCATACTCAGCCCTACTCATCTCGGTTAGACCCTGCCCTGGATCAGGTACTAAAATAGTGCCTGCTAACCGGTGCTGGGGCTAATGGAAAATGCTCAAACGCGGGCTGAGTGGTGCGGTGTAGGGCTAAGCGAGGCTAGTGGAAAAGGCCCTTTACTGTCAATGTTCTGTCTGCCAAATAGGACCTGAACCATTTCAATACAGTACCAGAAATCCCTACTAGATGCCGTAGATGGGATATTACAATGTCATGGTCCACTGTATCAAAGGTGGCAGTTAGGTCAAGCAGGGCATGAATCACAAAATCACCAGAGTCCAGTTCCAGGAAGATTTCGTTAAAGACCCTTAACAAAGCTAACCGTGTGCTATGGAGGGTTTTAAATCCAGACTGAAACACCTCCAGGACACCATTCTCATCCAACAAAGCCTTTAACTGAAGATAATTTTCTCCAATATTTTTGAGAGAAAAGGCAGCGTTGAAATAGGCCTAAAATTAGCTAACACAGTTTGATCAAGATCAGGTTTCTTTAGCAAAGGTTTCACTACTGCATACTTGAAATTTGCATGGACAACGTCAGAAGACAAACTATTGTTTGAAATGGGTAAAACCGACAGACCTATGCTAGATAAAACCTCTTTAAAAAAGTGAGGAGGGAGAGCATCACAAGGGGAAACTGAGGGCTTAATATGACCAACAACATCCTCTAATTGCAACAGGGCCACAGGCTCAAACTGATTGAAGACAGCAGAGCAAGGGACAGAGACAGAGGGGTCAGAGGCCGGAGCTGGGATGAGAGCCTGAATGGTGGTGACTTTTGCAATTAAAAAAAAATGCAAAAAGTCATTGCACTTTTCAGTGGATTCTTCTATCCCAACAGTCGATAAGGCATTAAGAACAGTGTCAGTGGTCTTGAATAACACACGTGAGTTATGATGATTGGACACAATAATAATGGACAAACGTTTCCTTTTAGCCTCTTTAACAGCACTCTGATCACAATGCCAGCAGTCCTTTAAAATTTGAAGAGATACCTGCAGCTTATTCTTCCTCCACCTCCCTTCTGACTGCCTGAGTCCTGTCATTAAACCATGGCTCGTGTTTAACTCTGGGCTGCTTAATTTTTAATGGAGCCACAGAGTCCAGGATGGTTTGGCAGGAGAAATAAAACCAGGAATTAAGCTCCTCCATATCAGAGAGAATGTCAGGGGGAACACAGAGCTGGGTAAAATAAGACGTAAACTGACCAGCAGTGGAGGGGTTAAAAATACGACAACACTGTGTAGGAGCACAGGTTTCAGCTTTGGTACAGAAGAAGGCAGCATCAAATATGATCACATTGTCACAGCTCTCCAAGTTAAACTCAGACAAACCATGAGAGAGGACAAGGTCTAATGTGTGTCCATGTTCATGTGTAGGTCCACCAGATAAAAACTGTTCCAGGTTAAAAGAATAAATTGTGGAGGAAAAATAAGTTCAGGCGAAGTACAACGAGCTGAGAGGTTGTTGAGTTTTATTTTCCTCCAACATCATGAGACACACTGAAGCGCCGTGCGCTGTGTTGTGCTGTGTGTGCTGTTGAGGCATGTATAGCAAGCTTTTTTATACATGTTATACAAAGAGAGAGAATGCATGGCACATTTGCATATTGATATACATATCAGTCAATACATATCAATCGTGTGACCAACTGGCACCCGGACTTACTCTCCTTAATCCGGGGATGTATAACAATAGTCCATTGTTCTGATTGTCTCCTAGGGGCTCTCTGTCTGTATGTAAATTGTCCCCTGCTTAGTGCAGGCTAGCTGAGTGTGAGGATTGAATGTCCATGTAGATTGTGGTGGATCACCACAGGGCTCCCCCCAGAACACTCAGCAGGGGTTGTGACCCACCCTCCCCCCGTCGTTTGGCCCCAGCTCTGGTAGAACTGTCGGAGGGCATGTCAGTCCGTGAGGGGGACGGGGGAGGGGTAGAAAAAAAAGTGTGCTCCGCTCTGCGTTCCAGCACGTTGAACGGCTGTGGATCGTGGGCGCACGGGCTGGTGCGTTTCGTGCGTAATGGAACAAGACGGCGAACGGACGGCTTTAGGGAGTGAGGTGCGGGAAAAGCGTAGTGGAGGAGGAGGGGGACGGGGGTGGGAGTAAGTGAGAGCCGGCCCAGGATGTCAAAGGTGTTTGGGCCGCGCAAAAATTTCGTGTGGTTCCACGATGGTGAGGGACTTTCCCGGTAAACCTGGCGGAGATCCACAGCGGCTGTGAAAAAAAACATTTTATCTGACTCCTCTCGCGGCTCGATCCAGCGAGGATGTGGGGAAGGCGAGCGGCCAAAATTCCCCAAGGATGTGTAGCAGCTGTGAAACAACTGCAGCTGTGTGAGGTGGTTTGGCTTTTAGGTGCGGGAAGCAGCCCTAAAGTCATCGGGGAAAGCAATCGGCTAAATTTCCCTTGTGCGCTGTGGCTGAGAAACCCATACAAAGTCCTGTGTGCGGGCTGCACATCTGGTCCAGGTGTGTGAGCAGCCCTGAAGGTTCCGAGGATGGCGATCGGCCGTGTTTCTCGGGCATGTGCAGCAGCGGAGGACGATGTATCAGTCTGTGGAGCCGGTTCGTTTCTGTGTGTGGTGCGCGCTTGGCGCCGTGACCACATAACTGGCAGTTGCGCTGTCCTCGTAATCCTGCGGTGTGCGTGCGGGGCCTCTGTGCACGGGAAGTCCGCTGTCCGGAGTTTAGTCAGAGTCGAGGAGCTCGGTGGAAATCAACACAGTCGGCGTCGATGACTGTCCCCATTCAGGCTGCTTCCTTCGTTCGCTCGTGTCTTTCATGGTGCGTTTTGATCCCAGCGCTGTGCTCCGGATCACACGCTCCGGTGAGGATGAAGTGGTTGCAGGCATTCTCTGGTCCTCTGTGTCCAAAGTGTAGTGAGAGGGAGCAGACAGTCATTCTCTCTCATCATGTCACCAGCGTGGAGGGAAGAGATCAGGCGAGGGTTGCACCATGGCGCGTGCTGGGGCTTTCCCGGTCGGGGTCATCTCCAGGGTGTTTGCCTCATGTTCCATTCTTCATCAAGGGTCACCAGTGTGGAGGAAAAATAAGTTCAGGTAAGGTACGACGAGCTGAGAGGTTGCAGAGTTTTATTTTCCTCCAACATCATGAGACACACTGTAGCACTGTGCACTGTGTTGTGCTGTGTGTGCTATTGAGGCATGTATAGCAAGCTCTTTTATACATGTTATACAAAGAGAGAGAATGCATGGCACATTTGCATATTGATATACATATCAGTCAATATACATCAATTGCGTGACCAACTGGCGCCCGGACTTCCTCTCCTTAATCCGGGGATGTATAACAATAGTCCATTGTTCTGATTGTCTCCTAGGGGCTCTCTGTCCATATGCAAATTGTCCCCTGCTTAGTGCAGGCTAGCTGAGTGTGAGGATTGAATGTCCATGTAGATTGTGGCGGGTCACCACAAAATAAGGTTTAAAATGTCATTCACCAGTGGCTTATTTGGACAGCGCACATGGGTATTAAAATATCCAACAGTAAGGACTCAGTCAAACTTAGGCATAATTTCAGCAAGAAAATCGGCAAAGTCATTCACAAAATCCTTATTGTATTTGGGGGGTTGGTAGATGGCAGTGCACGGCACCTGGTCAGAGTGGCCCACCTCAAATAAAGTCATTTCAAAACTGGCAAAGGAAGAGGATAAAAATCACTGCTTACCTTTAAAATCATTTTTTATAAATAGTCACTGTTCCTCCTCCTCAATCCCACGTCCACGAGGAGTTAAAATAAGAGCAACCAGCTGGTAAAAGTTCAGAAAAAAAAAATGCTACAGTCACTAACACTCAACCAGGTCTCATATATACAGAGGAAATCCAGACCACGGAAGATAAAGAAATCCCTGAGAATGAAAGTTTTATTTACCAGTGATCTGGTGTCTAAGATAAGATAAGATAAAATAAGATAATTCTTTATTGAGCCCCATGGGGGGAAATTCAGGCGTTATAGCAGCAGGAAGTCAGGAAAATAACAGAATAAAACAGAAAAAAGTAGAGTCCTGAGGTATGTGTAAGACTCCACTTTCTCAATAGCTTGTCCTTTTGTAACAATAGAGTCCGGTGTATTGGCAAGGTTTTCTAAAATCGATGGTCATGTCTTTGGTTTCTGATGTGTGTAGTTTGTAGATGTGAGTCCTCACACCACTTGACAAAGCTGTCTCCAAGAGTGCCACAACTATTGTATTTTCCCTAGAGCAGGCAACCCCTCCATGGATCACCATCTTATCGTGGTGGAGGGATTTGGGTGCCCATATGATCCCAGGAGCTATATTGTTGGGAGCAACTTACTCATGGTAGGGTCTCCAAAGGTAAACTGGTCCGGGGTGAAGGGCCAAACTAATAGCGGTCCAGTGGATCTTCAAGAAAAACGTTACATCAAGTACCAAGTGTACACGGGTCTGCCCTCCAGTGGGCTCACCACTTACAGCAGGGATCACGGGGATCATGGTGCTATGTGAACCGGGCGGAAGTCTGGGCTACTCTGCCTCGTCTGATTGCCCCGCCACCCAGATTTCCGGATAAGCGGTAGAAGATGGGTGGAAGGATGGATGGATAGATCACACAGAAATGACAAAGGTAGGAGCACACACCCTTGATGTGAGCCAATAGAGAAGCACACCTTGTCAAATAAGAATCCATTATCTCTGACCCCCCGCGTCCTATTTGTTGAAAAGTCCAAAATCCAGCCTGTTAGGACAGCGGAGGCGGTGGCTTTGCTGAACAGTGCTTTTATTATCATAAAGCTAGTAGCACATGGAACATACATAATAGCTGTTATGCTAGCTATACAGGAGTACAGACTGTTCTGTTATTGAAGGCGGAGCACCAAAGAGGCCCTCTCACACCATCAGTCCCCTAATATAGGCACAGCATAATGATGTCATCCATACCTGTACCATCACATCCATGCTGCTCATTGCTGAAATATCTAACATTCAGCTCCACCCTGGGAAAGCCAGAAACATTATTAACATCAAGGCAGGCATATGAACTCACAACAATTTAAACCTGAATCTGGGCCACCGCGTGGACTGCCGATAGACCCTGCATAAATGAATGGGTTATTCTGTCACTGTAGTCAACCGTGCTCTGTCTAAACATTTTAAAACAGAGTCATCGTGAGTGTTAAACTTTAGGGGCTTCAGGTGAGCCTGCAGTGGGCCCGCCCCTGGAGGTGCCAGCTGCAGTGGACCTGGGTGTGCTCCCTCATCGGCAAAGTCCCAGTCCGGGTCCCACACTGGCTGGGTCTGCTTCAGCATTGCGGCTTGGTCTGGGGCAGCTGCTCTTACCTTTCGCAGATGGCTGGCATGCCATCTCAAATCACTGGCCATCTGGAAGGTGGCTGGCCCCAACAGTGTGGTGATCTGCATCGATGGTGACAGGATCATCTGCAGGTCATCTGGGCATTCGGATCTGCATACCTGAACCCAATCAAACACTGTGAGCGGCAATCTGTTTGGCTGCACTCGGCATTGCTGCTCTCTCATCCCAGATGCTGGTTGCTGTTGTGGTGGTGTGTCATTCATGCCGGCAGCAGGACGCGCTCTGGATTGGCATTGCTCTGCTGGGTCCTGCACGGCCACAAACTTTCTCTCCTGCTAGGCTGCAGCGGCTCCCTGAGGCTGATGCCAGGTGAGCATCAGAGGCGAGTCCGCTTTGTGCTGTCTCTCCTGTGATGAGATGGCAGCTTGAGAACACTTGTTCTGTGTGAGGACAAGCTCCGGGTCCCATGTGGCTGCGATCTGGGGTTCCTGTGGCTGCTCCGGTTCTACTGGGTTCTGCTTGGCGTGCAGTGGAAGCCAGGGAGTGGCTGTGTCCACGTCTGAGTGTAGCGGACTCGAGCCGTTGTTGGCCAAACTGAGTTTACCGCTTGGTCGGCATGCTGTGGTGCATGCTGTGGTGCCCTGCTGACCCGAAGCATCTACCTCGGGGCCCCCCTGAGAAGATGTGGGGTCAACGGGCTCAACAACCAGGGCAACCGTCTGGACCAGCAGAGCTGACTGTGGGGAGCATGGGCCGGGGCCCGTTAGCTGCAATACTACCTGGGCCATTATCTCTAGCTGGGATGCTAATTCTATCACTTCCGTCTCTGACAGGATACCCAGCGCCATCAGCACCGACTCCCATAGTATTTCCACCAAGTCTTCCACTGGCAGGTCATCCAACTCTATCTGCAATAAGTCCCGTATCGCCGAATCTGCACTGTACGTCTTCAACTGTTCTCGCAACAACCTGTCTTCCAAACTCACACATGTTAGCCAAACAGCAGAGGGCAGCTACGTACTGTAGGACCGACTCATCTGATCGCTGTCGACACTGGCAAAACACAAATCTTTGGGCCATTACGTTCTGTGGAGTAGTTAAATGTCTGGTTAACCAGGCAGCACAGTTGTAGTAGGTGTCCACAGGTCCCAGTGATTCCAACACATGCTGTCCCCCGAAGCCAAGGCTATGAAGTAGTAAAGCATGTAGACGATGCCTGCTAATGTTAGCTAGGTCCGTAGGAGACACATACGTCTGAAATGACTCAAATCAACGAGGCCATAGGATGTGCGACTCACCTGGGGTCTCCAGGAACGATGTGTGTGTGTGCATGCGTGTGTGTGGGGGGGGAGGGGGTGTGGGGGCAAGCAGGCTTCCATGTCACTGTTATAAAGGTTTAATCTCATCGAAATTATTATGTCTGAAAGTTAGGACAATGGAGGCATTGGCTGCACTGAACAGTGGTTTTATTATCAGAAAGCTAGTAGCACATGGAACACAGAGAATAGATGTTTTGCTAGCTACACATGAGTACAGGTTGTTCTTTTATTGGACGCAGAGTGCCAAAGAGGCTGTCTCCCACCATCAGTCCCCTAATATAGGCACGGTGTGATGACGTCATCTGTGCCTGCACCATCATGTCTGTGCTGCTCATTATTAATATGGGAATGTCAAACACAGCCCACATGGTTGTTGCTTAAGTTAAAATGTTCTAAAAGTCATTCATTCATACTCAACTGCTTAATCCTTTTTTATCACGGGGGGGGGGGGGCTGGAGCCTATTCCAATGTCTTTTGGCAAGAGGCAGGGTACACCCTGAGGTACACCGACAGACAACCATTGACTCTCACATTCATACCTAAGGACAATTTGGAATCCCCAGTTGGTGCCAATTAACCTAACCTGCATGTCTTTGGCCTGTGGGAGGAAACCAGAGTACCCGGAGTAAATCCACACAGACACGGGGAGAACATACAAACTACACACAGGAGGGTCACCGATGGTAAAGGGTGGGATTGAACTCATTGAACCTCCCTGCAGTGCTGCCACAGTGTGAATCACTGCTCTATCCGTTCCACAAGTCTCTGAGTTAAAATGTGGTTAAAATGTGTTAAAACCAGAAAAAAAAGAATAACACACAACCTGGTTTTGAATCTTCACATGAAGAAGAATTATTATTTTAACAACCATTAGACAAAAGGGAAAATAATCAAAGAAATACATCTAAGTAGATGAAAATTCAATTCAGTTCAGCTTTATTTATATAGCGCCACATCACAACAAAAGTCATCTCATAGCGCTATCAAATGCAGGGACAACCCCACAATTTCAGACAGACCCAGCAATCAGATGATCCCCTGTGAGCAAGCACTTAGCGACAGTGGAGGGGAAAAACTCCCATTTAACAGGAAGAAACCTCTGGCAGAACCAGGCTCAGGGAGGGGCAGTCATCTGCTGAGACTGGCTGGGGGTGAGGGGGTAGAGAGGACAAAGAGAACAGACATAAAGAACATGAACAGTGAGAAGCCAAGTACAATATTGGAGGTCAACCAGCAGTCTGAATCTATTAACAGTAGAACAAAAGGGGGGTTAAGAAAATCAAGATCCCTCCCTAATCGTAGGCTATATTGAAAAGGAAGGATTTTACCCTGTTCTTAAAAACAGAGATCAAGTCTGACTCCCAGACCCAGAGTGGTAACTGGTTCCACAGAGAAGGAGCTTGATAGCAGAAGGCTCTGCCTCCCATTGTACTTTTGGAGATTCTGGGTATTACAAATAATCCAGCATTTTGGGAGTGTAGTGCTCTGTTAGGATGATAGGGGCCTGATTATTAAGAGCTTTGAAAGTGAAAAGAAGGATTTTAAACTTAATTCTAAACTCTATGAGAAGCCAGTGAAGGGAGGCCAGAACGGGAAATTTAAACAAATTTAATATGTGAGTTAAAGAACAGATCTTGATCAAAAATAACTCCAAGGGTCCTCACAGAACTATTCAGAGTGAGAGTAGCCGATCCAAATTAAGATTATGATTTGGAAAGGAATTTCTAAGGTTTTTTGGACCAAGAAGAATGACTTGAGTCCTATCTGAGTTTAATAGCAGAAAATTACAAGTCATCCAGGCTTTGATTTCCTTAAGACAGGAATCTAACTTAGCTAATTGATTACAATCATCGGGCTTCATTGACAGGTATAATTGTGTGTCATCTGCGTAACAATGAAAATGTAAACAGTGCTTTCTAATGATATTGCCTAACGGAAGCAAATATAAACTAAAAAGAGTAGGGCCTAACACAGATCCCTGTGGAACTCCGTGACTGAGCTTAGAGTTGGAAGAAAATTCATCATTGATGTGAACAAATTGAAGTCTATCGGACAAATAAGATCTAAACCACTGCAGCAAAGTTCCATTTAGTCCAACATAGTGTTCTAATCTATCAAGTACAATGTCATGATCGATAGTATCAAAGGCTGCACTAAGATCTAAAAGGACAAGTACAGAAACAAGCCCATTATCAGATGCAATAAGGAGGTCATTAGTGACCTTCACTAAGGCTGTTTCAGTGCTGTGATGGACTCTGAACCCAGACTGAAACTCTTCAAATAAACCAAATCCCTGCAAGTGGTCAAACAATTGCGCAGCAACAACTCTAAGATATTTGAAATGAAAGGCAGATTAGAAGATTGGTTGATAGTTAGCTAAAACTCCTGGATCGAGCATTGTTTTTTTGAGTAAGGGTGTAATTACAGCAATTTTAAAAGCCTGCGGTACATAACCCAAAGTTAAAGAAGAATTAATTGCTCAAACAACAAACCCTGGATCAACCCTGAGATAAAAACACTTCTGAGAGAGAAGAAGAGGATCTTCAGGTCGGGGAACAGGGAGATCAGAATCAGAAGAATCAGAATCAGAAACAACTTTATTGCCAAGTATGCTTGTACATACCAGGAATTCCACTTATCACTAAGGTGTGCTCATGTTAAGAGCTCCCTAATGACACGGCAGCCATACAAGGCGCCTCATACAGTGAGGGGTAAAGAGGGAGAGGGGGAGGGGATGACACATTGGGCAGAGAGATAAAACATAGTTTATCAAAATAAAGCTCGTTCGAATGAGCAAGATTGTGATCACATAGAAAAAAAACCTCTAAATGCACAATTAGCAGACAATACAGATCACACATTAAAGGTGAACTGAAGTGAACGGCATTGAACGGCACTGGATGATAGTACATACAATTATAAAGATAATTTATCATTGGCACCCCCTCCACCAATCCCGAAATCTTGGAGAAAATCGCTATTTTAAATTTCCCGCCCTGAAAAATCCTACGAATCCGCCGATTATCCGGAAGTGCAGCCGGAGTTCCGCGTGACGTCACGAATGGGACGCAGTCCTCATGTTTACCATTGCGAGCACGTCGACACTGGTTGTTTTTGGTGCATTTTGTCGTGATAGTCGACTACAAAACACTTCCAACACCTGGGAAGATCTGTTCAGTGGCCAAGGAAAGCTGTCATGGCGACGAAAGAAAAGAAAGGGGGAGGAAAAGCGACCGGGAAGCGATGCGTTTCTAGATATAGATATTATTTATAAATAGCACAGTCAAATGCAGAGGCCAGTTCTGTTCATGTGTATTGCCACTATAGTCTGTAGAAGTATTGTAATACATAGCCCATGGTCATGGAACCTGTCCTGAATACACGTGTTAACCCTATACCACGGATGTGTCTATTCAATGCCAATTTTGGGGGGCTGCACGGTGGCACAGTGGTTTAGCACTGTGGCAGCACAGTTTACCCTCGGCCGGGGGATCGCAGGGATCATGAGACCGTGGGCTCGATCCCAGCCCCCAACCAACAGTGAGCTGTGTGGAGTTTGCATGTTCTCCCCGTGTTGCGTGGGTTTACTCCGGGATTTCTCCGGTTTCCTCCCGCATACCAAAAACATGTAGGTTTAGCTCGCGCACGCAGCAACCAGCAGCCTGTGGCTTGTCACCAGACTGCAAACCAAATCTACCTACGGGTACAAATAAGTGTGTACACGGCCAGGCTATTGTACAGTCCTAGCCCTATGTATAAATAATAAGTTGGAAAAATGCTGTTTTTTTTCTTTCTTTTTTATTGTTAATTTTCCTTATCCTGACACCCCAAACATGCCAAAGTAGAGAAGTAAAGACTCACCATTCTGTATTCAATAAGCGACTCTCCTCCCCATCACTGCTGCGGTCTGACTCTGAGTCGGTGCCGGAATCCCCCGAAAATTCTGGATTGAATCTGTACGGTTCGATGCCTCCCTCGCTCTCTTCCTGTTCACTTGACACTCCTGCATCCTCCTCTGTCTCGTCACCGATCCTGAATGCCTCTTCACTCTGAAAACTCTGGTGTTCTTGACTGCTGGAACTGCTATCATCTGCCATTGTTGTTTTGATAAGGGTCACACTTGTGACGTCACGCAGCGTCATCTGCACTACTTCAGGTTTGTTTGGCACTGCCAGCCAGAGGCAAAAGTTTACCGGCTTATAGCTTGGCCATTGCACGGCCTAAAAAATTTCTTTTATGTGTTGAAAAATACAATAGGTAATAAGGAATTAATCTGCTTTTCTACTTTTTGCGCAAAAAGGTGGTTTCAGTTCACCTTTAACAAAGCAAGAGAGAGACCAGTGTGTGCATGTCAGTGGTAGTGATATCAGTGTGAATGCAGTGTGTGAAATATCAGTTACTGGTGGACAACAAATCCTCTCTCCTCGGCAACGGCTAGATGTTATGTCTTTAGTGTCCTAAACATAGATAACATGTCCACAATAGTTCATCTCTCTTCACTTCATGTCAGATGGTGAAATTCCATGCAAGTCAAGTGATAACGCTGTCCTTAGAGAGTTCAGTTTGCTGCACATCAGTGTTTGGGTTAGGGAGAAGCCAAAACTCCCTTCTGCCTTATCTTCTCTCCTGGAGGAATGAATACCAAGGACGCCGAATCAAGGCCAGATGAGCACAGTTCACTTAGAGCATAACAATTTTCCATCTCATGCGATTCTGTGCATCACACATTCACAGGCTTTAAAATCGTTCCCTGGAGAGCACCCAGCAACTCCAAGATGTATTCCACCTTCTGAATCAGTTCGCCATTCAGTTCACCATTTGCCGCTATCAGTGCACTCCCCAACTGGTCGAATTGTTGAAGGAGCTTCGCCGGGTCCGCATTTTGATCAGCTCTCCCAACTTCTTTAATTTCCGATACATCAGGAAACTCCAAAGCCAAACAGTAGAAATCCTGTGATCATAAACCAAACAGATAGATGTCTTCCGCATCTTCAGTCGACTCATACAGACACATGAGTTTCCAATTGTCCCATGAGTCTCCCCACTTGGGCTCCCCCTGGCCCGATCTTCTTTTAAAGTGGTGTCAATTGCATTTAAAGCCCAGCTCAATTCCATAATTTTCCGTTTGGGTCGAGATGCAGCAGAAGAAGAGCGAGACACAGACAGGACACAGCAAGCTGGGATCAGAAGGGAGGAGGAGAAGGGAGAGGAGAAGAAATGTGTCTGCTCTCTCTGAAAGCCGAAACAAGAAGGAAGAAGAGATGCTGAAGTCCGTACAGAGGGAGCTGAGGAGAAAGATCAAAGAAGGCAAGGACAGCTTCAGGAAGAAGATGGAGGACAAGCTGCAACAGAGCGACATCAGCGGGGTCTGGAGAAACCTTAAAACCATCTCTGGGCTCCAGAATACCTCCCCCCAGGCCACGGGGGGCAGGGAGTGGGCGAACAATCTGAATCTGTTTTTTAATAGGTTTGACCAACCGCCCTCCCCCTCCCGACTGCACAACCACTGCTGCCACTGAAGACATCAAGTCCTGCTGCCCACTCCCCGCTCCACCATCACCCCCCCCCACTCCCAACACACAGCCCCCCAACCTGACCCTCACTAAGACCCAGGTGAGGACAGAGCTGAGGAAGGTCAAGGCGAGGAAGGCGTCGGGACCGGACGGCATCAGTGCAAAGCTCCTCAAGTCCTGTGCAGACCAGCTGTGTGGGATTGTGGAGTACATCTTCAACCTGAGCCTGAAGCTGGGGAGGGTACCACAGTTGTGGAAAACATCTTGTGTGGTACCTGTACCAAAGACTTCCCACCCCAAAGATCTGAACAGCTACAGACCAGTGGCCCTGACGTCCCACATGATGAAGACCCTGGAGAGACTGCTCCTTGCTCACCTCCGCCCCCTGGTGGGTCCAGTGATGGATCCACTCCAGTTCACCTACCAGCATGGTATTGGGGTGGAGGATGCGGTGATCTTCCTCCTTCACCATTCTCTGTTCCACCTGGAGAAGCTCGGGAATACAGTGAGGATCATGTTCTTTGACTTCTCCAGTGCTTTCAACACCATCCAACCGATGATCCTGAAGGACAAGCTGCTGTGCGCAGGGGTGGACCAGCACCTGTCATCATGGATCCTGGACTACCTCACAAACCGGCCACAGTTTGTGAGAACCCGGGACTGTGTGTCCGACACGATCATCAGTAGCACGGGGGCCCCCCAGGGAAAGGTTTTGGTTCCCTTCCTGTTCACCCTTTATACTGTGGACTTCTCACACAACACAACACACTGCCATCTACAGAAGTTCTCTGATGACTGCGATCTTTGGCCTCATCTCCAACAGAGATGAAGCAGAGTATAGAGGGCTTATCCAGGACTTTGTGGACTGGTGCCATCGGAACTGCCTCCAGATCAACGCAAGGAAAACTAAGGAGCTGGTGGTGGACTGCTGCAGGCAAGGACAACCCCTCACAGCACCAGTAAACATACAGGGAACAGACATTGAGATGGTGACATCCTACAAGTACCTGGGTGTTCATCTGAACAATAAACTAGACTGGTCACACAATACTGACACACTCTACAAGAAGGGACAGCGCAGGCTGTTCCTACTGAAGAGACTCAGGTCTTTTGGTGCATAAGGGGCGCTGCTGAAGACATTCTACCACACGGCGGTGGCATCAGCCATCACTTTTGGAGTGGTCTGCTGGGGCAGTGGCATTACAGCAGCCGATAGGTAGAGACTGAACAAACTGATCAAGAAAGCTAGCTCTGTCCTGGGGCAGCGCCTTGACCCAGTGGAGGAGATGGGAGAGAGAAGGATGGTGGCTAAACTGTCATCTCTGCTGGAGTCCGAGTTCCACCCTATGCAGGACACATTGAATGCACTAAGGAGCTCATTTAGCAGCAGACTACATCATCCTAGGTGCACAACCGAGAGGTTTCGCAGGTCCTTCCTACCAACGGCTGTCAGACTGTATAACCTAAGCAGGGCTGCTCGCAGAGATAGCAAAAAGACGTGACGACCTAATAGTATTGAATGCAAAAGACGCAATAGACTTACACAATGGTCCCCTCCGGTATACAACTAGGAAAATACCGGTAGCTACGGAGGGTGACAATATGTATAGGTACATAATCATACCTTGTAGGATAACTAAGTAGACAGTTATGCTGTTTCATTCCATCTAGCTGCAATGCTCCGCACTGTGTGTGTTTGTTTTTATATTTATATATTTTTTTCATCTAGCGACAATGCTCCACACTGTGTGTTTATATATTTTCATATTTATTCCATCTAGCTACAGTGCTCCATACTGTGTGTGTTTATATATTTACATATTTATTCCATCTAGCTACGGTGCTCTGCACTGTGTGTTTATGTGTTTGCATATTTGTTCCATCTAGCTACAATGCTCCGCACTGTGTGTGTGTTTATATATTTACATGTTTGTTCCATCTAGCTACAATGCTCCGCACTGTGTGTTTATATATTCACATATTTATTCCATCTAGCTACAATGCTCCGCACTGTGTGTGTTTATATGTTCATATATTTATTCCATCTAGCTACAATGCTCCACACTGTGTGTTTATATATCTATACATTTATTCCATTTAGCTGCAATGCTCCGCATCGTGTGTCTATATATTTATGTTTATATGTACATATGTATACTCACTGCTCTTGTTTTTTCTTGCCTTCTGATTGTTGCTCTGAGTGTTGCTATCCCCATGCTGTTGTAATCCTGGAATTTCCCCATTGTGGGACTAATAAAGGCTTATCTTATCTTATCTTATCTTATCTTAATTATATGAAGAATATGGCTACCAATAATTGTGAAAACTGTTTTAAATAACCTGGTAGGAATAGGGTCTAAAAGACAAGATGGAGGCTTAGATGAGGAGATTATTTTATCAAACTCTAAAAGGTCAATTGGAGTAAACTTATCTAACTTACAGTATCTGTCATCCTGGACATATTTATGTGAAGGAAAAGTGCTGCAGCCCGGACATTGAACTGCTGGCTGTGAGCAAGAGACCTTATTATTTGCTGCGAGAAAAGAAGTGTGCCTTAGTAATTATCGTCTACGTCCCTCCGTCAGCTGAAGCAGCGGTGGCCTGAGACATCATCAGCTCCACTGCGGCCACATTACTGGAGAAGCACCCAGATGCATTCATGGCCATCACAGGTGACTTTGCTCATGTCTCAGTGGGAAAAACACTACCAAACTTTCACCAGTTTGCTGACTGTCCCACCAGAGAAAACAAAACACTGGATTTTCTGTATGCTAATGTCAGAGATGCATATAGTGCCACAGCAATACCTCCCATTGGTAAATCAGATCACTGCATGGTCATGTTAACACCCAAGTACGTTCCCCTTGTGCAAAGGCAGCCTGCTTATACACGGACTGTGAGGAGGTGGACACAGGAGGCTGCTGATGCACTGCAGGACTGCTTCGAGATGACAGACTGGAGCGTACTCTGTGAACCACATGGGGTGGACACAGACAATATGACCGACTGAATCACAGAATACATTAGATTCTGTGAAGACATGACCATGCCAGCTCAGACTGTACACTGCTTCTCCAACAACAGACCATAGGTCACCAGTGACCTGAAAGTACTTCTGAACAAAAAGAAGAGAGTTTTTAAGGCTGGAGACAAGGAGAAGCTGACAGGAGTGCAGCATGAGCTGAGAAAGATGCTGAGGAGGTGCAAGGACAATTATAGGAGGAAGTTGGAAGACAAAACCAGGCAAAACAACACTAAAGTTGTGTGGGAGGGAATGAAACAAATAACTGGGTGCAAGGGGAGAGTCAGGCAGCCATCTGGGAGCCAGGAGAGAGCTGAGGAACTGAATCTGTTTTTTAATAGGTTCAACTCACAGTCTGTCACCAGAGCAGCAAAATCGCACCCCCACACACTCCTCCCCACCCACCCTCCTGTGCAGAATCTCTCTCCAACTCCCACCTCCTCCTCCTCAGGGGGCACCAGGACCCTGCCTCACTTCACGGTGACTACAGACCAGGTGGAGAAACAGCTGGAGAGACTCCGTCAGCGGAAGGCTTCGGGCCCTGATGGCATCTCCGCTAGTTCCCTGAGGACCTGTGCCAACCAACTAGCTCCAGTACTGAAACACCTGTACAACCTGAGCCTGAGTCTGGAGAGAGTACCAGCGCTGTGGAAGACATCCTGCCTGGTTCCTGTCCCCAAGAAGTCATCTCCATCGGATTTGAATGACTACTGACCAATTGTCCTTGCATCTCATGTGATGAAGGTCCTGGAGAGACTGGTCTTAGCCCACCTGAGGCCGCAGGTGAAGACGTGGCTGGACCCTCTGCAGTTTGCATATCAGCCCCATCTAGGAGTTGAAGATGCTGTCATCTACCTGCTGCAACGACCACATCTGCACCTGGATGGTGGAGGAGATACTGTGAGAATCACTTTTTTTGATTTCTCCAGTGTCTTTAACACCATCCAGCCACTGCTGCTGGGTGAGAAGCTGTGGGTGATGGGGGTTGACAGCTCTGCGATCTCCTGGATTACTGACTACCTGACGGGCAGACCACAGTTTGTCCAGCTGGGCAATGTCTTGTCTGGAGTGGTGGCTTGTGATACGGGAGCTCCACAGGGGACTGTGCTCTCTCCTTTTCTCTTTAACTTATACACCACTGACTTTCAGTACAACACAGAGTCATGCCACTTGCAGAAAATCTCTGATGACTCAGCTGTTGTGGGGTGTACAAGAGGAGGAGAGGAGGGGGAGTACAGGAAACTGGTAGACAGATATGTGGAGTGAACGCAGCAGAATCACCTGAGGTTGAATGTCAGCAAGACCAGAGAGATGGTGATTGACTTCAGGAAGAGGAAGACACCTTCTCAGCCACTGCAGATTGGGGTGGGGGGTGGGGTGGGAGTGGTTGAGGACTACAAATATCTGGGTGTCAGGATCAGCAGCGGGTTTGACTGGAGATCCACCACCGATGCTGCGCACAAGAAGGGGATGAGCAGACTCTACTTCCTGAGAAAGCTGAGATCCTTTGACGTGTGCAGCAGGATGCTGGAGCTTTTCTACCAGACCGTTGTCGCCTGTGCCATCTTCTTTGCTGCTGTCTGTTGGGGTAGCAGTATCAGGGCCAGAGACACCAACAGACTTGACAAGATTATCAAGAGGGCTGGCTCTGTAATTGGTCTCAGGCCGGAGACCTTTGAGACAGTGGTGGAAAGGAGAACATTAAATAAACTGTGCTCAATCATGGACAATCCTGATCACCCCCTCCACCACACACTAGATAGACAGCGAAGCACTTTCTACAGTAGACTACTACAGCTTTGCTGTCGAACGGCCAGGTACAGGAAATCTTTCCTGCCACATGCAATTTCACTGTACAATAACTCACTATGATGTTGTATTCTGGTCATAATAATGCTGCCACACTGCACCTTACAGTCTAACTGGTACCTCACATTTCTCTCTGCTCCTGATAGTCCTTCTTTGTACAATGGGATGATTAATGTGTTTATACGGGTAATCATATATTAAGCTATGATGTATATAGGTTTTATAGTCGTGTTAGTTTTTACTTTCCATGGGTAATCCCTTTGTCTGTCATGTGTGTGTTTCTGTTGCTTGGTTGTCTACTGTCATGCTGCTGTTACACTGTAATTTCCCAGTTTGGGATCAATAAAGTACATCTATCTATCTATCTATCTATCTATCTATCTATCTATCTATCTATCTATCTATCTATCTATCTATCTATCTATCTAAACAGACATCAATTGAAGTGGTTGTAGTAGTTGATGTACTCAATCAATCAATCAATCAATCAACATTTATTGTCATGACGCTATGCATACAACTGTAGTGCAAACAAGATGAAACTGTGTTTCTCTAGACATCCATATTGTAAAAAGAACATAATTTATAAACACACTCACACCCCCCACCCCGACAGCCATTCACACATCCCTGAGACACATTTGGATATTACAGTAATGTTAACTTATTACAGTTGCAGTTAAAATAATAATAACTGCCTATGTATATATAAAACAATTAAAATGGTGAAAGTGAATCTAAGTAGCTAAGAGAAATAAATACTTAAAACTGACTAAAACTATAATATACATATAATATACATAATGTCCATAAAGTGCAGTAATATGTGTAAAGGATTCCGGATCAACTGTTCAGCATTCTAACAGCTTGTGGAAGGAAGCTGTTGATCAGTCTGGTGGTTCTGCCTCTGATGCTCCAGAATCGTTTGCCAGATGGCAGCAGTTCAAAGTGTTTGTGCAGAGGGTGAGAGTGGTCCTTAACAATGTTCAGTGCCTTGCCCCTACAACGGCTCTGAAAAAGTTCTTGAACAGAGGGGAGGGAAACTCCAATTACCTTCTCAGCTCCCTTAACTATCCTCTGCAAGGCTTTTTTGTCTGACATACTGCAACTGGAGTACCATGTTGCAATGCAGTACGTCAGAACACTCTCCACCACACCTCTGTAGAAGGTCCTGAGGATGCAGATGGGGAGAGAGGCCTTCTTGAGTTTCCTCAAGAAGTGCAGTCTCTGCTGGGCCCGCTTCCTGATCCCCAAGGAATTCTTGCTCCAGGTCAGGTCCTGTGAGATCTGCACTCTGAGGAACTTGATGTTCTCCACTGTCTCCACCGAACGGCCACTGATGCAGAGAGCGACGTGTTCAAGCTGTGACTGCCAGAAGTCGATAATCATCTCCTTCATTTTGTCCATGTTGAGCACCAGATTGTTCTCCCTGCACCAGCCCTCCAGGTCTCTAACTTCTTCCCTGTACATTGATTCCTCATCCCTCTGAATAAGTCCCACCACTGTGGTGTCATCCGCAAACTTAATAATCTGGTTCCCCTCGTGTCTGGACACACAGTCATGTGTTAAAAGTGTAAACAACAGTGGACTGAGTACACAGCTTTGAGGGGATCCAGTGCTCAGCGTGATGGAGTTCGAGATGTTATTTCCAACCCGGACACACTGAGGGCTCTCGGTCAGGAAATCCAGGATCCAGAGACGTGTGGCGGTGTTCAGACCGAGAAGGAGTAATTTCTCCATCAGTCTCTGGGGAATAATGGTGTTAAATGCTGAACTGAAATCAATGTACAGGAGTCTGGCATAGGTGTCTTTCTGATCCAGGTGGGTAATGACAGAGTCCTCTGTGGAGCGATTTGAACGATACGCTAACTGGAGCAGGTCATGTGATGCAGGGAGGCAGGCCATGATGTGTGGGTTAACAAGCCGTTTAAAACACTTCATCACAATTGGTGTCAGTGCGACAGGACGATAGTCATTCAGACAGGACACAACCGCTTTCGTTGCCACCGGTACTATGATAGAGGTCTTAAAGCATCTGGGGACGATGGCCCGACTCAGGGAAATGTTATATATGTCAGTCAGGACATCCGCCAACTCACTCGCACAGACTCGGGGCACACGTCCCG
The DNA here is from genome assembly GCA_020510985.1 of Pholidichthys leucotaenia. NCBI lineage: Eukaryota > Metazoa > Chordata > Actinopteri > Cichliformes > Pholidichthyidae > Pholidichthys > Pholidichthys leucotaenia. Next base: position 230,174,780 of record CM035837.1, on the reverse strand, counting down.
GGATGTTGTCCAGACCTGCAGCTTTACGTGGGTTAACCCTGATTAGGGTTCTCTGTGTGTCCGCTGCGTTGATGGTGATAGCTGGCCCCACAGATTGTGAAGATGGGCCAGCCCTTCCTCTGATTGTCGGGTTTGATGCTTCAAAACATGCAAAGAAGTTATTGAGCCTGTCTGGAAGCAAAGCGTCCTCATCATCGACCCCCTGCCTGGACTGGTAATCCGTCAACGCCCGTACTCCCTGCCACATCAGTTTGGTGTTCCCTGTGTCACAGAAAAGTCCCTGGATTTTCTCCGCGTAGGCCATTTCGCCGTCTTAATTCCCTTGGTGAGCACAGACCTGGCTGAGCGGAGGGCAATCCTGTCCTTTGCTCTGAAGGCTGCATCTCTGGCTATGAGCAGTGAGCGCACCTCTGAGTCATCCAGGGTTTGTAGTTGCCGCGTGCAGTGAAGGTCTTCAACATAGTGACATCCTCTGTGCATCTTAAGTGACATCTGTGACATCTTAAGTTTACAGTGGGAAGAATCTGACTGATTTTATATCTAATAGATACAATTTTATGATTGAAAAAGTTCAAAAAGTCCTGACTAGAAAGCTCAAGGGGGATGCGAGGATTGACCGAGTCCTGACTCTTTGTCAGCCTGGCTATAGTGTTGAAGAGAAACCTGGGGTTATTCTTATTCTCTTCTATTAATGCAGAGTAATAACTTGTTCTAGCTTTTCTAAGAGATTTTTTTTAAATTAAGAGATGATTTCTCCATGCTAAATAGAATTCATCTAAATTAGTAGAACACCATTTTCTTTCTAACTGACGAGTCTTCTGTTTTCAGCTATGAGTTTCTGTGTTAAACCAAGGGGTTAGAAATCTCTGGTTAGACTTTTTTTCTTTTTTAAAGGGGCCATCAAATCTAGAGTCTGATGCAGAGAGGCTGAAACACTATCTACCATGCTATCAATTACAGAAGGAGCAGGCTCTCCATCTTTTATTTCTGTTGTGTTGACCCATGGTATAGAGGAGACAATCTGCGAAAATTTGGTAACAACGTCATCTGAGAGACATCCGCTGTAGTAATATTTTTCACTAGGAGTCAAAGAATCAGAAATAGTGAAATCAAAGGTTAACAGACAATGGTCTGACAGTACAGGATTATGAGGAGACACTACCAGATTTTCTATTTCTATACCATAAGTCAAAACAAGGTCCAATGTGTGGTGGAGATAATGGGTAGAATTTTCTACTTTCTGGGAAAACCCCATTGAGTCTAAAATTGAATTGAATGCCTTATTAAGACAGTCACTCTCTACATCAACATGTACTGTATATTAAAATCCCCTACAATAATTATTCTATCTGATTTCAACACTAAATCAGCTAAAAATTCAGCAAATTTAGATAAAATCTCTGAGTAGGCTGAAGGAGGATTGTAAACTATGGCAAAGAAAATTGGGTTCAAGCCAAAATGGGTTCAAGCCAAAATGTCCTTCATGATATGCCTCTGTATTTGTAACTTCTTCAGATTCCAAAAACTGAGTTAAATTGATAACAATAATGTACATGGATCATTTATTTCCATCATGTATCCTTGTTTCATCAGAAACTAAGTTGTATTTTTATGAACTATTCATGTCACTTATTCATGACAATTATCTGTAGTATTTTTAAAGACATCCAAATACTTGTGTATAAATACATACAGTACACGTGTACAAGTACTTGGTGACAGATGCAACAATGTTTACACATCTATACATACAGTGTGAGTGAGTTTGTTTACATGGCTAGAACAGTCCTATTTGTTTCTGATGATGGCGCACAACTAAACATAGACCATCTTTCTATTTGCTGATTTTTTTTTTTTTTTTTTTGTCAAAAACCGGTGCATGGAAATGGAGAGGATGTTTAAAGGTGGTCACAGGATGAGAATATGAAAAAGGTTGTGTGTGTGTGTGGGGGGGGGGGTTTCCTTTATTTCAATGTGTGAAGCACTTTGTGTGACAACTTTTTGTATGAAAAGTGCTATATAAATAAAGCTTTGATTGATTGATAGTATCCAAGTGATGGAGAAAAAAAAATCCTGTGTCTAAAATTTTTTTATTGCTTCACATAATAAAGAAATTGTCTGCAGCTCTTTTCCACTTTTTCCACTGTAAAGTCTGGTATGCTTCATATCAGCAGAAGGACAAGCTCTTGGATAAGGTGATGAAATGCCTCCAAGGCATGTTTGATGTGTTGGATTTCAATGAAGCTTCTCCTGGGCTCCCAGTCAGTGAAAAGCCTCACTGGTGCAACTGTTTGAACAGACTGAGGATGCCTGGGAGCAGAGAAACTGCAGTCAGGATGCAACTGACTGCACCAGTAAGATATCCTTGTGTTTAGATTTTACGCATGTTTGACTGACTTGCAGTTAAAAAAGATATAGGTGGTGGGCCGAGGATGTTTTTCGTGTCACTGATCAATCCGCATCAGGAAAGTATGCCATTTTTTAAATATAGTTTTCTCTATTGTTGGTAAATCTGAGAAAATTTGTTGACAGCCTCAGGTTGACTGCATTTTCTTAATAAATTTAAGGTGCCTTCACATCAAACGTGAACGGGCAGCGCAAATCCATACAAAGTCAATAGAAAGAGATGAGCACACACGAAATTGCAAATTTCTAATGTTGATACTTTTACTGTCGTCACTGGAGTAAAAGTATCAACATTGGAGAGTAAATTAGTTTGAAAATGAGACTGCCACTCACCTGGAGACAGAAGGATTCTGAGCTCTTCATCTGAATCGGAATGTTGGAGTTATCTTTTTTTTTTCCGGTTCCGGTTCCGCCGGACTGGCGGCGCCACACGAGTTGGCTGCCCGTTGCAACAGCCTTTTTTTTTATCTTCCTTCTTCTTTCTACACCTTTCACTCTATATATATATCACAGACACACACAGATCACCCCAAAGGTCTCCCGAGTCGGCGGACGGAGCCACTGTTTACAGCAGGAGACATTACAGCAGGAAGAGCTAGTGCTAGCTAGCACTCAACCGCCACCCGGTGCTAACGGAGGAACTCGACATACCGGGAACTGTAGTGAAAACGATGCGGGTGCCGGGCTGGAGTTTAGGTGGCGTGCAAGAAATATAAGACAGAATAATAAAGAGCGATGGCAAGAACCAAGCAGACCATCCGTAAAATCTACTGGAGGAAAAAGCCCCCCAGGAAGCAGCTAGCCACCAAGGCTGCTCGGAAAAGCGCTCCGGACACCGGCGGAGTGAAGAAGCCTCACCGTTACAGGCCCGGTACCGTGGCTCTGAGAGAGATCTGTCGCTACCAGAAATCCACGGAGCTGCTCATCCGTAAGCTGCCCTTCCAGCGCCTGGTGAGGGAGATCGCTCAGGACTTCAAGACTGACCTGCGCTTCCTGAGCTTCGCCGTCATGGCTCTGCAGGAGGCCAGCGAGGCCTACCTGATGGGTCTCTTCTTCGCTAAGAGGGTCACCATCATGCCCAAAGACTTCCAGCTGGCCCGCCGCATCCGCGGAGAGAGAGCTTAAACTTTCTGCTTCACATTCATTCATTCACAACCATAATGCTCCGCACTGTGTGTCTATATATATATTTATAGTAATATGTACATATGTATACTAGCTGTTCTTGTTTTTTTCTTGCCTTCTGATTGTTGCTCTGAGTGTTGCTATCCCTGTGCTGTTGCAATCCTGGAATTTCCCCATTGTGGGACTAATAAAGGCTTATCTTATTTACCAATGGATTCCTGCCACGGATGTGCTAACAAGACCAGCAAGCTAGCAACAGAAACACCCATTTTGTGAAGTTTTTTTGTTTTTTTTTTTGTTACTTATTTGTACCCGTAGGTAGACTCGGTTTGCAGTCTGGTGACAAGCCACCGGCTGCTGGTCGCTGCGTGCGCGAGCGCCCTAAACCTACATGTTTTTGGTGTGCGGGAGGAAACCGGAGAAATCCCGGAGTAAACCCGCGCAACACGGGGAGAACATGCAAACTCCACACAGCTCACTGTTGGTCGGGGGCTGGGATCGAACCCACGATCTCATGATCCCCGCGATCCCCCGGCCGAGGGTAAAACTGTGCTGCCACAGTGCTAAACCACTGCGCCACCGTGCAGCCCTGTTTTGGAGGTAGAGACAACTTTTTCAGATGAGCCCCCTGCTGGATAATGTAAACCTAAGCATGATGTTGTTTTGGGGATTTCCACAGCAGATTCAACACAGCTGCAGAAGTTATAAAGGCAACCACCAGTCTGCATCTCACTCAGACGGCAAATTCATGTCGTGTGTTTACACTGAGTTATACTGTATTCGTGCTGTGCGAAACATTCACCCGTTCGTGTTTGGTGTGAAGGCACCTTTACTTTTTTTTTAATCACTGGTCCTCTCTGGCATCTTTCAGAGCAGTGCTAGCTGATGAACCAATCAGGCTGCAGTTTTGTTCGCCAGGTGACTGCATCGACCAATCACATTTGACTTAATCAGCACCCAAAGGATAAAGCATAGCAGATCTTTCTGACAGCTGACATAACGCACGGCTCAGGAGACACACACGCAGGCTCAGGGTAGATTCAACAGCTTTATTCAACAACAAGGGTGTGTGACTGTGAGATGTGAATGTATTGGTGGTGGACGTCAGCTTCAGGCACGGGGGCAGGAAGCCGTGCAGTAGTGATGGGTCCATGAGGCGTCATGAGACGTTTCGACACATTGCAAAACTGTATTGATACTGTGTTGATACTGCGTCGCTGAATACTGACACCTGCTGGACCTTAAAAATCCCTACAGGCAACCTAGTTGACAGACTCAACTGACACTGATTTGATGACCTAGTATATACAATAATATACTGCTAAAAAAAAATAAAACTGTCCACTTAGGAAGCAACACTGACAATCAGTTTCACATGCTGTTGTGTGATTTTGTTGTCAGCACATTCAACTATGTAAAGAACAAAGTATTTTAATATTTCATTCAAATCTAGGATGTGTTATTTAGTGTTCCCTTTATTTTTTGGACCAGTATATAATTTAAGTCATTGTATTTTATATTGTATTATTTCATATCTTCATTTTAATTTCAAATATCATTGATATTTTTAGATACAGTCAATAAATTTGTATCACCGTTACAGGCCCGGTACCGTGGCTCTGAGAGAGATCCGTCGCTACCAGAAATCCACGGGGCTGCTCATCCGTAAGCTGCCCTTCCAGAGCCTGGTGAGGGAGATCGCTCAGGACTTCAAGACTGACCTGCGCTTCCAGAGCTCTGCCGTCATGGCTCTGCAGGAGGGCAGCGAGGCCTACCTGGTGGGTCTCTTTGAGGACACCAACCTGTGCGCCATCTATGCCAAGAGGGTCACCATCATCATGCCCAAAGACATCCAGCTGGCCCGCCGCATCCGTGGAGAGAGAGCTTAGACTTTCTGCTGCACATTCACCAAACACAATGCTCCGCACTGTGTGTCTATATATATTTATATTAATATGTACATATGTATACTCACTGCTCTTGATTTTTCTTGCCTTCTGATTGTTGCTCTGAGTGTTGCTATCCCTGTGCTGTTGCAATCCTGGAATTTCCCCATTGTGGGACTAATAAAGGCTTATCTTATCTTAAATAATGTGAACATGTATCATAACGTGAAAATCTAAGTGAACATGTTGTGAATGAGGATGCTTGTGGACTGTGATTTTTTTTTGATTTATTTTTATTTATTTTTTTTAACAAAAAGTTCTTTTTACAAATTTTTATTCAAAAAAATAAGTTTTACCAAAGTTTTAAAATTCAGGCAGTTGCGCTTTTTGGACACAACTTCTCCAGCTGTTGAAAATACTCGCTCACATGGCACAGATGAGGCTGGAGTGCAGAGAAATTCTAACGCCAGCTAGAAGAGGTTTGGATAGCTGGCCTTTTGATTGTCCCAGTATTTCAAAGGATCCTGGGACCTGGCAATATTGCCCTCTACCAGGTACCTCTGCACCTCCTGGATGGCATCAGCTGTGGCGTTTTTGGTCTGCCTGCCCACTTCGATGTCCAAAGGTTGCCAAAGGTTATCTAAAAAAACAAACAAAAAACAACAACAAATTGGCATTTTAGTACATGATTTCCAAACAACAAATTATGCTGAATAACATGCCTGAAGTGGGTGCAGACAGCTGTTGTGAAGACGGTCCCGGCTGGGGCTCATTTGTGCGTCCGATTACAGACGCACATTCTGCCCGCAGTCTACTGATGGCATCATTGCACTTGGAGGAACTGCGGAACCCGAGTGATTTAAATCTGGGGTCTAGAAGTGTGGCTAGGGTCAACACACTTAATGACTCCAGGTTGGAAGCAGTGTCTGACTCGACGCTTTAGGTGTTCTTGTAGGTGTATGGCTGCCTGTGTGTGCAATGTTGAAGCATTACGCTCTAGTGTAAGATGGAGCATTTTCATCATCGGGATGACCTTTGACCCTGACACTCGCCTCTTTTCAGACAACTCCACTGTAGCTTGATGGAAAGGAGCAAGCACAAGAAGTGTTTCTCCTATGATGGTATACTCATCAGCTGTAAGTGGAGTCAATTCGCTTTTTAGAGAGGCCAGAGATACCCACACTGGTTCCCTCTCATCATGTAGCCTTGACAACATTTCATATGTGCTGTTCCAGCGTGTTGGCACCTCATTGACAAGTTTCAGGCTTGGTCGTCCCATCTGTTGCTGCACTTGAGCAAGCTTCTCCTTGGCTGTAGTGCTTGATCTGAAGTATGTGATAATGTGCCTAGCTTTGTGTCTGATGGATGTAAGTGTGGGGATCTGATCACATGATTTACTAACTAATAAATTTAGACTATGTGCAATGCAAATTGAGTGCCGAATTTGAAGCTGTCCAGTGGATGCAATCATGTTTGGTGCTGCGTCGCTCACAAAACACTTTACTTTATTGGTTATGGCCCAGTCCTCCATCATGCCCCTTTTGACTTGGGCCAAATTGTCAGCAGTGTGACTTTGTGGAAAGTATTGCACTCCCAACACATATGTACACAACTGCAAATTCTCATTAATGTAGTGACAGGTAAGAGCCAAGTAAGCCTCCATGTTCACAGATGTCCACATGTCAGCTGTTCTACTCACTGCCACAGCTTGCTGTACTTCCTTTTTCACTCGTTCCCATTCCTCCTCGTACTTTTTCGCCAGCATTTGTTTGATGGTCTGAAAATTACACCAAGTCAAACCAAAAGCAAATCCATATTTAAATAAATTGGATATATCAACTACTACTTTAGATAATTTCCACAAACCTTTCTGGTTGGCAAAACATATGAGGGCTGAAGGGCCTGAATCAGTTCCCTGAACCCTTCACTCTCCACAATGCTGAGGGGCTGGCAGTCCTTCATGATGAAATTGAGCACAGCTTCATCCAGCATCTGCTTCCTGGAAGCTTGATGGTTAAAAATGAAGTCAAAAATAAATTAATAGGAATTAATTATCAATAAAGCAACTGTGAGTAAGTAGTAGTAGGGCTGTATACTTGCGTCTATCCTGGGTGTGTCTGGGACTTCATTGTCATGCCTGGCCCTATAATGTCTCAGCATTGAGGAGGTGCGTTTGTTTAAATATGAAAGCTCTGTCAAACAAATGTGACATTTAGCCTGCAGAAAATATGAAGAGTAAACTAAGAGTCACTATCAAATGAATTTGAATTCAGATAGATCAAGTGGAAACTCTGAGAGGACTAGGATGAAACAACAAGGAAATTAAAACAAAGAAAATAGTATTTTAAAAATACTATATTTTTTGGAAATACCATATTTTCCGATATCAGATCAAAATGGTCCAACACAGGCGGAAACCTTTCTTTTTCCTTGACGCTGCTGCTCGTGCTCCATAATTCGTGATAAATTTGTACAAGGACCGTCCGCAACACATACGAGTCTTTGAGCAAATGCATCCCGTTGACAGATGCGCTTCCTTATAAACGTGGGCGCGTCAGTGTTTCGACGCCCTAGCGTCACGTGACCGATACAGTCCCTGTATCGGTCACGTGACTTTCTTAAAGCGAGACACACCGACACGCACCGAAACTGGGTTTCGTTCTATGAGCCCGACGCATGCGCCGACGCATCGGTGTTGCCGGACCCATCACTACCGTGCAGCCGGGCAACCCTACGGGAGAGATCACAGGGAGAAGGGTAACGGGCACCAAACCAATACAGAGGGATAATGGGATATGCTGGCTTACTTGGTTAGTCAGGTGGCTGGCGTTGACAAGGGCGTAGCCCGGGAGACAGCGACCTGGAGCGCCTGTGACAGCAGCGAGGAGACGGCGAAGCAGAGGAGAAGTCCGCCACCGGGAAATCCACCTGTGCACAGGGGAGACGACTGGAGAGGAAGGTAAGAGATTCTTACGTGAATGATCTTGCTGGTAGAAGGGGGTTCCTTGCAGCAAGCAGGCCGACGAGATCAGACGGCTTCAGGCTGAAGCCCAGGGCAGAGTGGCTTAAATCCCACGCCGCTGACGAGGTACAGGTGTGCGCACAGCTGGCGCCGCTAATGAGCGGCGAGTCATGACAACAGCTTATTTATTAATAAGAATTAATTTCTAAAAAAAAACAAAAACAAAAAAACAAAGCAGTAAATACTGTAACGATCTGTACCTGTTGTGCTGTGGGCCTATCTGATAGTTTTGTGGGCCTTGTTAGGTGTGCACCCTGGAGGATTTATGCGCAGCTGCTGGCTGGGCTTTTTCCTCAACTTGTTCCATTCTATGGGTGCGGTCGGGGCTACGTCACTTCTGGTTAGTAACACATCGCCGCCATCTTAACTCGGTGAAAACAAACCCGTTACCAAGCCTTGTCGAGTGCAGTGTTTTGACTTTTTGTCATGGCCTGTGACTACATAGAAAAGCTTGATGAGTCAGCCAGGCTACGTTATCAGGAGAAACTGACAGCAAGTGGACTGACAGATTGCCCATACAAGCTACCAGCCGGAAAATGGGTTAATGACTAACTAACTAACCTGCACTTATATAGCGCTTTTCTAGTCACAAAGACCACTCAAAGCGCTTTCATTAATACTAACCCTCTATTCTAAGGGCCTATAGGAAACAGATATCTAGGGACAATTTAGAACAGCCAATTAACCTAACATGCATGTTTTTGGCATGTGGGAGGAAACCGGAGAAATCCCGGAGTAAACCCACGCAACACGGGGAGAACATGCAAACTCCACACAAATCACTGTTGGTCGGGGGCTGGGATCGAACCCACGATCCCACGATCCCCACAATCCCCCGGCCAAGGGTAAACTGTGCTGCCGCAGTGCTAACCACCGCGCCACCGTGCAGCCGACCGTCTGACCTGACCAGGTGGCCAGCTGTGCAGTGGCCGGACGTGTACAGCTACTTGATCGACACCCCAGGTAAGCATATTTGCTTCGACCCATATTAACATGATTAACCCTCTTACATGTTTTGAATGTTTTTAAGGAAAGGCCCCTATGGGTAACATGACCAATCCATTAAATATCAGGGCAGCACAGGAGTAATTCTTAAAAGAAATAATTAAACAAGAAAATGTTCACTGATGCTAAACACTGCTTAGGTGCGCTTGTGTTGGATCAAAATAAGTGCAGGCGGACACGAGTGAAGTTTAAAAGGGTGCTTCATGCAGACGGTCAACATACCCGGCTAATGCATGCATGGCACATTAGCATCACAGTAGACAGCAGGAAAGCATATACATTTGCATTAGTCACACATATCAGGCGCAGCATTACTGGCGCCGGGATTCCTCTCTGTTCCAGAGCCGCAGAAGGTGCGAAGCGCTTCTATAACGATCAGTAATTGCTCACGCTGAGCGCTCTGCCAGCTCGCTGTGGGAGTCATACGAGGTGTTCTCTTTTCCCGTATATTTTTCTTTTTGGCGTACAGAAATGGCAATACGCCCGTATTTGCTAAAATTGCATTTTCCCCGTATTAAAATACGGCAAAACCGTATTTGTCACCTCTTTCATTAATGGCCAGCCCCTTTGTTGCACTATTTACTACAGTCTACAGTTAAATTAGTCAGGCTGACTGCACATAGAGAGGTCTGTATTGTTGGGTGAAAAGGGAATCAGTCATGCATTTCATGCATTTCCATAGACGAAATGTCCGTCTCTGTTTACAATACAGAGAGGCTTGTGTCGGCGGCTAGCATTTTCAAAACGTGACCCATCAAGTGGCAACTAATTTAACTAACACAATATCACTCAATTACCTGATATAGGACGTGATGAGCTGAATATAATGCACTACGACGGGCTGGACAAGCTTGACTGGGTCACGGCAGCTGCCGGGACTAGGTCGCCACTGAATTGTTTTCACCTAGTACGGCGTTGCCATGTGGGTTACTAACCAGAAGTAGGCCAAATGCCCGGATGCCCGACTGCGCCCATAGGCTCAACCTGGCCTCATCAGTCATCCCCTTATCTGTTCTGGGGGTGGCAGCAGGTTCTTAAGATGCCTCTTATGGGCCTTTTCCACTAGTATCGCTTTGGCCTTACTCACTTCTACTCTACTCGCTTTCTCGCCCTTTCCACTGTACCCAGCACGGTTTAACCAACACTATTTTCATGCCCGTTTGAGGGCAGGGTACAACTGTGCTGAAGCGAGCCGAGATGTGACGTCAACAGACTGCGAGCCGCTGATTGGTCAGGGTGTAACGTCACGAAAGCGTCCGTCTTCAGTGGAATCTTTACTACCGCCATTTGCAATATTTCACGGACTAACTCGGTCATGGAATAAATACGATATTAATACAGACAGCGTTGTAGGTTTTGCGGAAATCTACACCGTGGTCCAACGAAGAGGTGCGGGGTTTTCTCTGCTTGGTGGCAGATACACAGTGAGAGGAGCGACCCGGACCAATACAGATGGCAGCCCAGCATAGAACCGGACTACGGACAAGCTGAAGACGAACGTGAGAGAACCATCAATGGTGAGTGATTTGTAATAATGTGCATCTGTTTGCTTATTTATCCTGTTGGTGGTAAGCTCACTTTTTTTGAGCGTGCTGGCTAATGATTTTTAGCTAGTAGCTAGCTAGTACCAAATGCTGATTTGCGCTTGTTTTGTCCTAAGTATTCGCTTGTGAGAGCAAAACGATGAAATATGTTAATCCTGGTTAAAGTCCTGTACGTGCTGCACTTTGGTGCTGCGCATTAAATTGTGTGCAATTTAATGCTAGAATGTGTTTCCACATGCCAGGGATTAGCCTCCCTGTTTATATTTGTGGATACTGGTGAAATGGACCACAGGAGCCGAAATCTCAACAAAATAAAAGTGCTTTTTCAAACCAGTGATTTATAAAGTCATTCATATAATTTTCTAAAGCATCGGAATAGATCCACACACCTATTCTGTGGATTTTCCATAAAAGGTGCTGGAACAGTATTGTGCTGTTCCACCATAAATCCCTCAATTGATAATGTACTTGTACCTGTACAGAGTGGCTCCTGAGGTGCTTGTCAGGGAAACAAAGCATTTTTTTCACATCCCACCACTGACTTTCACAAGTGTATTTCCCTAATACAGGTACATCTCCAAAAATTAGAATGTCATGAAAAAATTCAATATTTTTTGACACTCATTTCAGAAAGAGAAATCCATATATTATATTGATTCATTACACAGACAGTGATATATTTCAAGCATTTATTTATTTTAATTTGGATGATTATGGCTTACAGCCCCTGAAAACCCCAAATTCAATTTGGCAAAAAATAAACACTTTCAATATATCACTGTCCCTGTAATGAATCTATATATGGGTTTCACTTTCTGAAATGAGTGACAAAACTATTGAACTTTTTCATGATATTCTAATTTTTGAGATGTGCCTGTATAAGTGTTGAACTTGCTTTAACTAACCACCATCCATTTCTGTCGTTCGTCTAGGCAGGAGGAAAGCAGCCGCTCAACAATGGACGTCGCCACTGTGGAAAGTACTGAAATCCTTTGCTTTTATAGGTAAAGTGTCAAAACCAAAGCAGCACAATTTCCACTTAATATAAAAGGGACTGAACTGAGATTTATTTGATTGTGTGAGCATTAATTACAGAATAATTGAAAAAGAATGGCGCATCAACTGTAAAATAAACCACTTGTTAATGTATTTATTTTTTTGTCAGATCACTTGTGTGATCCTTTGTGGGTTATGTTCATAACTGTATCTTTTGGGGAATGGCAGTTGTTCAGTCATCAATATAATTTAGTTTATATGTGCAGTTTATACTCTATCATCAATAAACTCATGCAGTAACAGGACACATTACAAATATTTGAGACCCATTGTAGTGCTTCCTTTTATATTTTAGCAATGCTAGTACAAAACACCGCCCACACTTGAAGCCAGGGCAAGAAGAGACACTTTTACATTCAAGACAAACTTTTATTGATTAAAAACTCCGTATTTTGACTGAGCGACTCCATACTCGGTGATGCACACCTTCATTTAAAGTACTATATTCCATTCAAGTGAATGTATTAATTCATTTTGATTGCTGAGGCCACAGTAAAAACAGATGATTTTAAATGTAACGCAGCCCTTGTAAAATCGACTTTTACATCAGTGCAGCTACATGAAAATTGTGGTTAAATACAACAACGAAGTACTTTATTGTCACATTGGAATTGGAATCGCTCCTGTTTTGTTTTTCTTTTGAATTCTTGGATGGAATATGGGTGGGCAATATAAGCTGCAGCTTCAGCCATCACCCATTTCAGATAACTTATGTTGAACTGTATAATCAGAGGAGTTATTGTTTAATTCGACCTTATTAGATTTTTTTTCCCCCTTTGTTATATTATTCTATTTTCTTTTAATCTATCCGAAATAAAGATTCATTCATTCACATTCCACCACTGGCTTTTAGCAACAAGTGTATTTCCCAAATATGTTTTAAACTTCCTTTATTTAACCACCACCCATTTCTGTCTTTTGTCTAGGCAAGAGGTAAACAATCGATCTACCCCAAACTGGACCTTGCGTCACTATTTACAGAGATGCAGGCCTAAGATCTGCTGATCTGAGACCAGTGTGAGCTGCACATCCCAGCTGCTGAGTGACCCAGTCTTACAGTTTGAGTTTTGCACATTCTGAATAATTTGGAATTTGCTGCTGATTGTAATAAACAATTTAGTGACTTATGTGTTTGCATCATGATTTCTATTTTTGTCTGTTAATACACTGGTGGGAAAAGAGTCAATAGTACAAACCATTAATGGGTGACCTTGAAAATAATGGCTCATTTTTAAGAAAAGTAACCAAAACAATTATTTTATTAACTGAAGACTGTATTGTTGGAATGTGCCACCGCAGAAGACCCTGCATACTTGAGTGACAGTACCAGTATATGGAGGAATTCTGGGTCATATTAGCATCTGCTCTTCATCATAATGGGTTTGGGCAGGGGTGTCCAATCATGTGCCATGGAGGGCCAAGACCCTACAGGCTTTAACTCCAACCAGTGTCTTCAACAGCAGATTCCACTGAACTTCTTCTACTGACTGCAGATCAGTGAGAACACCTGCTGAAGAGACTGGGTAGAAGAGAACCTGCAGGGTCTTGGCCATCCTTGACACATGATTGGACACCTGTGGGTTAGAGTTTAATGGGATTTAACATTTTAACATAAACTGCTTTATGGTTCATAATCCTGTTGACAGACTTACACCAAACCAAAAGTGATTTCTCAAACTGCTGGATTGTTCTTAGACAGCCTTTCCAATCTGTCAGTATTAAATTTATGTCACATGGTGGTAACCTTCACATCTAAAAAAGAGACATCTGCAAAAACTTCAGAGGTTTAATGTCAGTGCAATACTACATGAATGCATGTATAGTACATTGTTGATGCAGAGAATATATATTTCTACAGTATATGTATCTAGTAAATCAAGCATTTTCCATGTAACCTTGTGACTGCATTATTTTAATTGCTTTTAATCCTAGATCAAGTTTGTTTTGGCCTAAAATGCATCATAACTGTCAAATATATCTTATTATACCTAACTCAGTACTGTTTACTTTTTGAATATATATTTTGTGGCTAATATAGTTATTAACATGGTGATCAAGTTGTGGCAGCTGATCATTTTTTGCTATGACACCATCTCAGACTCAGTGCAGCTGGAGCAGGTACGTCCATGATTTCTCAACAGTCTCTCCATGATTTTCATGCAGATCAGAGCAATTTTTTTCCCCACAATATTTTTATTGAGCCTTTTTTTTTTTTTTACAAATATAGCAAACACAGTCAGACACTAAGACAAAAGTAATTTAAAAACTAAAAACAACAATAACAAAATAACAAAAAAGGGTAATAAAAACAACAACAACCATTAACAAAAACAAGTCAACAATGCTCCTCTGTTTAGTCTAGGTAATCTATTACCTAAGAATACATAATATACATTCACCAGTTTGGAATTTGCAAGGTCCACACATCATTCACCTTCTTCTTCAGAAGTTATGTTTAATTTCTTTACATAATCAATGAAAGGTCTCCATATATTCTCAAACACCTTTTCCTTTGATTTCAGTATATATGTTATTCTTTCTAGTGTAAGGTTGGTAACATCTGTCTTAACCGCTGAGTCACATCTGGTCTATGAGTTTTTCCACAGTAATGCAATACATTTTTTGGCATTAAGCAAACTGAGGTCTATGAATGTTCTTTCACTCTTATTAAAGTTATGTTTTTCTGGACACAGACGCAACAAAAACAGTTTAGGGTTCAATGTGATTTGTTTTGAAATTATTTTTTTTTTCATTTGTTATCCTCACCTCTTCCCAAAACATTCTGATTTTTCTACATTCCCATAAACAGTGAAATAGGGTTCCTTTACTTAGATCAGAGCAATTTTTTGCCCAGGAAATAAACCAGACATTCTTTAGCTCCACAACCACTGATCGTTTGTGAAGCTGTGTTGACATCAGTGACAGGCTGTATTGACATCAGTGACAGGCTGTGTTGAACGCCAGACTGACCGTTTGAAGCGGTAATTTTCCCACAACAGAGCCATCTGAAACACACACAGCGTACATATTTTAGTACCTAACAGCGATAACTTGCAGAGATTACAGTGTAGTACGACGTACTTATAGCAAACTAGCATTAACAACATTAGCTTACCGTCATATATGACCTATTTTGTATCCTCACGTCTTCGGCTCTCCCAGAAGCTGCAGAACTATTCCAGAGTGTTTTGTCTCACTGCCTGTACCCTTGTCTGGCGGTCCTTTTTGGCATTTACGGTGAAAAAAGCCACAGACCGAGGAGTCGCCTTGTAAAGCCGCCATGTTATGTTTGGCTTGGGTTGCGTGTTTTACGTCACGGGAGTGTGGCGCCGCCTTGCTGTAAAAAAAATCCCGCCCACCACAGCTTAACCCCGCTTTACCCGGCTGCTATGGAGACACAACTGCAGCCGAACCGAGTAGTAATGAAACGAGGCGAGGCGAACTGGGCTAGTGGAAAAGACCCATTAGTTTCCCTCATGTGAGCGGCACGTGTGCCTTGTGCTCGAAAGGTTTTGTTTCATCCCCGGTTACCTGGAGGAACCGGCCTAACTTGTACACACTCAGTTAGATATAATAACAGAGCCAAACTCATCTGATTGTGCTTGTGCTTGTGCTTGTGCTTAATGACATGTTTGGGGCATTGTGCTCCTCCGACCTGTGTGTGACGCCACCTCCATTCTCCTCAGGACTCATTTGGTACATAGTTGCCACGCTGTTACAAGTTCACTGAAATGAAATGTAGGATGAAGTGCCTATAAAAATATTTGTCATAAGGTACAGGAATTATTTATTTTATTTAATAGTGGGTGTGAAAGGGGGCGGAGTTGAACCATCACTTCTACACCCGCTAAATTAAATAAAAGCACTCGTAAAAGGGGCACCAGTCCTAACGGACAATAAAATTAACTTTAATTTTATTTAATTTTGTACCTTAAATTACTTAATGAATCAGTCTCAAAGTTTCAGTGAGTTTTTGTCCTGCCATGATTAGGAAACCTGTATATGCGAAAGGAAAACGCTTCTACTGCTCTCATTCACTCTTTTATTAAAATCATTCAGGTTACATGGCATGGCGTTCAAATGATGAATAAACAGATTCAGATGATGACAGCGTAAAATATCACATCAACTGATATTGGGTTCCTGAACATAAAATCCAGCTTTACACCTCTGCAGAACCAAGGAGAAACTAGACTTATGTTTCAACGATAAATGAGGCTGGAATGTTTTAACAAAACATCGCAGTTTTATGGGGAAAATTCATAAGCTAATTATCTAAAAATGACTCCTGAATTAATCTACAAAATTTAAGGGCAGTTACTTAAAAATGACTGAAAGTTTTCGTTCAGTTTACAATTCCATCCTGTGGCTGAGAGACTAATTGAGCCCTGAAATATGGGCCATATTCAATTGTAATTTAACTGTTAGGACATCACGTTTTAACCCAGGAAATAGGAGAAATAAAAGTTTCACTCACACACGGCCGTAGGTCCTAGTTTCTGCGGGTCGGTACCGCTGGGTTTTGAAGTTAGGACATCGGAGGAAGCTGCTGCTGCGATGCCTCCTCACAGCCGTTGTAGTGTAAACTCAGCTGGGGGCTCTCCAGACAATGGCAGCAGTGTGTGGTCTGTCACAGAGCGGCATGACAAGTCCTTTGAAAAAAAGAGAGTCCAAATTTGGGGTCTCTTGTAGCGGGATCGACCCAAAAACTGAAGGAAAATCTTCTCAGTCTCTGTTCACTTTAAACTAGGCAAATTAAAGGTCCACTTTAATGGCGTGAAAAGTCATTAAAAAAAGTGTTAGAGAAACATTTACTAGGATAAGAATGGCTTCTGAGGTGAAGAAAAAAAGTTTGAGAATTTGATTCTCTAAAAGGGACGAGCTCTAAAGAAAAAAATGGTTTTTCCTCAGTTTCCAGAATATAAGAAAAGATTTGACAAATACACAGAGAATAAAATAAAACTTCACAGGGCCTTGAAACGGTGGAATAAAATCTTCTTTTGAGATCTAGATTGCTATTCTGCTTCTTTAATCTTAATTTAGTTCCTAATCTTTCTCAAAATCTCTTTCTTTCTTCTTTCTGTGTTTCTAATTCTTAATTCTATTACCGCTTTGCTGTTCTAATCTTCCTGCCTGTTCTTTGTCTACCCTTTGTCTTCTTTTCTGATCTCTTTTTCTAACTCTGCTGATCTCTGACTTTTTCTTTTCTCTTAACTAAACTCAAATCTAACTCCTCTCTTTTAAAGTTACCTCGCCAGGTCGTAAAACTGATGATGTAGTCGCAAGACTGACCAATCGGCTTTTTCAGAAGCAGTTTGAAATGGCTGCTATCCAATGTGAGAACGTTTCTTTGTTTGAGAGCAGCCAATCAAATGAAGACACCATCCCATGAAATTTCAGAGGGAAAATCAACACTCAGTCAGTTCTTATGAGATAAATGCTCAACATAAAATCTAACTAAATTAAATGACTTGGCTAATATATGGTGATTATGCATTTATACCATTTATGATCAAGATTAGAACAGCAGAACATGCAGCAAACCATGGTTGGTGATAAGAGGGATGATTTTCAGTGTCCTTAGGATCCAGAGGATAAGCTGAAAGAAACTTAATATTTAGAACAAATTAAAAGTCATCCTACATACTGAAAACACATTCCGTAGGTATCCGCTAGGAGGTACTGTTGAGCTATAGATGATTTCCTTTAGTATCTGGGCGAAGACCTGGACAGCATTGGCTATAAACCCGTCAGATTAAGTGGTTTATGACTCTTTTAAAAACATTGGTTTCCTGTGAAAAGGTACGTTATCAAATGCAGTGTTCACGTTGAGAGGTCTGGTCTCCTGAGTTTTATGTTCCTTTGAGCCTTTAAAAGCAAACTCTGATCCTTACAATCTCTGCAAGTGGCAACTGTTTACATTGGGGTCCTGGGAAAGCAAGCATCTTTGGTCAGGCCTGGAAGAAGCCTGCATGAGTCGACATAAAAGCCAGTGATATTCCTGAGAAGGCAGAAAGGTGATATTCTTGTGTAATGAATAAAATGAAATTCCTGTAAACTGGAGAGAAGTGATCTTCTGTCTCAGTTTTGAGGAGGACGATGATGCTACAGAAATAAAACATAAACGCGGTTTTATGAATAAAGGTGAACTTGTAACCATTCGTTGTCCTTTGTTGGTGGAGGCAGGCTCCTCCCAGTTGTTAGAAAGAGGAAGGGTGGTGTGGATGCAAGAAGTATACATAAGGTGTGCATCCACAGGTGTGATTAATTTGGTATAATGCTCCTGTTCTGAGGATCAGGTATCACGTGGTTAAAGGCTCACTTTCATTCATAAAACCATGTTTACATCCGTAAACGTATGTTTTCATTAGTTACTGTGAATGTCAGCATGGTGATCTGTGGAATGCTGCATATGGAAATACAATTCAATTTTCAGATAGGAGCGTTCTCTGGACTTTGTAAATCTTGATACAAAAGAAAGCAAAAAACTGACAAGACAAACATATAAGCTGCTGGACAGCCACACTTCAGATGTCCCAGTCCACATAGGCTTTCATAGATAATGTGGGACAATGCAATACACTAATAAAAGAAGTATTGACAGCCCAGAAAAATGGGACAAAAATCAGATTTAGCGAATGATGGTGAGCAAGCAGCTTTAATCTTATTAACTCTAGCTGAACTGACCATGTACATTAATGACTGTAAACATTAAAAATCAATTTAAGACAAACAAGGCAAAGAGACAGTGATGCAAACAGGTCCATGAGATGTCAGGAATGTCTGAGCATCTGGACTTACCTGTAAACCAGAAGAAAAAATGTTGACCCAATGTAGCCTGTTCTCTTTAGAATAAACATATGTGCAGTAATGACACAGTCCAGACTTTAATGAAGATTCTCAGTCATCCAGGTGGGTCAGTAGACTGGATGAAAGCTCAGTCTGGTCAAATGGAATCAAGGATTTTTACTCTGAATGGTGAATAAGATGAATGGTGAAATGGTTGAGAGTAAAAAAAAAAAAATACTTTAACCCCTTGCACTCTGGTCAATTTCCCTAAAAACGCCAAAAAATAATGTACCCAAAGTAAATCAAAAGCTGTTCTTCAACCCTTTGCAGCATCTTCATGGGGTTGGTCTCATTTAAAAGAAAACACTTTGAATTTTTTGGCAAAATAGTCATAATCTCTCTAAGTGCTCCTGCCACTGAGTAACAGTCATCTAAACATACTGAACTTGAAGAAAATAAATTTTGCCTGGGTGTTTTTTTTTGGATACAAATGCTTGCAGATAACACACAGCTGTCAGATCCGGGCTGGAAAATGCAACAGAAATGTAGAACCAAGTGTTATCCAGCTGAGGTCAAAATTTTGTAACAATACCACAAAAAATGAATATATTACAGCTTTTTTCTTAGGTTGTTCCCAGGCATTTTTGAACTGTGCCAAATTGTGCCAAATGGCACAGTTTGGAAAAACATCTGTAACTTCTGAATGATTCAATATAGAAGCTTCATCTTGGGCTCTAATGAAAGGTGACACTCAGGGCTGTGTGTGTGTGGGGGGGGGGCTTGTTTATTCATTCATTCATGAATGAATGAACAAACAAGCCCCCACACACAAAGAAACATGCCACGTAAAAAATGTGTGGCTTTTTTTCACAAGAAAAAATAACCTACAGTGCATTAAAAATTATACTAAAATATCTGTAATGTAGAGGATAACAACCTTCCCCCCCCCCCGCTACAGAGGATGGACATCGTCCATCGCCACATGACGGACCGCGGCACATGCCGCGGTCTACTACGCACAGTTTTACTAAAATATCTGCAATAATATCTGCAATCCGCTACAGAAGAGTAGCGGGGGGGGGGGGGGGCGGCATTCACGGTCCGGACGTGGCGCATGGACTGGAGGGTCCGTGCGCCACGGTACACGGTCCATGCGCCGCGGTCTACTATGAACAGTTGTAATTTACCAATCGGTCAAAAGTCATTTTGATTACAATTTTCAGGGATAAAGAATAATTTAGCTTATAACACTTACCTATCCACAACAGCAGTGTCGCTGGCAAACTTCTCTTCCTCATTGTCAGACGAACATGACGCTGGTCCGCTTGTTATGGACTCGTGGTTCTGGTCACGCGACCCGGTCAAACCATAATTCCATTATTGCGGTTTTGCGCTTCCATGATTGCTGTTTTGGCGAATGATTTTTCAAAACAAATAAGAACAGTAGTAAGAAAAAAAGACTGGCGAACGCGTGTGTGTCACCCAATGGCTTACACAACAGATTTTGCAAGGGATGCACGCTTTCGAACTTCTGTGCTTCAATTGGCTCACTGTATTTGCAGCCGTTGGTAGGCGGGTCCTTCTTGCTAGGTTTTCAGTCATTGGCTCTTCAAGGTTTCTGAAACCCAATTCAAAGGCTCTTATTAGTCGAATGAGAGGTCAATCACATCTAAACCAATCAAAGCACTCCTTTGGCTTTCTGTTCGCGGCTGTGTCTGTAGTGGAAGAACGGAAATGCACCTTTTTTTTCCAGTGAGCCCTAGGACGCAGAGACGTGCCTGCCCGTGGTACACCGGAGTGCAAGAGGTTAATCCAGTTGACTTAACTGAGCTTTCATACAGTATAGTTGTCCACACTTAAGCTCCCCACCCAATTTTGCCTCTTTTACAATATTTTAGATGAGCAACCACATACTTCAAATCCAAACCCCCTGCTGCACGGTGGCGCAGTGGTTTAGCACTGTGGCAGCACAGTTTTACCCTCGGCTGGGGGACCGCGGGGATCATGAGATCGTGGGTTCAATCCCAGCCCCCGACCAACAGTGAGCTGTGTGGAGTTTGCATGTTCTCCCCGTGTTGCGTGGGTTTACTCCGGGATTTCTCCGGTTTCCTCCCGCACACCAAAAACATGTAGGTTTAGGGCGCTCGGGCACGCAGCGACCAGCAGCCGGTGGCTTGTCACCAGACTGCAAACCAAGTCTACCTACGGGTACAAATAAGTAACAAAAAAAAAAAAAAAAAAAACCCAACCAAACCAGGTCTCTGCTCAACAAAAACAGGTTCTAGTCTACCTAAGAGCTCCACATCTGGAATAAATGTTAGATTGTTGTTATTGTAGAGACACAACTTTTGCTAAGCTATTTACAAATTATTACTAAAAACAATCTATAAAAACAAGAACTAAAGCAGAAAAAGATGAAGAATAAGGACAAAAGACAATTCTCCAAAACCTAAAACACAGAACAGTTTTGATGCTGGTCTGATGCAGATGTATGCTGGTTTTTTCAGCAGGGATTCGTTTATATCAGCAGGACAGCAATGCTAAGGATGTAATTACTTTATTTAGTGATATGTTACACAAGACAAGGGACGATGGGGAGCAGCATTTGGTGCTAATAACTATGGAGATCTGTAACAGGAAAAGAAAATACAGGATGTTACGGTTTGGGCATGACTGTGCTCATGTCCTCCCTTTATGGTCATATTTGTTTTCTGTTATCTTCAGGACATGAGTTCAGCCATGTCCTCGCCCTTTGTTATTATGCTTCTGTTTTTTCCTTGCAGCCATGTATTTTTTAGTCATTATTATTATTATTATTATTATTATTATTATTATTATTATTATTATTATTGTCGTGTTTTCTCTGGTCCTCTGTTCATGCCTCATGTCTCAGTCTATCATGTTTGTCCATATCTGTAGTCATTCCCTGCATCTCTGATTGCCCCTGATTGTACCCACCTATACTCTTTTATCTTGATTACTCCCCTGTCTATATATGTGCGTCTCAGTCTCCGTCATTTGTGGCGACCTTGTCATGGTTAAGGACACGGCTAGGACTGTGCCCACGCTTTATGTTAATTTAGAATTTCACAGTGTTACTATTGTTATTATTCTGACTTTGATTATTGTTTATGATTATTTCCAAGTGCTCGTGTTCCCTGTTTAGTGTTTGTCATGTCATGTTTTGTCTTCCTCTGTTGTCTTTGTTTTATGTTTGTCTTATGTTCTGCCCAAAGTGCACGTTCTTGTTCCCGAGGTGGACATCACTGCTCCAGTTTTTCTCAAGGTGCACATCACTTCTTTAGCAGTTCCCGAGGTACATGTTCCTGCTCCAGTGCAGCCCAAGTTGCACGTTCCTGCTGCTGACTCAGGAGACTGTCCCCTGTATGTGCATCCCCTGAACCAGAAATTTCCACTGTTGTGTGTCCTGCACCAGAGATTTCTGCATCTGTGTGTTCTAAGTCAATGAATTCTACATTAGTGTGTCCTGAACCAGATATTTCTGTAGAAATGTGTCCTGAGTCTGACATTTTTGCAGAAATGTGTCCAGATTCAGAATTTTCTGCTGTAATGTGTCCAGAGACAGAACTTCCTGCAGTAATTTGTCATTAGTCAGAAATTTCTGCAGAATCGTGTCCAGAACCAGAGATTTCTGTAGTTACAGTACCTGCCCAGAGTCAGACGTTTCTGCAGTTACAGTCATGTGAAAAAATTAGGACACCCTATTAAATATTCACTTCTTTATTAAGAAATGTTCACAAATCTATGTCTATCCTTATTTTTGTTTTTATTATATAAGAATAACGGTTACTGAAAAAAGGAACACGTATTCAGCAATTACACCATTTATTCATCACATCGATTGAATAAACAAGCTCATGGACAAAGGCCTGATCTTTTACAACAGAACGCTGGCGTCTGTTAACGTCTCATCATGTCATCTTGTCTGCTTTTGTTTGTTTTTATTGATTTTGTTTTTAATTTTTTATCTCTTTTTGCTGATATTAGTTTTTGCTTGGTGTTAGCTTAGTATTGGCCTAGCAGAAAAGCCCGATCCGACGCACGGGTGGGTCGGACCCCTGGCTGGGCTGTTTTACTGGGCTAGGCAAACCTGCTAACCTGTTTCTAAGCCTTTTTAGCTGTGTTTAGCTAACCTGTATTTTAGCTGCTTTTGGCTGGCTGGCTATCCACCTATTGCCTGGAACGTCATGGCTCCATCCCCAACGTGTGTCAGCTGTGTGTTCCTCCTTAGGAAGGTTTCTGAGTTGGAAGTGAGACTCTCCAACCTCTATAAGATTCGGGAGGCTGAAGACCACCTTGACACCATAATTCTCGGGAGAACAACAGCCCCAGCAATCGACTCACAGCTGGCAGAGACGGCTACTTACCTGGGTGAGTTCAGTGCATCTCCACCTACTTCCACCCCTGCTCCAGTTTCTTCAGACGTCCAGGACCACAGCAATAGACACTGGCTTCCACTCGGGGCTAAACCCAAAGCCCTGGTTGGTTCTTCTCATCCTCAATGCGCGCCCTGGACCTTGGTTCAACCAGCAGGCAATCATCATCTATCGACCAGACAGGGCCGTGCCTCTTCTCTTCCCCTGCTACTGGAAAATAGATTTGACATCCTTTCTCTGGAGGATTTTCTCCCCACCTGGACGCTGGCCGTCTGCCCGTGGCCGTCCCTCCTCCTCCTTCCTCTCCTTCAGCGGCGGCTCAAACCCGCAAACCCCGGATTAAGACTACTTTAGGTGTGCCAAATTACACACCAGCTCCAAAAAGAAGAGAGCGCATCACCCCGCCATCACAACAACACCTTCAACAAGATTGTTCACCACCTCAGAAACCACCGACAAAGCCCCCCCAGATGACGCTGTAATTGGTGACTCGATTATGAGGAACGTCAAAAGCAGGTACTGTGTGACTAAATTTTTTTTCCTGGGGCTAGAGTGTCTGACATTGAGGCTCTTACCCCTGACCTATTAAATTAATTCCCCCACATTTAAACTGTCATAGTACATGTCGGATGCAACAACATCCCTGATGAAGCATCAGAGATCTTAAAAAGTGATTTCAGGAACCTTCTGTCCACTCTTATGAACTGTGGCAGATGTGCGTTTATCTCTGGGCCTTTGGCACCTTTCAGACGAGGTTGCAATTATTTTAGCAGAACTCTCAGTCTTAATACTTGGTTGTGTTCTACATGTCCTACTTTTAACATTGGTTTTGTTGACAATTTCAACCTGTTTTGGAACCGCCCATCACTTATGAGGCCAGATGGCATCAATCAGAATAGACTTGGTGCACGTGTTTTAAGAGACAATCTGTTCTATTCCATTCAGCGTTTTTTAATGCAGTGACTGGGATTTGGTGCGCTAACTCACTCCGAAGTTCCCGGGTCTGCCAACCAGCCCGTTTTTGTTTCCACTTCTCATATTAACCCATTAATCCAAATAATCCTCACCGTTTTGTTCAGTCTTCGATTTATAACTCTACAGAGATTGTGTCTGTCTCCCGTTACACAAAATATTATAACCCAAGACAAATACAACACAACTTGATAAATACACATCTTTCTGCAGCTCCTCCTCATCCACCACCCCTCAACTTTGCCCCTGTCTTCTCCCTTAGAGAACCTTTGTCTACTCCCCCCAAAGTTAATAAAAATATAATGCATAAACATCCCAAAGTGATTAAACAAAATGTTGGTAAAACTCAAATCAAACCTCAAGTCTCTAAATTTATTAATTTGGCCTCTGTTCCTCCTTATAATTTAAAAATTAAATGTGGTTTATTAAATATTCGGTCTCTAACTCCCAAGTCTCTACTAGTTCACGATCTATTAATTGATCATCAGATTGATTTAATATCCCTTAAAGAGACTTGGCTAGGGCAAGATGATTATGCTGGTTTGAATGAATCAACTCCCTCTGGTTATCTAAACTATCATAATCCCAGAAGTTCTGGTCGTGGAGGTGGAGTAGCAGCAATTTTCCATTCTAATTTACTAGTTAATGTAAAGCAAAAATCATATTTTAATTCCTTTGACGGCCTGGTCCTCAGTGTGGGGCATGTAGGCTATCTTGGCTTGAACCCAATTTTCTTCGCCATAGTTTACCATCCTCCCTCAGCCTACTCTGAGTTTTTATCCGAATTTGCTGAATTTTTAGCTGATTTAGTTCTGAAATCAGAATAATTATTGTAGGGGACTTTAATATACATGTTGATGTAGATAGTGACTGTCTTAATAAGGCATTCAATTCAATTTAGACTCAATGGGGTTTTCTCAGAAAATAGAAAATTCTACCCATTATCTCCACCACACATTGGACCTTGTTCTGACTTATGGTATAGAAATAGAAAATCTGGTAGTTTCTCCTCATAATCCTGTACTGTCAGACCATTGTCTGTTAACCTTTGATTTCACTATTTCTGATTCTTTGACTCCTAAAGAAAAATATTACTACAGCAGATGTCTTTCAGATGACATTGTTACCAAATTTTTGCAGATTGTCTCCTTTATACCATGGGTCAACACAATGGAAATAAAAAATGGAGAGCCTGCTCCTTCTGTAATTGATAGCATGGTAGATAGTGTTACAGCCACTCTGCATCAGACTCTAGACTTGGTGGCCCCTTTAAAAAAGAAAAAAGTCTAACCAGAGATTTCTTTCCCCTTGGTTTAACACAGAAACTCGTAGCTTAACCCTCTGAGTGTGTATGTTGCCAAACTGTGACATACCCCCTAGTGGTCAAGAGTGGTAAATATTTTTTGTCAATAAAATAGTTCAGATTTCCAAGGCTATAACTTGAAAGTGGTAAGAGATAATGGCTTGCTGTCAATTAGAAAGATGTAAAATATGATCCAAATTTTGAGATAGGAATGAATTAACGCATCTAATTTGCATAATGTCATGGCACCTCTTTAAATTCCATAACTCAGTCAAAACTGGACTTTGGACGTATTTACACAAAAAATGGTTGAGTCTTTTGACACCGTTTTTTACACAGAGGTACCTCATCATCTTATCTTCAAAGTATATGAACAAGAAATCAGTACATTAAAAAAAAAAAACAAAAAAACAAAAAAACAGAAATTTCTCATTTACTTTTAAAACAGTCTTCCCAATTATTGGTAGCCGTATTATTCATATAATTAATTCTTCTTTAACTTTGGGTTATGTACCACAGGCTTTTAAAATTGCTATAATTAAACCCTTACTCAAAAAGCCAACACTCGATCCAGGAGTTTTGGCTATCGACCAATCTCTAATCTGCCTTTCATTTCAAAAATCTTAGAAAGATGTTGCTGCACAACTGTTTGACAACTTGCAGGGAAATGGTTTATTTGAAGAGTTTCAGTCTGGGTTCAGAGTTCATCACAGCACTGAAACAGCCTTAGTGAAGGTCACTAACGACCTCCTTATCGCATCTGATAATGGACTTGTTTCTGTACTTGTCCTTTTAGATCTTAGTGCAGCCTTTGATACTGTTGATCATGACATTCTACACTAGGTTGGACTAAATGGAACTTTGCTGCAGTGGTTTAGATCTTATTTGTCCGATAGACTTCAGTTTGTTCACATCAGTGATGAGTCTTCTTCCAACTCTAAGCTCAGTCACGGAGTTCCACAAGGATATGTGTTAGGCCCTACTCTTTTTAGTTTATATACGCTTCCGTTAGGCAATATCATTAAAAAGCACTGTATACATTTTCATTGTAATGCAGACGACACACAATTATACCTGTCAATGAAGCCCGATGATTGTAATCAATTAGCCAAGTTAGATGCCTGTCAAGGAAATCAAAGCCTGGACGACTTGTAATTTTCTGCTATTAAACCCAGATAAGACTAAAGTCATTCTTGTTGGTCCAAAAAACCTTAGAAATTCCTTTCCAAATCAAACTCTTAATCTGGATGCTGCAGCTCTCACTCTGAATAGTTCTGTGAGGAACCTTGGAGTTATTTTTGATCAAGATCTGTTCTTTAATTCACATATTAAATTTGATTTCTAAGACTGCCTTCTATCATCTGCGGAATATTGCCAAGATTAGGAGTATTTTGTCTCTGAATGATGCTGAGAAACTGATCCACGCCTTTGTCAGCTCAAGATTAGATTATTGTAACTCATTATTATCAGGTTGTCCTAAAATATCTTTAAAAAGTCTTCAGTTGATCCAAAATGCTGCTGCAAGAGTTTTAACTGGTTCCAGAAAGGGAGATCATATCTCTCCAGTTCTGGCCTCCCTTCATTGGCTTCCCATAGATTTTAGGATTATTTTTTTTTTATTTATCTTTTGTTCTTATTAAAGACAAGAATAGAAAGGAGATGTATTTACCTTCTTAACATGTTTCGACTGTACATTGCAGCCTTCGTCAGAAGAGTCAGCTGATTGCTGCCAGGTGACATTTATCAGTTGATTTTCATAGGCAGGGCCAGCTCAGATCTGTCAGATCCACCGAGCCGGCCCCGCCTTCCACCGTCAGATGGTCTCTGGAGAATGTAATCCCAGGTGTGGGAAAGCATAAAGGCCCCCTCATCTCAGTTCATGGTGTCTTTTCCCCGCTTCCTGATTTCTATGGCCTCCTTGCTCCAGCGTTTGTGTCTGTTGCTCTCTGACCCAATAATTTTTCGTTGTCCCAGACCATGATGTGATTAGTTCTTTTGCAGTGATCTGATATTGCTGATTTTAATGTTTCTTGTTCTTCCTTTTCTTTTTGTGATCTTGTGAGTCGTCCTTGTGTTTCCATCTCACATTCCATCTGGTGTTCTTTTTTTTCTTGTGGTGAATGATCTTCCAGTTTCTCCAATGTAGGTTTTGTTGCATGAGCTGCATGATATTTCATATATTACATTGCATTTTTTGTCTTGTTCTATTCTGTCCTTGGGGTGTACTAATTGTCTTAATTTTTTGTGTGGTTTTACCGCTGTGTTTATTTTGTATTTTTTCATGATCCTTTGAATTGGTTCCGTGATCCCTCGTATGTATGGTATGGTTATGGAGTCCTTGTTTTTGATTTTGGCTTTTGTTCTGTGTCTTATTTCCTGTTTTTTTTTTTTCTTTGTTTTTGACTTGCTTTTTCCCTTTGTTTATGGCCCATACTGGATATTGGCAGCATATAAGTGCATGTTTTATGTGGTTTTCCTCCTCTTGTCTGTCTTCTTGGTCTGTGATGATGGTGGCCCGTTCATATAACGTCCTGACAACTGATAGCTTGTGTGCTGTGGGGTGTTCCGATGTCCATAGTAGGTATTGATCTGTGTGGGTTGTTTTTTTGTAGACTGTGATTTTTATGCTGCCGTCATCGTTGTGGTGGATTTTCATGTCCAGAAAGGCTATGGTGCCATTTTCCTCCTCTTCATGTGTGAATTTTATATTTCCAGTGCTGTCCATGCTGTTCAGATGGTCAGTGAGTTCTTGTGTGTGTCCTTTCCTTATTTTTTCCAGAATGTCATCCACGAATCTCTTCCAAAGGGTGGGTTTACATTGTGTAGGTGCTGTGTTGATGGCTTTGTTTTCCAGATCCTCCATGAAAAAGCTGCTCATAATGGCTGATAGTGGGTCTCCCATTGCAAATCCTTCTTTTTGTCCGTAAATTTTTCCTCTGTATTGAAAATAGGTGGATTTTGCAACAAATTGTAATAGTTCGGATATGTCGTGAACTGTGAGATTGGTGTGTCTTTTAAGGGTACAGTCATTATTTAGGCGTTCTTGCACAATGTGTAGTGTGACATCAACAGGTGTCTTTATGAATAATGAAATGTCATGTGAAATGAGGATCTCGTCCGATTCTATTTTCATATTTTTGAGTTCTTGTGCCAGTTCTTTTGAGTTTTTGCAGTGGAAATCTGATAGTCCAAGGAGGGGTTTGATGATTTCAACCAGGGCTTTTGATAAGTTGTATGTAACTGATCCAATACTGTCTATTATTGGCCGGAGTGGGATATCCTTTTTGTGTATTTTTGGGGTTCCATAGATCCGAGGGGTGATGCTGGCTGTGGGGATCAGGTGATTATATGCGTCCTTTGTGATTTTTTTTTTACTTTCTAATAGGGGTTTGAGAAGGGCTTTTAGCATTTTTTTTTCTTTTCTTCTGTGGGGTTTGTTTTAATGATTTCATATGTGCTTTCAATTGCCAACATGGTTTCCATCTGTTTTTCATATGTTTCCGTGTCCAGTATTACTGTCGTTGTGCCTTTATCTGATGTTAGGATTGTGATTGTTTTATCTGTCTTGAGTGAGTTTAATGCTTTTTCTTCTCCTCTTGTAAGGTTGCTTTGTGGTAATTTGGCCATTTTGTGGATTCCTGCGACTGCGTTCCGGAGTGATGCTTTTTCCCCTTGGTCCTGGATTTTTTCACATGCCAGTTCTGCTGCGAGGATGTATTCTTCTTGGGGTATTTTGGCTGGTGTGATGGCGAAGTTCAGTCCTCTGCTCAGCACTGTTTTCTCCGTGTCCGTGAGTGTGCGTTTTGACAAGTTTTTGACCCACTTAGCGTTCGTTTCCGTGTGTGTTTGTCTTCATCCGTTCTTCCTTTCTGTAAGTTTTTTTAGTTTTTTTAATTGGTGGTTTTTCATTTTAATGAATTCTTGTTCGTGTGCGTGTTTTAATTGTGCTTCTATCTGCTCCTGCGTTTCCTGGTCGTCCGGGTAGTGTTTCTTGAAAATGTCCATTTTCTCCTTTATCTGGTTGTTAATTCTGTCCACGTTGTTTGCCGTAATTCTTATCCGTTCTTTGATCAGGTCTTTCCGTGCTTTATTGATAGTTTTCTCTGTGTTTTTGGTCGGGATTGGATTTCTTATGTTGAGGCTTGCTGGTGTGACATCCTCATCTCTGCAACAGAGGTTAAATCGCAGGTGGTTTCTGAAACGTGCCCTTGTTTTCTCCAATTTCTCCAGCCGGCGGAAGTCTTTAATGCAATTTTGTCCATAACTTCCACGTAATAGCTCAAGTAGGTTCATTTTGTCTTCTTTTAATTATTTATCTTTTGTTCTTATTAAAGACAAGAATAGAAAGGAGATGTATTTACCTTCTTAACATGTTTCGACTGTACACTGCAGCCTTCATCAGAAGAGTCAGCTGATTGCTGCCAGGTGACATTTATCAGCTGATTTTCATAGGCGGGGCCAGCACAGTAGATCCGTCAGATCCACCGAGCCGGCCCTGCCTCTAGGAGGCCATAGAAATCAGGAAGCGGGGAAAAGACACCATGAACCGAGATGAGGGGGCCTTTATACTTTCCCACACCTGGGATCACATTCTCCAGAGACTATCTGACGGCGGAAGGCGGGGCCGGCTCGGTGGATCTGACAGATCTGCTGAGCTGGCCCGACCTACGAAAATCAGCTGATAAATGTCGCCTGGCAGCAATCAGTCGAAACATGTTATGAAGGTAAAGACATCTCCTTTCTATTCTTGTTTTTAATAAGAACAAAAGATAAATAATTAAAAGAAGACAAAATGAACCTACTTGAGCTAGTATAGGATTAAGTTTAAAATCCTTCTTCTCACTTACAAAGCTCTTAATAATCAGGCCCCCTTATATATAAAAGATCTGATATTACCCTATCATCCTAACAGAGCACTATGCTCCCAAAATGCTGGATTACTTGTAATACCCAGAATCTCCAAAAGTACAATGAGAGGCAGAGCCTTCTATCAAGCTCCTTTTCTATGGAACCAGTTTCCGCTCTGGGTCCGGGAGTCAGACTCGATCTCTGTTTTTAAGAACAGGGTAAAATCCTTCCTTTTCAATATAGCCTACAATTAGGGAGGGATCTTATGTCTCTTAACCCCTCTTTTGTTTTGCTGTTAATAGATTCAGACTGCTGGGTGACCTCCAATAATATGCTTGGCTTCTCATTGTTCCTGTTCTTTATGTCTGTTCTCTTCATCCTGTCTATCCCCTCACCCCCAGCCAGTCGCAGCAGATGACTGACCCTCCCTGAGCCTGGTTCTGCTAAAGGTTTCTTCCTGTTAAATGGAAGTTTTTCCTCTCCACTGATGCTAAGTGCTTGCTCACAGGGGATCATCTGATTGCTGGGTCTTTCTGCAATTGTGGGGTTTTCCCTGCATTTAGTAGTGCTATGAGATAACTGTTGTTGTGATATGGCGCTATATATATATATATATATATATATATATATATATATATATATATATATATATATATATATAAAGCTGAATTGAAAAATAAAGCTGAATTTGCATTTTTTAACATTTATTTTAGCCATTTTAAACACTGATATTAAATATCCATATGTCCAAATATGTTAAAAAAACAAAACAAAACACAGGCTTATACAGGGCGTACTAATTTTTTTCACACGACTGTACGTGTCCAGAGTCAGAGGTTTCTGCAGTTGTGCGTCCAGAGTGAGAAATGTCTGCAGTAATGTGTTCTGAACCAGAAATGTCTGCAGTAATGTGTCCTGTATCAGAGAATTCTGAGATCTCTGCATTTGTGTTTGCACCTCCAGAGGTCATTGTGGCCATGTTTTCACCTCCAGAGGGAGAAATGTCAATGTTGTCTCCTTCAGGGGGAAAGATGTCCACGTCGTCACCTTTAGATGGTCAAATGTCCATGTTGTCTCCTCTACAGGGTGAGATGCCAATATTGGCACCCTCAGAGGGTGAGATGCCCACATCACCTCCCGAGGTTAGACTGTCCACCTTGCCTCCCGAGGTCAGGGGTTCCATGTTTCCCCCCAAGGTCAAGAGTTTTTTGATACCATGCTCTGAGTTTAAGACTTTTGTGTTGCCAGCTCCAGGGCAGGTGTCTACTATGATATTTTCTTTTAAACAAATTGTTTTTGTGTTACAGTCAAAGCAAGAGGTTCATTTGTTTTCTCCCATCTGTTGGCCCATGAACTTAGAAGGCCACTGACCCACTCAGTTCCATGATCGGGTGGCCTAAGGACCGGGGCAGGGCACCCAATTCCCTTTGTGCTCTTATTTGGGGTCCATGGACCTGGATCAGACCCCTGACCCACTCAGTTTTAGGATCTGGTGGTCTAGGGTCCTGGGCAGGCCACCCGATCTACTCTGTGTTCTGTTTTGGGTCCCCATGGAACTGGGTTGCCCCCCTGACTCATTTTGTTTTCCCTGCTCTGAACTCCTGATGGACTGTTTTGTGTTTTTGTTTGCTCGCCCTGCTTGATTCCTGCATTTTGTTTTTCCCACCATGCCTTGCCCCCCTCCTCTCGTCTGTTTTATCGGTTCTATGTTTCTAGTTTTGGGGTGTCTTGAATCCACAGCTTAAAGGGGGGACTATGTCATCGTAAAGGGCACGACTAGGACTGTGCCCACGCTTTATGTTAATTTAGATTTTAAAGTATTACTATTGTTATTATTCTGACTTTGATTATTGTTCATGATTATTTCTAAGTCCCCCTGTGTTCCCTGTTTAGTGTTTGTCATGTCATGTCTTCCTCTGTTGTCTTTGTCTCATGTTTGTCTTCGTTTTTTAGTTAAAGTCTTGTGTTTATTATTATTAGTATTGTCTTTGAGTTCTGCTTTGTTCCTGGGTTAATCTTTATTCATATTGTATTACCATGCTCCTTTGTGCATGTCTGTGTTCTCTGTGAGTGTGTTCAGCCCCTCCCCTCCTGTGTTTTCACCTGCTGCCCTGATTTGTTCCAGCTGTCTTATGTTAAGGTCATTATGGTTTCCCCTGTTTATGTGAGTTTTAGTTCGAATGAATGAATGAATGAATGAATGAATCTTTATTTTGGATAGATTAAAAGTACAGATTAAAAAGAAACAGAATAATATAACAAAGGGGGAAAGGAAAATCCAACAAGGCAAATTAGACAATAACTCCTCTGATTATACAGTTCAACATAAGTTATCCGAAATGGGTGATTGCTGAAGCCGCAGTTTATATTGCCCACCCATATTCCATCCAAGAATTCAAAAGAGAAACAAACAAGACCGATTACAATTCAGAACAAAGCTAAGACAAAACGTGACAAAAAACTAAGCAACAACACAACGCAGACTGGATATGACAATCCTTATGTGATTTTACATGTCATCTTGTATGTATGTTTGGAGTATTTCTTCCTTTAGTTTTTGTTTAAATTGTCCAAGCGTTGTACATGATTTTAATTCAGGTCCAAAATCATTCCATAATCTGACTCCTTGCACTGAAACACAGTGTTGCTTGGTGGTAGTTCTCACTGAGGGTTTTTGAAATATACATGTGCCTCTGAAATGATATTGTTTCTTCCTTATTTGGAACAACTTTTGGATATTTGCGGGCAGTGATAGATTCTTCACTTTAAACATTATTACTGCAGTTTTAAAGTCAACCAGATCTTTCAACTTGAGAGCTTTTGATTTAAGAAAAAGTGGGTTTGTTGGTTCCCTGTAAGCAGCTTTGTTACCTTCGCCAAGGAGGTTATGTGATCATCGGCGTTGGTTTGTCTGTCTGTCTGTTTGTTAGCAAAATAACTCAAAAAGTTATAGACAGATTTTCATGAAATTTTCACAGATTGTCAGAAATGGGGTATCCTACAGATGATTACATTTTGGTGGTGATCCGGATCACCGTCCAGAAGAAAACCGTCATTACGGAAAATGCCATTTTCGTGAATAACTACTGAACCACTAATCCTATCACTGTCAATCCAGTTGCTAGTCATATGTTTTCATGGTCAAGGAATCTGAAAACGTAAACACAAACACTGTATGGGGGGAACTGTGGCCGCCATTACGGAAAATGCCATTTTCGTGAATAACTACTGAACCACTAATCCTATCATTGTCAATCCAGTTGCTAGTCATATGTTTTCATGGTCAAGGAATCCGAAAATGTACACACAAACACTGTATGGGGGGAACTGTGGCCGCCATTACGAAAAATGCCATTTTCGTGAATAACCACTGAAGCACTAATCCTATCATTGTCAGTCCAATTGCTAGTCATATGTTTTCGTGGTCAAGGAATCTGAAAACGTACACACAGACACTGTATGGGAGGAGCTGTGGCCGCCATTACAGAAAATGCCATTTTCGTGAATAACTACTGAACCACTAATCCTATCATTGTCAATCCAATTGCTAGTCATAGGTTTTCGTGGTCAAGGAATTTGAAAATGTACACACAAACACTGTATAGGGGGAACTGTGGTGCTTGGCGGAGGTCTGCGCTCTCAAAGTGCTTTTCTAGTTTATTATTCTAATAGCTCTCTTCTGAAGCATAAAGACTGGATATATGTTTGTTTTATATGTATTTCCCCATACTTCAGTACAATAGGTCATATATGGGAGTGTTAATGAATGATACAAGGTATATAGTGTGGGTTGATTCAGCAAATATTTCACTCTGTGTAGTATTGCAATTGATTTGGATATTTTACCTTTAATATAATTAATATGTGACTTCCAACACAGTTTATCAATTATTACTCCAAGAAATTTAGTTTTGGATACCATTTCAATCTCTACACCATTTACACTGAGTTTAGATACTAAGTTGTTGTGATGGTTGTTAAAAACTATAAATTTTGTCTTACTTAAATTGTGCATTAATTTGTTTGAATCAAACCACAGTTTAAGCTTTCTTAATTCCTTTCCGAGTGTATCCAAAAGTTGTTCCAAATTGCTTCCACTGCATAATAAATTAGTGTCATCGGCAAACAATATTAAATCCATTTTTTCCAAAACTTTACATATATCATTTATATACATATTGAATAACAATGGCCCCAAAACTGAACCCCGTGGGACCCCACAAGTAACCTTCAGTAACTGTGAGTTTTTGTTACCAACACATACATACTGATATCTATTCTTTAAGTAACTACATAACCAGGACAGTGCTACCCCCCCCCCCCCAATACCACAAGTTTGTAGTTTTTTAATAATAAATTATGATCCACTGTATCAAATGCTTTTTTAAGATCCAGGAATACCCCAACTGAATACTCTTTATTTTCAACGGCAGTTGATATTTTTTCTATAAATTGAATCGGTGAATTCAAAAAGGGCCCAAGTCCACACTTTTTCAAAGGGGACTTGGGCCCCTTTTGAATTCACATATTCAATTCCATTAGAGCAAATGCAGTTGTCCTCTTGTGTCTGAACCCATATTGTAGCTCACACAATAAATTATTCTTCAGTATGATGTTGCCGGGAAATAATACACACTGAACAACAAATGTATTTTATGGGTTTTATCTGATATATAGAAAATAAAGAGCAGCACGCTTCAGAATGAAAAGATTTACAAAAATTTTTAAATGTAAATAAAATAAAATGAAATGTACAAAATGTCTCTTTGTATATAACTCTCACGTTTGTGTTACAGTCTGTACTGCCTCAAACACACAGGAGGCGGATCTTAAACAAAATGGTGGGTTACTAACAAAGAAAAATACAATCTGATAAAATGCTCAGTAAACTAATGACCCCAAATAAGTCCGTACAAACGGTAGTGGTGATACTGGAAATGAGAAAGGTACATAATAGCTTTAGTACACCACAAACCTTAAGTTCACACTCCAAATATGCTCAAAACTTAACAAGAAAAGCTTTTCACTTACAACATACACACGACGCCACACCAGCGCGTGATCACTGACTGATCTTCACAGGACACTCGAGTCTCCCTGGTTTGATTAACAGTATAAAATGTTTCAGTACTCGTCACCGTGTAAAACAAAAAAACACATCCTAACATTGTGACCAGAGTAGCAAACAACACACTTTTACATTTACACTCATGCTTACATCGTACATAGCCTGATATTTTAACTATATCCTCTTGGATAGGCACTATGTTCAGCCACGGTATACCATGCTAGTCAGGCAGCAAATCTGTAGGTCAATCTACGTCTTATCTGTTACTAGGCTGACTTTATTACATCCTCCTCGGCATAATTCACCGTGTTCGTTAAGAGTAACAATATATTTTAACTGCACTGGTGAACTTACAACGTTTCTTTATGAAGATTATTCCTCGTCTTGCTTGCTTTTCAAATCCGGTCTCCTGAACCGTTTTCCCAACCGAAAAAAACCCAGATATTCAAAATCCTCTACCTGGCATATCCCGCCCACACCCTGAAGTCACTTCCTGTTGAGTCAAGTTCAAATCAAAATATTTAAACGCAAATCAAATCAACAAAGATCCATAAATATGACCCGGTTACATTCTCCCCTGCTTACAAGTCAACGGCCTCGGTGACTACAAATGAGTTTTTGATTTCCCTCACAGCTTCTCTAAACAAGACCGTGCCTAAGTTTGCAAAAATCTGAGCGATTATAGCTGAAGAACTGGGATCCAAAACTGACTTTGGCTCATGGTACGGGTTTGAGTGCTGGCCTGCTGTTGACCTTTGACTCCTGTGGGGAAAGGGAACAGGTTCAGGCATGGCTTCATCTTCTGTATCAGACCGTGTTTCTTGTGAGTCTACCTCAGATTCTGGTTCAGGAAATCCATCATCCTGCTCTGACTCACCATTGATGCTACCTTCTGCACTATTCTCAC
Organism: Pholidichthys leucotaenia; assembly: GCA_020510985.1. Taxonomy (NCBI): domain Eukaryota; kingdom Metazoa; phylum Chordata; class Actinopteri; order Cichliformes; family Pholidichthyidae; genus Pholidichthys; species Pholidichthys leucotaenia. The sequence continues at coordinate 230,138,452 of CM035837.1, read as the reverse complement.
TGCTAGGGATCCGGACCTGACCATCAGTGTGAGCTGGGTTACGGATGGGACTAAGAGCCCTCACTTCTTCCAAAACTAAACCATCGGTAGGGTCCTCTGAATTTAAACTGTCCTCCGGCGGGGACTCTGGGGACTTTCTAAGACACTGGCTACTCGGTCGTGACCTGAAGACGGGTGGGGACACACATGGTCTGATGTCAACTCTGTTAACTCTTTTTGTCGGTCCTCCTTCTACAGGTTCTACCGTGTATGTAGTTCCTTGAATCTGCACCACACGGTGGGGAATGGGTTTCCAAGCATCTTGAATTTTGTTTCTGCCTTGGGGCCGGTTTCTGACATACACAATCTGACCTAGCACAATAGGGGGACAGTACACCTTCTCGTTATGCATTGAAATGCGTTCAGCAGCTTTCTGTTCACAGTACTCTTTGGCCCTGGCATGAGCATCATTCAGACGCCTTTGGTGGATCGCCAGCCAGTCGTGACTGGGCTCTACAGTGGACTCCTGTCCTAAAAGGGCATCAACAGGAAGGTGTGGGTCCACACCAAACAGAAGGTAGTAAGGGGAGTAGCCTGTTGTTGAATGCGGGGTAACATTGTACGCATAGACTAACTCTGGCACATACTCTGGCCATCTGCGTTTTTTCTCAGGCGGGAGGGTGCGCAAGAGTTCATGCAACGTCCTATTAAAACGTTCACATTGGGCATTCCCAGTAGGATGATGGGGGGTTGTACGACTTTTTTTTACACCATACAACTTGCAGAGTTCTGAGATCACCTCGCTTTCAAAATTCCGGCCCTGGTTCGAATGCAAAGGCTCAGGGACACCATACTTGAGAAACCACTCTCGCAGCAGAACCTTGGCTGTTGTGTCAGCTTTTTGATCACGTGTTGGGAAAGCCTGCGTAAACTTTGTAAACACATCGGTGATCACTAGAACATTTTCTCTACCATCGCTAGAGGGTTCTAGAAGAGTAAAATCAACTGCGACTACCTCTAAGAGCCTACTAGCTAGAAATGATTTCATGGGGGGGGTGAATCTTGGGATTTGGCATTTTTGTTAACACACAGCGTTCACATTTCTTTATCCACTGTTTGGCATCCTCATGAATCCCTACCCAAAAACATCTTTGTCGTAGCAATTCCAGAGTACGCTCAATGCCTTGGTGCCCCATCGAGTCATGCACACTCTCTAACACCTGAGACTTTAAACAGCCTGGCACTAGTAGTTGAAAACGTTCCCCATACCTCACATCCTCAATCACCCGATAAAGCAGTCCCTCCTTCTCCCGAATATATGGCCAATGTTTCAATAAAGAGAGCACTGGTTTTTCAAGGTCTTTCCTCTCCTGAAAGTTAGGTTTACTTTTGCCGTCCCAAAACCTTCTAAAAACTCCCAGTACTGGATCCTGCCCCTGAAATTCCCTTAATTCCTCTTTTGAGTAGCCAGGTAAGGTAGGAGTATTACCCTGGGCTCCAGAACCGGAACCATCTCCCTTTTCGTTCGCCCGCATTTGCCTAATCTTGCAACTCTCAAGACCAGCACTTGTTAGCTCAGTGCCAAGTGTTGTCCCTTTCTGTATCACATTGCAGATAGCCACACACCCATCATAATCCATGTCGTCCGACATTGGTTCCTGCTCCCCTGCAAACGGGTGCCTAGATAATGCATCAGCAGCCCGGTTAGACCGGCCAGGCCGATATTGAACATCAAAATCAAACACTGCTAACTGAGCCACCCATCGCTGTTCTAGTGCTCCTAATCTAGCAGTGTTGAGATGACACAACGGATTGTTATCAGTAAGGACCGTGAATTTAGAACCTAATAGGTAGCCTCTGAATTTTTCTGATATTGCCCACTTCAGAGCTAGAAGTTCTAATTTCATACTGCTTAATTTCTGTCATTCCTCTCTGCATTTCTGAGCCTACGGCTTGCATATGAAATTACTCTTTTCTTTCCCCCTTGTTCTTGATACAATATTGCTCCCAACCCTTGATTACTGGCATCTGTCTCAACAATAAAGGGACGAGTAAAATCCGCATACCCTAGTACTGGGGCGCTAGTGAGTTTCTGTTTCAGAATATCAAACGAGCTTTGGCATTGCGGCGTCCATAGACTGCACATCCATTGATTCACCTTGGAGGGAGGCCCTGAATTCAAACAGAGATTCACCAGGTCGTGAAGCGGGCTAGCTATCTGGGAAAAGTGCTCAACAAATCGCCTATAATAACCGCAAAAGCCTAGGAACGAGCGCAACTCTTTCAGTGTGGTAGGCACTGGCCATTGCTTCACTGCCTCTATTTTACCTGGGTCTGTTTCAATTCCATCTGCTGAAACCTGGTGACCTAAAAACTTAACCTTCTGCTGCAGAAAGTGACATTTCTCTAGTTTGACTTTAAGACCGGTATCTTGTAGTCGTTTCAAGACTATGTCAACTCTTTCTAGGTGCTCCGTGAATGTCTTGGAAAACAGCAAAATGTCATCCAAAAACACCAGCATTATTTGGAAAATCAAATCATTCATCGCAGTTTGCATCAATCTTTGAAACGTTGCTGGACCATTACAGACACCCATGGGCATGCGCAAGTACTCAAAGAGACCAAAAGGGGTTGTGAAGGCTGTTTTATGTTGGTCATGCTCTTTTACTGCCACCTGGTGGTACCCACTTGCTAAATCAATTGTTGAGAAAAACTTTGCTCCCTGCAAAGCATCGAAACTCTCATCAATTCGCGGCAGTGGAAAAGCATCTTTTCGTGTCTTCTGGTTAAGCTTACGGAAATCCACACATAGCCGTATACTACCATCAGTTTTTCTCACTACCACCACAGGAGATGCGTAAGAGCTACAACTCTCCTTGATTATCCCCTTTTTCAACAGCTTGGATATGTGCTCTTTAACCTCTGTGTATTGGTTGGGTGGAATTCGCCGATAGGGTAGGCTCACAGGTACATCATCCACTAGGTTTATGTCATGTTTGACTCTGTCTGTGTACCCCAAGTCATCATCATCGACAGCAAAAACATTAACATACTTGGCCAGCACAGTTTTCAATTGATCCTGTTGCTCTTTACTCCCTCCAATGTCTAATTTGTCCAAGACAGACGAGGTGCTGGCATCAAGGGCACTAGGCTGTTCAACTGAGACATGTTCGATACTTGCTGAAATACGGTTAAACTTTACTTTAACTGGGGGTTCGTCACTTAAGCACTCCACAGGGGAAAATACCCCAAGCCGGGTCCTCGCGTTTAGCCACACATCCGCCAATGAAAGATTCACTACTTGCACTGGGACAGTATTACTGCTAGCTTCAACCAATGTGGGTAGGACAACCAGACCACTTGGCAAAGTCATGTTCCCCAGCTCTAGTAATCTCAAGCCGTTACCCTCTTGTACCTTGGGAAACCCTTTTGCCATGACTGTAACTACTGATGCTGAGGGGATGTGGGCTCCATCCCTACCTACCAGCCTAGCCACACTCCGCCTAGTGACTGTACATTTCTGAACCTGCTGAAAGGCACTTCTCCAGTCTGAATCAAGTTTCCCCCCAAGGACAGTATCAAACTCAGCATGCACCAGTTGACGGCAGCGGCTAATGATATTCATGCCGACAATCCCTGCAGTTTCTGAATTCGGTGGGTCTTTCACAACGAGGAAACCGCAATCAGGTATTTTCAGTCCCATGGTCTCAATCTCTAACTCAAGATATCCTAAATATGGGATTTCTAATCCATTAGCAGCAGTCAACCTTAACCACCCCGCTGTAGCCACCATGTCATCATCCTCCCCACACAAATGCTGACGGAAAAACTGTTCAGTTATGGTGCTGACCTGGCTGCCCGTATCTAGTAAGCAACGGGTTACCACACCACGTATGTTAATCTCTACCGTGGGACATGTTCCTACTGCACGGGCCAGTAACTGATCCTGAGTAATCTGTGCTTTAACTGAGTCTGAAGTGTTCCCCCTAATCGCTTGACTCACGGCGACCGGGGCCTCTAGTTTCCCTGATTCTGACCGCTTTGCTGTGCCTTTTGCTTCTGGGTGCAATTCTTGGCTATATGCCCCTCCCCTTGACATTTAAGACAGATGGGTTTTCCATCATCTGTAAATTTCAACTGAGCTCGACGGCGGGTATTGGTCTGTTCACTTGAATTTGTTCTCTGCATAGTTAGGGTCTTAACCGCAGCAGCCAGCTCACTGATCTGCTTCCCTTGCTCTGCTACTACTTTGAAAAGATCACCCACAGTTCCCACTTGCTGTTCCTGAGCCGTTATGGCACTGCACTGGGTCTCTCTATCTCCACTGTCTCCTTTACTTCGGCTTTTAGAAGATCTGGAATGGCTAGTATCCTCCACTGACCACAAATAGGCTTCTTCTCGTACCTGTATCATAGTGGAGTCTGGTTTCTGTCTTGCAAACTTCCTCAGTTCTCGTTTAAGGAGTGGATCACTAAGGCCTTCAATGAACTGATCCCTAAGAACTTTCTGCTCATTAGCTAAGGCATTTGCGTCGTGCTTTGAGATCGTTCTCAAAATCTGACACAAGGCATGTGAGTAGCCAAGGATATCCTCATCATCTTTTTGTTTTCGACTGTATAGGTCATGTAAGAGCTGAGCGGTGCATCTTTTATCTCTAAAGGCTTCTCTGAGGTACTTGAACAGGTCAGCAACGGGTAGTGATTTCCCCCCACTACGAAATCGCATCTCCTCTAGAGCTGCACCCTTTAGAAGTGACATTATGAAGTCATACCGGTCACTGTTTGATTGGTATCTAGAATGCACTACACGCTCAACCTCCTCAATAAAATCCTCAACAGAATGACCATCCTTATCATAATCACCACTGAAAGGGGTGATTTGCCGTTCTCTAGGTACATAAACATAGGATCTCTGTGGTTCCTCACTCAAAGCCGCGATGGCTGTCAAGGCTTCAGTTTGTTTACGTTTCAGTTCAGAAACCTGTTCTAAAAGGTCTCTGTTTTCAGGTGATACCTCAGCATTTCTGCTCGCAGAGGAGTCCTCAACGCCTCTGTTTTCAATGCCCCCCACTGTGCCCTCTTCCATGTTCAAAAGTCTCTCTTACAAGTAGTCGAGGATATTGTGTTGAACTGTCCAGTCTGATGGAACCCCGGGAATTGCAGTCTCTTGGCCCCGAGTCCTCTCCGCTGATCCAAGGTCCACGATCACTCCGGCCGGTCTCTCCGTCTGCACCCCGTCAGGCTCCAATCGTCCAGCCGCTCTCGTCTGCTTCGTATCACCACTACCGTTTACTGTACACCAACCCACTCTAAACTATCAGATAATTGACCCCACTCCTGGTACCAAAATTTGTTGCCGGGAAATAATACACACTGAACAACAAATGTATTTTATGGGTTTTATCTGATATATAGAAAATAAAGAGCAGCACGCTTCAGAATGAAAAGATTTACAAAAATTTTTAAATGTAAATAAAATAAAATGAAATGTACAAAATGTCTCTTTGTATATAACTCTCACGTTTGTGTTACAGTCTGTACTGCCTCAAACACACAGGAGGCGGATCTTAAACAAAATGGTGGGTTACTAACAAAGAAAAATACAATCTGATAAAATGCTCAGTAAACTAATGACCCCAAATAAGTCTGTACAAACGGTAGTGGTGATACTGGAAATGAGAAAGGTACATAATAGCTTTAGTACACCACAAACCTTAAGTTCACACTCCAAATATGCTCAAAACTTAACAAGAAAAGCTTTTCACTTACAACATACACACGACGCCACACCAGCGCGTGATCACTGACTGATCTTCACAGGACACCCGAGTCTCCCTGGTTTGATTGACAGTATAAAATGTTTCAGTACTCGTCACCGTGTAAAACAAAAAAACACATCCTAACATTGTGACCAGAGTAGCAAACAACACACTTTTACATTTACACTCATGCTTACATCGTACATATCCTGATATTTTAACTATATCCTCTTGGATAGGCACTATGTTCAGCCACGGTATACCATGCTAGTCAGGCAGCAAATCTGTAGGTCAATCTACGTCTTATCTGTTACTAGGCCGACTTTATTACATCCTCCTCGGCATAATTCACCATGTTCGTTAAGAGTAACAATATATTTTAACTGCATTGGTGAACTTACAACGTTTCTTTATGAAGATTATTCCTCGTCTTGCTTGCTTTTCAAATCCGGTCTCCTGAACCGTTTTCCCAACCGAAAAAAACCCAGATATTCAAAATCCTCTACCTGGCATATCCCGCCCACACCCTGAAGTCACTTCCTGTTGAGTCAAGTTCAAATCAAAATATTTAAACGCAAATCAAATCAACAAAGATCCATAAATATGACCCGGTTACAATGAAGTTGTCAGTTCTCTCATAGAATATTTTTTTCAAGTATCTTGGAAAATTGCGGCAATAGTGAAATTGGTCTATAGTTTGAGAATTCCCCTCTGTCACCCGTCTTGTATATCGGAATTACTTTAGCTGTTTTCATTGCATTGGGAAATATACCTGTTTGGAGAGACAGGTTACAGATATACGTCAGTGGTTTCACTAAGCATTCAATAATAGTTTTGACTAAGAGCATGTCAAAAACCATCACAGTCCGTAGATGTTTTACTTTTAAACGTTTTAACAATTTCAATGACCTCTCTCTCGTCTGTGTTCTTTATGAATATGGAGTCTTTTATAGCAGTGTTTTTGCTTATTGTATCACCTGTGGGTGCCGTAATGGGTATTTCTCGAGCCAAGTTGGGACCAATGTTAACAAAAAAGTTATTAAATTCATCTGCAAGTGAAGCTGCATTCACATTCTGAGTCGTTTTATTATTATTAAGTTCAGTGTTCTTTGAGAGGTCGTTTGTCATCATCACCCTGCTATGTCTCAGCAAGTTCCATGCTATGCTGTGCTATGCTATACTTTGCTTTATGTTTTGCCAAGTTCTATTTTAATTTAATCCTGCTCAGTTTTAGTTAGTTTAGCTCTCAGCCCATATGGTGCTTTATTTTGCTTTGAGGTAGTGATAGCCAGATGAGGCTTTCTGGAGGACATGAGGCCTTTCATCAAAATGGCTCATATCAACAAGGCCTCATGTGAAACTTCATTTTCTCTACTAGGCCATCTAGTGGACAAAATGTATACAACATGCAGATTTTTACAAGGGTGTTAATGGTTTGTGTATTTTTTTTCATTTCAATAAATGCACTGTCGTTTTAAGGAATATCAATGATCATAATGAAAAAAAGAAATAATAAAACTGAGGTGACAACAGTGAATGTGCTTGTGCTCCTTATCCATTTTTAGAGAAATAATAACTTTTCTAAACTCTTAAACTGTCTTTCCCAGTACATCCATCTGTCCTTATTGTCATGCAGGGCACAATAGTGTCTCAGCATAATGATGTGTTATTGTTGTATTCAAGCTTTTTGAAACGGAACAGACACTTCACCTTGCAAATAAAAATAAATAAGAACAACACCACTGGCACTTGAACCCCAGCTCTCCAGATAACAAATCAGATATTTTACCTCTAGGCTAACACTTAACGGTGAATTGATGAGGCTTTCTTGAACACTTGAGCCTTTCCATCAAAATGGTTCACATAGACAAGTCCTCAAGTGAAACTTTATTTGGTCTTCTAGGCCATGCAGTCAACAAAAAGTATACAGCTTGCAGATTTTTACAAGGGCATTATTGATTTAATGTGTATTTTTTTTTCCAATTTCAATAAATGTGCTGTCTTTTAAGAAATACTAATGATCATAAGGGAAAAAAATAAATAATTAAACTGGGGTGACTACAGTGAATGTGCCTGTGTTACTTGGTGTGCTTGTACTATTTATACATTTTTATTAAGAAATAATAAATTTTAAACAGTCTTATACTGTCTTTACCAGTATATTCAACTCTGTCATTCTCATGCAGGGCAGAATACCAATAGTGCCTCAGCATAATGATGTGTAATAATGATCCAAGCTCTTTGAAACACAACAGACACTTCATCTTGCAAATAAAAATAGAATTACAAGAATGATCTAGCTGGGATTTAAACCCCAGCCTTCCACTTGTAGAGCATGTGCTTTACCTAAGCTAAACCTCTACCTCAGGTACAATCAAAATCCACTATTTGTAGAAAATACATCAATGGGAGAAATGCACTCAAAATGTTCCCAAACAGGAGAAGTCTGTGTTTTTGGTGCTGGCTGTGAAAACTGGCTGTGACAAATCCCTTACACAGTAAAACATGAACACAAAACGTGAGGGATGGGGATTTCCATTGTGTATCACTGCTCACTTTATTTCATGTTGCGTGCAAAATCATGAATGGCTTCCTGACCCAGTCGCATGGTACAACGTCAACACATACGTCAGCAATACATGCCTCAAAACACGCTTCGCCAAATAGTTCCTGGATCAGCTCGGAGCACCCTCGAAGCTCCGAAGCCTGCCGTCCCATCCCTACTTTGTTTTGTCATTAAATGATCATTTTTGCATCACACCCTGCCTGTGCGCTGAGTCCTACATTAAACCTCATCTGCTAGTAAAGCAGTCCTTGAAAGACCTTGTCGTATGTGGGTCAACCATCACGCTTCTGTTAAGGTGTGCCAGTTTTGCCGTGCCTTTTGTTCATTTCCAGCCCTTCAGCTGTTTATTTTGTTGTCTTTGTGAAAAAAAAAAAAAAATCATGCAGAGAAAGCACCATGCATGTGAGTCCTGCTGTCCTGCCTGCCCTGGCACAAACCACGACACAGGGACATAAATACAACCTTATTATGCTTACCTAGCAGCCTTGTCAACCCATCTTTCTTTCACATTTACTTCTGACAATGACACAGCTCTTTGGTTGAATTCAAGTCAGGTGACCATGGAGTGCTGTTTTGATTAGTTAAGCATGTAGTGGTCCTCACTGATGCCTCAGAGCCACCTTATCAGGTTCTGTAACTAAAGTTTAATTTTCATAAAAAATATGCACATATTTAGCCTGCCATCAAACAGATTCATATTTTGAAAAATATTCAACTTTATTTATTTATTTATTTCACAACAACAGTCATCTCATAGCACTTTCAACTGTAGGGGAAACCCCCACAGTTGCAGAAAAACCCCAGCAATCAGGCGATGCCCTGTGAGCAGCACTTGGAGACGGTGGAGAGGAAAAACTCCCTTTTAACAGGAAGAAACCTCCAGCAGAACCAGGCTCAGCGAGGGGCAGTCATCTGCTGCGACTGGCTGGGGGGTGAGGGGATAGACAATAGAGAGCAAATGGCACAATGGGGACTCAATCTATGGGAAATAACAAACAGATGTTAATGACCAGCAAAACCAAAAAAAAAAAAAAAATTGAGAGTGAAGAAAGGAGTGAGGCCCAGTGCATTATTGGAGGTCCCCCGGCTGACTAAACCTATTAGCAGCATAACTAAGGGAGGGTTCAGAGACACATGATCCCTCCCTAATTGTAGGCTATATCAAAAAGGAAGGTTTTAACCCTATTCTTAAAAACAGAGATCAAGTCTGACTCCCGAATCCAGATTGGCAGCTGGTTCCACAGGAGAGGAGCTTGATAACTGAAGGCTCTGCCTCCCATTGTACTTTTGGAGATTCTAGGTATTAGAAGTAACCCTGCATTTTGGGAGCGTAGTGCTCTGTTAGGATAATAGGGTAGTATCAGATCTTTTAAATAAAAAGGGGCCTGATTGTTTAGAGCTTTGAAAGTGAGAAGAAGGGTTTTAAACTTGATTCTAAATTTTACGGGAAGCCAATGAAGGGAGGCCAGAACCGGAGAAATATGATGAATGAATGAATGAATGAATCTTTATTTTATTTCGGATAGTACAGGTTAAAAGAAACTGAATAATATAACAAAGGGGGAAAGCAAATCCAACAAGGTCAAATTAGACAATAACTCCTCTGATTATACAATTCAACATAAGTTATCCGAAATGGGTGATGGCTGAAGCCGCAGCTTATATTGCCCCCCCATATTCCATCCAAGAATTCAAAAGAAAAAAACAAAAAAAAACAAGACAAGAGCGATTACAAATCAAAAACGAAGCAAGACAAAATGTGACAGAAAAAAACTAAGCTACAACACAACACAGGCTGGATATGACAATCCTTATGGGATTTTACATGTCATCTTGTATATATATTTGGAGTATTTCTTCCTTTAGTTTTTGTTTAAATTGTCCAAGCGTTGTACATGATTTTAATTCAGGTCCAAAATCGTTCCATAATCTGACTCCTTGCACTGAAACACAGTGTTGCTTGGTGGTAGTTCTCACTGAAGGTTTTTGAAATATACATGTTCCTCTAAAATGATATTGTTTCTCCCTTATTTGGAACAACTTTTGGATATTTGTGGGCAGTGATAGATTCTTCACTTTAAACATTATTACTGCAGTTTTAAAGTCAACCAGATCTTTCAATTTGAGAGCTTTTAATTTAAGAAAAAGTGGGTTTGTTGGTTCCCTGTAAGCTGCTTTGTTTATTATTCTAATAGCTCTCTTCTGAAGCATAAATCATGATCTCTCTTTCTAGTATCTGTTAAAACTCTTGCTGCAGCATTTGGATCAACTGAAGACTTTTAAAGATATTTTAGGACAACCTGATAATAAAGAGTTACAATAATCTAATCTAGAGCTAACAAAAGCGTGGATCAGTTTCTCAGAATCACTGAGACAAGATGCTCCTAATCTTGGCAATATTACGCAAATGATAGAAGACAGTATTAGAAACGAATTTAATATGTGAATTGAAAAACAGATCTTGATCAAAAATAACTCCAAGGTTCCTCACAGAGCTATTAAGAGAAAAAGTAACCACATCCAAACTAAAAGTTTGATTTGGAAAGGTATTTCTAAGGTTTTTTTGGACCAACAAGAATGACTTCAGTCTTATCTGAATTTAATAGCAGGAAATTGCAAGTCATCCAAGCTTTGATTTCCTAAAGACTGGCTTCTAACTTGGCTAATTGATTACTATCATCAGGCTTCATTCATTCATTGGCATAACAATTAAAATGTATACAGTGCTTTCTAATAATGTTGCCTAACGGAAGCATATATAAACTAAAAAGAGTAGGGCCTAACACAGATCCCTGTGGACTCCATGACTGAGCTTTGAGTTGTCATTATTGACATGAACAAACTGGAACCTATCAGATAAATAAGATCTAAACCACTGCAACGAAGTTCCATTAAGTCCAACATAGTGTTCTAATCTAACAAGTAGAATATTAAGATAAGATAAGATAAGATAAGCCTTTATTAGTCCCACAACGGGGAAATTCCAGGATTGCAACAGCACAGGGATAGCAACACTCAGAGCAACAATCAGAAGGCAAGAAAAAAACAAGCAAGCAAGAGCAGCTAATATACATATGTACGTATTACTATAAAATATATATATATACACACACACACAGACACACAGTGCAGAGCATTGTAGCTGGATGGAATAAATATATGAATATATGAACACACAGTGCAGAGCATTGTAGCTAGATGGAATAAATATGTAAATATATAAACACCCACAGTACGGAGCATTGCAGCTAGGTGGGATAAATATACAAGTATATAAACACACACAGTGCGGAGCAATGTAGCTAGATGGAATAATATGTAGATATATAAATATATAAACACACCCAGTGCTGAGCATTGTAGCTAGATGGAATAAATATGTAAATATATAAACACACACAGTGCAGAGCATTGTTGCTAGATGGAATGAAACAGCATAACCGTCTACTTAGTTATCCTACATGGTATGACTATGTGCCCATACATATTCTCACCCTCCATAGCGACCGGTATGTTCCTAGTTGTATGCCGGAGGGGACCATTGTGTAAGTCTATTGCATCTTTTGCATTCAAAAAACTATTAGTTTGTTACGTCTTTTTGCTATCTCTGCGAGCAGCCCTGCTTAGGTTGTACAGTCTGACAGCCGTTGGTAGGAAGGACCTACGAAACCTCTCGGTTGTGCACCTGGGATGATGTAGTCTGCTGCTAAATGAGCTCCTCAGTGCATTCAGTATGTCCTGCATAGGGTGGAACTCGGACTCCAGCAGAGATGACAGTTTAGCCACCGTCCTTCTCTCTCCTATCTCCTCCATCGGATCAAGGCGCTGCCCCAGGACAGAGCTAGCTTTCTTAATCAGTTTGTTCAGTCTCTTCCTATCGGCTGCAGTAATGCCACTGCCCCAGCAGACCACTCCAAAAGTGATGGCTGATGCCACCACCGTGTCATAGAATGACTTCAGCAGCGCCCCTTGTACACCAAAAGACCTGAGTCTCCTCAGCAGGAACAGCCTGCGCTGTCCCTTCTTGTAGAGTGCATCAGTATTGTGTGACCAGTCTAGTTTATTGTTCAGATGAATACCCAGGTACTTATAGGATGTCACCATCTCGATGTCTGTTCCCTGTATATTTACTGGTACTGTGAGGGGCTGCCCATGCCTGCGGCAGTCCACCACCAGCTCCTTAGTTTTCCTCGCGTTGATCTGGAGGCAGTTCCGATGGCACCAGTCCACGAAGTCCTGGATAAGCCCTCTGTACTCAGCTTCATCTCCATTGGAGATGAGGCCAACGATCGCAGAGTCATCAGAGAACTTCTGTAGATGGCAGTGTGTTGTGTTGTGTGAGAAGTCCGCAGTATAAAGAGTGAACAGGAAGGGAGCCAGCACCGTTCCCTGGGGGGGCCCCCGTGCTACTGATGATCGTGTCGGACACACAGTCCCGGGTTCTCACAAACTGAGGCCGGTTCGTGAGGTAGTCCAGGATCCATGATGACAGGTGCTGGTCCACCCCTGCGCGCAGCAGCTTGTCCTTCAGGATCATCGGTTGGATGGTGTTGAAAGCACTGGAGAAGTCAAAGAACATGATCCTCACCATATTCCCGGGCTTCTCCAGGTGGGACAGAGAACGGTGAAGGAGGAAGATCACCGCATCCTCCACCCCAATGCCATGCTGGTAGGCGAACTGGAGTGGATCCATCGCTGGTTCCACCAGGGGGCGGAGGTGAGCAAGGAGCAGTCTCTCCAGGGTCTTCATCAAGTGGGACGTCAAGGCCACCGGTCTGTAGCTGTTCAGGTCTTTGGGGTGGGAAGTTTTTGGTACAGGTACCACACAAGATGTTTTCCACAGCTGTGGTACCCTCCCCAGTTTCAGGCTCATGTTGAAGATATACGTCACAATCCCACACAGCTGGTCTGCACAGGACATGAGGAGCTTTGCGCTGATGCCGTCCGGTCCCGGCGCCTTCCTCGCCTTGATCTTCCTCAGCTCCGTCCTCACCTGGGTCCTGGTCAGGGTCAGGATGGGGGGCTGTGTGTTGGGAGTGGGGGGGTGTTGGTGGAGTGGGGAGTGGGCAGCAGGACTTGATTTCTTTAGAGGCAGCAGTGGTTGTTGTGCAGTCAGGGGGGAGGGCGGTTGGTCAAATCTATTGAAAAACAGATTCAGGTTGTTCGCCCACTCCCTGCCCCCTGTGGCCTGGGGGGAGGTATTCTGGAGCCCCGAGATGGTTTTGAGGTTTCTCCAGACCCCGCTGATGTCGCTCTGTTGCAGCTTGTCCTCCATCTTCTTCCTGAAGCTGTCCTTGCCTTCTCTGATCTTTCTCCTCAGCTCCCTCTGTACGGACTTCAGCATCTCCCTGTTCCCTGACCTGAAGATCCTCTTCTTCTCTCTCAGAAGTGTTTTTATCTCAGGGTTGATCCAGGGTTTGTTGTTTGAGTGACGCCGTATGGTCTTGGTGGGAACGGATTTGTCCACACAGAAGCTGAGGTAGCCCGTGAAGGTGTGAATGAGGCCATCGATGTCCTCACCATGTGGATCGCAGAGCTGCTTCCAGGCGGTGGCTTCAAAACAGCCCTTTAGGGTGTCCATTGTCTCCTCAGACCATAACTCCACAGTGTGCATGGCCGGAGGTTGTCTGTGCACTAGGGGTTTGTACACCGGCCGGAGATGAACCAAGTTGTGATCCAGTCTCCCGAGTGGGGGGAGTTGTGATGAGGTGTACGCCTCCTTAGTGTTTGCGTAGAATAAATCCAGTGTTTTATTGTCTCTAGTGTGGCATGTGACATACTGGGTGAACGTGGGTAGAATGGGAGACAGTGAAACATGGTTGAAATCGCCTGAGATGAGGAGAAGAGCATCTGGGTGTTCTGTCTGCAGCCTGCTGGTTACTGAATGGATGACGTCACGTGCTGTCCCAGCGTTCGCCGTCGGATTTGCATAAACAACAATGCAGATCACGTGTGAGTGTTCTCTCGGGAGATATGTAGGCCTCATGCTAACAGCTAGCAACTCAATGTCTTTGCTGCAGTGTCGTTGTTTAACAGTGATATGTCCCGGTCTGCACCAGTTGTTGTTAACATACATTATCACTCCACCGCCCCTAGCCTTGCCACTATCTGGTGTTCGGTCAGCTCGTATCATGTGAAAACCCTCCAGCTCAATGTTAGCATCTGCTGCTAGTTCAGTTAGCCACGTCTCAGTAAACAAAAGGAGAGAGCACTCCCGGTATGTGCTATCATAACGGGAGATAGCCGCTAGCTCATCTAACTTTCCCAGTATCGACCGTACATTTCCCATGACAACAGATGGAAGGGAGGGTCTGTACCTTATATTTTTTGTCCTCCGCCTTACTCCAGCCCGGCAGCCGCGGCGTTTTCGCCTCAGTTCTCTCGGTATGTCGAGTTTTTCCAATGGGACCGGGTGGCGGTTGAATGCTAGCAGCTGTTCTCTGCTGTATCGTATCCTGCTATAAACAGTGGCTCCGTCCACCGGCTCAGGAGACATTTAGGACGATCTGTGTGTCCGTGATATAAGTGGGGTGAAAAAAAAAGACGGATCAAAAGAGAGAGGAAGGGAAAAAAGACTCGGAATCGAGCCGCTGTTGCAAAAGGCAGCCTACTCGTGTGGCGCCGAGAGAAAAAAGATCGATGATATGATCGATGGTATCAAAAGCTGCACTAAGGTCTAAAAGGACAAGAACAGACACAAGTCCATTATCAGCGGCGTAAGGACTCATAAGGAGTCCATTACCTCCTTATGCGATAAGGAGGTCATTAGTGACCTTTACTAAGGCTGTTTCAGTAAGATGATGGATTCTAAACCCAGATTGAAACTCTTCAAGTAAACCATTTCCCTGCAGGTGTTCAAATAATTGCATAGCAACAACTCTTTCTAAGATTTTTGAAATGAAAGGGAGATTAGAGATTGGTCTATAGTTAGCTAAAACTCCTGGATCCAGCGTTGGCTTTTTGGGTAAGGGTTTAATTACAGCCGTTTTAAAAGCCTGCGGTATATGACCTAAAGTTAATGAAGAATTGATTATTTGAAGAATAAAGCTACCAATAAATGGGAAGACTTCTTTAAATAACCTGGTAGGAATAGGGTCTAAAAGACAAGTTGATGGTTTGGATGAGGAAACTATTTTGTCTAACTCTAAAAGGTCAATTGGAGTAAACTGATCCAAACAGATATCAATTGAAGGAGTTGTAATAGTTACTGTATTTAAGTTTACGGTGGAAAGAATCTGATTGATTTTATCTCTGATAGATGAAATTTTATTATTGAAAAAGTTCATAAAGTCCTGACTAGTAAGCTCTAAGGGAATGCTAGGATTGACAGAGTCCTGACTCTTTGTCAGCCTGGCTACAGTACTGAAAAGAAACCTGGGATTATTCTTGCTCTCTTCTATTAATGTAGAATAATAACTTGTTCTAGCTTTTCTAAGAGATTTGTTTGTAAATTAAAAGATGATTTCTCCAAGCTAAAAAGATTTCATCTAAATTTGTGGAGTGCCATTTTCCTTCTAATTGACAAGTCTTCTGTTTAAAGCTACGAGTTTCTGTGTTGAACAAAGGAGTTAGAAATCTCTTAACTTTTTTTCTTTTTTAAAGGGGCCACCATGTCTAGAGTCTGATGCAGAGAAGCTGTAACACTATCTACCATGTTATCAATTACAGAAGGAGTAAGCTGTCTATAGCTTATTTCCTTTGTGTTGACACATGGCATAGATGAAACAATCTGCAAAAATTTGTTAACATCTGAGAGGCATCTACTGTAGTAATATTTTTCTTTAGGAGCCAAATAGTCAGAAATAGTAAAATCAAAGGTGAACAGACAATGGTCTGACAGTACAGGGTTATGAGGAGACACTACCAGATTTTCTGTTTCTATGCCATATGACAGAACAAGGTCCAACGTGTGGTGGAGATAATGGATAGAATTTCCTACTTTCTGAGAAAACCCCATCAAGTCTAATATTGAATTAAATGCCAAATTAAGGCAATCACTATCTACATCTACATGTATATTAAAGTCCCCTGCTATAATTATTCTATCAGATTTCAGCACTAAATCAGCTAAGAATTCAGCAAATTCGGATAAAAACTCAGAGTAGGTTGATGGAGGACGATAAACTATGGCAAATAAAATTGGGTTTAGCCTAAAATTGCTAAAATGCCCAATACTGAGGACCAGGTCCTCAAAGGAATTATAACGTGTTTTTTGCTTTACATTAACTAGTAATTTGGAATGGTAAATTGTTGCTGCTACTCCTCCACAACCAGAACTTCTGGGATTTTGACAGTTTAAATAACCAGAGGGAGCTGATTCATTTAAACCAACATAATCCTCTTGCCCTAACCAAGTCTTTGTAAGAGATATTAAATCAATATGATGATCAATTAACAGATCATGGACTAACAGAGATTTTGGAGTTAGAGACCTAATATTTAACAAACCACATTTAATTTTTTAAATTATGAGTAGGAACAGATGCCAAACCATTAAATTTAGAGGCTTCATGTTTAATTTGAGTTTTACCAACTTTTTGTTTAATCACTTTGGAATTCTTATACATTATATTTTTATTTACTTTGGAGGGAGCAGGCAGCGATTCTCTGATGGGAAAGACAGGGGCTAAGTTGAGGGGTGGCGGATGAAGAGGAGCTGCAGAGAGGCTTATAAGACTGCGACTCTGCTTCCTGGTCCAAACTCTGAGTTGTCAAGGTTTTGGAAATTTGGATAAAATGATGCCAGATTGTTAGATAAATGAGATGCACCATCCAAAGTGGGATGGAGGCCGTCTCGTCTAATAAGACCAGGTTTTCCCCAAAATGAGTTCCAATTGTCAATGTAGCCCACATTGTTTGCAGGACACCACACAGACAGCCAGCGGTTGAAGGATGACAAGCGGCTAAACATGTCATCACTGGTCAGATTGGGGAGGGGCCCAGAGAATACTACAGAGGCAGACATTGTTTTGGCAAAGTCACACACCTATTCCACATTAATTTTTGTGACTTCTGACTGCCAGAGTCGGATGTCATTAATGCCAGCGTGAATAACAATTGTGGAGTATTTACAGTTACTTTTAGCCAGCATTTTCAAATTTGACTCGATGTCGCCTGCTTTGGCCCCAGGAATGCATTTGACTATGGCCGCTGGAGTCTCTAGGTTCACGTTTCTGACTACAGTCGGCAATGGTCAGTTTTTTCCTCAGCCGGTGTGTCGCTGAGCAGGGAAAAACGATTAGAAACATGAACAGGTTGGTGGTGAACTGGGGCTTTGCGACTAGGCTTCCTTCTCCCCGTCACCCACCCAGTCTCCTCGCTGCTGAGGAAGACCGGAGGACCGCTAACAGGCCGCCCTATGCTAAGGAGCTCTGCTGCAGCTAAGGGATGTCCGTCATCACGATTCAACACACAATCAGTCAGTCGATCAGTTAGTCAAAGACCCAGCAGTGCGTGACTGGTAAAAGGCTACTTAAGAACATGCACTGCTGGTGATGGTGTAATGAGGAGCACCTGGGTGAAGACCAAGAAAGATGATTAACGGGGCTGGGAACAGCTGATGGTAATAAGTGAGGGGGCGTGGTCGGACCGGCAGGCTGTCAGCAGTATTCACAGCTGCCGGCCCAAGAGCAGTGGCTAGGGATACAGAAGCACACTGAAATACATAATTAACATACATAAACAGCGGCACCTAAACCCACAGGGTGTCAGGCCTGAGCCAGGGAAACCAAGCCAGCTCGGCTCCTGAAAGAGCCCCCCCCCCCCCAAGGGGTGGATTTCCAGACACCCATGGTAACATCCTAAAGACCCCCCCCCCCCAACAGGAACAGCAACAAAAAATAACACCAGGATGGGAGGTAGGGGAAACAGGAAGGAGGGAACACAATTCCAGGGCCCACGATTAACCCCCCCCAAGTCAAAAGGTGTGGAGGCTTAGGGGGCCGCCCAGAGTCCCAAGCCAAGCAGGAAGTCCTGAGAACAGAGTCTGGTGGCCTACCGGAAAACACGGGCCATCTAGTCCAGAGACTCAGTCCCTCCGGTGGCCCGCCAGCGTTGTTAAGCCACCAGGGCCGAAGGGGTGAAGCAGGAGGTGGCCTGCCCACCAGAAGGCTCACTGGTGGGTGGCCGGACCGTAGGGAGGGAACCCCCACGGCCTCGGGCTGGCAAGAGAAGAGGGCCACGGAGTCCTCAGGCTGACCCGTAGCACTCTCGGTGGTCCCGGTTTGGGACACAGCTGCACCCACGGGGGACCCCAACTGGGCCAACGCTGCACCCCTGGTGGCTTCCAGCTGGAGCTCTGTCGCATCCGCAGTGGACTCCAGCTGAAGCTCTGTAACACCCATGGTGGACTGGGCCAACGTTGCACCCTCGGTGGACCCCGACCAGGCAAATGCTGCACCTGCAGTGGCTCCCAGCTGGTACTCTGCAGCACCTGTGGTGGACTCCGGCTGGGCCGGTGTAGCCCCCCTGGTGGACCCCGCACTGCAGTGTGGCGGCCATGACGGGTCCAGACAGGAGCGCAGCACCCATGCTAGGCTGATTGTGGGGCGCAGCCCCCACCAGGGTCCAAAGCCAGCGCGCCGCACCCACAGAGGCTCAGACTGCGGAGGGACCCATACAACAGCCTCAGGAAGCAGGGGAGCTGGACCCACGACATCGTCAGGTGGCAGATCTGGTTCCAAGGAGACCCCTGGTGATGAGGGCTCCTCTCCGGTGACCCTAGAAGAGAACTCAGGAGCGGGACAAGAAACCAGGTTATTAGGGTCGCCGGCAGCGGCAGAGCCCAGCGAGGGGAGTGCAGATGCAGCTGCGTGCAGTGCCTGACTCTCCTCCCCTAGATCCAGACAAGATCTCTCTAAAACTGACATCAGGAAAACAAGAGAGAAAACTTGCCTGAGCTCGAGCTCCACCGCAGCCCGCAACTCTGTTGATCCCAGTGATGAAGACTCAGGCCTGGCCTCCCGGAGGTCCGACTCCAGCTTCCAATCCACTGCGACCGTCCCCGCAGCTGGCAAGATGGTGGCGGCAGTCCCACAGTCCTCAGGTGAAATAACCGTCGCTGGGGGAGAATCCAGCAAGGAGGCTGAAGACTGGCTCCGTGTAGGCTCTGGAGCAGGATCCTCCTGGGCCACAAGCTTCTCCACCATCTGGCGGCTAGGTTCCGGGGCCGGCAGACACTTAGGGGAAATAGGAGGAGACACCGAGATGATAGGAAAAAGGTCAGCATTGGCAGCTTGAGGAGAGGACTCAGTGGACTGCTGGGACTGAACCTCTCCCTCGGGAGAAAGACAAGGTTTAAAATAATTAAGTTCAATTAGATGAAGAGACCCTTGCCTGTCATCCCGGCGTGTAATGTTTGCAGCTGCAGCTGGCTGGAAGTCACCCCTCTCCATGTCCATGACCATACTGGCCCTTTTCAACAGTGACGGAGAAGCCAGAGCCGACGCCGATGACTACTCCGGCATGACTGCAGGGGACCAGCTCTGTGCTGGCTCCTGAACAGAATCCTCCGGGGCCCAGAGCTCCTCCACCCTTCGGTGACTCTGCTGACACTAGAGGATTGATGGGGGAGACACAGAAAGGACAAGAGAAGGGTCAACCTCCGCAGCTGGAGGAGAGAGCCCAGCGGACTGCTGGAACTAGGCATCTACTTCCGGGATACAGACAATGTTTATCATTATTACAATGAATTAAATGAAAAAAACACTCTCCTGTTTTCCCGATGCTCAATGTTGACAGCTGCAGGCAGTTGGGCGTCTCACCCCCCCCCCCCCCCGTTCACTGGCTGTTTTGGCCGCTTCACAGGATAGTAGAGGAGCCGGCTTCGATTACATGGAGGTGGGCATAGCCGGGACAACCATGGAGGACGTCTCAGCGGCAGATGAGATGATGGCAGCTGAGGATGAGGAGGGCTTCTCCTGGCGTCTCGTTATAGGATGACACCATCTCCTCTTTGCCGGAGAAGAGTGTGCTGGAACGGGGGGAGAGTCGGGCAAAGCGTCACGGTGGATGGAGATCTGCTGGAAGCAGTGCCTTCATCTCGACGCTGTGGGAAACGCCAGACCAGGGAGTGAGCGCTGGAGCATGCAGACTGTGGCCAGCAGGTCGGCGTACTGTGAGTAGTCCCATAACCCGGGGTGCGCCTCCAGGATTACCACCGCTCCGTCCAAGCATTCCAACGTCTTCTTCAGTCCCCGGGCGGCAAGCACTTCATCCATGAAGCTCTGGATGCCCTGGGCGGCCCATTCCTCCGCCACCGTGGGAGTCCCCGCTGCTGCTGCTCCTCCTCTGTCTCGGCGAGACCGGGGCATAGTGCTCTCCAGAAAACAGGTGAGTCCATTAAGCGACACACAAAAATAAAGGAAAGGATGTGTGGGTGAACCCGCTAAATCCTCTTTTTTTGGCTGGGTCTTTCTGTCATAAACCCTCCCGTACGCTTTTCCATAGCGCACGGCGAGGGGTGGAATAATGAGGATTTACGCACAGGGATTCAACAACACACATTTATTAAAATAAAGATTCATGACGGTTTCAAAAGGTGAAGGCTTACAAAAAGGTATGAAAATACACTTATAGTGGGCGTTTGGGGCCGGCATCACACCACGAACGCATGAGGAGAGACGTGTATCCACGCTGGCGCCCCACAGCCAGAATCGCTATGAGAGCACAGGAGAACCATGGACTGCACAGAATGGATACACGTCATAATGGAGCTGATAGTTCACGGATTCAACAGACAATCAGTCAGTCGATCAGTTAGTCAAAGACCCAGCAGTGCATGACTGGCAAAAGGCTGCTTAAGAACACGCACTGCTGGTGACGGTGTAATGAGGAGCACCTGGACGAGGACCGGCAAAGATGATTAACGGGGCTGGGAACAGCTGATGGTAATAAGTGAGGGGGCGTGGCCGGACCGGCAGGTTGTCAGCAGTACTCACAGCTGCCGGCCCGAGAGAAGTGGCTAGGGATACGGAAGCACACTGAAATACATAATAAACATACATAAACAGCGGCACCTAAACCCACAGGGATGTCAGGACTGAGCCGGGGAAACCAAGCCAGCTCGTCTCCAGACAAGTTGTTACGTTTAGTACATTTAATGCAGCATCTATGAGCAGCACCAGTTAGATTTTAAAGTCTGACAGCCGTAGGTAGGAAGGACCTTTCAGCATTTATTTTGAAATTTTTGCTCAAATCATTTTACATACTATCACAAAGATAAGCCCTGGAGAGCTAATAACATAGTTGTTTGATTGTTTTAATTACAGTGACATTTCTCACTTACTGTAAAATAAATATGGCCTTTGCTGAAGAAATGTCTAAACCACACACGTGTAAACTGAATAAATTCCTCAGTTTCTGACAGGGTGCCACATAAAAAATACACAGATACTGATTCAGTGCAGTGTGATGGTAAGTGACTTATACCTATCATGAGAGCAATAATACCGAGCTATTATTAAGCTTGAAGACAGTACCTCTGAATATTTCATGTAAGGCAGGGAGAGGCACAACTGCTTTACTCCTCTCAGAATTCACTCGTCACCACCACAGTGTTCTTTGGTGAAAATAACAACTTCACCCACTGTGATCAAAGGATCTATGTGCAGTGTTGGAACTCTGTTTAATCAGTGTCAGGAATGCCTCTGAGCTGCTCTGAAAATCTCAGTGATACAACAAGCTTCAGGTCTTCTGAATCTGAATTCATGTGGACTCAATCTCCATTCCCTTTGACTCACCTCAGTAATTGGTTTCATTCTGATCTACAGTGGCTGCTATTCACAAAGGAGAGCCGACACCGCCATGAGGAGACCTGACTGTGCAGCAGACTGCAGCTCTGCCCGCCTGTATCATGTACTCGCTAAGAAATAATAACTAGAAGAAACACTGCTGCTTTAATTGTGGCTCATACCTTCTTCACTGCATAAAAGGCTGTTATCAGAGAGGTATTCCATGATGTGGAATGTCACCTCTCCGGTGGGGAAGAAGCCTGAGCTGGTGCATGAGGTTGAAAGATACCGGCTAAATATAGTTGGCTTCACCTCAACACACAGCTCTGGTTATGGAGCCAGTCTCCTGGAGAGGGGCTGGAGCTTGGCCTACTCTGGAGTTGCCCTGGCTGAGAGGTGACGAGAAGGGGTGGGTATTTTTTTACACCCCCCCCCCACCTTGCTACCTCTATATTGGAGTTTTCCCTGGTGGATGAAATGGTTGTTTCCCTGCACCTTCGGGCTGGGAAACAGGTCCTGACCATGATTTGTGCTGATGCAGCAAATGATGGTTCAGAGTACCCACCCTTTTTAGAGTCTCTGACTGGGGAGCCCGGAGGGTTCACCTCTTGGAGACTCCATTGTCCTACTAGGGGACTTCAATGCGCATGTGGGTAATGACAGTGAAACCGGGAGGGGGATGATTGGGAGGAACAGCCTGCCCAATCTGAACCCGAGTGGTGTTCAGTTATTGGAATTCTGTTGCTAGCAGTTTTCCATAATGAACACCATGTTCAAGCATAAGGGTGACCATATGTGCATAAGCGTGGCCATATGTGCACCTGGCACCAGGACACCCTAGGTCGCAGGTCGATTATCAATTTTATGGTGTTATCAGACCAGCGACCGTATGTCTTGGACACTCTGGTAAAGAGAGGTGCAGAGCTGTCAGCTGATCACCACCTGGTGGTGAGTTGGAGCCGATGGCAGGGGAGGATGCCATTCAAACCTGGTAGACCCAATCATCAAGTGAGGGTGTGCTGAGAATGTCTGGCTGAGGCCGCTGTCCGGGAGGTCTTCAACTTCCACCTCTGGAAGAACTTCGACCACATTCCAAGGGAGTGTGGAGACATGGAGTCTGAATGTGCCATGCTCTCCACCTCCAATGTTGAAGCGGCTGCCCAGAGCTGTGGCCGCAAAGTCATCAGTGCATCTTGTGGTGGCAACCCCCGAACCAAGTGGTGGATGCCAGTGGTGAGGGGGTCAATTAAGCTGAAGGAGTCCTATCAAGCTTGGTTTGCTTGTGGGGACTCCTGAAGCAGCTGAGGTGTACTGGCAGGAAAAGCAGAGTGCAGATTGGATGGTTGCTGAAGCTAAAACTTGGGTATTGGAGGAGTTTGGAGAGGCCAGGGAACAAGACTTTCAGTTGGCCTTGAAGAGTTTCTGGCAAACTTTCCGACGGCTCAGGAGTGGGAAGCAGCTTCCAGTCCACACTGTGTATGGTGTGTATGGGGCGCTGCTGACTTCGACTGGGGATATCGCTGTGTGGTGGAAGGAAAACTTTGAGGATCTCCTTAATCACAGTGATACATCTTCCTCGGAGGAAGCAGGGCTTGTGGATGAGGAGGACTACTCGCCCATCACAGGGGCTTATGTTTCCAAGGTGGTTAAAAAGGTCCTTGGTGACTGGACCCCGGGGGTGGATGACATTCGCCCTGGGTACCTCAAGGCCCTGGATGTTGTAGGGCTGTCATGGGTGACATGCCTCTGCAACATTGCGTGGAGGTCGGGGACAGTGCCTTTGGCCGGAGTGGTGGCGTAGCTGGTAGAGCATCCGCCTCTCACCTGGGTGGCCGGGGTTCAAATCCCAGCTGGGTCATGCCAAAGACCATATAAAAGTGGAACTTCCTGCCGTCCAGCTTGGTGCTCAGCAGTAATGGAATGGAGGAGGGAAAATTTGTGGCGGCGCCTTGCATGGCAGCAACCCCTGAGATTCTAGATCTGATTGTAGATAAGAGAAACATAATTTCATTCTACTGTACATGATTGGCTGTATGCATTGAATGACAATGCAGTTGGCTTTACCTTTGGAATGGAAAACCAGGGTGGTGATTCCTCTCTTCAAGAAAGGGGACCAGTAGGTGTGATCCAACTTTAGAGGGATCACACTCTCTCAGCCTCCCTGGTAAGGTTTTTTCCAAGGTACCGGAGAGAAGAGTCCGGCCGCTGGTCGAACCTTGGATTAAGGAGGAGCAATGTGGTTTTTGTCCTGGCCGTGGCACATCAGACCTCCTCTTTCCCCTCTCGAGAATCCTCGAGGGTTTGTGGGAGTTTGCCCAACCAGTTTACATGTGTTTTGTGGACTTGGAGAAGGCATTCAACTGCGTCCTTTGTGGTTTTTGTGGGGGGTGCTTCGGAAGTATGGGGTATCAGGCTTGTTGTTACGAGCTATTCGGTCTCTGTATGACAGTTGTGAGAGTTTGGTTCATATTGCCAACACTCGGTTGGACTCACTCCCAGTGAAAGTTCGACTACGTTCCTACTCTCACCTATGGTCACAAGCTTTGGGTAATGACCGAAAGAATGAGATCGCGGATACAAGTGGCTGAAATGAGCTTTCTTCGTAGGATTACTGGACTCACCCTCAGAGATAGGGTGAGGAGCTCATTCATCCAGGAGAGGCTCAGAGTAGAACCGCTGCTCCTCCACATTGAAAGGACCCAGTTGAGGTGGTATGATCATATGATCAGGATGCCTCCTTGATGCCTCCCACTTGAGGTGTTTTGGGCACATCCCACTGGGAGGAGACCCTGGGGGCAGACCCAGGACTCACTCGAGATACTATGTCTCTCAGCTGGTCTGGGAACGCCTTGGTATCCTCTCTGAAGAGCTGGAGCAGGTGGCTGGAGAGAGGGAAGTCTGGGCTTCTCTGCTTGAACTGCTGCCTCCGCGACCCGGCTCTCCAGAGAAGCGGAAAAAGATGGGTCGATGGATGGATGGATGGAACCCAAGGTCACGCTACACTTGCATATTGCAGCTTTGTGATCTGCAGGTGGGGGTACTGGAGCCACAGTAACAGGAGAGTGATCCCAGCCTGTACCGTGGTTTGGATCCCCCAGGAGTGTCCAGAGGGACGGAGAAAAGGTGACGGCTTCAGACCTCCTCTAGATGATACAAGTGTGCCACAGAAACAGACTCTCAGGGCATGCACAGAGTGGCTGATTCCTCAACAGTTTCTGCTTTGAGCTAAATTATTTTATTTTGTAATATATAAACAGTCACTCCTTAATCTCACTCTGTTTAGACTGCAAGTTTTTATTTCAGAATCTGAACTTTAACAAAATAATTATATTCTTTACTAAATATATCTGTACTTGACTTGGTTGTACATTAGTAGGATAAATGAAGCCCAGTAAAGTTTCTATGGAGATTTATTCTCTGCATGAGTTAAGGCTTTTACATAAGAACATAGAAAGTTTTCTTTTTCTTAAGGTGACAAGAACAAAGTTCTTCCTGGCAAGGACATTTCATACTTTACAAGAAACTCAAGTGCAGAACTTCTGTGAAATTCAAGTTTCTGACCAATCAGATGGACACATTGCAAGAAAAAAAGTTCTTCCATGATGATGTGTGAAGAACAACAGAATAGAACAGAATTAAATAGGCTTTATTGTCATTGTACAGTATCACAGAACAACAAAATTGTGGGTGCTCCACCAGCCTACTGCACAATTAAATAAGTGAGAAGGATTAAATAAAACACAGTTACAGAACACATGATTAAACACAGGACTGAAAAAAATAAAATAAAAATAAAAATAGCCTGGGATTATGGAAATATACACGGTAGTGGTTTCACGGATGGGTCGGTATACATGAAAGTGAGGAGTGCAAAGACAGGTGAGTTACTATAATTTAAAGGTCCTGAGTTCTGTGCAAGTGAGCGTTCAGAGGTGGAATGGGGTGGGGAAGGGGGCTCTTACTGTTTACAGTCCAGATGGCCCAGGGGAAGAAACTGTTTGTCAGTCTGGAGGTGTGGGGCCTGATTGATCTAAACTGTCATCCAGAGGAAAGCAGGTCAAACAGGTGGTGAGCGGTATGTGAGGGGTTTCCTGTGATGACCTTGATCCTTCTGAGACAGGAGGATCTGGAGATGTCCTGCAGGGAAGTCAGAAGGCCACCGATGATTTTTTGGGTGGTGATGATGGCCCGCTGCACAGACTTCCTGTAACAAGCTGCAAGAACTCCCAAACCAGGCCTGCAAGAACAAAATGATGTGATTTTGTTCTTGCAGTCCTGGAAGAGAGAACAAATTTCTCTGTTCCTGCACAGTATGTTAAGGCCTTTCGACTAAGATTATTCCTAGTGACTTTTCTGTCAGTGCAGGTATCAGTCTGATAAGGAATCACTGCTTTTCCCTGTCATTAAATATTCTACTGTAAATATGTTGCAGCATTTGCATTCTCCTGCATTGAATGAAACCTAAAGATGGAAAAATTATCTTTCATTTAAATATGCCCACTGTTATTTTAATTGCACAAGTCATTTTTATGATCATCCATGTCATTATTACTGTCAGGCCCAGTATTGCACTTTTTTATGGACTGCCGTTTATATCACTGTCTGAGGTGTGGCGATACCCAGCCTATATTAATGCAGTCACTGACATCAGGGATGTCTGCTCATGGGCCTGTCACAGAACATTGTTATCCTTCCAGGTTACAACTTAGCTTCACTTAAACTGACTCTACAAAGTAGTGTCCTGGGTAGTCATGGAGAAGGGAGGACACCACAATGTTGGAGGGACTTTTCTATTGTTTATTTTAATTTCCAGTCACTTGTCACCTTGAAGGTGCAGAGGGAAAGAAAAAAGATGAATACTTAGTTTTACAGACATGGTTACAGTGCACTTACTGATCGTTTAACCTCCCTTTTCTATGCAGCATAGGTTGGAGTCTTATATTTGGAGCTGAGTTCCTTCCTGACACAACCCTGCCTCTTTTCATCCGGGCTTGGGACCGGTGTAGGAGTACACTGGCTTGTGCACCCCCTGTTGCTGGGTAACTAATGTTTTCCCTCCTCTGTTCCATCATTGTTGAGCACCAAGCTGGACGGCAGGAAGTTCCACTCTTACATGGTCTTTGTCATGACCTGGCCAGGATTTGAACCCCGACCTCCTGGTTGTGGGGCGGATGCTCTACCTCTAGACCACCACTCCAGTATATTGATTGTAATAAGATATTCAGTTACATCCCTTCCCAGTTTCTGGATCTCCAGTACAGTTTTCTCAGTATCTTTCATTTTATGTCAATTTCTTAATCCAGGTCCAAAAGCTTTCTCTCTTCCAGTCTTATTTTTGGCTTCTGCCAGTTATGTGTCTTTCAGTGGATTGAGTACAGAAGTTGTGATATGTCAAGTCTTCTGGAGTCCAGCAACAGTCTCCTCATCTGCAGATATACCACCCCCCCCAACACAGTGATCACTTTTTACTCATTTTGTTCACTGTGTTTCTGTTTGTTTGTTTGTTTTTTGGTTTTATTTTTACAAAATAAATGCTTGAGTTAAAGTGTCTTGGTTATTTTAAAATCCATGCTATAGCAGTGGTATAGCCGCAGCTGATGTTCTGTCAAATTCTGAACAATGAAAAATAACAGTATTTCAGAATAAATCAGGTATTGATACATAGAAGAAGAAGACATCTCTGTCATTCAGTCCATACAGCCAATCATTTACAGTAGAACAAAATTACATTTCTCTTATCGATAATGTTAATCACATGTAAAAATCAGAGGGGCTGCTGCCATGCACCGCCACAAACAACTTCTCCTTCCCCCATTTTATTACACTGAGCTCCAAGCTAGAAGGCGGGAACTAGTATTTTTAATATGGTCTTTGGTATGACCTGATCGGGACTTGAACCCCCAACCACCCAGCTGTGGGGCGGATGCTCTGTTAACTAGGCCACCACTCCAGTTGTCCATGTTGTTCTCTAATTTTGATCTCCACTGTATATTCTTGGTTGACCTCATTATCCCCATTATTATTTTGACTGCTTGGTTATTCTTAGTTCCTGTGTTTTGTTTTATTTTGAAATCATTCCTGTTTCATTTCCTATAGTCTTATTCTTCCAGTTCACTGTCATGATTTACTATTTAAGTTTTGCTACTTAGCCCTAGTAAGCCGTTCCTCATTTACCATGATTAGTGCTTGTATTTAGTCTCCACTCATATTTAGACTTGTGTGTGTGTGTGTACGCATACACAACACTTCACTAGTGTGACTTTTGAATGTTTTGTTTTGTAGCGCCTTAACTCTGCACTTTAGCATATCCACTTTGTACAGTTTTATTGCAGTTATTCTTCTCATGTATGATTGTTTGTTTGTGTGTTTTTATGACCCGCCGGAGGACTACAGATGCAAATTAGCAGTATTGCTAAATCTGGCATACTTACATTTGTATTAATATTCATTAGTATGTAATGTCCCTTTCAAAGAAACATTAAACTTAAACTTGTATTCATCATTTTTTCTGCCTATGCTCCATCCTGGTTTTTCTACTTTGGATCCCGGTTTGTACTTTTAGTTATCACTTTGTATCCAAGATTAGCTTTCATGTTTTCCAGCCCTGTAGCTTGGCCTTTTGTTGTTTATTAATAAATTGCTGAATTCATACCTGCATTTGAGTCCATCATCTCTGCCTCCCCAGCAGCTGGACAGAACAATGTCTTGATCAAAAAGGTCTTCAAGACAGGGCCGGCCCTTGGCCTAGGCCACATAGGTGCTTGCCTAGGGTGCCACCTTCTGGAGGGGATCAGCTGCAAGCCCTCAATTAAAAAAAAAAAAAAAAAAAAAAAAAAAAAATCCTAATAGTCAGAGGTGCTGTGCTGGCAGATAAGGCAGACAAATGCTTATAGCCTCTGGCCAGTAGGGGGACTTGGAGAGCTGACCAACTCTGAATCACTTCAGCAGTGCAGTTTGGTGTGGCGGCCCAACCCACACCACTCCTGTACCGATGCACCTGTTTTATAAACAGATTACAGAGAGGAACTTGTTGAGATTTGTAAAATTAAATAAATATGCAGGCTGACTAAAGACAGAAGAGAGTCCAGCTTCACTTATCCTTCACCTGCCAGATGACCGCTGGGACAAACTCTGCTTTAACAGCAGAACAAGCTCGAGTTCTGTCAGCAGTCATTCCACCTCCAACTGGCCGATCCTGTGGATTTAATCTCCGGCTACAAACAGCTCCAACTACGGTCCTGTGTGTTACCTCTCAAATATGATTTATAACGACAAAACAGCAAAGGTAGGACAAAATTTATTGTAGTTGCTGTTTGTTTTTGCTCTTGTGTGTGTTTGTGTGCACATACTTGTAGCTTTATTTGATAAGGACACGTGTTTGTGTGATGCATTTCATTTCCAGTGCCATGGAAGGTGGGGTACATTTTTTTGGAGGGGCTGTCACGGAAAAAGATTAGCACAGGATAAATTAATGCCGGGTGAACTGGGATGCTTGAATGGCCACAGAGTAGAACTAAACAGAGATTTTCCTTTGCTAGAGAAGGACGGGCTTTAATCAGCTCCACAGCAGGCGGGGAACAGTCAGAGACGTAGGAGGCTCTGACCCTCAGCTGAGGCTTTAACTCTCAGCCGCTGTGATATTTGTGGCACACAGATTCCTGTTGCAGCTTTGAAATGAATATAATCTGTCAGAATAATGACAGACAGCCTTAATTTCCACTCTTTGTCTCTGCCATTTATCCACTTCCTATTCAAATGTCCACTGAACTGAGGTGAGGTGGTCAACAAACCACTCAGCTTGCAGGGTCATTTAGCTGACATCATCTGACATGTGTAACCCTATTCTGATAATAGCAGCAAGCATAGATTGAAACGGGTTTATGCATTTTTTTATTTATTTATTTTTTTATGAGCAGTAACACGAGATCCTGTCTGTTGCTGGTATTGTGGAGTTCAGGGCTTGAGAGTGTATAACTGTTTGAGGTTGGGTGTGTGTGCATGCGCGTGCATGTGTGTGCGGGGGGAGGGGGGGTTGTTGGGCGCTGTACCCTAATCTCGACCAAGGTGTCAAAGGAGCTCTGCTCCAAGGTTCGTCACAGAACTGTTAGGAGACAGAGTAACCCCATCCAAACTAACTGACAGATTTTGGAAAGAACTTCTAAGGCTTTTTGGGTTGACTAGAATGACTTCAGTATTATCTGAATTTAATAGTAAGAAATTACAAGTCATCCAAGCTCTGATTTCCTTAAGACAAGTCTCTAATTTGGTTAAATGATTTCTGTCATCTGGCTCCATTGACAAATACAATTGTATGTCATCTGCATATCAATGGAAATGTATGCTGTGCTTTCTAATAATATTGCCTAGCAGAAGCATATATAAACTAAAATTAATAGGGCTTAACTGTCATGAATCGCCCCTTCAGGGCAGAGAGGAAAGACCCAAGAGCTGAACTGCAGTTTTTTGGATTTTACGTTTCTTTAATAATTACCACAAAGTACTTAAACATAAACTTACATAGAGGAGAATGGCGAGAAGACAAAAACACAAAGGAGTCGGAACAGGGATGGGGTCCCCACAGAGATACATGGATTAGAATACGCTCTGACAACGGGTGACTCACAGAGCCCGTTTTAAATAGGGCAGGAAAATCATCATAACAAGTGGCCTCAGGTGTGGATCACATGAGCGGGCAGGTTAACTTAATTACTAAACACAAAGCACACAAATGAGATAATGACAATGTGGAAGTACCTGGAAAAGATGCAGCGTTCATGCCATGAGGAAACAAAATATAAACACTGAGAGCAAAATAGAATAGGAATCTAAAAATACTGACAGAATCATCATCATCATAATAATAAGGACGTGAAAACTTAATAAAACAACTGACAACAAAGAATACATCCTAAACACACATGAAAAAAATAAACACCACACTGGAAAAATGCAGGAAATACTCAGGAATGAAAAAAAGCTTGAGCATGCTGACAAACCGCGCTCAGCCTCAAAACAGACCCCCCCTCCCCCTTAAGGGGTGGAATGAAGACACCCCAGGGTAACATCAAAACAAAAAGAAAGAACCCCCGCCCAATTGGAGCACAACAATAAACCACCCACGGCAAGTG
Organism: Pholidichthys leucotaenia; assembly: GCA_020510985.1. Lineage (NCBI taxonomy): Eukaryota > Metazoa > Chordata > Actinopteri > Cichliformes > Pholidichthyidae > Pholidichthys > Pholidichthys leucotaenia. Next base: position 230,107,291 of record CM035837.1, on the reverse strand, counting down.
GTGGGGGGAACAGGCTAGGAGGGAACAAAACAAACCCCTACTCAGGACCTACACCTGGCAAAACCCCAACCCCCTGGACCGAAGAGCCAGACAGTTCAGGTGGGCAGCCAAAGTCCCAGGCCTGGCAGATGGCATGATGGAAAGAGTCGGGTGGCCTACCAGAGAACATGGGCCACCCAACCCCGTGACACATTCTGTTGGGTGGTCTGCCAGAGTTCTTTAACCACCTGAACAGATAAGGCGGTCCAGAAGGTGGCTACCCCATGGGGAGAACCAGTGATGAGCAAGATGGAGGAGTTGGGAGACCCATTACGAAGTCAGGGTGAGGAGGGGGAACCAAAACAGCCCCTGGCAGAGCAGGGGGAACCATGATGGCATCTGGCAGAGGATGGGGAACCACGACGCCCTCGGGCTGGCCAGTAGCACCCTCGGTGGTCCCGGACTGGGATATCGCAACACCCACGGTGGCTCCGGGCTGAAGCAGAGACTCAACCATGGTGGTCACAGACTGCAGTGTGCTCAGTCGCCCGCAGTGTGCTCAAACTGGGCCAACGCTGCACCCACGGTGGGCCCGGACCGGGCCAGAGCTGCACCCACGGTGGTCCCCGGGATGGAGCATACCGCCCATGGTGGGCCCACACTGGAGAGGAGCACCCAAGAAGGTTTCAGGTTTGGGCACATCATCCACAATGGCCCCCGACTTGGACACAGCACCCACGGAGATATGGACCAAGAGGGAGCCGCACCCACGGAGGTCCCAGGCTGGGACAGAGCACCCACGATAACTTCGGCAGGGGACCCACAGAGATCTCAGGAGGTGAGGCCAGACCCACGGAGACCTCTAGCGAAGATGGACAATCCTCAGTGACCCTGGGGGGGAAACTCAGGAAAAAGAGGCAGAGAATCCGGGTGAGGGTCACCGGCGGCAGTGGAGCCTGGCAATGTCAGCTCAGGTGCAGCTGGTGGCTGCACCTGCCTCTCCCCACCAAGATCCAGGCAAGATCTCTCCAAAATAGAGACAACAAAGACAAAGGAGAGCACTTGCCTGATCTCAAGCTCCACCGTCCAGGACTCTGTTGATCCAGGTGATGGTTTCTTGGGCCCGGGCCTCTGGAGGTCCAACTCCAGCTCTGTTGCAGCGGCCCCTGCAGCAGGCATGGTAGTCAGTGCAGTCCCAGGACCCCCCCAGTGATGTGACCAACGCAGGTGGCTCGCCCGGCGTGGACACAGGAGGTCGGCTTCCTGCTGGCACTGGATCCTGCATAGTTGAAGCCCGGGGACGCTCACTTGTCGGGGCAGGCATCCAGCTCAGTCTCAGTGCTCTCCTTCTGTCTAAACCGTGGCTGCGGGTCTGGAACAAGGTCTTCCAGGGCTGCAGGCTCCTCCATAGTCCGGCGGTTGAGTCCTGGGGCTGGGGGACACTCAAGGGGGAAAGGAAGTGACATGGAGAGAGCAGGTGAACAGTCTAAAGCTGCAGCAGATGGTGAGAACTCAGAGGACTGCCTAATCTGAGCCTCACCATCAGGAGTCAGACAAAATAATTTATGCTTAATTAGATGAGAGGGAAAAACCACATGCCTGAACTCCTGGGCTGTGATGTTTTCTGCTGCATCATCATCATCGTCATCGTCATCGTCTGTAGGGGGTGACAATGACTGTTTCATTTAAATTAAATTAAAATTACCAGAGTGGTGGCTCGGTTGGTAAAGCATCCGCCCCACACCCGGGAGGCAGGGGTTCAAACCCCGGCCGGGTCATGCCGAAGACCATATAAAAGTGGAACTTCCTGCCATCCAGCTTGGTGCCCAGCAATAAATGGAATGGAGGAGGGAACTCTGTGGCGGCGCCTTGCATGGCAGCGGCCCTCTGATTCTGCACTTGGGGTGTGTATGATTTACACTGTAGATAGGTAAAACACAGTCTCGTTCTGCTGTACATGATTGGTTGTACGGTTGAATGACAATAAGGGTGATTTAATTTAATTTAGGTCTAATCAGATTCCTCCACGCAGCTCTGTCCTTCGCCTACCGCTGCAAGGAACTCCTGACCTTGTTAACCCGGACGACGTCCGAGCTGGTACGAGTTGCTTTCTCACTGACCATTTCATGAAACTGCTTGCAAAGTATTTGAGTACCGCTAGCTTTTGCTGGACTAGTGGCACATTCTTGGCAGATAGAGGTATTATCAGTGGCAAGGCCAGGCCAAGACAAACTGGCTCCAGTATCTGTTGCAGTGACTGACCAGATGATAGGTTTGTTTATCTCTGCTCTTTGTGTAGTTCATGTCATGATGCACCATACTTGTGACAGAACTTGTAACAGATGCGCTTATCTGTCAGAATGTCTAGTCTCAACCCATGTAACTGGAAGTGGTCCACCAAAGACCTGTGACAGATATTGTTTTTAGTTCTACCAGGATGCCCAGTTTCACCCTCCATGCCCTCAGAAGGGCAGGGTTGATGGCTGAGTCGCTGATGGCCCGACCCATGAGACAGAAAGTACTGGTTTTCATGGTTATCCAGTAGCAAGCAAACCAATGCCTGACCTGCTGCAGCAGGTTGGGAATCAGCCCGCTCCGTGACTTCAGTAGAAGAGGGCCTCCCAGGGAACCCTTGAGGGACCGCCCCTACAGCCACAGCAACAGGCGGAGCCGGGGAGGAAACAACTGACCTCTCAGCAGCAGGAGAGAATGTCAAGGAGGAGCAGAAAAGAGCAACTGCAGAGAAGGAAGAAGCTGATGATACAGCCAGAGAGGAAAAACACTGAGAGGGTACTTCTGCGGGAGTCTTCTTCCTCGGTGAAGGGGAAACTGCTGCCTGAGAGGCGAGGGAATTCCTGCGGCTTTCCGGAGCAGATGATGTAGGAGCAGGTGTGGGTGCACTGGAGGTGAAGCAGGGCATCTTCAACGGAGGGCGCTTCTGGGTAGGCTCCGGGTTCAGTGGAGACGGCCCCCACTTCAGCTCGGGGAAGGATTGTTGCAGCATGTAGAGCGTGGCCAACAAGTCCATGAACTGGGCATGCCTCAACAACCAAGGGTGCGCCTGGACAATTACGGTCGCTGAGTTCACACTGTCCCAGATCTTTTTTGGTCTGCGGTCAGCAAGAGCTTCATCCACGAAGCTCTGGACGAACTCAGTGGCCCACTGCTCCTCTACACTCAGAGATCCTGCTGCCGATCTCCCTTTGCTTGCCGGAAGTCGGCGTGTTCGGGACAATGTGAGCTCTACAAACAGGTGAGTGAAACATACACACACAAAAAGGATATCCACAAACTACAGCAGCTGGGTCACTTACTGGTCAGAGTGTACTGTCATGAATTGCCCCTTGAGGGCAGAGAGAAAAGACCCAAGAGCTGAACTGCAGTTTGTGGTAATTTATTAAGGAAACACAAAATGAAAAAAAAGTACTCAAAAATAAACTTACATAGAGGAGAATGGCGAGAAGACAAAAACACAAAGGAGCACCTCGGAACAGGGATGGGGTCCCCACAGAGATACATGGATTAGAAGACACTCTGACAACGGGAGAGTCACAGAGCCCGTCTTAAATAGGGCAGGAAAATCATCATAACAAGTGGCCTCAGGTGTGGATCACATGAGCGGGCAGGTTAACTTAATTACTAAACACAAAGCACACAAACAAGATAATGACAATGTGGACATACCTGGAACAGGTGTGGAGCTCATACCAAACAAAATACAAACACTTACAGCAAAATAGAACAGGAAACTAAAAACACTGACAAAATCATCATCATAATAATAAGGACATGAAAACATAATAAAAACTGACAACAAAGAACACATCCTAAACACACACGGAAAAAAATAGGAATGAATAAAAAGACTGAGCACGGTAACTCAGCCTCGGGACACCAACACAGAGATCTGTGGATTTCCATGACTGATCTTTGAGTTTGAAGAATACTTGTTAATGTCATGAACAAACTAGGACTTGTTGAATAAATAAGTTTTAAACCACTGCAAAGAAGTTCCATTAAGTCCAACAAGGTGTTCTAATCTATCAAGTAAAATATGATCGATAGTATCAAAAGCTGCAGTAAGGTCTAAAAGGACAAGTACAGAAACAAGTCCATTATCAGTTGCTATAAGAACATGGTTAGCAACCTTCACTAAATTTGTTTCAGTACTATGATGAATTCTAAACCCTGACTGAAATTCTTCAAATAAATTGTGTCCCTCCAAGTGGTGAAATAATAATAATAATAATAATAATAATAATAATATCCATCCATCTTCGACCGCTTTTCCGGAGGTCCGGGTCGTGGAGACAGCAGTTCAAGTGGAGAAGCCCAGACTTCCCTCTGCCCAGCAACCTGCTCCAGCTCTTCAGAGAGGATACCAAGGCGTTCCCAGACCAGCTGGGAGACATAGTCTCTCCAGCGAGTCCTGGCGCTACCCCGGGGTTTCCTCCCAGAGGGACGTGCCCGAAACACCTCAAGTGGGAGGCATCAAGGAGGCATCCTGATCAGATGCCCATACCACCTCAACTGACTCCTTTGAATGTGGAGGAGCAGCTGTTCTACTCTGAGCCTCTCCCGGATGACTGAGCTCCTAACCCTATCTCTGAGGGTGAGTCCAGCGATCCTAGTGAGAAAGCTCATTCAGCCACTTGTATCGGCGATCTCGTTCTTTTGGTCATTACCCAAAGTTTGTGACCATAGGTGAGAGTAGGAACGTAGATTGACTGGTAAATCGACAGCTTTGCCTTAGAACTCAGCTCCCTCTTCACCACAACAGACCAGTACAAGTACATCACTGCAGATGCTGCTCTGATCCATCTGTCAATCTCTCGCTCCATTCTTCCCTCCTTGGGGCAGGAGCCTGTCCCCAACCCGGAGAGGACAATCCACCTTTTTCCGGCTGAGGACCATGGACTTGGACTTGGAGGTACTGATTCTCATCCCTGCCGCTTCACACTCAGCGACAAACCGTCCCAGCAAGAACTGTAGGTCATTGCTGGATGAAGCCAGCAGGACAACGTCATCTGCAAACAACAGAGATGAGATCCTATGGTCATCAAGCATGACGCCCTCTGTTCCCTGGCTGTGCCTAGAAATCCTGTCCATAAAAATTATGAACAGGATTGGTGACAAAGGGCAGCCCTGGCAGAGTCCAACTCTCACTGGGAATGAGTCCGGTTGAGTGTTGGCAATACAAACCAAACTCTCACAATGGTCTTACAGAAAGCAAATAGCTCGTAACAACAAGCCCAATACCCCATACTCCTGAAGCCCCCCCCCCACAAAAAACCACGAGGGACGCAATCAAATGCCTTCTCCAAGTCCACAAAACACATGTAAACTGGATGAGCAAACTCCCACAAACCCTCGAGAATTCTCGAGAGGGTAAAGAGCTGGTCCGATGTGCCAGGGCCAGGACAAAAACCACCTTGCTCCTCTCGAATCTGAGAGTCAACCAATGGCCGCACTCTCCTCTACAGTACCTTGGCATAGACCTTCCCAGGGAGGCTGATGAGTGTGATCCCTCTAAAGATGGAGCACACCCTCCGGTCCCCTTTTTTGAAGAGAGGAACCACCACCCCAGTTTGCCATACCAAAGGCACTGCCCCGACCTCCACACAATGTTGCAGAGGTGTGTCAGCCATGACAGCCCTACAACATCCAGGGCCTTGAGGTACTCGGGGCGAATCTCGTCCACTCCTGGGGCCCGGACACCAAAGAGATTTTTGACCACCTTGGCGACCTCAGCCCCTGTGATAGGCGAGCAGTCCCCCTCATCCACAAGCCCTGCTTCCTCTGTGGAAGGCATATCAGTGGGATTGAGAAGATCCTCAAAGAATTTCTTCCACCGCCCGATGATATCCCCAGTCGAAGTCAACAGCGCCCCTTCCACACCATACACAGTGTGGACAGGGAGCTGCTTCCCCCTCCTGAGCCACCAGACAGTTTGTCAGAATCTCTTTGAGGCCGACCAAAAGTCTTGTTCCATGGCCTCACCAAACTCCTCCCATACCAGAGTTTTTGCTTCAGCCACCACCTGAGCTGCACTCCGATTGGCCTGCCGGTACACCTCAGTTGCTTCAGGAGTCCCACAAACCAACCAAGCTTGATAGGACTCCTTCTTCAGCTTAACCCCCCCACCACCACCACCACCACCACCACTGGTGTCCACCACTTGGTTCGGGGGTTGCCACCACGAGATGCCCCGATGACCTTGCGGCCACAGCTCTGGGCCGCTGCTTCAACAATGGAGGTGGAGAACATGGCCCATTCAGACTCCATGTCTCCAGACTCCCTCAGAATGTGGTTGAAGTTCTTCCGGAGGTGGGAGTTGAAGACCTCGCAGACAGGGGCCTCAGCCAGACCATCCCAGCACACACTCACTATACATTTGGGTCTACCAGGTCTGAATGGCTTCCTCCCCTGCCATTGGATCCAACTCACGACCAGGTGGTGATCAGTTGACAGCTCTGCACCTCTCTTTACCCGAGTGTCCAAGACATACGGTCGCAGGTCTGATGACACGATAACAAAATCGATCATCGACCTGTGACCTAGGGTGTCCTGGTGCCAGGTGCACATATGGACACCCTTGTGCTGAACATGGTGTTTGTTATGGACAGACTGTGATTAGCACAGAAGTCCAATAACTGAACACCACTTGGGTTCAGATTAGGCAGGCTGTTCCCCCCCCCCCCCAATCACCCCCTTCCAGGTTTCACTGTCGTTGCCCACATGTGCATTGAAGTCCCCCAGATGGACAATGAAGTCTCAAAGAGGAGCACCCTCCAGCACCCCAGTCAGAGACTCCAAAAAGGGTGGGTACTCTGAAACATTATTTGGTGCATAGGCACAAATGATGGTCAGGACCCATTTCCCAACCCAAAGGCGCAGGGAAGCAACCCTTTCGTCCACCAAGGAAAACTCCAATATAGAGGCAGCAAGGTGGGGGGGATACAAGAATACCCACCCCTGCTCGTCGCCTCTCGCCCAGGGTAACTCCAGAGTTGGCCTAGCTTCAGCCCCTCTCCAGGAGACTGGTTCTGGAACCGGAGCTGTGTGTTCAGGTGAGGCCGACTATATCTAGCCGGTATCTCTCAACCTCATGCACCAGCTCAGGCTCCTTCCCCACCAGAGAGGTGACATTCCACGTACCAAAAGCCAGTTTAGGAAGCTTGGGATTAGTCCGCCAAGGTGTCTGTCTTTGACCGCCACCTAATCCACGTAGCACCGGACCCCCATGGTCCCTCCTGCAGGTGGTAAGCCCACTGGAGGGCGGACCCATGCAACTCCTTCGGGCTGAGCCCGGCCGGGTCCCATGGGCAGAAACCCGGCCACCAGATGCTAGCCATCAAGCCCCTCCCGCAGGCCTGGCTCCAGGGTAGGGCCAGGGTAACCCCATACCGGGCGGGGTACACTGAATCCTTGTTCTAGTATTTATCATGAGGGTCTGTTGGATCGTTCTTAGTCTGGCCCTTCACCCAGGACCAGTTTGTCTTGGGTGACTCTATCAGAGGCAAATTGCCCCTGACAACATAGCTCCTGGGATCACTGGGGCATGCAAACCCCCACCATGATAAGGTGATAAGATAAGATAAGATAAGATAAGCCTTTATTAGTCCCACAACGGAGAAATTCCAGGATTGCAACAGCACAGGGATAGCAACACTCAGAGCAACAATCAGAAGGCAAGAAAAAAAAAAAAAAAAAAAAAAAACAAGCAAGCAAGAGCAGCTAATATACATATGTACATATTACTATAAAATATATATATATATATATATATATATATATATACACACACACACAGACACACAGTGCAGAGCATTGTAGCTGGATGGAATAAATATATGAATATATGAACACACAGTGCAGAGCATTGCAGCTAGGTGGAATAAATATGCAAGTATATAAACACACACAGTGTGGAGCAATGTAGCTAGATGGAATAATATGTAGATATATAAAAACACAGTGTGGAGCATTGTAGCTAGATGGAATAAATATATAGATATATAAATATAAACACACCCAGTGCTGAGCATTGTAGCTAGATGGAATAAATATGTAAATATATAAACACACACAGTGCAGAGCATTGTTGCTAGATGGGATGAAACAGCATAACCGTCTACTTAGTTATCCTACATGGTATGATTATGTGCCCATACATATTCTCACCCTCCATAGCGACCGGTATGTTCCTAGTTGTATGCCGGAGGGGACCATTGTGTAAGTCTATTGCATCTTTTGCATTCAAAAAACTATTAGTTTGTTACGTCTTTTGCTATCTCTGCGAGCAGCCCTGCTTAGGTTGTACAGTCTGACAGCCGTTGGTAGGAAGGACCTACGAAACCTCTCGGTTGTGCACCTGGGATGATGTAGTCTGCTGCTAAATGAGCTCCTCAGTGCATCCAGTATGTCCTGCATAGGGTGGAACTTGGACTCCAGCAGAGATGACAGTTTAGCCACCGTCCTTCTCTCTCCTATCTCCTCCATTGGATCAAGGCGCTGCCCCAGGACAGAGCTAGCTTTCTTAATCAGTTTGTTCAGTCTCTTCCTATCGGCTGCAGTAATGCCACTGCCCCAGCAGACCACTCCAAAAGTGATGGCTGATGCCACCACCGTGTCATAGAATGACTTCAGCAGCGCCCCTTGTACACCAAAAGACCTGAGTCTCCTCAGCAGAAACAGCCTGTGCTGTCCCTTCTTGTAGAGTGTGTCAGTATTGTGTGACCAGTCTAGTTTATTGTTCAGATGAACACCCAGGTACTTATAGGATGTCACCATCTCGATGTCTGTTCCCTGTATATTTACTGGTGCTGTGAGGGGCTGCCCATGCCTGCGGCAGTCCACCACCAGCTCCTTAGTTTTCCTCGCGTTGATCTGGAGGCAGTTCCGATGGCACCAGTCCACGAAGTCCTGGATAAGCCCTCTGTACTCAGCTTCATCTCCATTGGAGATGAGGCCAACGATCGCAGAGTCATCAGAGAACTTCTGTAGATGGCAGTGTGCTGTGTTGTGTGAGAAGTCCGCAGTATAAAGAGTGAACAGGAAGGGAGCCAGCACCGTTCCCTGGGGGGCCCCCGTGCTACTGATGATCGTGTCGGACACACAGTCCCGGGTTCTCACAAACTGAGGCCGGTTCGTGAGGTAGTCCAGGATCCATGATGACAGGTGCTGGTCCACCCCTGCGCGCAGCAGCTTGTCCTTCAGGATCATCGGTTGGATGGTGTTGAAAGCACTGGAGAAGTCAAAGAACATGATCCTCACCATATTCCCGGGCTTCTCCAGGTGGGACAGAGAATTGTGAAGGAGGAAGATCACCGCATCCTCCACCCCAATGCCATGCTGGTAGGCGAACTGGAGTGGATCCATCGCTGGTTCAACCAGGGGGCAGAGGTGAGCAAGGAGCAGTCTCTCCAGGGTCTTCATCAAGTGGGATGTCAAGGCCACCGGTCTGTAGCTGTTCAGGTCTTTGGGGTGGGAAGTTTTTGGTACAGGTACCACACAAGATGTTTTCCACAGCTGTGGTACCCTCCCCAGTTTCAGGCTCATGTTGAAGATATACGTCACAATCCCACACAGCTGGTCTGCACAGGACTTGAGGAGCTTTGCGCTGATGCCGTCCGGTCCCGGCACCTTCCTCGCTTTGATCTTCCTCAGCTCCGTCCTCACCTGGGTCCTGGTCAGGGTCAGGATGGGGGGCTGTGTGTTGGGAGTGGGGGGGTGTTGGTGGAGTGGGGAGTGGGCAGCAGGACTTGATTTCTTTAGAGGCAGCAGTGGTTGTTGTGCAGACAGGGGGGAGGGCGGTTGGTCAAATCTACTGAAAAACAGATTCAGGTTGTTCGCCCACTCCCTGCCCCCCGTGGCCTGGGGGGAGGTATTCTGGAGCCCCGAGATGGTTTTGAGGTTTCTCCAGACCCCGCTGATGTCGCTCTGTTGCAGCTTGTCCTCCATCTTCTTCCTGAAGCTGTCCTTGCCTTCTCTGATCTTTCTCCTCAGCTCCCTCTGTACGGACTTCAGCATCTCCCTGTTCCCCAACCTGAAGATCCTCTTCTTCTCTCTCAGAAGTGTTTTTATCTCAGGGTTGATCCAGGGTTTGTTGTTTGAGTGACGCCGTATGGTCTTGGTGGGAACGGATTTGTCCACACAGAAGCTGAGGTAGCCCGTGAAGGTGTGAATGAGGCCATTGATGTCCTCACCATATGGATCGCAGAGCTACTTCCAGGCGGTGGCTTCAAAACAGCCCTTTAGAGTGTCCATTGTCTCCTCAGGCCATAACTCCACAGTGTGCATGGCCGGAGGTTGTCTGTGCACTAGGGGTTTGTACACCGGCCGGAGATGAACCAAGTTGTGATCCAATCTCCCGAGTGGGGGGAGTTGTGATGAGGTGTACGCCTCCTTAGTGTTTGCGTAGAATAAATCCAGTGTTTTATTGTCTCTAGTGTGGCATGTGACATACTGGGTGAACGTGGGTAGAATGGGAGATAGTGAAACATGGTTGAAATCACCTGAGATGAGGAGAAGAGCATCTGGGTGTTCTGTCTGCAGCCTGCTGGTTACTGAATGGATGACGTCACGCGCTGTCCCAGCGTCCGCCGTCGGATTTGCATAAACAACAATGCAGATCACGTGTGAGTGTTCTCTCGGGAGATATGTAGGCCTCATGCTAACAGCTAGCAACTCAATGTCTTTGCTGCAGTGTCGTTGTTTAACAGTGATATGTCCCGGTCTGCACCAGTTGTTGTTAACATACATTATCACTCCACCGCCCCTTGCTTTGCCACTGTCTGGTGTTCGGTCAGCTCGTATCATGTGAAAACCCTCCAGCTCAATGTTAGCATATGCTGCTAGTTCAGTTAGCCACGTCTCAGTAAACAAAAGGAGAGAGCACTCCCGGTAAGTGCTATCATAACGGGAGATAGCCGCTAGCTCATCTACCTTTCCCAGTATCGACCGTACATTTCCCATGACAACAGATGGAAGGGAGGGTCTGTACCTTATATTTTTTGTCCTCCGCCTTACTCCAGCCCGGCAGCCGCGGTGTTTTCGCCTCATTTCTCTCGGTATGTCGAGTTTTTCCAATGGGACCGGGTGGCGGTTGAATGCTAGCAGCTCTTCCCTGCTGTATCGTATCCTGCTATAAACAGTGGCTTCGTCCACCGGCTCAGGAGACATTTGGGACAATCTGTGTGTCCGTGATATAAGTGGGGTGAAAAAAAAAAGACGGATCAAAAGAGAGAGGAAGGGAAAAAGACTCGGAATCGAGCCGCTGTTGCAAAAGGCAGCCTACTCGTGTGGCGCCGAGAGATTTGAAGCAAATAGTGATGATCCAAGATCAATAATAATAAAAACAATAATAATAATAATAATAATAATAATAATAATAATAATAATAATATGCTTGGTGGTGCAGTGGTTAGCACTGTGGCAGCACAGCAATAAGGTCACTGGATCAGTCTCACCCCTCACCATTGTGGGTTCGATCCCACCCCTAACCATCAGTGACCCTTCTGTATGGAGTTTGCATATTCTCCCTGTGTCTGTGTGGTTTACTCTGGGTACTCTGGTTTCCTCCCACTGGCCAAGAACATGCAGGTTTGGTTAACTGGAGACTCTAAAGTGGCCCTAGGTGTCACGACCTGAACTATCTTTTCTCTGCGTTCAGGTTGTCCAGTTCGCTCCTGCTCCGGGGTAGTCCGTGCCGGGTCTTCCATGGCCCGCTCTTTGACAGCGCCCAGCTGATTGCCAGCTGTCTAGTTCAGCTGCGCTGGGACAGCTGTCTCCTATTCCCAAATCATCTCCCCCATTTAAGCGAGCAGCCGAGAGTTACTCGTCGCTGCGACCTCGCTATGGGAAGACGTTCCTTGTGTTTCCCACGACTGTTAGCTCCTACGACTAGCTTCAGTCCGCCGTTTCCTCGGCGCTTCACCCAAAGTAAGTGTTGCGACTCGGCGTGTATTTTTCCCTCGCCGCCTCTCTAGCCTTTCTCCCTGGGTGGTATGTTACCCTTAGTTCTGTGTGTGTTTTAGCCCCACGTGGCTCTTTACTTTTCTGTTCGTTATTTATTGTAGTGTGTGCTTTGTTAATAAACTATGCTAACTTACTGGTCGCCCTCGTATCTCCTTTCCTGACTCGTGAGAGCCAGAGTTATGACAGTAGGTCGCAGCCCTAGTGAGACGGCCGCGACCGTGAGTTGGCTGTAAGGACTCGACGCCTTTTTTCCTCTTCCTCTGGGTACGGGCGAGCCAGTATCATGTCTCCTTCCAAGGGACTCATGCGGCACCCAGGCCACGATCTCTCGGAGACTCTGCACCTTGTGGACGGAACGTTATTCACCACGGACCTCTACGATGCCCCCAGCGAGATACGCTGGCGCCTGGAGCTCGCCGAGGGTATGCTTAACTGCTTTTCTCACTACTTCCTTCTCCCCGAGGTTAAGGCAAGGAGGGCAGACATCTCTGTGGCCTGGGAGAGGCTCCGTAGGCTGGAGGAGAACTCCGGCAGGAAGCCGAGGACAGAACGCCTTCGCTCCTCGCTTCGGAATCCCGCTCCTGCCGCCGATCCAGTCCAGGAGTTCGCCTCACCCAGGGGTGATCCCCAGGATAGAGTGACGTCAACCGGGTTTCCCCCGGAGAAGATGAGAATGACAGCGATGCGCATTGCGGATCGAGTGGCAGCCGCTTCTTCCGCCGCCGTTCCCCCCGTAGCCATGAAGAACGTGATTGCAGCGGTCAGGCTGGTCGAGAAGAACCCGGAGCCGAACGATTATCCGGAATACGCTGACCTGTTGGCTTCGCTCATCGCACAGGAGCGGCGTTTTCCCGACCTCACGTTCAGAAGACGTTGCTCCCAAATTCCCCACTCATCTCAGCGAGAGTCCTGTCCGGATCCCGCTCCAGGAAACCACACGAATTCCGCCTCCCAGCCTGCTGTTGCTCCCGTGTCTCGCCGAAGAAGTGAATCAGCTGCTCCCGCTCCTGGGCCCGCTCTCCCCGCTGTCCCGTCAGCTTTGGGCCCCCAGCTCTCCTCAGCTGTTTCACCCCCCTCTTCGTCATTCACTCCGGCCGCTGGGAGAAGCGCAAATTCATCTCCAGGTGTTCCAGGTCCCGATCCGGTGCGGGTAGCACCGCCTCATCTGTCCGGGGGGTTCCCCACTTCTATCCGGTTGGGAGAAGAGAGACTCGAGTCCCTTGTAGCGGGTTCCACCGGCCCTCCGGGAATCAGGCAAGTGTCCTTTCATTTTCCTCCCATTATGAGTGAATTGCCTTGTTTGATTCCTGGGGGAGGAGTTCAGGGTTCACAGTCCCCTGAGCTCTCTCCTCCCGTTGCAAAAACTGAATATGAACCTGCGTCCTCTGTGTCTCTTCCCCTTGAGTGTGCCCCAGTGCCAGGTGTACACCGCTGCGCAAGGAGGAGGCGGCCTGCGGCCCTGGAGGGTTTTGCCCCAGCCCCGCAGCCACGTTATGGGCAGAGGAGAAGGTCGAACTGCCTGTTGGAGCCGGCGCCGACGATTAAGCGTCCCCGGGTCTCCACGGAGGAATGGTTCGGCCCAGCAGAGTCCAGATCTTCTGCCCCCACGCCAGGTGGGCTGTTGACGCGGTCTTCGGCATTTGGAGGTCGTTTGACTGTGGAAACCATCATGCCGGCTGCGGAGCCATTCGCAGTCGAGTTGGAGCCGGAGGACGGAGTCCTGCACGCTGAGCCCGGAGCATCGAAGTCCTGGATGGCGGTAGAACCCGAGATCAGGGTCACCGGAGATGAACCTGCTCTGGGTGCCATCTCGGAGGTTCCGGTTCCCTGCATGGTGTTCGCCTCAGATGCTGCGCCCGGGAGTGCTGTCTCGGTCCAGCTGGAGTCCACTGGGAGTGTTTCGCCGGTCCAGCTGGGGTCCACCGGGAGTGTTTCGCCGGTCCAGCTGGAGTCCACCGGGAGTGCTGTCTCGGTCCAGCTGGAGTCCACCGGGAGTGCTGTCTCGGTCCAGCTGGGGTCCACCGGGAGTGCTGTCTCGGTCCAGCTGGGGTCCACCGGGAGTGCTGTCTCGGTCCAGCTGGGGTCCACCGGGAGTGTTTCGCCGGTCCAGCTGGGGTCCACCGGGAGTGTTTCGCCAGCCCGATCGGGGTCCACCGGGGGTGCTGCGCCGGCCCGATCGGGGTCCACCGGGGGTGCTGCGCCGGTCCGGGTAACGGTTAGTGTGGGAGCTGGAGGATTGTGTTCGCCTGACGTCTGGCTGACTTCGTCCCTTGCCTCCATCATTTCTCCTCCTGCCGCTGTTGGGGTTCCTCTCGCCCGGGCCAGTTTCCCCCTACCCTTGTTGCCATTAGATGGCAGGCTAACTTTGCCCCTGGCCTCCATCTCTTCTCCCCCTACTACTGTGGGGGTTTTTCTCACCTGGGTCAGTTTCCTCCTGCCTTTTCCCTCAGGGAGGAAGCTGCACCAAGACCTCTCCCTCAGCTCTCCGTGGTCTGAGGTCACGGGACGACCGCCTGGGAAGCCATCTGGCTGGTTCGGTGATCTGGGTCGGCCTCCGGAGAAACTGTGTCTCCTAGCCTGGGACTCGGGTAGGCCACCCGAACTGGTGTTGTGGTTCCTGGCCTGGTGGAGTTCGGGCCGCCCGCCGGACAAGCTGTCATCGCCTGCCCCGCTCCACCTGCTGACGTCCTGGAAGAATTGACTGACTGTTTGTTGCCTTGCGTTTGATTGTCCTCCCTAATTTAATACTTTTCAGGACATCAAAGAGATCTCTGCCCTAGAGTCCTTATTGTGGGGTTATCCCAGTTAAAATTTCCTTGGACTATATTCTTTGTTTTATAATCCCAGTATGATCCTATTCTAATTTCTCCTTAAGTAGCATTTGCTTCACATTGCCTGGCCTCATTCCGAGTAGTCTTGTTTTCCTGTATTTATATCCTCCTCCAGACTGTTTAGTGACACTTTTGTGCTAATACGTGTTTGAGGAGTTGTTCCTTTTGTATTTTTATCTTCATGCCAATTTGCAGTTCCAGGCTCTATTTTTGGATCTTATGCCCGGTTTGCATCCTTTGTATATTCTGTTTTGGTCGGGGTTTTGTAGTTTTTGGCCTTCGGGACATGAGTTTTTTTTTATTGTCCTCACCCTAAGTTATTGTGAACTTTTTCCATGACTGTGTCGCTATGTTTCTGCATTTTGATTCTTGTCGTTTCTCCCCACCTCCTGTGGTCACCTGCACAGACCGTCTGGCCTCTGCAGGGGAGGGGGTGATGGGTTTTTTTTTTTTGGGGGGGGGGGTTAAGATTATTATTATTATTATTATTATTATTAAGATTATTATGGTATCTGACCCTATACTGTATCTAGGTTTTTTTTTTTTCTTCCCTGCCTCCTTTTTCTGGTCCCTCCCTTTCTCCCAGATCTGGCCCCCACCGCCCTCCCTGGTCTTCCCTCGGGGGGGGGGGGGGGGGGTTAGGCCGCTCCAGGAGGCGCGGCTCGGGGGAGGAGTACTGTCACGACTTGAACTATCTTTTCTCTGCGTTCAGGTTGTCCAGTTCGCTCTTGCTCCGGGGTAGTCCGTGCCGGGTCTTCCATGGCCCGCTCTTTGACAGCGCCCAGCTGATTGCCAGCTGTCTAGTTCAGCTGCGCTGGGACAGCTGTCTCCTATTCCCAAATCATCTCCCCCATTTAAGCGAGCAGCCGAGAGTTACTCGTCGCTGCGACCTCGCTATGGGGATTTATTGTAGTGTGTGCTTTGTTAATAAACTACGCTAACTTACTGGTCGCCCTCGTATCTCCTTTCCTGGCTCGTGAGAGCCAGAGTTATGACACTAGGTGTGAATGTGTGCGTGAATGCTGAAGGGATTGGTGCTGCACCATGACTGCCTCATCCATCCAGGTGGATGCCCTGAATTTCTCTCTGGGATTAATAAAGTGTCAAAAATCAAATAAAAAAATCAAAATAATAATGAAAAAGATTTATATGGAGCTTTACGTTTCAAGTGACATCTCAAAGCGCTTACAGTGAGTCCATTATTCATTCACTCCACACAGTGTCAGGAGCCGAGCCGGCTTGGTTTCCCCTGGCTCGGTCCTGATCTCTCTGTGGGTCTCGGAGCCGTTGGGTATGCATGTATAGTAGGTATTTCCTGTGTGTTACCGTATCCATAACGACTGCTCTGGGGCCGGCAGCTGTGTGTACTGCTGACTATCTGCCGGCCCGGCCACGCCCCCCTCACTGATCACCATCAGCTGTTCCCAGCCCCGTTGATCATCTTTCCCGGTCCTCGCCCAGGTGCCTCCAATCTACCATCCCCAGCAATGCGTGTACTTAAGGAGCCTTTTTCCAGTCACGCATTGCTGGGTCGTTGCACTTCATTTACGGTCTTTGGTCATCGTATGAAGTCACGTCAATGAAGGACGGTGTTTCACTTTATGCCTTATTTGGACTACTCGGACAGCTCTAGTCCTGTGAGTATAATCTGTGCGTGTGTTCCCCGGTAATCCTCACCTTTGACTGTTGAGCGTCCTGGAGGACTCCTTAAGCCTGTGTGAAATATATGCATTGGAACTGTTTGCCAGTCATTGTAGTTAATAAATGTGTGTGTGGTGTTAACCCAGCGTGTAAATCCTTGTCCTTTCACCCCTCCTCCGTGCACTGTGGAAAAGCGCACGGGGAGTTTATGACACATAGACATTGACAGTGGTAAGCTACTACTGTAGCCACAGCTGCTCTGGGGCAAGCTGACAGAAACATGGCTGCCAATCCACCCCAACGACCTCTCCGACCACTATGGAGCACTGATGCTCATTCTTACCCAGTGTCATGGACAGTGGATTAACTCACATCCACACATCCAGCCAATTTGGAATCCCCACTTAACCTACCATGCAACCTTTGGGCTGTGGAAGAAAATCAGAACAGCCACTGGCACGAGGGGAACATGCATAGTCCACATAAAAAGACCCTGTGAGGTGACCCTGAACTGCCATGCAGCCTGATCAGACAAACATGAGGTTATGGTTTAAATCTCAGAAGCATTTAAATGCTTTTGGATTTGTTTAGAGATTACTGTTTAATGAAGGAACGGCTCTGGTTAACTTATAATATCTTAATTTCTCTGCATTTAAAGCAGAAATGTCATAAAGACAGTTTTAACTCGGTAATAGAAGTTGGCACTTTTATGAGCCTGAATTTTTCTCTGGGTGGATTTTAGCAGACCATATCAAATTACCATAATAACATTTCATCACTGTTTATAATAAACTACAGCTGAAATATCAATGACGGCGAGCTGCTATTTCTTAGACCATTAGCATCCTGGAAATAATTGCTTCATTCAGGCAACAATTTCATCATAGGATGAAAGTGTTCCTCCTGTCACTTCTTCCACTCATAAAAGAAACACAAACTATCACATTTATGAAAAAACAAAACCAATAGCAACAACAATGGAAAATATCCTTTTACATTGACATTTGTCCTCACTGATTTGGTTTTCCATCTCCCTTTGGTGACCCTCTAAAGTTGCAGGATTCATTGCTGTCACATCACCCTGTTAAAGACAGGACAAAACCCAATGAATGAAGAGCCAAGGGGCTGCTTCAGTAACAAGAGGGCATGTCAGAGAAGAGAGAGGCTAGTTCTGATGTGCTGTCACACAGGATATTCTCAAGGCCTGATCAGCCTCCTCTCCCGGACTCTCACACGCACACAAAGACGTGCACTCACACATGTGTGCATGCACACATTCAAACTAAATAGCATCCATGAGGCACACAGGGCTGTGCACTAAACAAGGAGCAAGGTTGAGCACACACAGGCACACACATGCATTTCAGCGGTGAGGATCCTGAGGGCTGGCATGTCACCGCAGTCCATCATCCCACCCTCCCTGCTCCTGCTGACAAGGTCACAATCTTCAAAGCATCTCCTTAGCTCACGGTGAACACACTGTCTGAAAAGAGCTGTCTCATGCAATTAACCCTTCATAGAAGTTTCTGATTGACAGTCACAAATGCTAAACATTGCTCCTCTGCCGTTTCCTCTGACAACAATGTCAAATTCAAACTTTAACTTCTACACCGACTTGTCCTGAGAAGCTGGGGAGAATGAGAGTTCAGGAGTGGGACAAAGGTGCAAAATTGTGTCCAGAATTAATGATGAGTCACTTCCAGCTGTACACATATGATGTATTTTCAACTCAACCACAACCAAAGAAAAAAACTTTATGGAGCTTGTAGTTGCCATGTTTGGATGTTACAGGTGCATCCCTCTGCTGAAGCATGCAGTGCTCTAAAGCCAGGCTCCTCAAATAGTGGACCTCGGTCCACATCCAGACCCAGAGGGTATTCTGTCCAGACCCAAAGTCTTTTTGATACCACGGACCAGCGATCCAAAAATGACGCAAAAACGAAAGTCAGAGAGCCACCGTCAGTGATTGGCTTATTTCCAGTCTGATTTGGGTTCTGAGCAAGATGGCGCCTGTGACTGGTACGGCCTCTGCTGCTCTTTCACTGCCGGCGTTTTTATTCCTACTATGTCTATCTGAAGCCATTTCAACATACCCTCCTGAGCTACGTATGATCGTGCACCTCAATCTTAGTGACCTTCCACAAACATCCCACCTTCCGACTGACACAAACATCCTCCACTTGTATGTTTGTGTCAGTGACCATTGCTGTGTTTGCTTTGATCTGTCAGTTAATGTGGAACAGCAGGAATGTAAAACATTAAGACAGAGGTGCATTATTAACCAGAAGGCTGTGGATAAATTTATTTCAGCTTTTGACACTCATCTTGTTGCAGGATGTGAGGATATAAATTCTATGGTGGATTGCTATCAAGTACCAACAGTACCAATTGGTATTTGATAACTTGATAACTCGCACATGATCTGCATTGTTATTTATGCAAATCCGACGGTGACCGCTGGGACAGCGCGTGATGTCATCCACTCAGTAACTGCAGGCTGCAGACAGAACACCCAGATGCTCTTCTCCTCATCTCAGGTGATTTCAACCATATTTCACTGTCTCCCATTCTACCCATGTTCACCCAGTATGTCGCATGCCACACTAGAGACAATAAAACACTGGACTTATTCTATGCAAATACTAAGGAGGCGTACACCTCATCACCACTCCCCCCACTCGGGAGATCGGCTCACAACTTGGTTCATCTACTGCCGGTGTACAAACCCCGAGTACACAGACAACCTCCGGTCATGCGCACGGTGAAGATATGGTCTGAGGAGGCAATGGACACTCTAAAGGACTGTTTGGAAACCACTGCTTGGGAGCAGCTCTGCGATCCACATGGTGAGGACATCGATGGCCTCACTCACACCATCACGGACTACATCAACTTCTGTGTGGACAACATCGTACCCACCAAGACCATTCGGTGTTGCTCGAACAACAAACCCTGGATCAACCCTGAGATAAAAACACTTCTGAGAGAGAAGAGGATCTTCAGGTCGGGGAACAGGGAGATGCTGAAGTCCGTACAGAGGGAGCTGAGGAGGAAGATCAGAGAATGCAAGGACAGCTTCAGGAAGAAGATGGAGGACAAGCTGCAACAGAGTGACATCGGTGGGGTCTGGAGAAACCTTAAAACCATCTCTGGGCTCCAGAATACCTCCCCCCAGGCCACGGGGGGCAGGGAGTGGGCGAACAATCTGAACCTATTTTTTTAATAGTTTTTAGCCAAAGTCAGATTCCTTGTATGTGTTGTGCATACTTGGCCAATAAAGCTGATTCTGATTCTGAATAGGTTTGACCAACCGCCCTCCCCCCCCCCCCCGACTGCACAACAACCACTGCTGCCTCTAAAGTCATTGAGACCTGCTGTCCACACCCCACTCCACCAACACCCCCCCACTCCCAACACACAGCCCCCCAACCTGACCCTCACTAAGACCCAGGTGAGGACGGAGCTGAGGAAGATCAAGGCGAGGAAGGCCTCGGGACCAGACGGCATCAGCGCGAAGCTCCTAAAGTCCTGTGCAGACCAGCTGTGTGGGATTATGGAGCACCTCTTCAACCTGAGCCTGAAGCTGGGGAGGGTACCACAGTTGTGGAAAACATCTTGTGTAGTACCTGTACCAAAGACTTCCCACCCCAAAGATCTGAACAGCTACAGACCAGTGGCCCTGACATTTCACATGATGAAGACCCTGGAGAGACTGCTCCTTGGTCACCTCCGCCCCCTGGTGGGACCACCGATGGATCCACTCCAGTTCACCTACCAGCATGGCATTGGGGTGGAGGATGCAGTGATCTTCCTCCTTCACCGTTCTCTGTCCCACCTGGAGAAGCACAGGAACGCGGTGAGAATCATGTTCCTTGACTTCTCCAGTGCTTTCAATACCATCCAACCGATGATCCTGAAGGACAAGCTGCTGTGCTCAGGGGTGGACCAGCACCTGTCATCATGAATCCTGGACTACCTCACTAACCGGCCACAGTTTGTGAGAACCCGAGATTTTGTGTCCGACACGATCATCGGTAGCACGGGGGCCCCCTGGGGAACGGTTTTGGCTCCCTTCCTGTTCACCCTTTATACTGCGGACTTCTCACACAACACAACACACTGCCATCTACAGAAGTTCTCTGACGACTCTGCGATCGTCGGCCTCATCTCCAATGGAGATGAAGCTGAGTACAGAGAACTTATCCAGGACTTCGTGGAATGGTGCCATCGGAACGGTCTCCAGATCAACGCGAGGAAAACTAAGGAGCTGGTGGTGGACTGCCACAGGCAAGGACAACCCCTCACAGCACCAGTAAACATACAGGGAATGGACATTGAGATGGTGACATCCTACAAGTACCTTGGTGTTCAGCTGAACAATAAACTAAACTGGTCACACAATACCGACGCTCTCTACAAGAAGGGACAGCGCAGGCTGTTCCTACTGAGGAGGCTCATGTCTTTTGGTATACAAGCGGCCCTGCTGAAGACATTCTACGACACGGTGGTGGCATCAGCCATCACTTTTGGAGTTGTCTGCTGCGGCAACGGCATAACAGCAGCCTATAGGACAACAAACTGATCAAGAAAGCTAGCTCTGTCCTGGGGAAACGCCTTGGCCCAGTGGAGGAGAATGGAGAGACAAGGATGGTGGCTAAACTGTCATCTCTGCTGGAGTCCGAGTCCCACCCTATGCAGGACATACTGAACGCACTGAGGAGCTCATTTAGCAGTAGACTACATCATCCTAGGTGCGCAACCGAGAGGTTTCACAGGTCCTTCCTACCTACGGCTGTCAGACTGTATAACCTAAGCAGGGCTGCTCGCAGAGATAGCAAAAAAACGTGACGACCTAATAGTATTGAATGCAAAGGACGCAACAGACTTACACAAATGGTCCCCTCCAGTATACAACTAGGACAATATCAGTCGCTACGGAGGGTGACAATATGTATGGGTACATATTCATACTATGTAGGATAACTAAGTAGATGGTTATGCTGTTTATTCCATCTTGCTACAGTGCTCCGCACTTTGTATATATATTTATGTATTTATGTATTTATGTGTACGTATGTATATTCACTGCTCTTATTTTTATTTTTCGTATCTTCTTAATTATTGCTCTGAGTGTTGCTATCCCTGTGCTGTTGCAATCCTGGAATTTCCCCATTGTGGGACTAATAAAGGCTTATCTTGTCTTATCTTATCTTATAAAGTGGCTCCTATTAAATGTAGCTATACTTCTCCTAAGAAACCATGCTCTTGGTTAAATGAAGAGATCTGTATTCTTAGGAGAAACTGTCAGAAGGTGGAACGTTTATGGAAGGTCACCAAGCTTGAAGTGCACAGACTCCACCTCAAAGACCTCATAACCTCACTAAATGATATGATGAAGGATTCGAGAACAAACTACTTTGCTCAGCTTATATCCTTAAACAAGGGAAATCCCAAGTTTTTGTTCGACACCATTAACTCCATTGTCTCACCTGATTTAGCCATGGTTCCTGCTTATTCTAATGCTGAATATTATGACATTGCAAATTTTATGGTGAATAAGGTGAATGATATTAGAGCAAGCACTACATCATCTGCTGAGGACCTTGGCCTGAATCAGGCCCCCTCCAACACGTGGTCCTTATTCACTCCAGTCACGCTACTGAATGTAGATGGTCTTCTGGCCTCTATGAAACCCTCTTCAAGCCCCTTAGATATCCTCCCAACATCACTGCTTTTCAAAATATTTGACACTGTTGGGCCTTTAATTGTCGAAATTATAAACTGATCGCTTTTATCAGGCATTGTTCCCAGTTCTTTTAAACAAGCAGTGGTCAAACCCAAATGAAAGAAACAAAACTTAGACACTACAGAACTGAACAATTACTGGCCAATTTCAAAGCTTCCCTTCTTATCCAAAATGCTTGAGAAAGTAGTAGCAGAGCAATTAACTACATTTATAGAGAGAAATAAAATCTTAGACATCCTCCAGTCTGGTTTCCGCAAAATGCACTCCACCAAGACAGCGCTAATTAAAGTCTCCAGTGACATCACGATGGCAGCAGATTCTGGTCAGTACTAGGTCCTGGTGTTGTTGGTTTGCACCGCTGCTTTTGACACGGTGGACCTCAATATATTGATAAACAGGATGAAGGACATGTTTGGTTTTTCAGAACAAGTTCTGAAATGGTTCTCATCTTATTTAACTGACAGAGGGTTTTGTGTTTTGTTTAATGAGAAGATGTCAGCGGTTAAAGGACTTTCCTCTGGGGTTCCTCAAGGCTCAGTTCTGGGCTCTACTCTGTTTTTATGGTATTTAACCCCACTTGGCCAGATTTTGAGTCAGTTTAAGGGTGTTTCTTACCACTTTCACGCAGATGACATTCAGCTTTACTGCTCTTTTAAAGAAAATGAGCTGAACATTTTATGAAACTTAATCTCTTTCCTGTCTGCCATTAACAAATGGTTAAACAATAACGTTTTTAAAATTAAATCTTAACAAGACAGAAACACTGATCATCGCTACAGACAGTAAAATTCCTCTGATAAAGCAACACTTAGGTCACCTACGCTCGTATGTCCAGCCCAGCCTGCCTAACCTGGGTGTTGTTTTTGACAATGCTATGTCACTGGGCTGCCATGGTCGGCAGCTAGTCAGAAATTCCTTTTTTCATCTGAGGAATATCGCAAAATTTAGACCTATGGTCTCAACACCTGAACTGGAAATAATCATTAATTATTTCCCTTCTGCTTTCCGGCGCCACACGAGTTGGCTGCCTTTTGCAACAGCGGCTCAATTCTGAGTCTTTTTATCTTCCTTCTCCTTTCTGATCCGGTGATAACTTTCTGATCCGGCACACCTTTCACTCTATATATATCACGGACACACAGATCGCATCCAAAGGTCACCCGAGTCGGCGGACGGAGCCTCTGTTTACAGCAGGAGACGATACAGCAGGGAAGAGCTAGCTAGCACTCAACCGCCACCCGGTGCTAATGGAGAAACTCGACATACCGAGGAACTGAAGCGAAAACGACGCGGGTGCGGGCTGGAGTTTAGGCGGCGTGCAAGAAATATAAGACAGAATAATAAAGAGCGATGGCAAGAACCAAGCAGACCGCCCATAAATCTACTGGAGGAAAAGCCCCCCAGGAAGCAGCTGGCCACCAAGGCTGCTCGGAAAAGCACTCCGGCCACCGGCGGAGTGAAGAAGCCTCACCGTTACAGGCCCAGTACCGTGGCTCTGAGAGAGATCCGTCGCTACCAGAAATCCACGGAGCTGCTCATCCGTAAGCTGCCCTTCCAGCGCCTGGTGAGGGAGATCGCTCGGGACTTCAAGACGACCTGCGCTTCCAGAGCTCCGCCGTCATGGCTCTGCAGGAGGCCAGCAAGGCCTACCTGGTGGGTGTCTTCGAGGACACCAACCTGTGCGCCATCCATGCCAAGAGGGTCACCATCATGCCCAAAGACATCCAGCTGGCCCGCCACATCCACGGAGAGAGAGCTTAGACTTTCTGCTGCACATCCACCAACCACAATGCTCCGCACTGTGTGTCTATATATATATATATATATATATATATATATATATATATATATATATATATATATATATGTACATATGTATACTAGCTGCTCTTGTTTTTTCTTGCCTTCTGATTGTTGCTCTGAGTGTTGCTATCCCTGTGCTGTTGCAATCCTGGAATTTCCCCATTGTGGGACTAATAAAGGCTTATCTTATCTTATCTTAATGCTTTTTATCTCATCTCACTTAGATTACTGTAATGCCCTTTTTATGTGTTTTAATAAAACTGCTGTTGCCCGCCTTCAGATTGTGCAAAACGCAGCAGCTCAGCTTTTAACCCAGATGAAGAAAAGGGAACACATTTTTCCAGTTTTATTGTCCCTTCATTGGTAGCCAGTTGCTTTTAGATTTCATTTTAAGATTTTAATTTTGACTTTTAGAGCTCTTAATGGCCAAGCCCCTTCATACATTTCAGCCCTCTTGACTCCTTATGCCACGACACGATCGCTAAGATCCTCAGACCAGAGACTCCTGGTGGTCCCTTGGACCAAATTCAGAACCCGTGGAGATCGATCTTTCCAGGCCGTTGCACCACGGCTATGGAACGCACTTCCCCTGTCCTTGTGATGCCTTGAGTCTGTTGACCCCTTTAAGGAG
Organism: Pholidichthys leucotaenia; assembly: GCA_020510985.1. NCBI lineage: Eukaryota > Metazoa > Chordata > Actinopteri > Cichliformes > Pholidichthyidae > Pholidichthys > Pholidichthys leucotaenia. The sequence goes on along the minus strand of CM035837.1, from coordinate 230,082,681 downwards.
TTAAAAACTCTTTTGTTCAGACAGGCTTTTAGCTCTCATTGAATGGCTTTTTTTTCTTGACTGTTTTCTCCTTTTGTCCTTATTACTTTGAATATTTTATCTTATTTCTATTGATTTTAATTTCTGTGTATTTGTAAATTTTAATTTGCTGTGAAGCACTTTGTGATCTATATCTGTGAAAAGTGCTATACAAATAAACTTTGCTTGCTTGCTATTCATATGCTAGAATTTCTGTGTTTTTGACTGAAGGACTAAGTTGCTGTTTATTTATATTTTCTTTCAACTTTATTTAATATATCCACTTCTCTGTGCTGATCAACGTTGCTGCGCTGCCTTCAGCATTGTGCACGTGCATGAGTGACACTCGTGCTTGTGGTCTCTCCATTCAAACAGCAGATTTGACTGATCTGGTTGTAGCCTGAAAACTACCACCAACATGGCCTTGCTGCCACTGTTGCTCCAAGATTGCACTTGTTGTCCATGTGTGTGACGTTGTATTTTATGTTTTATTGTGAAGTGCGGTGTAGTGGCGGCCGCCTCTTCTTCCGCCACTGCACCACCCCATAAATACCAGGGGGCATCCATGTTACGGTCTCTTTGCCAATGCCCCTGCCTGGTGGTTGTGTTGTGTGTGACCACCCCTTGAACAAAGTGAAGTTCGACTGTGCACCTGGCCTTGTCATTACAGAGGTAATTCCGACATAACATTTTGGCAATGAGAATAAACATGGAGGTGTGTGTTTCACCACTTCGGCCCTTCCTTGAGATCTCGGGCGAGCCATCTGTGCCCTGGCCAAGATGGTTTGCCACCTTTCAAAACTACACTGTGCGCTCGACCTTGGTCAGCTTGATGAACTGAGGGCATGTGCGCTTCTGGTGCAAAATTTGGGGTTTGAGGGCCAGCTTATCCTCCGTACACTAGGGGCTTCTGACTCATATGATGACGTGGTCGAGTTGCTAGCATGCCATTTCAGCACCCCAGACAGCGTGACTGTCCGGAGGATTAGGTTTTGGCAGCGACACCAAAGGGCGGGTGAGCCTGTCCACCAGTTGGTCACCAACCTGAGGCAGCTGGCTAGTGAGTGTTGTTTTGGGCCACTGGAGAAAGAGAAGGTACATGACCAGCTGGCGGAGCACACAAACAGCAATGCTTTACGAGCTAGACTGCTCTCGGCAGTGAGTGATTTGACGTTATCCGAGGCTGTCGAGCTAGCTCTCCAAGTGGAGACCACAGACAAGCTAGCTTCGGCGCAAAAGTGGCGCCAATCACAACGGCAGCTGGGGCCTTCCACCAAAGCAACATGATCAGCCGAAGGTTTGCCCCGAGAAAACCCTTGTGTATGGATTGTGGGTCCGCGAAACACCAGTACAAGGCAAGGGAATGCCCGACTAGAGGGAAGCACTGTAGCAAGTGTGGACGCTTGAACCATTATGCCAGGGTGTGTCGTATGTCCAAGCCGGAGAGCCCCCAGAGAAAAACAATTTCACCCGCCCCGACAACTGTACATGCAGTGTCCCTGAGTACCAACAAGTTCACGTTCTGCAAGGTGACGCTGGATAGTGAGGAGGTGCCGCTGCTGGTCGACACGGGGGTGGAGGGATCTTTATTAAATTGGGTCGCGGTGAGGAAATTTTTTTCCCCACTACAAAATAAAAGGTAACCCAGCGCCCCTCTACGGTTATGGAAGTGGAAGGCTGTGCACAGTTTGAACACTGGAGTTAACGGCTCGGTACAAGTCGGCGGTGATGGGTGACTTCACGATTTCACGTGACGGCCCAAGGCGACAACAACATGGGCTGTGACCTGTTTTATGGACTGGGGTTTGCCAGTAAAGATGACCCTAGGGACCTAGTGGGCTGGTTGTGGCCAGCGGAACTGTCCGGTTCCGGTGGTGGAGGACAACGCTGTGTGGGATGAAGATTTACCGGACACCACAGCGGTCAAGCAGGACCAGCCTCACTCAGGTTCAACACAGGAAAGTCTCAGTGCCAGCACTCGGGGTACCGTGGAAGAGAGTACCAAGCATGACAGTGAGGCGCCTTCGCTAGCGGGTGATGCCAACAAGCTAGCCCCAGTTTTCTCCGGAGCTCGGCCACAGTGGGATGGAATCAGAATCAGAATCAGAATAAGTTTATTGCCAAGCACATTTACAAGTAAATAACAGGTAAATATACGAGGAATTTGACTTGACACTGAAAACGTCATAAATGACATTCTCAATGACGCGGCGAGCCGTGGAGGCGCCTGTCAGCAGGAGGGGAACAGAAGGCAGTGGGGGGAAGGGGGGGTAGACACAGTAGGAGGGAGAAAAAAAGCATTATCAGAATAAAGTTCATATATGACCGATATTATGATTACAAGAAAAAAAACTCTCAATGCACAGTTAGCAGACAATAGAATCCACACAATGACACAAAGAGAGCAGTGAGTGTATATCTTCAACAGTCAGTATAGTGGATCAGTATGTGTGAGTTGGATGCAATCAGTGGCAAATCAGTTTGGAGGACAACAATAGTCTCTTCCTCAGCAGATGTTATGACTACAGTCTGAAGCAAAGGCACGTGTCCTTGAGCACGGCAGATGGAATAGTTTTGCCAGCCAGCTGTCCTTGAGAGTCAGATGCTGCCCGCCAGTGTTATGAAAACAAATATACTGTTGATTATCTGGAGGACTGAGTGCTGAGGGTGCCGAAAAGAACAGGTCGAATAGCACTGACTTCAGAGAAAAAACTTTCTATTCTCTTACGGATTCAGTGCTCCAATTCCTTCATGGCCAGGCGTTGAAATCGATTCGTGGACAGCTCTCAGCGTGATCGTGATGTAATCCATTTTCCTGTACAGTTCTCAATTGGCCGCTGTCAGAGTCCTGCCCAGTTGGTCAATTTGATGGGTGAGCTTCGCCGGGTCCGCTTTTTGATAAGCTCTATCCATCTTCTTCAATTTGCGGTACACCAGAACAATCCCAAATCCAATCAGTAGCATTCCGATGACCATTGCTCCGAAAAGATATAAATCTTCAATATCATCAATAGAAAGATCACACAGGCACAAGAGTTTCCAATTGCTTGTGTCCTTTAAATAACCCGCAGCAGCAGTTCCTGCGGGACAGATCGGCTCCCCCGGGACAGATTTCCTCGTTGAAAAAACAGTGTCAATTGCGTTCAAAGCCCAGCTTATTAAATCCATAATTTCGTTAGATAACTCAGCAGTAAAGACACGCAGACAGACGATAGCAAGCTGGGATCCAGTCAGTTAGGGAGGGAGAGAGAGATAGGGAGCCGGAGCTGGGAAGAAAAGTGTCTGCTCTCTTTGGAGGGCGGAAGTGAAGTGGATCTGGAGCTACAACGGTGACCGCTGCAGTAGGTTTACAAGAGTTCGGGGCAAGACCGGTAGGAACGTAGGGACTGCGTGCCAATCAACAAAACTGCAGGCCAAGCAAAGCTCCTCTGAGAGTTGCGGACCTTGTCCGGGCTCGAGGAGAGGGACGTCCACGGCGGATGTGGGCCAAACGACAGCCAAAGGACCACCAGGAGCGGCTGTGCACCATGGCTGAGTGGGGCAAACCCTACTTCCAGCTGTCAGACGGCTCATGGAGGCACGCCACTGAGCTGTGGCGTGCCTGGGAGGAGGCTTTGGATGGCAGGTATGGACGAGAGAGGTCTTCCATCGCGAAGATAAGAGGCACTCTCATCTATGAGGTCAGCTGCGATCCTGGTGGCATGCCGCTTCCAGGGGTGGGTCTACTGAGGTGCTGCCCTAGGCCCCCACAAGCCAGTTCTACCCCTTTCTGCCAGAAGGACAGTAGTGTAGTTTTGGAAAAAAAAAAAGTAATAAGTTCTAATGCTCATATGTTTGTATGTGTTAAAAAAAAAATAAAAGTAAACTAAAATGTTATTGTTCTTGGTGTATTTATTTATAGGAACATGGCAATGTTTTAAGTTATTGATGGACTTTTATTTATTTTACAGGTGACAGAATAATCCACCTTGCCGTGTGGGGTAGGATGGTAGTCCACCCATCCTGCCTAGTTTTAGGTTTTATTGTGTGAATGTGTTAGGCCAATTAGTGATTTCAGTTTTCATTTTCTTAGTGCATTATTCGGGTCATAATGGCATGAACGGCCCATCCAGGGCAGAAAGACAGACCCAGATGCTGAACTGCAGTAGTGACATTTATTAACAAAAAATCCAAAACTCTGCAGACAATACAAAAAAATTCAAACAAGAATGACTTACTTACAGCCGTGGACAAAATTGTTGGTACCCCTCTGTTAATGAAAGAAAAACCCACAATGGTCACAGAAATAACTTGAATCTAACAAAAGTGGTAATAAATAAAAATTCTATAAAAATTAACCAATGAAAATCAGACAATGCTTTTGAATTGTGGTTCAACAGAATTATTTAAAAAAACCCAAACTCATGAAACAGGCCTGGACAAAAATGATGGTACCCCTAGAAAAGATTGAAAATAATGTGACCATAGGGACATGTTCAACCAAGATGTGTCCTCTAATTAACATCACAGGTGTCTACAAACTTGTAATCAGTCAGTCGGCCTATTTAAAGGGTGACAAGTAGTCACTGTGATGTTTGGTGACATGGTGTGTACCACACTAAACATGGACCAGAGGAAGCAAAGCAGAGAGTTGTCTCAGGAGATTAGAAAGAAAATTATAGACAAGCATGTTAAAGGTAAAGGCTATAAGACCATTTCCAAGCAGCTTGATGTTCCTGTGACTACAGTTGCACATATTATTCAGAAATTTAAGATCCTCTGGACTGTAGCCAACCTCCCTGGACATGGCCGCAGGAGGAGACGGATAATATGAATGGTAACAAAAGAGCCCAGAACAACCTCTAAAGACATTCAAGGTGAACTCCACGGTCAAGGTACATCAGTGTCAGATCGCACCATCCGTCGTTGTTTGAGCCAAAGTGGACTTCATGGGAGATGACCAAGGAGGACACCACTGCTGAAAACAAATCATAAAAAAGCCAGACTGGAATTTGCCAAACTGCACGTTGACAAGCCACAAAGCTTCTGCGAGAATGTCCTATGGACAGATGAGTCAAAACTGGAACTTTTTGGCAAGGCACATCAGCTCTATGTTCACAGACGCAAAAATGAAGCATACCAAGAAAAGAACACTGTCCCTACTGTGAAACATGGAGGAGGTTCTGTTATGTTCTGGGGCTGCTTTGCTGCATCTAGCACAGGATGTCTTGAATCTGTGCAGGCTACAATGAAATCTCAAGACCATCAAAGTATTCTAGAGAGAAATGTGCTGCCCAGTGTCAAACAGCTTGGTCTCAATCGCAGGTTATGGGTCTTGCAACAGGATAATGACCCAAAACACACAGCTAAAAACACCCAAGAATGGCTATGAGTGAAACATTGGACTATTCTCAAGTGGCCTTCTATGAGCCCTGATCTAAATCCTATTGAAGATCTGTGGAAGGAGCTGAAACATGCCGTCTGGAGAAGGCACCCTTCAAACCTGAGACAACTGGAGCAGTTTGCTCATGAGGAGTGGGCCAAAATACCTGCTGAGAGGTGCAGAAGTCTCACTGACAGTTACAGAAATCGTTTGATTGCAGTGATTGCCTCAAAAGGTTGTGCAACAAAATATTAAGTTAAGGGTACCATCATTTTTGTCCAGGCCTGTTTCATCAGTTTGTTTTTTAAAATAATTCTGTTGAACCACAATTCAAAAGCACTGTCTGATTTTCATTGGTTAATTTTCATAGAATTTTTATTTATCACCACTTTTGTCAGATTCAAGTTATTTCTGTGACCATTGTAGGTTTTTCTTTCATTAACAGAGGGGTACCAACAATTTTGTCCACGGCTGTAAAGAGGCACTCCAGAGCTGGGTTATCTCTGGAGGAGAAGAGGAGATACACAGAGGGGTAAAGTCCATATAATTCTAAACAGTGCATAACAATGCAATGCTGCAGCAGTAAAACAATGAGTTGTCAGAGCTTCTATACCTGGACAAACAAATGAGCAGCAGGTGTGGGCTGAGCAGGCAGGTCACACAATTACCCAACTGCTCACAGCTGGGAAACAGACTGTGAGCGGCAAGTGGGGATGTCGGAAATGGGAAGGGCACATACGTGTAAGTAAACCAAAAAATATACAGAAAACTGTCAACATAATGCTAACAGACATACAAAACTCAGAAATAAATTGAGTCTGAGCTCAGAGGGAATATTTGAGGTCAGACTCATGACACCTAAATTGGAGAGGGTCTTGATTGTGTGTGTTTTTTGACTTTCTACGGGATGGGGGGGTGATGCTGTATATTATGTTCTATTGTGAAGTGTGGTGTAGTGGTGACCACCTCTTCTTCTGCCACTGCACCGCCCCATAAATACCAGGGGGCATCCATGTTACGGTGTCTTTGCCGATGCCCCTGCCTGGTGGCTGTGTTGTGTGTGACCACCCCTTTAATAAAGTGAAGTTCAACTGTGCACCTGGCCTCGTCATTACAAAGGTAATTCCGACATAACAGTGTTATGTCCACAAACACACACAAAAGGAAACAGATGAGAAGTTGCACTGGAATGGTAATTTATTATATAACTGCTTGCTATACAGCAAGTGCTACACTGTGTGGGGTTGTCCAGGCAAGAGGATACCCAAATGGTGGACGCCCGTATTTATAGGGTGGTGTGATGGCGCACCCGGAAGGTGGCGCCATCAAAACTCACCGCAATTCACAATAAAACCCATCATCACATCGTGACATTCTCCCCCATTTATAAAGTAGAAAAAAAACATGCCTAATAAAAACCCACCCAAATATAGGAGATAAAACCCCCAATAAACATTTTAAACCACAACAACACAAACAATGAACGCTAGAACTAGGGCCTGTGGGTGGACTGCCACACGGCCAGCATGACCAAATGTTTATTTTACCACTTTTACCGATAGACCGGCCATGCTCCTACCTAAAGAGTCATTAGTCTCTTTCTCACTGTCTCCCATGGCAAGGGAGGGACAGCTGGGGGTACCCTGTGGCAGCCCAGCAGTGGACGTTCCCCCAGGACAAGGGCCAATCTTCAAAACACAGGAGTTCGACTCTCCCACCACCTTCACCGACTCCTGCATAGCCTCGTCAGTTGGAACGTCCAGCTGGATACGCTGCAGCTGGTTTGCATGTCGGATCGAACCGTTTGCCAGCTGGAAACTCGCCGCTCTCAACTTTGCCACAATCCTCATCTGCACCTGATGTCCCACCGGCTCCGATCCAGCCAGTCGTTGCCCCGATCTCTCCTCGGCACGAACCCGAACCCAGTCCATAACCTGGAGCAGCACCTTGCTTGGTTTGATGTGCTGCTGTAATTTAATCAGCTCCGTGTCTTTCTCCTGTTTCATGCCATCATAACACAGCGGTGGCACAGCAGCCACCACCGTCGCAGTGCACCCCTCATCCGTTGTCATCCAAAGCTTGACTATGGCACTGAAAATGTCCCAATCTTCCCCCGTGACACTCGTCGGAACGGACCCTCCGCTCGCTAACTCGGTCACTCCCATAATAGCTGGGCGAGCGTGGGCACTGGAGTCGTCCGGTTCCTCCACTGAGCAGCTGTCCTCCTGAGAGTCAGAAACATGTGCTTCGGTGTTATAGTGAGCAGTCAACTCCACAGTCCCAACATTACACAGTCTACCACCTGCCATATCCATACAGTGATGCCGGGCTCTTCCTGGTCCTGTGGTGCGGGAAATTTTTTTTTACCATGGCCCAATTTATCAACGACCACACCGCTGGCGTGTCGAGTAGTAATGGCAAGACTACACCATCCAATTCCACCTCGCAGTCAGTCAAAACATGTTAAGAAGGTAAAAACATCTCCTTTCTATTCTTGTCTTTAATAAGAACAAAAGATAAATAATTAAAAGAAGACAAAATGAACCTACTTGAGCTATTACGTGGAAGTTATGGACAAAATTGTATCAAAGACTTCCGCCGGCTGGAGAAATTGGAGAAAACACGGGCACGCTTCAGAAACCACCTGAGATTTAACCTCCGTTGCAGAGATGAGGATGTCATACCAGCAAGCCTCAACATAAGAAATCCAATCCCGACCAAAAACACAGAGAAAATTATCAATAAAGCACGGAAAGACCTGATCAAAGAACAGATAAGAATGACGGCAAAGAAAGTGGACAGAATCAATAACCAGCTCAAGGAGAAAATGGACATTTTCAAGAAACACTACCCGACCGACCAGGAAACGCAGGAGCAGATAGAAGCACAATTAAAACACGCACACAAACAGGAATTCATTAAAACAAAAAACCGCCAATTAAAAAAAACTAAGGAAGAACGGACGAAGACAAACACACACGGAAACGAACGCTAAGTGGGTCAAAAACTTGTCAAAACGCACACTCACGGACACGGAGAAAACAGTGCTGAGCAGACGACTGAACTTCGCCATCACACCAGCCAAAATATCTCATGAAGAATACATCCTCGCAGCAGAACTGGCATGTGAAAAAATCCAGGACCAAGGGGAAAAAGCATCACTCCGGAACGCAGTCGCAGGAATCCTCAAAATGGCCAAACTACCACAAAGCAACGTTTCAAAAGAAGAAGAAAAAGCATTAAACTTACTCAAGACAGATAAAACAATCACAATCCTGCCATCAGATAAAGGCAGAACAACAGTAATATTGGACACGGAAGCATATGAAAAACAAATGGAAACCATGTTGGCAGATGAAAGCACATACGAAAATCACTAAAACAAATCCCACAGAAGAAAAGAAAAAAAATGTTGAAAGCCCTTCTCAAACCCCTATTAGAAAGTAAAAAAAATCACAAAGGACACATATGATCACCTGATACCCACAGCCAGCATCACCCCCCGGATCTATGGAACCCCAAAAATACACAAAAAGGATATCCCACTGTGGTCAATAGACAGTATTGGATCAGTCACATACAATTTATCAAAAGCCCTGGTTGAAAATCATCAAACCTCTCCTTGGACTATCAGAATACCACTGCAAAAACTCAAAAGAGTTGGCCCAAGAACTCAAAAATATGAAAATAGAATCAGACGAGATCCTCATTTCACATGATGTCATTTCATTATTCACAAAGACCCCTGTTGATGTCACACTACATATAGTGCAAGAACGCTTCAATAATGACCGTACCCTTAAAAGACGCACCAATCTCACAGTTCACGACATATCCGAACTCTTACAATTTGTTGCAAAATCCACCTATTTTCAATACAGAGGAAAAATTTACAGACAAAGAAGGATTTGCAATGGGAGACCCACTATCAGCCATTATGAGCAGCTTTTTCATGGAGGATCTGGAAAACAAAGCCATCAACACAGCACCTACATAATGAAAACCCACCTTTTGGAAGAGATACGTGGATGACATTCTTGAAAAAATAAGGAAAGGACACACACAAGAACTCACTGACCATCTGAACAGCATGGATGGCACTGGAAATATAAAATTCACACACGAAGAGGAGGAAAATGGCACCATAGCCTTTCTGGACATGAAAATCCACCACAACGATGATGGCAGCATAAAAATCACAGTCTACAGGAAACCAACCCACACAGATCAATACCTACTATGGACATCAGAACACCCCACAGCACACAAGCTATCAGTTGTCAGGACGTTATATGAACGGGCCACCATCATCACAGACCAAGAAGACTGACAGGAGGAGGAAAACCACATAAAACATGCACTTATATGCTGCCAGTATCCAGTATGGGCCATAAATAAAGGGAATCAGCAAGTCAAAAACAAAGAAAACAAACAGGAAATAAGACACAGAATAAAAGCCGAAATCAAAAACAAGGACACCATAACTATACCATACATACGAGAGATCACGGAACCAATTCAAAGGATCATGAAAAAATACAAAATAAACACAGCAGTAAAACCACACAAAAAATTAAGACAGTTATTAGCACACCCCAAGGACAGAATAGAACAAGACAAAAAATGCAATGTAATATATGAAATATCATGCAGATCATGCAATAAAACCTACATTGGAGAAACTGGAAGATCATTCACCACAAGAAAAAAAGAACACCGGAAGGAATGTGAGAAGGAAACACAAGGACGACTCACAAGATCACAAAAAGAAAAGGCAGAACAAGAAACATTAAAATCAGCAATATCAGATCACTGCAAAAGAAACTAGAAAAGCACTCGGATAGCGCAGACCTCCGCCAAGCGGCACAGTTCCCCCCATACAGTGTTTGTGTGTACGTTTTCAGATTCCCTGAGCATGAAGAGATATGACTAGCAATTGGATTCACAATGATTATTTGTTTATTTGACATGGACAGTGCAATAAACAGACAATTAATGAATGACAATCAATGTGATAGTGATAGGATTAGTGGTTCAGTAGTGTAAAACGGGGCTATAAGGGACGGCGGGTTAATAAGGGACACTTTTCTGGGAAATGTTTTAAATGTAATTCTGCTTTTTTTTATTTTGAGCAGGACGCTGAGTTGTGTTGTTATTGTCAAATATCCATGAATCCTTCATCAAATCTAGGCGGAAGCAAAATTAAAAAAGCAGAATTACATTTAGAAAAGTGTCCCATATTACCCCGCCGTCCCTTATAGCCCCGTTTTACGGTTGCAAAAGCATTGCCTCCTTGGCGGAGGTAATAAACTCAAGTGTTGGTGTGTCCATCTCCTCCACTGACGGATGCAGATTGGTTAGACAGGTTGCCGTGGGTTTTATATTATACTGGGGTTGCAAAACAGAATTTAGAATCTTCCCCAGCAGAGAGGTCGTTTTTACGCAGCGCCTATAGCTGGGCGGGGAATTTGTGCCAAATAATCGGGCGGCGGACAGGTGGCCTTGTCAGGTTTTGCAGCGTGGCACAAAAACAGGCACGCTGGCGGGCCCAGGCCAGCAGTGTTTTCCGCGTGCTTTTGTGCCTAAAACGTTGAAGAACGCGGAGTTTGTGTTGGTCATACACGACGACCAGCGCAATGTGCGCAGCGCCTATGGCTGGCACAGGCACGCTGGCGGGCCCAGGCCACCATTGTTTTCCGCATGCTTTTGTGGCTAAAACGTTGAAGAAGGCGGAGTTTGTGTTGGTCAGACACGACGCCCAGCGCCCTCCATTGCGCCTGCGCACATGTGCGCACATGTTGAAAATGGCCGTATGTCACAGTGTGGAAAAATGCTTTAAAAAATTCCTGTATGCAGACGGTGATGCAGATCATCCCCAAAATTTAATCAGTTCTTCCTTGTACCATTTCCAACAACGCCTGAAAGTTTCATTGAAATCCGTCCAAAAGTTTTTGAGTTATCTTGCTAACCAACAGACAAACAGACAGACAGACAAACACACAGACAAACCCCGGCAAAAACATTACCTCCTCCTGGCCTTTCGGCCTGGCGGAGGTAATAATCACATCATGGATTGGGACAACGAAAAATTATTGGATCAGAGAGCAACAGACACAAACGCTGGATCAAGGAGGCCATAGAAATCAGGAAGCGGGGAAAAGACACCATGAACCGAAATGAGGAGGCCTTTATGCTTTCCCACACCTGGGATCACATTCTCCAGAGACCATCAGACGGCGGAAGGCGGGGCCGGCTCAGCGGATCTGACAGATCTGCTGAGCTGGCCCCGCCTACGAAAATCAGCTGATAAATGTCACCTGGCAGCAATCAGCTGACTCTTCTGACAAAGGCTGCAGTGTACAGTCGAAACATGTTAAGAAGGTAAAGACATCTCCTTTCTATTCTTGTCTTTAATAAAAACAAAAGATAAATAATTAAAAGAAGTCAAAATGAACCTACCTGAGCTCTCTCTTACTTTATTGTGCAGTTGCCTGGTGGAGCACCCACAGTTTTGTTGTACAGTACAACTGTACAGCAAAAACAAAACCTACACTATTCTAAATGTAAAGCTTTTTTGCTAGAAATTTGCCACTTTTTTCTCATAAACCTGATTTTTTTTCTTGTAATTTGTAACCTTTTCAATAAATTTGAGGGGTTTTTTTGTAAATTTACATATTTTTCTCATGAATTTACTTTTTTCTTGTAAACTTGACTTTTTTTTTTAAATTTTAAGTTTTTTCTTGTAACTTTGCAGTTTTCTTTCTCATAAATTTATCATTCTTTCTTGTAAATGTGCAGCTTATTTCCACCCTAAGTGTACATTTGTACATTTTTTCCTCATAAATTTGTGACAACAATAGTACTTATAGTGTCCCCTCAATGTTTACTTTGGAGAAAATGTTCACTTTATTGTCCCTCCCAACATGAAAATGAAATATCCACCCATTCAGCATGTTGGCACTGCTCTGGACCTCCAGCCCACTGGGAACAGCAAATGCGAACCCCTGACTAAAACATTTCAGGACCCCTGCTCCAAAGTTTCCTTTTAGATGGCTTTGGTGACTTTGGACTTGATACAACCCAGTGGGCCAACACCAGCAGATGACAAGGCTCCCCAAATCATCAGTGACTGTGGAAACTTCACACTGGACCTTAAGCGACTTGGATTCTGTGCCTCTCCACTCTTCCTCCAGACTCTAGGACCTTGATTTCTAAATGACAGGACTTGGCACCTGCCTACACTGCCAAAAGCACCAAAACCTGCTTTAATGACCATGGCATCACTGTGCTTGACTGCCCAGCAAACTCTCCTGACCTAAACCCCATGGAGAATCTATGGAGGACTGTAAAGAAGAAGATGAGACACCAGACCCAACAATACAGATGAGCTGAAGTCCACTATCAATGCAACCTGGACCTCCATACCACCTCAGCAGAACCACAGGCTGATCACCTCCATGTGCATTCTTGCTGTACAGCACTTTGTGTAGCAAGTGTTGCTTTTTGAAGTGCTTTATAAATAAAGTTGATTGATTGATTACACCACATTGATGCTGTAATTCATGCAAAAAGGGCCCTGGACAAGTATTGAGTGGTACATGGACATACTTTTCAGTAGGCCAACATTTTGATTAAAAATCCACTTTTTAAAACTGATCTTATGTTATATTGTAATTTTATGAATGAAAGCTCTATTTAACGAGGTTGTAAGCATTATTATTTTCCTGAAGACATGCACATTATACATTATACTGTAGTTGTTGTTGTTGTTTTCTTTTGTTTTGTTTTTTTGGAATCAGCTTAAAGTTGCCTGGAACTCTTGACTGCTTCATGAATGAAAACTACAGTCAGTGCAAAATAAAAATTCACTATACAACCAACATTTTCTCTTTGCGGGAGCATACAGGGTAAGGGGGGAGTTCATAATTGTCAGATTTGACTAAAAGTACTTTATTTTTCAACCGCAGATATCCAAGCACTGCAACACTGATGGAAGAAGTGTGTGGACCAAATGGGAGACTATGTTGAAAAATAAACCACATTTGTTCAAATTTGACCATTATGAACTTTTCAGCACCCCCCCCCCCCCAATGTTCCAATGTATCACTGGTAGACAGTAGCTGTTCCTTTAATTATTATTATTATGATGGGGATGATGCAGAGCACAGAGGACTTATCCAGGACTTTGTGGACTGGTGACTATAGAACTGCCTCCAGATCAATGCAAGGAAAACTAAGGAACTGGTGGTGGACTGCCGCAGGCGAGGACAACCCCCAATCATAGCAGTCTGTCATGGGCGACAATGACTGTTTCATTTAGGTCTGATCAGATTCCTCCACACAGCTCTGTCCTTAGCCTTCCGCTGCCAGGAACTCCTGTCTATGTCCAACTTCTTCAAGTTTCTTTTTATAGTGTCTTTAAATCTTTGCCTTGGTCTACCCTGATTGTGTTTGACCTCGCATAACTGTGAGTAGAGTAACTGCCAAGGGAGACGCTGGTGGTCCATCCTCTCAACATGTCCGACCCATCTCAGGTTCATCTGTATTAGCATGTCCTCCATTGATGGTAGACCAGCTCATTTCAACACTTCTATGTTGGTTATCTTGTCTTTCCATGAGATGTTCATTATGGCTCGAAGGTGTCTCATAACGTATGCGTGGAGTTTCTTCACCTACACTCTGTAGACAGTCCAAGTTTCAGCACCGTACAATAGAGTAGCCAGTACTGTCTCTCTGTACAGTTTGCATTTCACATAGATAGACACATGTCAATTGTTCCACAGTCTCTCCCTCAAGTTTCCAAACACAGCGATCGCTCTTCCCATTCTGAGAGATAGTTCATCCTCCAGCCTAGCATTCTCTGAAACAGTACTCCCTAGGTACTTGAAAGTCTTGCACTTGACCAGTGGCTCTGTACCAATGCTGTTCTCTTCTGGTAGTGATGTTGATAATTGGAACTTTGGTGGCTGATAAAGGCACTCTGTCTTTTTGATGTTGATTTGGAGGCTGAATTGGCTAGCTGCTCTTGCAAATTTCTCCACTAAAGATTGCATATCTTCCACGCTGTGTGCAACTAGAGCACTGTCGTCGGCAAAGAGCATTTCTCTTACTACCTTTATCGATGTCTTACTCTTGGCTTTAAACTGTGCCACATTGAAAAAGTCTGCTTCTTTCCTTGTTTGAATGTATACTCCTTCTGAAGTGTCTTTGAAGGCCACCTCAAGCATGGCTGCCAGATATAGCAAGAAGAGTGTAGGTGCCAGCACACACCCTTGTTTCACCCAATTGCTTACTGAAAAGTCTTTAGATACTGAACCACTCATTGCCACGTTTGCTTGCATACCTGTATGGAGTGCCTCGATCAGGCTGACAAACTTCTCTGTACAACCATATTTCTTGAGTACCTGCCAAAGTCCTTGTCGCGAAACAGTATCGAAGGCTTTACTGAAGTCTATGAAGACTACATAAAGCGGCATGTTCTGTTCGATACACTTTTCTTGAACCTGTTTAAAGCAGAAAATCATGTCCATTGTGCTTCTTCCACTTCTAAAGCCGCACTGGGTTTCCGGTAGTACATTCTGCGAGATGTGTTCACTGAGTCTGTTAAGTAGTACACATGAGAGAATCTTACCAACAGTGGCTAGCAGTGATATAACTCGGTAATTTCCACAATCCTTCCTGTCACCTTTCTTGAACAAAGGCACAATACTTGCATCCTTCCAGTCTTGAGGTACTTTCTGGGCATCCCATATCTCTTGGATGAGCTTGTGCAGGCAGTTGGTCAGCTGAACACCACCAAATTTCTCCACTTCTGCTGGAATTCCATCCCTTCCTGGAGCTTTATCATCCTGTGTTGTCCTGATAGCTGCCATTAGTTCATCAAACTTTGGTGGTTCATCCAGACTTGATACAGCTGGTCGCTGCACTAGAGCTTCTTTAGCCTCTTCAGTGAGATCTCCAGGGTTGTTTAGTAGTTGGTCAAAGTGGTCTGCAAATCTGTCCAGGATCTTGTCTTTCTCCTGCAAAACCGTTTCACCATCCATAGCCTTTAGTTGGATCAATCCTTTTGGTTTAGGGCCATAGATTTCTCTCAAACCTGTGAAGAATGTTTTCATGTCCTTCCTGTCTGCTGCAGTTTGAAGTTTCTCCGCTTTTTCATTCCACCAGTTGGACTTCATCTCTCTGGTCTACTTCTGTAGTTCACTCTGAGCCTTTGAGTATTTCTTCTTCTTCGACCTTGTGTTACACTGTAGGTCTTCCTGCCAAGCTGTATTCCTCGCTTCTAGTAGTTTCTTCAGGTGTTCATCATGCTCATCAAACCAATCTTGATGTTTCCTCTCAGGGTAGCCTAATACACCACTCGCAGTCTGATACACCGTATCCTTCGGTGTTGCCCATTTCTCTTCTATGTCATTCTCTAAGTTGTTGCTGTCCCAGTCTTTCAAGTTTTCATCCATTTCCTGTGTAAGTTCTTCCTGCTTCTTTTGGCCTTTCAGTGCCCTAGTGTTTAGCTTCCGTGGTGGCTTCGCACCCACCCTGCAGTGCTGTTTTCGTCTGCAAATCCTTAATCTAGATCTCAGCATAACATGATCAGTGCCACAGTCTGCGCCTCTCATTGCTCTGGTGTCCAATACATCCCTTCTGTCTCTCTGCCTGACTATGATGTAGTCTAATAAGTGCCAGTGCTTGGATCTTGGGTGTATCCATGTCTTCTTGTGTGTGTCCTTGTGCTTAAATAGAGTGTTGGTTATCACAAGGTTGTACTCTGAACATAGTGCAAGTAGAAGTTCTCCATTAGCATTGCACTTGCCTACTCCATGACTGCCTAGCACTCCTTTCCATTTCTCGGTGTCCGAACCAACTCTGGCATTAAAATTTCCATCAAGTATCAGCCTGTCATCAGTCGGTACACGCCTTATAGTCTCACATAAATCACTGTAGAACTCTTCCTTCACCTCCTCTGTGTTGGTTATTGTTCGGGCATATACACTGATGAGTGTGGCATACATCTTCCGCTGTAGTGGGAGTCTCATAGTCATTATCCTGTCATTGATTGGCACTGGTTCCTCATCAACCATTGCTGCTATCTCCTTTCTAACTGCAAAGCCCACTCCTGCTTCTCTCCTTTCTTGAGTTGATCTCCCACTCCAAAAGAAGATGTACCCATGGTCTTCCAAGCTGTTATAACCAGGCAATCTTGTTTCAATAAGTGCAGCTATGTCTACATTGTACCTGTTCATTTCCAGGGCCACAAGTGTGGTCTGTCTTTCTGGGAGCTGTGATGTTGTTCTGTCCAACAGAGTGCATACATTCCATTCTGCTACACACATGGTTGCTGTTTTCCTCTTCTTTTGTCTTCCTGCTCCTAGCTTACTTTTTGCTTCCTGTCAGAGTGTGAACAGATCAGCGCTGACTTTGTAAGCCCGGACGACGTCCAAGCCAGTATGAGTTGCTTTCTGATTGACCATTTCATGAAACTGCTTGCAAAGTATTTGAGTACTGCTAGCTTTTGCTGGACTAGCAGCACATTCTTGTCCTGACCTGACACAAAGGTCAGGTCAGGACAACCCCCCACAACCCCCCACAGCACCAGTAAACATCCAGGGAACAGACATCGAGATGGTGACATCCTACAAGTACCTGGGTGTTCATTTGAGCAATAATCTGGACTGGTCACACAACACCAACATGATCTACAGGAAGGAGCAGCGCAGGCTGTTCCACTTGTGGAGACTCAGGTCTTTTGGAGTGCAAGGGGCACTCCTGAAGACCTTCTGTGATTCGGTGGTGGCATCAGCCATCACATTTGGAGTGGTCTACTGGGGCAGCTGCATTACGGCAGCTGACAGGAAGAGACTGAACAGACTGATCAAAAAATCTAGCTCTGTTCTGGGGCGACGCCTTGACTCAGTGGAGAAGATAGGAGAGAAGAGGATGGTGGCTAAGCTGTCATCTCTGCTGGAATTCAAGTCCCACCCCATGCAGGACACGCTGAATGCACTGAGGAGCTCATTTAGCGGTAGGCTGTGCCATCCTAGGTGCATGAAGGAGAGGTTTCGCATGTCCTTCCTTCCTATGACTGTCAGACTTTATAACCTAACTAGGGGTGCTCGTAGAGGTTGCATTGAATGTACTAAACATAACAGCTCTGCACAATATGAATTGTCCACTCCAATACACAACTAGGACAAAATCAATCATTATAGAGGCTGGCAACAACACTGTTGATTCAAATGTGAAATATACTGTCTGGGTACATATTCATATTCTGCTGGGTAACTTAACAATCCGTAATGCTGTTTATTCTATCTAGCTACAATGCTCCTGCACTGTGTATATATCTGTGTACAAATGTGTATTCATTTACTGCTTTGGCTAACCAGTTCTTATCGTATTAACTATTGCTCTGAGTGCTGCTATCCCTTTGCTGCTGTAATCCTGTAATTTTCCGATTGTGGGACAAATAAAGGCTTATCTTATCTTATCTTATCTTACCTTATCTAATCTTATCTTATCTTGTCTTGTCTTATCTAAACTTGTCTAATCTTATCTTCTCTCACTAATGGTTAGTGCTAAGTACCCAAAGCAAGGTTTGGTCTGATCAAATGTGCCATGTCACCCAGAGTAAGACTGTGTTCTTATTATATACTTCAAAATCATCAAAATCATGTTCATTTTTTAAGTAAACTAAAATACGGAAATTCAGGCAACTGCTGATGTGCATTAAGAGAGAACATTTAGGCTCCTATTATGACAATCTAAAGTATGCACTGTGCTGTGCTTCTTGTCTGACCTCCATTAGTTTCTGTCAGTAACTGTTTTTTTCTGTTGTGCATCTTCTCCGTCTAAATGACTACAAATATCTGGGTGTCAGGATCAGCAGCTGGTTGGACTGGAGATCCAACACTGATGTTGCACACTAGAAGTGGATGTGCAGACTCTACTTCCTGAGAAAGCTGAGATCCTTCAATGTGTGCAACAGGATACTGGAGCTTTTCTATCAGACCATTGTCACCAGTGCCATCTTCTTTGCTGCTGTCTGTTGGGGTAGCAGTATCAGGGCCAGAGATACCAACTGACTTGACAAGATTATCAAGAGGGCTGGTTTTGTAACTGGTCTCAGGACCGGAGACCTTTGAGACAGTAGTGGAGAGGAGAACACTAAATAAACTGCGATCCATCATGGACAATCCTGATCACCCCCTCCACCACACATTAGATAGACAGTGAGGCACTTTCTCCAGTAGACTACTACAGCTTCGCTGTACTGATGTACTGTATATAGGTTTTATAGTCATGTTAGTTTTTACTTTCCATGGGTAATCCCTTTGTCTGTCATGTGTGTGTTTCTGTTGTTTGGTTGTCTACTGTCATGCTGCTGTTACACTGTAATTTCCCAGTTTGAGATCAATAAAGTACATCTATCTATCTATCTATCTATCTATCTATCTATCTATCTATCTATCTATCTATCTATCGACTGACTGTTTGATGATGATTTGTGCTTGTAGGCTGGGCTTATTCAAACAGTGAGGCTCGATGTGAAGTTTGGAATCTTTGTATCATGTTGCATTCTGTGTTAGTGAGCCTTAATTTGAATTTTAAAAAAAGCAGGTCTGAAATCACCGGTGCATTATCAATTGCTGTTTAAGCAGTGCATTTAAAAGGTGTGACTTTGCATATATTCCTGTTCCTACAAAGGGGCTAGAATGTCTCAGTGTCTGTTATTACCTGGTCTATCTGTTACGGCAGTGGTCATTTTTTCTCTGTGTTCTGTTTGCCTTTCTGCTGTAGTGAGTCATCCTGTTGTAGAAGATCTTCAGCAGTGCAATGTGTCACAGCTGGGTGTAAGTCACTGCAGATTGGATCAAGTTAGTGTCATCTCCAGTTCAAAACCTCTGACCCAGCAGTGAGACAGTTGGCAGCCTAGCAGCAGCAGTGTCTCGTTCTCCACCTCAGCAATCAGTGTGCTTAGTGTGTTATTTAATTACTTGAGCCTTCCATTGGGACAGTTCATAAAGGACTTTGTGAATATCTGTGTCTATTCTTGGTAATACCACACTTTTGTATATATTCATAGAGCAGAAATGGGGAGCTGCTTGGACACAAAAGAAGGAGAAAACGACTTCCGTTGATTGGCTAGAGAGGGAGCTGGAAAGGACGTGCAGCAAATTAGGTTGATTAAGGACAGAGATGGTAATGTAAAAATGATTTTAAGAGAGCTTGTTGAGAAGATGGAAGGAGTACTTTGAAGAGCTGATGAAGCAAGAAAATTAGAGAGAGCCGAGGATGGATGAAGGAAAGATGGTGAAGCAGGAAGTGAGGGCAGAGATGAAGAGGATGAACAATGAAAGGATGGTTGGTCCACATGGCATGTCTGTGGAGGTGTGAAGATGTTTAGAAGAGACTTTTTAACCAGATTGTTTAACACAATCATTGAAAATAAGAGGATGCCTGAGGAGAGGAGAAGAAGTGTTGTGGTACCAAGCTTCAAGAACAAAGGTGATGCTCAGAGCTGTAGTAACTACCAGTATTGGGAGTAACCCGTTACAAAGTAACGCGTTACCGTAACGCCACTATATTTGCAGCAACGTGCTGTGTAACGAAATTACTGTTTAAAAATTCAGTAATGTGTTACAGTTACTGAAACTTGATCAGATGTGTTACTCGCATTACTCGTTTTATTAATATAGATTGATATTATTAGAGCAAATGGATGATGATACAACTTACAGTTGCTAGACACCCTCCTCACAGTTTTGGAGGCTATTGGTGGGACTGCCATCCCCAGCGCCACCAGCGGCCTCAAGCCACTGGAGGTTGTCATGCCAAAGGCAAAGGCAAGCAAATAAATAAGCAAATAAATATAAAGTGACCCTACCATAACTGACTCAGCCAGTTATGGTAGGGACAGTCTCCTCCGTGGGTCCGTTTCCTGTCCTATTCCAGTTCACATCACAACCCTGTGGGAAGAAATGCCGAGGTGGTGGCGACTTCTCATATCGAGCCCTCATCACCTGTTGTCCGAGCGGTGAGTAGCCCCTACCAACTCCTACGTCTGTGGTTAAATATGAGTATTTTCTGAGCAAGAAGCTCGTATTTAACGTCCCCATTAAATGCATTTAAAGTTTTCTTATGCACAGAGAAAAAGTGACTGATTTGTTACAGTAAAGAACAGCTTCTTCTAAACGGTGAACTTTCATTTATCTGTGCTTTCTATTTTATTTTATCTCATTCTGACTGGCGATCTGTCCAGGGTGTACCCTGCCTCTCACCCAAAGATGCTGGGATAGGCTCCAGCCCCACTGCAACCCTAAAAGGATTAAGCGGAAGAAGATGAATGAATGAATGAATGAATGAATGAATGAATGAATGAATGAATGACTTTACAGTACATGCTGTTGTGATCTGCAACTATTTCATGGAAGTAAGTCCTCTAAATATGTGTTTTAAATGGGCTTGTCCAGGGGTGTCAAACATATGGCTTGTGGGCCAAAAACAGCCCACCAGGGGGTCCAATAATTTCTCTGTTAATTCACAGCTTTATTTCTAGTAAATCTCTGACTTTCTACTGATTACAATATATTGTTTAAATGTGAGACATTTTTTTTTCTCTTTAAGATGAGACTTCTTTCTCATCAGTTTTCTTTTTCTTCTTTTTTCTGATGAGAACAAGGGGTCCTTGATCTTGCTGTGTGTGCAAGATGATTTAAGTATACATTTAAAAGTAACGTGAAAGTTACTTTTCCAAGTAACTAGATACTTTAATCATGCAGTAACTCAAAAGTAACTCAGTTACTTTTGAAAAGAAGTAACTAGTAACTGTAACTAGTTACTATTTTTTAGTAACTTGCCCAACACTACTAGCTACAGAGGAATAAAGTTGAACAGTCCCACTATTAAGATATGGGAAAGAGTTGTTGAAGCCAGGTTATGATGAGAGGTGACAATCAGTGAGCAGCAGTATGATTTCATGCCAAGAAAGAGTACTACAGATGCAATGTTTGCTAGTGAAATATAAAGGAGGTAAGAAGGAGTCGCACTATGTTTTTGTGGATCTAGAGAAAGCAGATGATTGGATGCCAAGAGAGGAAGTGTGGTAATGATGCAATGAGTAGGCTTTTTGAAGGCAGGTGAATTTAAATACTTAGGTTCAACCATCCAAAGCAATGGACACTGGACAACAGAGGTGGAGTAGAGAGTACAGACAAGACAGTAGTAAGTCCTGCTATAATGTATGATTCGGAGGCAGTGGCATTGACAAAAAGAGAAGAAAGAGCCGGAGGTGGCTGAGTTGAAGGTGCTAAGATTTTCATTGGGAATGACTAGGAGGGACAAGATTAGAAATGAGTATATCAGAGGGACAGCTCAGGTTGAGCAGTTTGGAGTCAAACTGAGAGAGGCAAGGCTGAGATGGTTTGGACATGTGCAGAGGAGGCATAGTGGGGATATTGGACAAAGGATGTTGAAGATGGAGCTGTCAGGCAGGAGGAGAAGAGGAAGACCACAGAGAAGATTCATGGATGTAGTGAAGGAGGACATGGAGAGGGTTGGTGTTACAGAGGAAGATGAAGGGATAGGGAGAGATGGAGGAAGATGACCCACTGTGGAAGTCCTTGAAGGGAGCAGCCGGAAGAAGAAGGGGAATTAACCCACTGACTGGATGGCACTCCGTTTCACCGTCAGCCACTAGTGGTGAAGGTTTTTTCAAGAAAATATTAAGTTCAGATGTCAGAGATTTCCAAAGCTATAACTTGAAAGTGTTAAGAGATAATGGCTTACTGTCAATTAGAAAGATGTAGAATATGATCCAAAGTTTGAAATAGGAGTAAATTTACGCATCTAATTTGCATATTGCCACGACAGCCATATTGAATTACATAACTTTCAGTCAAAAGTGGACTTTGGACATATTTACACAAAGAATCGTTCTGCTTTTTGTCACCGTTTGTTGTTTTGGACATTTTGTTATCTTATCTTCAAAGTATATTAACCAGAAAATAGTACAATGCAGTACAATGTAAACAAAACAATAACAAACACAGACATTCATCACTTACTGCAGCTCGCTTCGCCCTTTTTGTGGCATCTTGGCCGTTATTTTCTCTTTTGTCAGGCATTTTTGTGTTCTCTCCCACATCCAGAAACTGATATGATTATCCAACCTCAATTTTGCTTTTATTCCGCCACTATTTATGTTATATGATGACACGGAACTGGAGTGATTGTTCTCCCCAGTCACATGGTGCTGGGGGGGGGGGCAGCAGGTGAACATCAGGCAGCTTCGTCCACCCTCTATTATAACAAAATGTTAACATTTACCTTCATAAGCTAAATAATCTCTTTTTTGAATCATAGTTGGCAAATTTGGGAGCAAAATGCTCCTCCATCCGCGACCGAGTACGTCCACAGCAATTGGTAACGTCCATATGTGTTTGACTAAAAATTTCTTCCTTTCTGGTGTAAATAAGGATGCTTCTATGTCTTCCATAAGTCCTCCAAGGCAAGAGCAGTAAGTAATACGTGTCTGCCACCTTGTGAGGTGGAATTCTTAGTACAACTGGGGAGTGTTTGGCACGTCACAGTCGCAGGTGCAGTGCACGTCACAGCACTGCACCTGTCACAGTGGTAGCGCTATCTGTTCATGCAATCAACAATGAGAAAGGGTTAATTAAAAAGTTACTTCAAGAGACTTTACCTGGATCAAACGTGAATACATATTGATTAAGACTATCCAGTAAAATCTGCTGTTGATACAGAGGATGAATTAAAGATTTCCTTCTTTTTGTTTAGTTACTCTTGATAAGTACTATATGGCAGCAGAATGTACGAGCTGCTAATGAAAATACATCAACATAATGACTGCATTACAATCCCAACAATTCTGAAGCACAGCCATTTTTAACTGTGTAGAATAAAGAAAGTGAAGTAAATTTATGATTAAAAAAGTGTCAAAATTTAATTTGAAATTAAAAAAAATAAAAACAAAGTTGACAGCTAATGAGCTCCACAAAAAAGTTGTTCAAGGAGACAGTCACAGTTATAAAAACAAACCCCACACAATTAAAACATTTCAAATTTGATGATGAAAGGGTCAAAATTAATGAAAAATTACCATGAAAGTGACAAGAAAAACCTGACTAAAATTTGTGAAAGGTTTTATCAGATTCAATAACACAAAAAAAAATCTTGTTAATCCTTCTTCTACAACTTAATCCTCTTTGGGTGGTGGGGGCTGGAGCCTATCCAGCATCTTTGGGTGAGAGGCACGGTCCAACCTGAACAGATCACCAGTCCATTACAGGGCCAAAACTGACAGACAACAATTCACTCTTGCAGTCAAACCTGAGGACAATTTAGGATCCCCAGGTGATGCTAACTAACCTAACCTGCATGTCTTTGGCTTGTGGGAGGAAACCCACACAGTCATGGGGAGAACATGCAAACTCCTCAAAGAACGGTCACCGATGGTCAGAGGTGGGACTGAATCCACGATGGTCAGAAGTGGAATCGAACCCATAATGGTCAGGAATAGGATCGAACCCATGATGGTCAGGAGAGGGACCAAACCCATGAAGGTCAGGAGTGGGATTGAACCTACGATTGCCAGGAGTGGAATTGAACCCACGATGGTCAGGAATGGGATTGAACCCACGGTGGTCAGGAATGGGCTCAAACCCACGATGGTCAGGGATGGAATCAAACCCATGATGATCAGGAATGGGGTAAAACCCTCGATGGTCAGGAATGGTCTCGAACCCATGATGGTCAGGGATGGAATCAAACCCATGATGATCAGGAATGGGGTCAAACCCACGATGGTCAGGGGTGGGATCAAACCCACGATGTTAAGGAGAGGGATTGAACCCACGATGGTCAGGAATGGGATCAAATCCACGATGGTCAGGAGTGAGATCGATCCCACGGTGGTCAGGGATGGGATCAAACCCATTATGGTCAGGAATGGGATCAAACCCACGATGGTCAGGGGTGGAATCAAACCCACGATGGTCAATGGTGGGATCAAACCCACGATGGTCAGGAATGGGATCGAACCCACTATTGTCAGGAGTGGGATTGAACCCACGATGGTCAGGGATGGGATCAAACCCATGATGGTCAGGAGTGGGATCGAACTTACGATGGTCAGGGATGGGATCAAACCCACGATGGTCAGGAGTGGGATTGAACCCATTATGGTTAGGAGTGGGAACGAACCAACGATGGTCAGGGATGGGATCAAACCCATAATGGTCAGGGATGGGCTCGAACCCACGATGGTCAGGGGTGGGATCAAACCCACGATGGTCAGGGGTGGGATCAAAGCCATGATTGTCAGGAGTGGGATCGAACCCACTATGGTCAGGGATGGGATCAAACCCATGATGGTCAGGAGTGAGATCAAACCCACGATGGTAAGGAATGGGCTCGAACCCACGATTGGCAGGGATGGATTCAAACCCACGATGGTCAGCGGTGGGATCAAACCCATGATGGTCAGGAATGGGATCCAACCCACGATGGTCAGGGGTGGGATCAAACCCACGATGGTCAGGGATGGGATCAAATTCATGATGGTCAGGAATGAGCTCAAACCCACGATGGTCAGGGATGGGATCAAACCCACGATGGTCAGGGATGGGATCAAATCCACGATGGTCAGGAATGAGCTCAAACCGACGATGGTCGGGGATGGGATCAAACCCACGATGGTCAGGGGTGAGATCAAACCCACAATGGTCAGGGGTGGGATCAAACCCACGATGGTAAGGAGATTTTTCTGTTTCATTCCTATCTAATTAGATTAAAAAAAAAAAATACTGCAACTACTATTCCACAAGTTTATCTGTCTTAATTCTTCACAGTACATTTTAATAATCCTTGTGACTGGAAAAAACAAATGGCGTGATCACATGACTCCAGTATGCTCTTCTCTACATTGGCTTGCCATCCATTTTAGAATTCAGTTTAAAGTTTTACTGCTTCTTTTTAAATGTTTAAATGCTACAGCCCCACCTCATCTCTCTCAACTCTTACAGCCTCATATTCCATCCAGAGCATAAGATCTACGAATCAGCTGCTCTTACTCCAAAATCCCGACCCAACAGCAGAGGTGACGGAACGTTTTCAGTGCTGGGTCCACATCTATGCAACAGCCTGCCTTTTCACACAACAGCTGCTCCCACTCTTTATCATTTCAACACACTTTTGAAAACTCTTTTATTTTCCCCACTTTCACTCCCAGCTGAGAAGAGTATCTTCATTTTTATTGTTGTTTATTTTATTTATTTGCTTATTTTATTTTGTTTAATGCTTTTTTTTATATATTTTTATTGTGTCGTTTTAGTCTGGATTGTAAACTGTGTGGTTGGTTGTTTTTTAATATTTTATGTGTACCAGGTCTACAGCACTTTGGTCAGCAATGGTTGTTATAAATATGCTTTAGAAATAAATTTTGACTTTGCTTGTTTTTATGTATTCTGCTTAACTGCCAGAGAAACAAAACCTGAAGTTTAGGAACTGCACTGGAGTAAAACTTAGTGGTTTCTCTTGTGAAAAAAGAAATGGATCACCCTGACTTTTGGAGCTGCAGTTAATAATCCTTCAAAAGTCGATTTCACGCCTGGACTAACTTTAACAGACAGACTGTTTTGTCTACACATGTATCCATGTCACATCTCATTACAATGGCGTCACCCTGGACAATGTGATTCCCTGAGCAGTCTTTGCATATGAACAGAGCTGTACTCTTACATGCAGCTGTCATGCAGTATTCTCCTGCTTACCAAAGCCACCTCTAAAGTAGGAGGAGAAGGACAGGGAAATATATTTTTATCATTTTCCCTATCAGCAAAAGCCAGAAATGGAGTGAAGACCTATTCTCTGGTGAAGATCGATATCAACAGGTTTACCCACTAGGGCCAGCTGCTGTTCAAGGCTTTCTGTATTCCTGCAGTGGAGATGCCCTGAAGCCTTCAGTGACCCCTGAGTCCATATCTGACAGTACAGCTTTCAGAGGTGCCTGAGATAGTAGTCATGATGAACAGTGGGACAGACTGAGGGCACTATATTTAAGTATTTCCTCCTACAGGCAGTGGGAAAAACAACTCCCACACACTCCTTTCTCACAGAACTGCAAGCCAGAAAGTTTGGGGTCACATCTCACTGAAAACAGCCAGAGATCGGTATGTTTTTAAGGGCATGCATGGAGAAGAAGAGTCATTTCCACATTATTTAGCAACTGTAGGAGCAAAAGCTTAGAAATATCACACCTAGGGTTTCAAGTCGAAAACATACACAAAGCACCTACAGTACCTTTGTAATGAAGAAGCACAACATTTGGTTTCATCAGGTATCACAAGCAGATTTTCTCCTTCTTCTTTTGGGTCAATTGACACACAGCATCAGTCATTTTGACTTCAGAAAGCAGGGAGACACGGGTGTTACCAATGATATTTGAGAGTCTCCTCCAATAAAAAATGACAATAGAACTTTTTAACCAGCAAGAATTACACCTTATAGTTTTGTAAATGAAAAAAGCTGTTAGTGATGCATAGAAATATTCAAGATTCAAAGAGTTTATCATCGCTATACAGTATGCACAGAGCTACAGGAGAATCGAAGTACAATTTCTCTCTCCCTTTGAGTTCTATTCCATGCAATTCTTACAAAGCTAATTAAATAAAATTAAACTGAAATTGAATGAATAAAAAATTAAATGAGCAGTACAACATAAGAGACTAGACAGAAAAGATAAGTCAAACCTATGTACAGTCAGTGATGGAGATGCAAAGAGTACCACTGTCAAAATGGACAGTCATGCAAATGACCAACAGCAGATATGAAAGCAGAAATGCAACTGCGCAGAAAGACAGTCAGCAGCATACTTTAATATAATATAGAAGATCATGTCATAGAGTTTGAATGCAATGAGCCAATGTGCAAAACAGCAGAGGTAGTCTCTATGTTAAAATGGGTGGGTTACAGTCCAGAGGCAGGGAGCAAGGGGGGAGGCAGTGGACAGAGTTCAACATCCTGAAAGCCTGGTGGATGTGAGGGTGAGTCTTGTGGAGTGGGCTCGGAGGCTCTGGTACCTTCTCTCTGAACCCATGAAGCTGAAGTGGGAGTGTGAGGGTAGGAGGTTTCACAAGCATTGCTGATGGCTCTGCAGGGGAGATTGGTGCAGAAAATGCCTGTGAGGGAGGACAAAGGGACACTGATGATCTTGCTGACTGTATTCAGTATGTATTGTAGTCTTTCAGTAGGAGGTAGAGCAGCTTCCGTACCACACAGTGATGCAGCTAGTGATGACAATCTCAACGGTGTCCCAGTAGAAGAAGCACATGATGGGGTTTGGGACTCCTGCTTTCCTCAGTGTGGAGGAAGCAAAGGCATGTTTGAGTCTTCTTGGCCAGGTATGTGGTGGTGTTGGACGGGGGACTAAAAATAAAAATTTGTTAGAGAAGACTGGGGGTTTGAGTTGAACTGTAGCTCATTGTTCATTTTCACGTTTGCTTTACTTCTAGATTCCTGAATAACTCCACTGACTCATTCATTTACTAATATATGAGGGGCCATTCTCTTTTTCTATTTTTATCTATTAATGAACCTCTTGCACAATGTAGAGTAACGTACTTCCCTATTCCAGTTGTCCCGCAGTTCCGGTTCTGCTTCCATTATATGTTCCGATTCCCTGGTGCTTTCTCGTCAATAAATCAATCTTATCACTTTCACTTATTGTACATACTGGAAATAATGTGCAGGCAGATCTTTTTTTTTTCTTTATGAAGTTTGAGTTTCACATTTTGATAGTTTTTGTAACCATACTGAGCCGTTTAATAGTTTCCCAATTAGCTTAGCGGCTAGCAGCTATGGTGTTGTTTTTATCTGTGCCATTCTAAATACCACTGCACCACAACCCTTTTGTCTTTAAATCTGTTTATCTGCTTTCACTTGATCATTGGACATTTTGTATATAGGTATTGATATTTTGTTTTTTTTATGTATATAGTTTGTGTTTCCCATTTGGATCGTTTTTTATAATCTTAATGCAAAAAAAAAATAAAAATAAGATTGATTACTTGTAGTATTGAGCTAGACAGCTTGTTTTTCACTTCTTGCTGTCATGGCTCTTTTTACCACCCGATGTTTGGAAGAGCTGCCAAAAATCAAGGTGACTAATGTATACTGTCTTTTAAAAGCCAGCTTTAAAACACCATCCTTTTTTCTGATGTGGGGGTTAGTGATACAGCATTGCCACAGGGGACTGTGCGTTCTCCTTTTCTCTTCACCTTATACACCACTGACTTTGAGTCCAACACCGAGTCATGCCACCTGCAGAAATTCTCTGATGACTCAGCTGTTGGGTGTATAAGCGGGGGAGAGGAGGGGGAGTACAGGGCACTGGTAGACAGATTTGTGGACTGGACTGAGCAGAATCACCTGAGGCTGAATCTCAGCAAGACCAGAAAGATGGTGATTGAGTTCAGGAAGAATGCAGCCATTGTGGATTGGGGGTGGGGGTATTGGAGGACTAAAAATACCTGGGTGTCAGGATCAGCAATGGACTGGACTGGAAATCCAACAACGATGCTTCATACAAGAAGGGCATGAGCAGACTTTACTTTCTGAGGAAGCTGAGATCCTACAACATGTGCAACAGGATGCTGGAGCTTTTCTACCAGGCAGTTGTTGCCAGCACCAACGTCTTTGCTGCTGTCTGTTGGGGTGGCAGTATCAGAGCCAGAGACACCAACAGGCTTGACAAGATTATCAAGAGGGCTGGCTCTGGAATTGGTCTCAGGCCGGAGACCTTTGAGACTTGTGGAAAGGAGGACACTGAACAAACTGTTATCCGTCATGGAAGATCCTGATCACCCCCTCCACCACACACTGGACAGACGGTAAAGAGCTTTCTCGAGCAGACTGCTACAGCTTCACTGCTGAGTGGTTAAGTACAGGAAGTCTTTTCTGCCGCAAGTCATTTCACTGTACAAAAACTCACTCTAATGTTGAATTTTAGTCATAACACTGCTGCCATACCACACCTTACAGTATAACCGGAACCTCACATTTCACCCTGCGTCTTATTATCCTTCTTTGTACAGTCACTACTATCCACAGACTCACAAGGATCATCATCTATTTAACCTAGCAGTAGCCTTTGTAGTACATAAAGTTATCTAAGCATTTTTTTACTTCCCTGGGTAACTCCTTTTCTATTATGCTGTGTGTATTTCTGTTGGTTTTTTGTTGTCTACTGTGTTATGCTGCTGTTACACTGTAACTGAACAGCAAAGAGAGGCTGAGCAATGCTCTGCAGAACTCAGCCCCTCCTCACAAACTTGACAGCGCTTTTCTTCACGCTCGTGGCTAATGGTAGCCAAGCCAGCACACGGACTAATCCCGCTATTTAAACACAGTCATTATTTAAAATGAAACCAAATGTGAAACAGGAACTCTCTATATAAAAACCAAACTGTCAATACATATTTAAAAAATGTTCAATAATAAGCATAAGCAGATAAACAGATTTAAAGAGGAGAGAGCACTGCAGTGCCTGAAAATATAATGGGATTTGGCTGTGACCAAAAGTGAGTTTTAGCCAGTCCGGAATGTGGAAGTACGTCACTCTACATTGTGCAAGAGGTCGACTGCAGCCCATTTCTGCTGCCATATCCAGCTTTGAAACGTACAGTGGTGTGAAAAAGTTTTTGCACCCTTCCTGTTTTCTCATTTTTTTGTATGTTTGATGATCTGAAATCTTTAAGTGTGACAAACAAATTTAAATATTAGACAAAGATAACACAAGTAAACACAAAATGCAGTTTTCAAATGAAGATGTTCATTATTAAGGAGAAAAAATCCAAACCCACATGGCCCTGTGTGAAAAAGTGATTGCCTCCTAAACCTAATAAGTGGTTGGGGCACCCTTAGCAGCAACAACTGCAATCAAGCATTTGCAAAAACTGACAGTGAGTCTTTTAAAGTGCTGTGGAGGAATTTTGGCCCACTCATCTTTGCAGAATTGTTTTAATTCAGCCACATTAGAGGGTTTTCAAGCATGAACCGCCTTTTTAAGGTCATGCCACAACATCTCAATTGGATTCAGTTCAGGAATTTGACTAGGCCACTCCAAAGTCTTCATTTTGTTTTTCTTAAGCCATTCAGAGGTGGACTTGCTGGTGTGTTTTGGATCATTGTCCTGCTGCAGAACCCAAGTGCACTTCAGCTTGAGATCACGAACAGATGGCCAGACATTCTCCTTCAGGATTTTTTGGTAGACAGCAGAATTCATGGTTCCATTTACCACAGCAAGTCCTCCAGGTCCTGAAGCAGCAAAACAGCCCCAGACCATCACACTACCACAACCATATTTTACTGCTGGTATGATGTTCCTTTTCTGAAATGCTGTGTTACTTTTACGCCAGATGTAATGGGACACACACCTTCCAAAAAGTTCAACTTTTGTCTCGTCAGTCCACAGAGTATTTTCCCTAAAGTCTTGTGGATCATCAAGATGTTTCCTCGCAAAACTGAGACAAGCCTTTATGATCTTTTTGCTCAGCAGTGCTTTTCATCTTGGAACTCTGCCATGCAGGCCATTTTTGCCCTCTCTTTCTTATGGTAGAGTCATGAACACTGACCTTAACTGAGGCAAGTGAGTCCTGCAGTTGTTTGGATGTTGTTGTGGGGTCTTTTGCGACCTCTTGGATGAGTCGTCGCTATGGCTGTGTAGTTGTGCATGCACATGTTGGACATATGAGATATATGCTGACAGCACATATGTGATTTAACCTCACGATGAAGGAGACGGAGAGTCTGGGACACCTGTGGAGGACAGCGAGAGAAGACAATGGGTGTGGACAGAAGACTCCCTGACCTCTGAGGCTCGAGAGGAGAGAGGGGGGAGTAATGTAAATAAAGGGATTATGATGGAGATGTGTGACCTCCCCTGCGAGGGAGATTTCTTGATGTGAGAATGTATAAAGGTGAAAACTTTGGTGTGTTTCCCCCTCTTTGTTCGCTGCTCAAGAATGAGAGCAGACTGTGGGAATGGTTGCTTGAAATAAACTTGAATTAAATGCAATTCAGTTTCGTTATTCAAGGCTCCCCACAATTGGTGACCGACGACGCTGAGAATGACCGGAGAAGGTCTCAGGGTCCCGGACTCACAGAGTTCGGTTCTGGCGAGCGCAGTGGCCGTCAAGCTGCCTGATTTCTGGCAGGATAACCCACGGTCGTGGTTCCTGCAAGCGGAGTCGCAGTTTGCTCTCGCAGGTGTAACGGTGGATGACACTAAGTTCCACCATGTCATCGCTAAACTGGATAACCGCACAGCTCGGTGCGTGCAGAGCTTGGTGGAGCAGCCACCCGCTACCGGCAGGTACGACAAGCTAAAATCTACCCTCGTTAAGTTTTTCATCCCCTCGGCCGAAGTGAGGGTGAGGAGGATCCTGTCTTTGCTAGACAAAGGAGGACACAGGCCGAGCGCCCTGATGGAGGATATGATACAGCTGAGAGGGTCAGACAACGATGATTTCCTCTTCCAGTTCATCTTCCTCTCCAACCTCCCGACGCATGTGAGAAGCACGCTGGCTGGCAAGAAGTGTCACACCCCGGAGGAGTTCCAGGAGCTGGCCCAGGAAGCAGACGGGATTCTGGACGCCTGCGGCGGGCAGGCAACCACAGCGGCAACCCAAGACAGCGGGGAGCCAGAGGCGGCAGACCCAGGCTGGCCGACGACGGCGGCAGCACGGCCGCGACGAGGTGGAGCCAATGGTCCAGTGGCAGAGGCGCGGCCCCGACGCAGCGGAGGAGAGGATCTCTGCTTTTACCATCGGAGGTTCGCTGATAGGGCACGCAGGTGCGTGCCGCCCTGCAACTTCAAGAGTTCGGGAAACGGCAAGACCGAGGGTCGCTAGCAGCTTCGACTCTCGGAGAAGGCAACAAGCTGCTCTACATCACAGATGTGAGCTCCGGACGGGAGTTCCTCATAGACACCGGAGCCCAAGTGAGCTTCATCACCCCAACATACGCGGACCGGGTGGCTTGACCCCGCGGTAGCGGAGCTATGGCAGCAAATAGCTCGAGCATCAACACCTACAGGAAAAGGACCTTGCCTTTATGCTTACATGGCCACACATATGAATGGACTTTTGTAATAGCGGCGATGAGTTTCAACATGTTGGGCGCGGATTTTTTGTGCTCACACAGTTTGTTAGTTGATCTTGCTAATAGACGGCTGGTAAATGCACTCTCTTTTTATTCTCTCCCCTGTTCAGCTCGAGTGTCCCCGCCACCAGTACAGACCCACATCGCTACAGCAGGTGGTAAGTTTCACACACTCCTCACCCAATTCCCAGCACTCACTGTGCCCACTTTTTCGGCGATGGTCACAAAACACGGGGTGGAGCATTTTATCCCTACATCTGGCCCTCCCGTGTTTGCAAAGGCTCGGCGCTTGGATGCTGTTAAGCTCGCTATTGCGCGCTAGGAGTTCGCCAGCCTAGAGAGGCTGGGCATCGTTCGTAGGTCAAAAAGCCTGTGGGCTTCGCCACTACACATGGTCCCGAAAGCCGATGGCTCCTGGAGACCGTGCGGCGATTACCGCAGGCTAAACAATGCTACGGCGCACGATCGTTATCCCATCCCGCACATTCAGGATTTTTCGGTGCACCTGGCGGGGGCGCGCATTTTTTCAAAGATTGATCTGGTTCGCGGCTATCACCAAGTCCCAGTCCAACCGGGGGACATTCCTAAAACAGCGGTAATAACCCCGTTCGGACTTTTCGAATTTTTACGCATGCCGTTTGGTCTCAAAGGGGCGGCGCAAACGTTTCAGCGGATGATGGATGCCGTGTTGCGCGATCTCCCTTTCGTGTTTGTGTACCTCGACGACATTTTGGTCGCGAGTACTTCAGAGGACGAACACGAAAAGCACCTCACAGCAGTTTTTAGGAGGCTGGGAGAGCACGGCTTAATAATTAACCCAACCAAGTGCCGGTTCGGCGTCGAGCAGATCGATTTTTTGGGTCACCACATCTCCCCAGAGGGTGCGATCCCGTTACCAGATAAAGTACGCGCGGTGGCGGATTTTCCCTGGCCACAAACGGTCAAATCACTGCAGGAATTCTTGGGGATGGTGAATTTTTATAACCGATTCCTGCCCCACGCAGCTCAACTCATGCAACCGTTATGTGCTGCGCTCAAAAAGCAAAAACCAACCCAGGCGGTCGAATGGTCTCCGGAGCGGGAGCGCGCGTTCACAGAGGTAAAAAAAGCCTTGGCTGACACTGCGCTCCTGGCCCACCCAGACCCAGCAGCACATATCGCGCTGACGACAGACGCTTCAGATTTAGCCATAGGGGCTGTTATTGAGCAACAGGTCGCCGGAGTTTGGCAGCCATTGGCCTTCTTTAGCAAATCCTTAAGCGCGGCTGAGCGAAAATACAGCACGTTCGACAGAGAACTGTTGGCGCTGCATTTGGCTATTCGTCATTTCCAGTTCTGGCTGGAAGGACGGCGCTTCACCACTTTTGTGGACCACAAGCCGATCACATACGCCATGGCCAAAATTTCAGACCTGTGGTCAGGCAGGCAGCAGAGGCAGCTGGCCGCGATCTCGGAATTTACCACTGACATTAGGCACGTTGCGGGCAAATTCAATGTAGTGGCAGATTGCCTCTCACGCGCGGTCACGACTCCACCGCGCGCAGAGGCAGAACAGGCCACCGGGACCGCGCCGCTGTAGCGCACGCAGCCCCGGTGCATGTGGGTATAGATTACGCAGCCATGGCAGCGGACCAGGGGGCGGACGCAGACGTGCGCGCGCTCCAGTCTGGACCAACAGGGTTAAGGCTGGAGAGCAAGTGTTTACAAACCGGTATGCCCCCCCTGATCTGCGATGTGTCGACTGGGCGCCCGTGTCCGGTGGTTCCGGCCGCGTGGCGCCGCCGTGTTTTTGAGTTGGTCCACTCGCTGGCGCACCCGGGGGTGCGCGCGTTGGTGAAAATGGTAGCGGAAAAGCTTGTTTGGCCGTGCCTGCGCAAGCACGTGAAGGAATGGGCAAAAGCCTGCATGTCCTGTCAACGGGCCAAACTCCACAAGCACACAAGAGCCCCGTTAGAACCGTTTCGCATTCCAGCCAGAAGGTTTGACCACGTGCACGTCGACCTCGTGGGCCCCCTACCAGCATCACAGGGGTTCACTCATCTTTTGACAATGGTGGACCGAACCACACGTTGGCCGGAAGTGGTCCCGCTGGCGACGACCACGGCTGCGGAGGTGGCTCGCGTTTTTTTAACGGCTTGGGTGGCGCGCTTCGGGGTTCCGTCGGACATTACGTCCGATAGAGGGCCTCAATTCGTCTCTGAGCTGTGGTCAGCGATCGCCAACGGCTTGGGAGCCAAAATTCACCGCACTACGGCTTACCACCCTCAGGCTAATGGTTTATGCGAGCGTTTTCATAGGTCTTTGAAGGCAGCACTCAGAGCATCACTCACGGATGCAGATTGGGTAAATAAACTACCATGGGTTTTATTAGGGTTGCGTTCTGCGCCCAAGGAGGACTTAGACGCCTCCCCAGTGGAGCTGGTGTTCGCACAACCTCTTAGGCTGCCAGGCGAGTTTTTACCAGAGCACCCGGAGCCCCCACCTCTCCCTGCTCTGGGACCGTTAGTTGGCACGGGAGCAGACACGCTCCCAGGTCCGGTTCATCACGCTTTTCCACGAGTTTTCATCCCCAAAGCTTTGAAAAATGCTGAGTTCGTTTTTGTCAGGCGCGAAGCCCTAAAAGCAACACTCAAACCACCGTACGAAGGGCCATTTCGAGTGCTGGAGGCAGGTGATAAGCAATTTGTGCTAGATTTTGGAGACAGAAAAGAGACAGTCAGTATTGACAGACTAAAACCTGCTTTTGTCATGAAGGACGGGTCTGTACCAGTCGCGAGGGCGCCTCGACGAGGCAGGCCCCCGCAAGGGGCAAATAATCACTCTCTCCCTCAGTCAACAGAGCCGGAGCAGAAAGGCGCCGCAGGCAAGGCGGGGCCAACTCACAGCAGATTCGGCAGACGGTTGAAGCCCAGGCGGCGCACAGACTGAATGTTGATGTTGATTGTGCAGTAGTCAGTAGCATGTTATTGAATCTTAGGGAATAGTCCGTTCTTCATCGTTTGGGGGGGGGGGGGGTTATATGGCTGTGTAGTTGTGCATGCACATGTTGGACATATGACAGATATGCTGACAGCACATATGTGATTTAACCTCACGATGAAGGAGACGGAGAGTCTGGGACACCTGTGGAGGACAGCGAGAGAAGACAATGGGTGTGGACAGAAGACTCCCTGACCTCTGAGGCTCGAGAGGAGAGAGGGGGGAGTAATGTAAATAAAGGGATTATGATGGAGATGTGTGACCTCCCCTGCGAGGGAGATTTCTTGATGTGAGAATGTATAAAGGTGAAAACTTTGGTGTGTTTCCCCCTCTTTGTTCGCTGCTCAAGAATGAGAGCAGACTGTGGGAATGGTTGCTTGAAATAAACTTGAATTAAATGCAATTCAGTTTCGTTATTCAAGGCTCCCCACAGTCGCTGCGCTTTTGGGGTAATTTTAGTCGGCCGGCCACTCGTGGGAAGGCTCACCACTTTTCCAGGGTTTTGCCATTTGTGGATAATGGCTCTCACTGTGGTTCGCTGGAGTCCCAAAGCTTTAGAAATGGCTTTACAACCTTTTCCAGACTGATAGATCTCAATTATTTTGTTTCTCATTTATTCCTGAATTTCTCTGGATCGCAGCTTAATGTCTAAGTTTTGAGAATCTTTTGGTCTATTTCACTTTGTCAGGCAGGTCCTATTTAAGTGATTTCTTGATTGAGAACAGATGTGGCAGTAATCAGGCCTTGGTGTGGCTAGAGAAATTGAACTAAGGTTAAGGTTCAGGTTCAGGTTACTTTATTTGTACCCGTAGGTAGATTTGTTTTGCAGTCAGGTGACATCCTTTCAGACACATATTTACAAACCACAATTACATTCAACATGAGTACAAACACAGGCGCACATGAAGCTGACTATAAACACAATAAAAGTACTCAAGGCTCCACCAATCAGAGAAAGAGATAAGAGAGAAGGGTCATATTAAAAAAGTTAAAAACTAAGTCAAAGAGGTTAAAAACTCAATAAAAGTCTAAAACCCAATAAAAGATTTAAAACCCAAATAAAAAACCTACAAAAATAAATAAATATAAAATAAAAAATAATAAATAGCTAAATTATGTGCAATATATTGTTACATCTTGTTCAACTCTTTAACAGCAGCAGGAACAAAGCGGTTTTTGTAGTGCTGGGTTTTACATTTTAGGACAACAAACCTCCGTCTGGAGGGAAGAAGCTGAAAGTTGCAGTGCAAAGGGTGGGAGTCATCATTTAAAATGGAGGTAGCCATCCTCTGTACCTGTCTGGTGTACAGGGATGTCAGGCTCTGCTGTGACTCACCAAGCAAACGACTGGACCATCTAACTACCTGATCCAAGGATTTCCTCTGTTTCAGTTTTATCTGACCAAACCATGACACTAAAGAAAAGGATAAAACAGATTCAATAAAAGCCCGATAAAACATTGTCATTATGGTTCGGTCAATTTGGAAGCGTGCAAGTTTCCTTAAACAATGCAAATGCTGCTGACCCTTTTGATGAGATGAGATGAGATGAGATTCAACTTTATTGTCATTACACATGTATAATACAAGGTAACGAAACGTGACTTGGCATTTGGGCACGCTCTGCAGAGTGCATCCAAGGCCGGGGCAGCCGCTAGGCGCCAGTCACCTTTGCACACCCTTTCACAGTTCTCTTCAAAGTTTAAATTACTATCAATAATCGTCCCAAGATATTTGTAGGATTGTACACATTCAGCGGTCTGGCCTTTTGGTACGGTGACTTTGTGCCTGGTAGTTTTCCTCCTAAAGTCAATAATCATGTCTTTAGTTTTTGTCGTATTCAGCTGCAGGGAGGAATCCTCATTAAGCATTGCAAAGATGTGATAAACCACAGTTAATTTATGGTTTGTTTGTTGTTTTTTTTTGGGGGGGTGGCAATCACTTTTTCACACAGGGCCATGCAGGTTTGGATTTCTTTTTGCCCGTAATAATAAAAGCTTTCATTTAAAAACTGCATTTTGTGTCTACTTGTGTTATCTTTATCTAATATTTAAATTTGTTTTATGATCTGAAACATTACGTGCGACAAACATACAAAAAAATGAGAAATCAGGAAGGGGGCACTTTTTCACACCACAATATGCTTTGGCCTGGGGTCCTTCACAGAAATGAGCACCGAAGACAGACTGAAGTTTACTTTCTTGCAACAAGCGAGTGGTTTACTACAAGGCGCTTTTGGACAGAGAGGTTCAAGAACTCAGTTCCAGAACTGTTTAGTTCCAGGAATTACCATCCCCTGGGGGAACCTTTTCATTTTACATTCACACAGGCAGTGAGGGGGCATGGTAGGGACTGATGAGATGCAAGGATCAGCAAGTGACGTGTACCTAAGCGCCACACTCGACAACAACAAGGAAGCCAGGATGGAGAGTGAGGAGGTTACAGCGTTCATGTTCTTCATGGCAGTATTATTTTGAACTGCCAAATGGTTGGAGGAATTCAAAGAGAAAGTCCATAAACGAGGCAAAGAATCCAACGGCAGGCGGCCCTTCGGTCCATGGAGGAAGAAAGTGCAAGCGCTGCAGACAAAAGTCTAACTTATTAAACATCCGCCGATTGCATGTGTGTCGTATGGGTAAATATTTCCAAACATATTTTACTCTCAGAAAAAAAGTTGAACAGTGGACAAAGACTTTCTTTCTGTCCAGAGGGACGTTTCAATACGTGTGTCGCCACCTGAAGCCTGAGAGAATGGACACAATTTCCGTCTGGCTGTCCAGCCACCTGCTGCAGACGGCAGATGGAGTGTGTGCGGCCTGGTCGTGTTACCTGGTGCCTTCCATCTAATCGCAACAAACATTTTCACAATAAGCATTGTGAGCATTTTTTATGTTGTGTGAAATAAAGATTTCCTGCCTATAAGCTCTGTGTGTATTATGAAATCTATCAGTTGTACATCAATAGCAGACATTAAAAGTTAAGAATTAATCAGTGACTGAAGGGGTAATTTGTGGTTTAAAAATATGTAATTATGAAGGGATACTGTCGCAACGTATGATCAGTATGTGAGGATTAAAATGTAGAAGGAATGTGGTGAAACGTTTGCTTTAGTTTTAAAAGTGGCCACAAGTGCATCATGTGACAAAATCAGGTCACCCTGTATAAGCCTGTGTTTTTAAACATAGACATATGGATATTTAATACTAGTGTTAATACTGGGAGATTAACATGTAATTAAACAAAACAGCAGTCTTTAAAATGCCATTAAAGAAACAGTGAAGAATAAATTAGGACATACTCACCTTTATTCCCACTTAAAATGGCTAAAATAAAAACATAGATTGGTCATCAACGAGAACATTTAATAACTGAATATTTAATAAGGTGTCCATATTGTATCACCTGACTGTGTGTGAATGCCAGACCTTTGTTAAACATGATAAACTAGGTGCATTTTAAAAATAAGTTTATAACCTTTAGCAAGACACCTGAAGATCAGAAAGGCTGAAGGTGCAGTGAGCAGAGATGATTTAATATTTCACAACTGTGACCCAGTCACAGCTAACATCACTGCTGTTAACAACAAAGTTCCGACTCGTCAAATCTTCATTTATTCATTTTCCAGCAAAATGTTTTAAAAACTTCAAACATACAACAGACACACCGTGAATTTACTGAAAACTACTTCACTTCTGTATTTCTTTGTCTCAGTATCCTCTCTGAAGACCTAGAGCAGGTGGCCGGGAAGAGGCAAGTCTGGGTTTCTCTGCAGCTCCTGCACTGGGGGTTTTATGCTCCGTGTAGGCAGATCGATGCAAGATTACGTCCAAAGTTAACAAATTTATCACTTTGATAAACTTCATGTGGTTGAACATATTACAGTAAAGGTAAATTATTTCAGACACATAAAATTTCCAGTTCCAGTGTGACCCCAGCATTTCAAGTGGTACTGAAGTCATATACTAATACTTTGTTCAAAACTTTTTCCAGCATTAATGTGACCTATAACCTCTATAACCAAATTGAAAAAACAAACAAATCTTTTAAGCAGAAAAATAAAAACTTGCAATAACCTGGTTGCATAAATATGCACACCCTGTTACAACTGGTGATGTGGCTGTGTTCAGAATTAACCAATCACATTCGCACTCAGGTTAAATGGGAGTCAGCACACACCTGCCACCATTTAAGGTGCATCTGATTAACCCCAAATAAAGTTCAGCTGTTCTAGTAGGCTTTTCCTGACATTGTTGTAGTCACATCTTACAGCACAAGCCATGGTCCACAGAGAGCTTCCAGAGCATTAGAGGGATCTCATTGTTCAAAGGTATCAGTCAGGAGAAGGGTACAGAAGGATTTCCAAAGCATCATCAAGTGAAGAAAATAATAATAATAATATTAAGTTTATTTATAGAGCACTTTTCACAGACAGTCACAAAGTGCTTAACATGATAAAAAATAAATAAATAAATAAAAATACATGCACATAAGACAATAAAAAACAAAGAAAACAGCAAAAGCACATAAAAATACAATCAACACAGTTCATTAAAAAGCCAGGCGAAAAAGGTGGGTCTTTAGTTTCTTCTTGAAAACATCAGTGGAAGGT
Source organism: Pholidichthys leucotaenia (assembly GCA_020510985.1). NCBI lineage: Eukaryota > Metazoa > Chordata > Actinopteri > Cichliformes > Pholidichthyidae > Pholidichthys > Pholidichthys leucotaenia. The sequence continues at coordinate 230,042,540 of CM035837.1, read as the reverse complement.
GCAGATCTAAGTTCAAAAGGTAAAGAGTTCCAACATCTGGGAGCAGCAGCAGCAAAGGCTCTATCTCCTTTGGTTCTGAGACTAGTTCTAGGAACTGCCAGTAGGTTCTGATTAGAAGACATGAGAGACCTGCCGCGATGGTGTAGATGGAGCAAGTCACTAATATAAGAAGGCGCCTCATCATGAATGGCTTTGTAAGAACAAGAACTTTAAAATCAACTCTATAATTTATAGGAAGCCAATGCAAGGAGGCCAAAACGGGAGTGATATGATAGACTCTACTGGACTTAGTCAGTAATCTAGCAGCAGAATTCTGGACCAACTGTAGGTGATGTAAAGAGGATTTACTAAGGCATATAAAAAGAACATTACAGTAGTCCAAATGTCCATCCATCCATCCATCCATCTTCTACCGCTTTTCCAGAGGTCTGGGTCGCAGAGGCAACAGTTCAAGCAGAGAAGCCCAGACTTCCCTCTCCCCAGCCACCTGCTCCAGCTCTTCAGAGAGGATACCAAGGCGTTCCCAGACCAGCTGGGAGACATAGTCTCTCCACCGAGTCCTGGGTCTGCCTCGGGGTCTCCTCCCAGTGGGACGTGCCTGAAACACCTCAAGTGGGAGGCGTCCAGGAGGCATCCTCATCAGATGCCCATACCACCTCAACTGACTCCTTTCAATATGGAGGAGCAGTGGTTCTACTCTGAGCCTCTCCCGGATGACTGAGCTCCTCACCCTATCTCTGAGGGTGAGTCCAGCAATCCTACAGAGAAAGCTCATTTCAGCCACTTGTATCCGCGATCTTGTTCTTTCGGTCATTACCCAAAGCTCGTGACCATAGGTGAGAGTAGGAACGTAGATTTACTGCTAAATCGACAGCTTTGCCTTAGAACTAAGCTCCCTCTTCACCACAACAGACCGGTACAACGTCCACATCACTGCAGATACAGCTCCAATCCGTCTGTCAATCTCTCGCTCCATTTTCCCCTCACTCATGAACAAAACCCCAAGATACTTAAACTCCTCCACTTGGGGCAGGAGCCTGTCCCCAACCTAGAGAGGACAATACACCTTTTTCCGGCTGAGGACCATGGACTCGGACTTGGAGGTGCTGATTCTCATCCCAGCTGCTACACACTCAGCGGCAAACCTTCCCAGCAAGACCTGTAGATCATTGCTGGATGAAGCCAACAGGACAACATCATCTGCAAACAACATTGATGAGATCATGTGGTCACCAAGCATGACACCCTCCATTCCCTGGCTGCGCCTAGAAATCCTGTCCATAAAAATTATGAACAGGATCGGTGACAAAGGGCAGCCCTGGCGGAGTCCAACTCTCACTGGGAATGACTCCGACCGAGTGTTGGCAATACGAACCAAACTCTCACAATGGTCGTACAGAGACTGAATAGCTCGTAACAACAAGCCCGATACCCCATACTCCCGAAGCACCCCCCACAAAAAACCATGAGGGACGCGGTCAAATGCCTTCTCCAAGTCCACAAAACACATGTAAACTGGTTGGGCAAACTCCCCCGAACCCTCAAGAATTCTCGAGAGGGTAAAGAGCTGGTCCCATGTGCCACGGCCATGACGAAAACCACATTGCTCCTCCTGAATCTGAGGTTCGACCAACGGACGGACTCTCCTCTCCAGTACCATGGCATAGACCTTCCCATAGAGGCTGAGGAGTATGATCCCTCTAAAGTTGGAGCACACCCTCCGGTCCCCTTTTTTGAAGAGAGGAACCACCACCCTGGTTTGCCCCAGACCTCCACGCAATGTTGCAGAGGCGTGTCAACCATGACATGCCCAACAACATCCAGGGCCTTGAGGTACTCCCAACCCTGGGGCCCAGCCACCAAGGAGATTTTTAACCACCTTGGCAACCTCAGTTCCTGTGATAGGCGAGTCATTCCCCTCGTCCCCAAACCCTGCTTCCTCTGTGGAAGGTGTATCAGTGTGATTAAGGAAATCCTCAAAGTATTTCTTCCACCGCCCAACGATATCCCCAGTCGAAGTCAACAGTGTCCCATCCGCACCATACTCAGTGTGGACAGGGAGCTGCTTCCCCCTCCTGAGGCGCCGGACAGTTTGCCAGAATCTCTTCGAGGCCGACCGAAAGTCTTGTTCCATGGCCTCACTGAACTCCTCCCATACTCGGGTTTTTGCTTCAGCAACCACCCGAGCTGCACTCCGCTTGGCCTGCCGTTACACCTCAGCTGCTTCTGGAGTCCCACAAGCCAACCAAGCTTGATAGGACTCCTTCTTCAGCTTAATGCCCCCCCTCACCACTGGTGTCCACCACTTGGTTCGGGGGTTGCCACCACGAGATGCACCGACCACCTTGCGGCCGCAGCTCTGAGCCGCCGCTTCAACAACAGAGGTGGAGAACATGGCCCATTCAGACTCCATGTCTCCAGACTCCCTCAGAATGTGGTTGAAGTTCTTCCGGAGGTGGGAGTTGAAGACCTCTCGGACAGGGGCCTCAGCCAGACGTTCCCAGCACACCCTCACTATACGTTTGGGTCTACCAGGTCTGAATGGCTTCCTCCCCTGCCATCGGATCCAACTCACGACCAGGTGGTGATCAGTTGACACCTCTGCACCTCTCTTTACCCGGGTGTCCAAGACATACGGTCGCAGGTCTGATGACACAATAACAAAATCGATCATCGACCTGCAACCTAGGGTGTCCTGGTGCCAGGTGCACATATGGACACCCTTATGCTTGATCATGGTGTTCGTTATGGACAAACTGTGGTTAGCACAGAAGTCCAATAACTGAACACCACTCGGGTTCAGATCGGGCAGGCTGTTCCTCCCAATCACCCCCCTCCAGGTTTCACTGTTGTTGCCCACGTGTGCATTGAAGTCCCCCAGTAGGACAATGGAGTCTCCAAGAGGAGCACCCTCCAGCACCCCAGTCACAGGCTCCAAAAAGGGTGGGTACTCTGAAACATCATTTGGTGCATAGGCACAAATGATGGTCAGGACCCGTTTCCCAACCCGAAGGCGAAGGGAAGCAACCCTTTTGTCCACCGGGGAAAACTCCAATACAGAGGCAGCAAGGTGGGGGGATACAAGAATACCCACCCCTGCTCGTCGCCTCTCTCCCAGGGCAACTCCAGAAAAGGCCAAGCTCCAGCCCCTCTCCAGGAGACCAGTTCTGGAACGGGAGCTGTGTGTTGAGGTGAGGCCGACTATATCTAGCCGGTATCTCTCAACCTCGTACACCAGCTCAGGCTCCTTCCCCACCAGAAAAGTGACATTCCACGTACCAAAAGCCAGTTTAGAAAGCTTGGGATCAGTCCGCCAAGGTCTCCACCTTTGACCGCCACCTAATCCACATAACACCGGACCCCCATGATCCCTCCAGCAGGTGGTGAGCCCACTGGAGGGCAGTCCCATGTAACTCCTTCGAGCTGAGCCCGGCTGGGTTCCATGGGTGGAAACCCGGCCACCAGACGCTAGCCTTCGAGCCCCTCCACCAGGCCTGGCTCCAGGATAGGGCCCCGGTAACCCCATACTGGGCGGGGTACACTGAATCCTTGATATAGAATTTATCATGAGAGTCTGTTGGATCGTTCTTAGTCTGGCCCTTCACCAAGGACCAGTTTGTCTTGGGTGACCCTATCAGAGGCAAATTGCCCCGGACAACATAGCTCCTGGGATCACTGGGGCACGCAAACCCCCCACCGCGATAAGGTGACGATCCATGAGGGGGAAATCACATTTGTAGTCCAAATGTGAAAAAAACAAAGGCATGAATAATAGTTTCTAACTGACTGAAAGAAACCAATGACCTAATTCTGGAGATATTCCTAAGATGGAAAAAAAACTCTGGGTCAGCGATTTGACATGCTGATCAAAATTCATTGATTGGTCAAAACTTACACCAAGATTTTTTAGATTAGACCGTACATTAGAGCTTAATGAACCAATGTTATTAACCATCTTAGGAATTAGATTATCAGGTGCTGTAATAAGGACATCAGTTTTGTCGGCATTAAGTTGAAAATAGTTATTAGACATCCACTCCTTAATTGCAGAAGTTTTAAATTGTCAACATGGTTAAGTTTAAAAGAAAAAAAACAACTGTAAATCGTCAGCATAGCAGTGATCGTACACACCTTTAAATTTGCTGATGATAGAACCAAGAGGCAGCATATACAAGGCAAATAAAAGTGGACCTAGAATAGAACCCTGAGGCACCCCACAAGTTAAAGGAACAGATTTGGATGAAAAAGAGCCACCAGCCATGGGGAAAAGCAATCCAGGGCTTTTCCAGAAACCCCTACCCAATCTCTAAGCCTTTGTAACAAGATACAATGATCAACAGTATCAAATGCTGCAGTAAGATCCAACAACACCAAAACAGAGCAATTACCAGAGTCTGATGACATTAAAATATCATTTGAACCATGAGAAGAGAGGTCTCTGTTGAGTGTTTCCGACGAAAACCTGACTGAAATTTGTCAAAAATATTGTGTTCAATCAGAAAGTCAGTGAGCTGCTTGGCAATAACTTTTTCTAAAAGCTTAGAAATAAAAGGAAGCTTAGAAATTGGTCTGAAGTTTTTCAAAAAGGATGGATCAAGGTTAGTTTTTTTTTTTTTTTTTTTTTTTTTTTTAAAGTAGCTGCACAACTGCATGTTTAAAATACAAAGAGACACAACCAGATTCAAGTGAACTGTTAATGATATTAACCAAAGATGTACCCACTGAGCTAATTACCTCTTTCAACATTGAGGTAGGCAAAATATCTGAAGGGCAGGAGGGGGATTTCATGGGGCTCACCAACACTAACAAATCTTTAAAAGAAATTGGGGCAATCTGTTGGGGCAATCAAGGATTAGGGTAGAGGAATGAATAAAACCAGCCCTAACAGCAGTAACCTTGTCAACAAAGAAGGAAAGAAAATTGTTACAGTCATTAATTGAATAAACAGGAAGAGCAGAACAGACAGGATCAACTATACTGTCAATTGTGCTGAAGAGGACCTTTGGATTGTTGCTAATGGAGGAGATGATGTTGGAAAAATAAGAAGTCCTTGCCATTATAATCATATTGTTAAATTCAATTAACAGTTCCTTAAGGTACAATCGATGCACCTCAAGTTTAGAGGACTTCCACAGTCTTTCCACCCTCCGACATTTACGTCTAAAACAACAGAGATCTTCATTTAACCGGGGGATGAATTAAAAGCATGGACAGTCCTGATTGTGAAGGAAGCAACTGCATCCAAGATGCTTGAACAGTGGGAGTAAAAACAGCAGACCAAGCTCTCAGTGTCGTCATCAGAGGATAAAACCACACTGCCGTTAAAGGCAGCAGAAAATTTCACAGCTAACAAATGGTCAATCACACAAGAACATTTTACACACTAGCCAGTGTAGCAGACTGATTTAACTGATAAATTAAAAAGAACACAAAATTGTCTGACACAAGAACCTCCTTAGTCTGAACATTATTCACATTAAGACCAAGTGTAAAAACAAGATCAAGTGTATTTTCTTTTGATATGTATAGGGCCAGATAGACACAAAGCAAAATTAAATGATTCAATGATACTCAAGAAATTAACTGCAAAACTATCACTGGGATCGTTAACAATAATATTAAAATCTCCATGTAATAAAATCCGCTCAAATTTAGTAATAGAAGTTAAAAAATCACTGAACTCAAATAAAAAAGAGGCATTAACTCCTGGAGGGCGGTAAATTAAAACACAATAAAATGGGTCTGAAGATCCGATTTTTAAAATCATCAGTTCAAACAATGAAAAAGTTCCATGGCTCACCGTCCGTGTAACAAAGCGACTCCAGTTAACGATGGCCAGACCACCGCTGCACCCTGTCAATCTCGGAGCACAGTTGAAGGCACAATCTGGTGGGCAAAGTTCAATTAAGGAGGTACATTCCTCACTTCTCTGCCAAGTCTCAACAAGAAGTAAAAAGTCCAGCCCTGCAGTGATGAATAAATCATCCAAAAACAATGATTTATTTGAGATGGAACATGCATTTAGTAACGCCAGTTTGATGGGCTCTGTAACAGCAACAGTCTCGCCAGGAATGGGGGCCGGTGAAAGTTGACGTAGGCACCCACTGCCTGCAGGGGATTTCCTGGCTAGAAGCAGGGAGAAGGCCGGTTGGCACGGTAGAGCAGGAAAAACAAGCCAGAGAAATGATGGCCACACCCGAGGGCCAGGATCCAGGAAAGAGGCTAGCTGCAGAATTAGGAGAAGACAAGGTGGAATGAGCAAGACGGTGAAGCTGAGCAAGCCTTCTGGATTTCATCGGGGCACCTGCACGTCTTCCCGGAGGTTTGGATTGCTTTTTGCCAGTGTAACCACAGCGGGGATCCCGGGTACCAACGGGAAGTTGCAAGTGCAGAGACCGATGGAAGGATCTTCTCTCCTGATTATGACAGCCGAAACCCACCATGGAAGATCGAATATCCAACAGCACTTGGCAATCATAAACAATGGCTGATTGCACACGATCCAAACACAATAACACAACCCAAAGCAGGACAAACAAACACGGCAACAAGCGGAGACGACCAGCAGCCAGAAACACAAGGGGTGCGGCCATTCTGACAAATAATCATTCAATCATTAATAAAATATGGCACAGCAGTGACATTACCAAGGACTGGACAACCCTAAAAAACTGATGAAAAGACAAGAAGAAAACTGGTCAGGGATGCTGCCAAGAGGCAGACAGTAACACTGAAGGAGCTGCAGGAATTTCTGGCAAGTACTGGCTGTTTAGTACATGTGACAACAATTTTCCTTCTAGGGTGGTAAGACAGGAGCCTTATCTTACAAAGAAAAACATCAAAGCCTGGCTACATTTTGCAAAAATACATTTGAAATCTCCCAAACACATGTGGGAAAATGTGTTAGGGTCCGATGAAACCAAGGTTGAACTTTTTGGCCATAATTCCAAATGATATATTTGGCACAAACACCAACTGCTTATCACCAAAAGAACACAATACCTGCAGTGAAGCATGGTGGTGGCAGCATCATGCTTTGGGGCTGTTTTTGTTTAGCTGGAACTGGGGCCTTAGTCAAGGTGGAGGGAATGATGAACAGTTCCAAATACCAGTCAGTGTTGAAACAAAGCCTTCAGGCTTCTGCTAGAAAGCTGAAGATGAAGAGGAACTTCATCTTTCAGCATGACAATGACCCAAAGCACACATCCAAATCAATAAAAGAATGGCTTCACCAGAAGAAGATTAAGGCTTTGGAATGGCCCAGCCAGAGTCCAGACCTGAATCCGATCGGCCATCTGTGGAGTGATCTGAAGAGGGCTGTGCACAGAGATGCCTTCGGAATCTGACAGATTTGGAGCGTTTTTGCAAAGAAGAGTGGGTAAATATTGCCACATCAAGATGTGCCACGCTGATAGACTCCTACCTAAAAAGACTGAGCATCATAATAAAAGCCAAAGATGCTGCAACAAAGTAATAGTTTAAGGGTGTACATAGCTATGGAAACAGGATTTTGCAAGTTTTTTTATTTTTATTTTCCCCTTAAAAGATTTCAGTTTGTTTTCCAATTGGGTTGTACAGGTTATAGATCACATTAATGGTGGAAAAAGTTTTGAAATGATTTATCTTGGTCTCATTTTTTACATCACAAAAACCTGGCATTTGAAAAGGGGTGTATAGACTTTTCATATCCACTGTATAATTGTAGATCTCAATTCTGTCTGTTGTCTGAAGTAAAATAAAAACCTTGCAGAATTATTTCTAGAACTCCAAACTGCATTAACATTTCTGTAGCAAATGATGGATTAGAACTTAATGTATTGACCAAAATAAACTTAAATGTTGTTGCTATTCCCTGTCTCAGTCTTTTCAAAATGAACGGATACAACTGTTGAGAAAAAGATCAATGTGGAGGTGAATAGCGAGCTGAAAAAATATTATTGAAGAACAATGAAAAACAGCAGTGGAAGAAAATGAGCTGCCTGGTGACAGAAGGTCGAAACAAACCAGGTAAAACAAGCTGACCCTTAAAAGCAGTGAATAAAGTGGGAAAAGAAAACAAACTGAAAGATTACATTTTGCAATAACAGTTCAGATGCCATTTTGTTGGGTGTACTGAAAAATCTTCCAATAAACTCTTCAGTAATACATGAACAATCAGCTCTCATGCAGAGCTGCTGTATGAAGTGCTGTGAAAATGATCACCTAACAGTGGCATGGTTGTTGATGTATTTTCATCTCATGTGGTGTCATGCTCCATCAGTGTTTTCCTGTACAATAAAGATAACACACACTCCCCCACACAACTCCTCTATAGGTATAAATAAAAGATGTACCATCTCCAGTCATGTGTGGTGAGGCTGTGATGCTTTCAGAGTCAGAGTTAGAAATCCATCCATCCATCTATCTTCTACTACTTAATCATTTTCAGGTCGCGGGGGGCTGGAGCTTATCCCAGCATCTTTGGATGAGAGGCAGGGTACACCCTGGATAGCTCACCAGTCCATCACAGGGCCAACACAGAGAGACAGACAACCATTCACTATCAAATTCATACCTAAGGACAATTTAGAATCCCCAGTTGATGCCAATTACCCTAACCTTAGTGGTCTGCCCTTAGTATACTGAGTAGGTTTGTGCAGTGTCATCCTTTGTGAGCTTTGTACTTGGAAGACCCTATTATGTCAAATTCTAGGGATTTTTATGCGTATGTATCAGGTGGTATCATTAGTACATGATCAAACATAGATCATCTGGATTCAGCAACTTTCTCAGAAAGTGGGGTGGTGATGCACATCTTATTGGAACCATCAGTGTGACCGTAGCCTTTGACATTTGACATCATGCTTTTTGGGTAATGGTGACCTGTAATAATGCACAGATGTTTTCAGTGGTAGCCATACAGTTTGTCCATGGCTAACTTTGGGACAGTTGCAGTTGTATAGTGTTACTGAAATGGATATAGCATTTTACAATTGTAGCTTTTTTATTAGTGGAATTTTGGTTCTACGGATACAGATTTTCCATAGGGACTGAAAGGCAATGTTGCCCGGATATAACATGCTTCTATGCTGAGTAGCTGCAGAGGAAGGATCCTTGAATTTTACGCTTTCTCCATCTCCATTCACGGATAGGTTGGCCATTCTGTTCATTTTCCACTGTGTCAGCCAGGTAGACATGGGTGAATTCTGTCTTGGCTTCATTTATGAATAAGTCTGAATCTTTCAGGGTTGGGGTAGCTACTGGGAGAAGTCTTTCTAATACGTCTTTTTCTTTGTCAGTGAAGTCAATATTGTCTGCGTACTCCATCTCTAGTGGCAAACCCAGAGAGGAAACTGGAGCATTGGTCCTTGTAGTAGTGCTTGATATTGCAACAGCAAGGTAACAAGTAAACAGTACTGGGAAAGATTGTCTCCTTTTGGGGACCCAATTGTTGTTTCAAAGTAGGCTGAAAAAGGGGATTTTACATGAACCTTCAGTTTGGTTCCAGCCAGCAATAGTCTCACCAGTTGCAGCTAATCCTCCAGTTGCACCCTGACGGTTCTATCACTTCAAGGATTTTTTACCTCTTGATGCTGTTGAAGGCCAAAGACATATCTATACCCATTTAGAAAAACCACCAGTGTTTGGATATGACTACTGAGACAAGCATGTGTTGAGCCCATACAGAGTCCATGCAGCTGCATCCCCTGTTGAATCCACTCTGATAAGATTCAGTGAAGGTGTCAATTTTGTCCCTGACATGGTAAAGCACAACAGTGGACAGGATTTTCCAGATGCTGATCATGAGGCAAATAGGGCACAGATTAGCAGGTGGACAATGTGGGGTTTTTTGTTTGTTTGTTTGTTGTTGTTTTTTTGTCATTGTTGTTATTTTGGTAGGGCAATGGGTGTTCCTTAGCCTAAGGCTTCAATTGGATGGTAGTATCCAAATGTTCGGGTGAAGATTGTTGTGATAGATGGAGCTATCATATCACTTCTATATTTGAACAGTTAATTACTGACTCCATCAGTGCCTGATGAGTACCCATCTCTCAAGATTTTAATGGCCTTCTTCACTTCATTCTCTTTGGTTTGGCCCTCTAGAGGCCTGGGATTACCTTGGACTGGTTCCAATTCCTCTCCTTCTGGGTCAGTGAACTGTGTTTTTAACCATTCTCTGAAGGACGCCAAATCTTCACCATTGCTGTTTCTTTAACCCATTTCTTTTGAGCCCATACACAGATTTAATCCTTCATCATAGTCTGTCTTGCTTAGTTTTTCCCAATTTGGCATATAAATCACCACACACAGAAACAAAAACAAGAGCCATCTTGATGGAATTGTAATGGCATTACTCAGTGCATTGCAGAGTGATTCCAGCAAGGGAGGGTTTTTCTTGAGCTCTCTCTTTTGTTGGGCCACTGACATTGATAATTTGCTATAAGGTGTTACTGTCATTTCTCAGTGGAAGGGATAAGATAAGATAAGATAAGATAAGATAAGATAAGCCTTTATTAGTCCCACAATGGGGAAATTCCAGGATTGCAACAGCACAGGGATAGCAACACTCAGAGCAATAATTAAGAAGATACGGAAAATATAAATAAGAGCAGTGGATATACATACATACACATAAATATATAAATATATATACAAAGTGCGGAGCATTGTAGCAAGATGGAATAAACAGCATAACCATCTACTTAGTTATCCTAGTTAATTAGTTAGTTAATTCCCTTCCACAGCATGTGGAACACCACTTTGGTGTGTTGGGCGGCGCCTATCTCCATTTCTCTGACCCTAGGCCACACAGCTACTGTAAGTAGTGAAACCTACAGTGGGGGGTCAGTCCTCTGGTAGCTCTGTGCATAACTTTCCTTTCCCCGTTCCATTATGCTGAGCACCACGCTAGAAGGCAGAAAGTACCATTTTTATATGGTCTTTGGTATGACCCGGCCAGGATTTGAACCCCTGTGGGGCGGATGATCTACCAACTGAGCCACCACTCCGGTACTTAGTTATCCTACATAGTATGAATATGTACCCATACATATTGTCACCCTCCGTAGCGACTGATATTGTCCTAGTTGCATCCTGGAGGGGACCATTTGTGTAAGTCTGTTGCGTCTTTTGCATTCAATACTATTAGGTCGTCACGTTTTTTTGCTATCTCTGCAAGCAGCCCTGCTTAGGTTATACAGTCTGACAGCCGTAGGTAGGAAGGACCTGCCAAACCTCTCGGTTGCGCACCTAGGATGATGTAGTCTGCTGCTAAATGAGCTCCTCAGTGCATTCAGTATGTCCTGCATAGGGTGGGACTCGGACTCCAGCAGAGATGACAGTTTAGCCACCATCCTTCTCTCTCCTATCTCCTCCACTTGGTCAAGGACAGAGCTAGCTTCCTTGATCAGTTTGTTCAGTCTCTTCCTATCAGCTGCTGTAATGCTGTTGCCCCAGCAGACCACTCCAAAAGTGATGGCTGATGCCACCACCATGTCATAGAATGTCTTCAGCAGCGCCCCTTGTATACCAAAAGACCTGATCCTCCTCAGTAGGAACAGCCTGTGCTGTCCCTTCTTGTAGAGTGTGTCGGTATTGTGTGACCAGTCTAGTTTATTGTTCAGATGAACACCAAGGTACTTGTATGATGTCACCATCTCAATGTCTGTTCCCTCTATGTTTACTGGTGCTGTGAGGGGTTGTCCTTGCCTGCAGCAGTCCACCGCCAGCTCCTTAGTTTTCCTCGTGTTGATCTGGAGGCAGTTCCGATGGCACCAGTCCATGAAGTCCTGGATAAGTCCTCTGTACTCTGCTTCATCTCCATTGGAGATGAGACCGACGATCGCAGAGTCGTCGGAGAACTTCTGTAGATGGCAGTGTGTTGTGTTGTGTGAGAAGTCCACAGTATAAAGGGTGAACAGGAAGGGAGCCAAAACCGTTCCCTGGGGGGCCACCGTGCTGCCGATGATCATGTCGGACACACAATCTCGGGTTCTCACAAACTGTGGCCAGTTAGTGAGGTAGTCCAGGATCCATGAAGACAGGTGCTGGTCCACCCCTGCGCACAGCAGCTTGTCCTTCAGGATCATTGGTTGGATGGTGTTGAAAGCACTGGAGAAGTCAAAGAACATGATCCTCACCGCATTCCCGGGCTTTTCCAGGTGGGACAGAGAACGGTGAAGGAGGAATCACTGCATCTTCCACCTCAATGCCATGCTGGTAGGCGAACTGGAGTGGATCCATCACTGGTCCCACCAGGGGGCGGAGGTGAGCAAGGAATGGATGGGTCCATTGTGGCAATGAGGTCACTGATGCATCTGTAGTTGATAACCTAATTTCATACCCTGCATCCTATTACAAAGCACAACTCGTGAATGGTGGGCTCCTTCTGTTGGACATTGGATTGTGTCTGTGACATTTATTAACAAAAAGAACATAACAGTGCAAAAACAGTGCTGCAAATTAAAAAATGCAAACAAAAATAACATACAAGTTGAGCCTCTGAGCAGGGAGTGTTCAGAAGAAGTAAAACTTTAGAGGCTGGGAGAAGTACAGCGTTGAACAGACAGTCCAAAATAGCCGCACTGCAACAGTGAATCGGCAGTGCTAAAATACCAAACGGTCAAATGATCTGCAAGTGTGAGTCAATCAGTGAGCCGGTGACCTAATTAGACCCACTGCCCACAGCTGAAATGATAGGGAAGTAGCCTGTGGGCAGCAGTGGGAGAGTCTGGGAATATGAGGCACAAAAGAAAATAACCCAAAATACATATACAGAAATAAACAACTCAAACTAACAGACAACGATACTAGGAATAAAGTGAAGGTCTGAGCTCAGTAAAAACATGAGCTCAGATACATAACAGAGCCCCCCCCTCCTTAAGGGGTGGACACCAGACACCCCCAGGAAAAAACAAAGAAGCCCCCCCCCCCCCCCCCCCAGAGAAGGAGTACAGCAAAAAAAAAAAAAAAAAAAAAACGGGTCGGAGGTGTGGGAACAGGCTAAGGAGGGAAAACACAAACCAGCTCATGACACGCACCTTCAGACCCCTAGGACCCCATGGTCCCAGAGCTTCAGAGTTCAGGTGGCCGGCCAAAGTCCCAGGCAAGCCAGATGGCCAGGTGGAACGAGTTGGGTGGCCTGCCAGAGAAAAAGGACCACCCGACCCAGCGATCAAGTCTTTCAGGGGGTCGGCAAGAGTTCTTTAGCCACCAGGACCAAAGGAGTGATCTAGGGGCTGGCTCCCCCACCGGACGGCCAAAAGGTAGGAAGCAGGGCCAGAGGAGGGGGAACACAACAGTGTCTAGTGGTGGAGGAAGAAGGGGGATTCTGATGACGTTTGGCAGAGGAGGAAGGGGGGCCACGATGCCCTCAGTGGTCTTGGACGGGGATAATGTTGCACCCTCGGTGGCTCTGGGCTGGAGCTTAGCAGCATCCGTGGTGTCTTCAGGCTGGAGCTCTGCAGCACCTGTGGTGGCTCCAGGAAGAAGCAGAATTGCGCCCTTGGTGGCTCCAGGCAGGAGTGGAGCTGCACCCTCGGTGGGCCCGGATTGGGCCAACGCTGCACCCACGATGGGCCCCGACTGGGCCAATGCTGCACCCACGGTGGACCCCAAATGGGCCAATGCTGCACTCACGGTGGACCCCGACTGGACCTGAGCTGCACCCACAGTGGACCACAGGCTGGAGCATAGCGCCCATGATGGGCCAATTTCGGAGCGCAATACCCATGTTGGATTGAAGATAAAACGCAGTACCCATGAGGATTCCTGGCCGGGACGCAGCACCCATGAGGATTCGGACTGAGCAGGTGGAACCCAGAAGACGCCTCAGGCAGAGGGGAAGCTGCGCCCACGGAGGACCTGGCATGGGTTGGAGCTGCACCCATGGAGTTCCCGAACTGAGACGGAACACCAACAACGACCTCATCATAGGGAGCTGGACCCAGGACGACCTCCAGCGGCAAGCCTGGACCCACGGAGACCTCTGGCAGTGCTGGAACATCTCTGGTGACCCTGGAAGGAAGCTCAGACACACACAAAGAAGAGGGTTCAGGGTCAACAGCAGCGATGGAGCCCGGCGAGGCGAGCTCAGGGGCAGTTGGCAACTGCACTCGGCTCTCCTCACCAAGAGCCAGGCAAGATTGCTCTAACACAGACAAAAGGAAATAAAAGGAGAGCACTTGCCTGAGCTCGAGCTCCACCACCATCCAGGATTCCGAAAATCCAGGCGATGATGTCATCTTGGGATCATCCCTCTGGAGGTCCAGCTCGGGTTCCCACTCTTCTGTGGTGGCCTCTGCAGCAGGCATGATGGTTGTTGCAGTCTGAGAGGCCCCACGCTAAGTGGAAAATGCTGGTGGCTCATCTGGCATGGCAACTGGGGTTCGGCTCAGCATTGGCACTGGAACTGGAACTTCCAGGGCCACGTCCTTCTCTCTCATCCGGCGGTCTTGTTCCATGGCCAGTGGACAATCAGAGGAAAAAGGAGGAGACAAGGAGAGGGCTGGTGAGTAAAGGGTTGCTGCACCAGGTGGAGACGGCTCAGGGGACTGCATTCCCAGAGTCTCTCTACCAGCGACCAGGCAAGGCATGTCATCAAAATTTGAAATGGAATGATATGAAACTTGCCTGTTACCTGGTGAGCAATGTTGCCTGCTGCAGCGTACGATGTGTCATCCCCCTCTGTGGCTATGGTGATTCTGGGCCCCCCTGAAGATTGTAGAGGAGCCTCCTCTGTAATCACAGAGGAAGACGTAGCCCGTGGAAGGATGGAGGACCTCTTGGCAGCAGAGAGAGGCATTGAGTGGACTGACATCGCAGCAGTAACAGAGGGAGACTGGGCTGACGAGACAGCCGGCGAGGAAGAAGAAGAACAAGAATCTGCTGCGGGGACTGTCGGGCTTGGTGTCTGAGGAAAGGCTGTCAAAGAGGCAAGATTATTCCTCCAGCGGTCTGGAGCAGGACGACGGTGTCGCCGTGAAGTTGTTGATGCACACACTGGAGCTGGGGGTGAAGATGGCGAACCTGGGATGGGAGGTGGCCTTTTGCTGTGGCGAGCGCATTTGCTTCAGCTCCGCTAGAAACACCCCCCTCGACAGGCCCGGAAACGATTGCTGAAGCTCACAGACCGTGGACAGCAGCTCTGTGTACTGTGGATAACTCCAAAGGCTGGGATGCACCTCCAAAATTCCCACCACTCCACTTTTCTTGGGTCCTCAAGCTTCGAGAGCTTCATCCACAAAATCTCGGATGAAGACCATTGCCCATTCCTCCTCCACCGTCAGAGATACCGCTGACAACCTTGCATTGATTTTGTGAGGCCGGCGGCAGGGGCATAATAAGCTCCAGGTGTCAGTTGAGTGAAAAATGGCAAAAGGAAAAAAAATGCACAAACACAACAGCTGGGTCCTTCGCTGGTGTCTATTTTCTGTCATGAATGCCCCCACGGGGCAGAAGGAGAGACCCAGGCACTGGATTGTGTCTGTGACATTTATTAACAAAAAGAACATAACAGTGAAAAACAGTGCTGCCAATACAAAAATGCAAACAAGAATAACGTACAAGTAGAGCCTCTGAGCAGGGAGTGCTCAGAAGAAGTAAAACTTTAGAGGCTGGGAGAAGTAGAGCAATGAACAGACAATCCAAAATAGCCGCACTGCAACAGTGAATCGGCAGTGCTAAAATACCAAACAGTCCAATGAGCTTCAGGTGTGAGTCAATGAGTGAGCCGGTGACCTAATTAGATTCACTGCCCACAGCTGAGATGGCAGGGAAGTAGCCTGTGGGCAGTAGTGGGAGTTTCTGGGAAGAGGAGGCACAAAAGAAAATAAAACAAAATTCATATACAGAAATAAACAACTAAAACTAACAGACACCAATACTAGAAATAAAGTGAAGGTCTGAGCTCAGTAAAAACATGAGCTCAGACACATGACAAGATGTATGAAACCGGCCGTACGCAGGAATCCAAGCACATTTTCTTTGTCCATACCAATCTGCTTGAAATTGAATGCACGTGAGGAAATATCGGACTCCTCCCTTGACACGCCTCCATTCGAATATGCAATTAGATACAGATATATATATACAAGCGCTGCACCTCTGATTCTCCTGTACCCACGATCAAAAATAATGGATTTAATGAAATTTCACGGACTGTGAGTAGGAGGCGCTCCTGAATGAGGTAGATGCACGTAAAAACATTTTGTTTGGCACGCTGTCCTCCGGCATTAGCGTCGGATAGAGGTAATTCAATAGCCTGCTCACAGCCGTAAAAGATTTGTTTGTTTCCTTTATTCAGACAGGGATGAGAAGATGTTTATTTAACTTTGACCTGTTTCAACTGAAGTCTGCAGTGGTCCTCAGAAGTGTCAGCTGATCGCTGTGATTTGGAGCGTGTATATTTCAGTGAGTAAGTGCCAGATTTCAAAGCAGAAGGTTTCAGGTATGAGATCAGCTGTGACCTCTTTTAGGGACCACAATGGAATGGAAGTGTGCGCACTTTCTTGTGTCATCCAATTGTTTCTAAATGTATATTGTATCTTTTATACAATGTTATTTTAAATGAATAATCAATCAATCAATCAATCAATCAATCACTTTGTGACCAGCCAGGTGGATCAACTGGTTGAATTAAAGGAAAACAGTCACGCAAAAGAAAACAATATGAACCTATTTAGTGGGTAGCCACAGTCACCTGTCAGTTGAAAGCAGTTCATACTAGACTGCACAAGTTATATACAACTTGGATTAAACACACTACTATTGTAAATGAATGAAGTGCACTGGGGAAAAGGTGACACTGTTACATTTCAAAATTTATGCATGTTTTTGGTGACATAACTACTAAACACAGAGAGGCAATTGGGGGCTTGGTAGAATGCTGTGAAACTGTAGCTTAACCAGAAAAAAAAGTCACTTGTAATGAAGCCTTGAAGACAGGGTGATATTTGGGGTTCATAGGCGTGTTTCCCATGAAGTGGATTAGGACCATGACTTGAATTTACTCACCAAGAAGCCACCCATCTGCACAATGCCAGCTTGTAGTTTGTTCCCAACAATGCTGTTCATCAGAATCATTGGGAAAACCGTCTCTTGCTGCAAATTGTGCTTTGATGTTGGTCTGTTCAACTGCATTGTATGGGAATATGATGTACCTTTGTGGCAGCTGGATAATGCCATCCCACACAGCTGGCATTGCTCGGCTCAGGCTCGACTGGGGAATTTCCGATTGCTTTGTCAGCTCCCTCTGGAATGCCCCTGTTGCCAGAAACCCCAGTGTTGTTGTAATGTAGTTGTCGAAGTGGCTGAGCTGCCTCACATACCAGTCTCTCAGAAATGGGAGGCTTGAGGCAATTTGCAATCAGCAAATTTCCATTTTTATTTTCAATCTTCTCAAGTAACATCTTCAGTGTACATACCCAAACTTCACACCGACACGACTCTTCATCAACAATCAACAATAGTGAAAAGAATCCCTCTTCTCCCACAATAAACACCTGTTATATATTAACTGAGATAATTAGGGCTAATTAGCCCCTACCATAACCCCAGGTAAAACAATAAACATTTTCATCTTTCACACATACCCACTGACATCTAAAAGTCCATAAACAATCCCCCACCTATTTACAAATACATATAAATAACAGAATAAATAATACCATAAATAATTCAATAAATAATTTAAACCCCTATTTACAAAATTCTAAATCACCCCTCTTACTCACCATCACAGTCTTCCTTCCTGCTGGTGTCCTTTAAAAGGCATTCAACCCATCACAGAGTCTTTTGTCCGGACACCCTCAGGAAGCATGTTGGCAAAGGTATGTGAATTTAATCACCACTTGTTTTACCCAAATAAATAACCAAACAATTATCTCACAAAAAGGCACTCCACATAGTCAGAAACAGATCCCAGAATAATGTGTACACTTTAACAAACAATCACATTAACATTTACCATACTACAGATATAATATAATCACACATACAATGGACCATAACCGTGGTGACACTCCGTCGTCACAGTTGTCAGCAACTGCACTTGGAGCGGCAGCGCTCGGCTTCTCGCCGTGTCGCACTCCAAGAGCTGCTGTAGCTCTGAGTACAGTTCCACAAGGACTGCCCATGGAAACCTAAACCAGCTGACAAGCCAGTGGTCATCCTGAGCCAGAAAATCTTCTCGGTCTCTAAATACTTCTCACTGCGCAGTTTGCAATATCCTCTAATAATGCTAACTCCATTGTTGTTAGAGGCATTTTCTGCACTTCTTTGCACTTGGTTTTACATCCACTCATCTAATTGTTCACACTTGGATGTTTGTCCATCATGTGTCTCTGGTGTGTACAACAATTTTCACATCATTATCAGTCTCCCAACATCACCTCTAAGTGTCACCAACAGACCAATAACAGTAGAAACATACGGTATGTATGCCAGCTATGAAGTTGCCATGGGGCTGCACATATTTCCACAGTCATTTCATTCTTGATACATCTGAAATTTTCTGTGGAAAAGGACGTATGCCATGTTTTTGTGAGTAAGTACCCTTTGTACATGAGGCCCCAGGCCTCCTGAATTCCATGTGGCAAATGTAAACTTCTGTGGAGGTGGTGGTGCTCACCCCAATACATAAATACAGGATAACAATACAATAAACAACTATATAAACAGTACAAGTCAATACAACAATAAAAGGTTGCCGTTAGTGTTGATAATTTACAAATTGCTGTATCCATCCATATACCTTGATTGAACTTAAACTTTTGAATAACCTTTTCTCTGAGTTGCTTGGAATGTTTGTTGTCTTCACCAAGTAACTGTATGTAATGGAGTCAATGAAAAGCATTCCTTCTTGGCTTGCGAAGTGGGTCAACCCTCTTGGTAACACAAGCAGGATGCTGGACACTGGTGTGGAGGTTATGAGCTCAAACCCCTGCTTGGATCTCACCGAATGGGCTTCACTACCTGCCCCTTGGTAACATGTAGGCAAGAATAACAAGGAAAGGGTCTTTCAAGGCACAGATGTCTCTATACTACAATAACTTCAGACATTCACTACACTCAGGTTTAATTAAGATTTATTTGTGAGACTACAACTACCACTTTGCGGGACCAATGTTGAACAGCTGAATTAGGTCAGTCCTTTGAAGATGATTTTAAAGAGTGTAGAAAGACCAAGATGTCAAGACCAAGACCACTTTCTATGTAGGTCTTGATCTTGGGAGATGCTAGTCTCAGTCTGGTCTTGATGAGGTCTTGATTAAAACCAGGGATGAGCCGATACCACACTTTCAAGTCAGACACCGATACTGATACTGTGACTTTGAGTATCAGCTGATACAGATCCAAGCCCAATGCTGTCTTTCTTACTTAGAGCAACAAAAGTACAGAACATACTTTGGTAATGACTGGCTGCATTTTCCACACATATAAAAACATAAATCTAAAAGTCAAAGAATATATTACAAACTTGACTCAGTTCATCAACGCTGCTGCTTTTTTTTGGTTTTGAACTTTGCAACACTGGCAGCATTTCACCGGTCAGCCCCATGCAAACATGCATTCTGAAGTTTTAAGTGCAAGTTTATACAATAACTTTGAAGCTGGGTATTTAAGTAAACATTCAGATGAAATTCAACGTGCCACTTTATGCACGGGTAAAAAATGATGCAGATCTGAAAATAAAGGAGCTCACCTTTAAAGTTGTATATTTGACATTTTTTATTATTATTATCATCAGTATTCTCCTGGTCCTCAGTTTATTTAGTCGTGTTTCTGGTATTATTCTCTGTCCATTCTTAGATTTTAGGTTTGCTCTTATTTTGAAGTCATTCCTGTTCCATTTCCTGTAGCCCTGTTGTTCTAGTCTTGTTTCCAGGTCACTGTTATAATTTGCTGTTTATGTTTCTATCACCTACCGCTCATCAGCTGTAACACTCTGTCAAAAGGTAAGCCCATGTTATGTCTTCTTTTCCATGCTCCAGTCTGGTTTTTACATTCAGATTCTTTCTTTTGCTTAGGTTTCACTTTTAGCATTTTCCAACCTCCGAGAAGCAAAAGCAATTCCTTCTGCTCGATTGTTGACAGAATTCAGCATACTTCTTTACTGTGATACTTTTGCAAGTGTTTTATCAAGTTGTTGTTAAAATTATAAACGCTGGTACCACACAGCAACATTCCGAGGTGAGTCCCACAGACAGGCTCCAGTGACGCTCGTTGATTCTGTGAATAGAAGCTGCGTGCAGCATGGCTGAGAGCATGATTGCACTTTCATTTTATTTTAATATTATTAACGTACCGGATCGGTAAATTACTTTTATTCCTTATAATACCAATCCAGCCATTTTGTCTTGATCAAACCCAATAGGCAGATCGGATCGGATCGGCTCGCCTCATCCCTAATTAAAACACTGCTTATTTGATTAAATGTTTTTATTTTTTGACATTAACGAAATGTGAATTTTTTTGATTTTTGTTATCTTTCTTATGTTTAAAAAATCCAAAACTGACATGGGTTTCATTTATAAAATCAATAACAGGGCAAAACATCCATGGGGTGAATTGAGTCATTTTATGTGTTTTCCTGTCTAGATCTCTTTTTATTCTTTTTTAAGCTTTTCAAAAGCAGCTTTCCTGTAAGACAGGGGTCTGCAACCTGCGGCTCTGTGTGTGGCACTTTTACCCATAGACAGTGGCTCCCTGAGGCCTTGAGAAGAAAAAAATAAAACTTCATAAATTTCCAAGAAAGAGGGTTCCACATTCATGAGAGAAATATCCTACAAAACGGAAAATTAGAAAACCTGAAAATTCATCCAAAAATTTGGGGAAAAATTTGCAATTTTCTGAGGAAAACCCATACACATACTTTGAAGAAAAAAAGTCACAAAACTTCTGGAAAAGAAATCACAGATTTATTGGAAAAAGTCACATTTTTTGAGAAAAATGTCATAAATTTATGTAAGAAATGCTGCAGTTTTACATGTGAAACTAATAAATTTACAAAAATTATGAGAATAGCTGAAAATTCTCAAAATTTGGGAAAAAAACATAAATTAATAAGAAAAAGTCACAAATTTATCAGAAAAAGAAAAAAAAAATAGTTGCAACTTTATATGAAAAAGGAAGCATTTTAACCTGAAAAGGTTCATAAAGGTCAGATTTGATAATCTTATGAGAAAAGCAGAGGATTATGCCAAAAATATCAATATTCATGAAAAGAGCTTATTATGATACTGGGAAAAATGTCACAAATTTAAACTGAAAAAGTTGGCAAGTCTTTGCCAACTTTTGCCAACTATTGTCAGCACTCGACTGGATTCATTCCCAGTGAGAGTTGGACTCCGCCACGGCTGCCCTTTGTCACCGATCCTATTCATAATTTTTATGGACAGGATTTCTAGGCGCAGCCAGGGAATGGAGGGCGTCATGCTTGGTGACCACAGGATCTCATCTCTGTTGTTTGCAGATGATGTTGTCCTGTTGGCTTCATCCAGCAATGACCCACAGGTCTTACTGGGATGGTTTGCCACTGAGTGTGAAGCTGCTGGGATGAGAATCAGCACCTCCAAGTCTGAGTCCATGGTCTTCAGCTGGAAAAAAGGTGTATTGTCCTCTCTGGGTTGGGAACAGGCTCCTGCCCCAAATGGAGGAGTTTAAGTATCTTGGGGTCTTGTTCACGAGTGAGGGGAAAATGGAGCAAGAGATTGACAGACGGATAGGAGCAGCATCTACAGTGATGTGGACGTTGTACCGGTCCGTTGTGGTGAAGAGGGAGCTGAGTTCTAAGGCAAAGCTGTCGATTTAGCAGTCAATCTACGTTCCTACTCTCACCTATGGTCACAAGCTTTGGGTAATGACCGAAAGAACGAGATCGCGGAAACAAGTGGCTGAAATGAGCTTTCTTTTCTAGGATTGCTGGACTCACCCTCAGAGATAGGGTGAGGAGCTCAGTCATCCGGGAGAGGCTCAGAGTAGAACTGCTGCTCCTCCACATTGAAAGGAGCCAGTTGAGGTGGTATGGGCATCTGATCAGGATGCCTCCTGGACGCCTCCCACTTGAGGTGTTTCGGGCACATCCCTCTGGAAGGAGACCCCGGGGCAGACCCAGGACTCGCTGGAGAGACTGTCTCCCAGCTGGTCTGGGAACGCCTTGGTATCCTCTCTGAAGAGCTGGAGCAGGTGGCTGGGGAGAGGGAAGTCTGGGCTTCTCTGCTTGATCTGCTGCCTCCACGACCCGGACCTCCGGAAAAGTGGTAGAACGTGGATGGATGGATAAATTGAAAAAGTCTTGACTTTTATTTGGTAAAGGTATTAAATTTGAAAAGACAAATATGCTAAATTTAGGATAAAAGCAAAATGTATTTATGCCAAAAATATACCAAATTTGGGGGAAAAATTAGAGTTTAATGACACCCAATTTTGCAAGAAAACAAAAGGCGAACATTTTACAAAAAAAAAAAAAAATACCAGAAAAAATATTTAATTTTGTGAGAAAAAAGTTAACAAATATACAATTTTAAAAAAGATACAAATGTATAAGGAACAAAAACTGTTAATCCTGATGTCTGGCCAGACTAGCTGTAACTCTGCTGTTTAACTTTAGCTTTTAGGCTCAGATATTTTTCTTGCTCCATGCAGAATTTTTTTTTAAACAAAAACCACTCAGAATGGCTCTCTGTGCACTACAGGTTACCGACCCCTGCGCTAAGATATGACCACAATAACAATGCCAACAATCTGATCTAATCTATTCATCCCCTCTTTGCTGGCGGTGCTAATCTGTCTTGTTTTTAGGATGTTTAACATATGCTCGTTATACAAATTTTATTACAAATGTCCTTTTCGTGTATTATGAATTGTTTGTGTATTTTGTGACCTGCCAAGGGACTACAGATGCAATTTACCATCCATGCATCCATCCATGCATCCATCCATCTTCTTCCGCTTAATCCTTTTCGGGTCGCGGGGGGGCTGGAGCCTATCCCAGCATCTTTGGGCAAGAGGCAGGGTCCACCCTGGACAGATCGCCAGTCCATCGCAGGGCCAACACAAAGAGACAGACAACCATTCACTCTCACAGTCAGACCTAAGGACAATTTAGAATCCCCAGTTTGATGCCAGTTAACCTAACTTGCATGTTTTTGGCATGTGGGAGGAAACCGGAGAAATCCTGGAGTAAACCCACGCAGACACGGGGAGAACATGCAAACTCCACACAGATCACTGTTGGTCGGGGGCAGGGATCGAACCCAGGATCCCCCGGCCAAGGACGAGTTGCTGTGCTGCCGCAGTGCTAACCACTCCGCCACTGCGCTGCAATTTACCAGCTTTGCTAAATCTGGTATACTGTATTTACATTTATGTTAATGTTCATTAATATGCAATATCACTTACAAATAAACATGAAATAAATAAATAAAAATAAAATAAATCTGTCAGAAGAAAGAGGAATTTTATTTGATTTGCCAGTTCCACATTTTGACATCAAAGAAGCCTTGGTGACATTAATTATAGTTAATCTGCTTTTGGGCTGCACGGTGGCGCAGTGGTTAGCACTGCGGCAGCACAGTTTACCCTTGGCCGGGGGATTGTGGGGATCGTGGGATCGTGGGTTCGATCCCAGCCCCCGACCAACAGTGATCTGTTGGCAGTGATCAGTGATCACCAACAGTGATCTGAACAAACCACATTTGTTTGTTCTCTCCCATAGATTGAGTCCCCATTGTGCTGTTTGCTCTCTACATGTCTGTTCTTTTCTTCTTCTCTGTCCCCTCACCCCCCAGCCAGTTGCAGCAGATGACTGCCCCTCCCTGAGCCTGGTTCTGCTGGAGGTTTCTTCCTGTTAAAAGGGAGTTTTTCCTCTCCACCGTCGCCAAGTGCTTGCTCACAGGGGATCGCCTGATTGCTGGGGTCTTTCTGCAACTGTGGGGGTCCTCCCTACAGTTGATAGTGCTATGAGATGACTGTTGTTGTGAAATGGCGCTATATAAATAAAGTTGAATTGAATTGAATTGAATTGATCTGTGTGGAGTTTGCATGTTCTCCCCGTGTTGCGTGGGTTTACTCCGGGATTTTCTCCGGTTTCCTCCCACATGCCAAAAACATGCATGTTAGGTTAATTGGCTGTTCTAAATTGTCCCTAGATATCTGTTTCCTATAGGCCCTTAGAATAGAGGGTTAGTATTAATGAAAGCGCTTTGAGTGGTCTTTGTGACTAGAAAAGCGCTATATAAGTGCAGGTTAGTTAGTTAGTTAGTTAGTTTTGTTTCCTGGTATTTATGTCAAATAACTGTTGGATTCATTCTGACATGATTAAAAGGAAGCACCAAAAACCAGACCCTAAAAGGTTTGCATAAAAGCCCCATGGGACGGGCTCCCCTATACATGTAAATGATATACTTGAAGTGGAGACTCCAGCACATTGCATTCATTCTGATGTGGCTGAGCTGAATGGACTCCCCAGAGGAAGGAATGGCTCAGCGCAGCAAATAGGGAGGGTATAGGGGAAAGGCCAGACGATGTACAGAAGCAGGTTTTACAGAAAAGAGGACCTTGCTCTGGGTGGAAATGCTTTCTGCATCCTGAGCATTTGTCTTTTTCACAGTATACCTCCACCTTACACCCCTTCCTTCAACCTGACTTTTTCACACATGTTCCAAGTCTTCAATTAAAGGTGTTAGGGTATTGTCACAGATGCATGTGAAACAAAGAGGGAGAGCAGACTGGTGGCAGCTATTAGACTCCAGAACTGGTCCTCACAACCCAGACTATGTTAGGGTCAGTCTGCTTTATTATTCATTCCTGTGAACCATGCACACAATATGCCAATTATATATTGTATTTAAATGAACTCACAGATATTGATTACCGTGAAGATGAGGCTGATACCATCCATCCATCCATCCATCCATCCAGGAATGGAGACTGGACAGGCACCTGTGGTGCACCTATGTTTCTAACCACCACATTAGACAGAATGTTCTCAAGCTGAACACACTGAGGTCCATCTGACAGATAATCAACAACCCAGGTAACAGTAGACAAGCTGACACCCATCCCCAGCAACTTCTCACTGAGCAGAAGGGTTGGATGGTGTTGGAGGTACTGGAGAAATAGAAAACATGATCCTCACAGTTCCACCTCCACCACCCAGGTAAGAGTGAGCACGATTGAGCACATAGATGACAGCATCATCCACACCCACATGAGGCTGCTAAGAAAACTGAACAGGGTCAAAAGCAGGTCCTACAGGTGGTCCAAGATGGGCCAGGACCAGTCTCTCTAGTACCTTTATAACATGTCATGTCAGGGCTACCGGACTGAAGTCATTGAGGCCAAATGGGCTGGATTTCTTGGAAAAAACAGGAAGTTTTTCACAGAACTGATACTCTTTCCTTCAGCAGACTCAGACTGAAGATGCGCTGCAGGATGCCAGACAGCTGGGCAGCAGAGGTCTGATGCTCTAATGGCCCGCAGCCTGGCCTTGGTGTAGTCTCTTCAGCTGTCTCCGCACCTGTCCTGTCGTCACAGTTATTGGGGGGAGGGGGTTACTGAAATTTGGGGGTTGTGATCAGAAGGATCCTGCAGGGTGGGTTGGGGGCAGAGTCGGTGTTGGGACTTATGGGCTGTGGTAGAGTGTAGCAGGATGTCAAGCTCAGAGCCAACCTCTGTCTAGGCTGGCCCCTTGCTGCTGACAATCTTTGCTGTTGAGGCCTGTAATCATCTTCATTCCAGCCCACATATCTATGATGTTGTGTTGCTGGAGTTTATTCTCCAGCTTTGTCTGTATGAGTTTTTACACCTCCTCAGCCCCGCCTTCAGTTCATGCTGTATTCTCTTCATTTATTCCTTGTCACCAAACCTTAAGGCCCACACCTATGGTAGCTGGTGATCCAAGGTTTGTTATCAGGGAAACAGTGTACGGTCCTGTTTGGGATGGTAGTGCCCTCACAAACATTAATATAATCCATGATGCAGTCAGTGATGGAATTCTCACAAAAAATAGTAATAATAACTAAAATTGTCACAATAAAGTTCCTTTGACATAAATGATGATTTGTATTCAGCAATGGCGATCCCATGTTTAGCAAGGAGCAGTAATAATAAACTGAACCATCAAAAATGACATTTAAAAAAAAAAAAAAAGAAGAAAAAATGGACTTGTCAGTCCGTATGCCCCACATGTTGGATGTCAGGTAGAAAACGAAGAGGAATTCTGGAGTAAGTTGGATAAAGTGGTAGAGAGTGCTGCCAGTGGGGAGAGAGTGGTGATTGGAGCAGAATTTAATGAACATATTGGTGAAGGGAACAGAGGTGATGAGGAGGTTCTGGATAGGTATGGTCTTAAGGAGAGGAATGCGGAAGGACAGATGATTCTGGATTTTGCTAAAAGAATGGAAATGGCTGTGGTGAACACATACTTCAAGAAGAGACAGGAGCATAAGATGACTTACAAGAGTAGAACAAGGTGCTCACTGGTGGACTACATCTTATGCAGAAGGAAAAATCTTAAAGAGATAGGAGACTGCAAAGTGCTGGCAGGGGAGAGTGTAGCTAGACAGCATCAGATGGTAGTCTGTAGGATGACTTTGGAAAGCTAGAAGAGGAAAACGATGAAGGCAAGGCCAAAGATTAAATGGGGGAAGTTACAGAAGGAAGAAGGTGTGTGAGTGAGACTGAATTGTTATTGGATTATAAGCCATGGCTCCTTCCAGAATTAGTGGTGCAGCTGGATGGAGGTTTACCAGGTGGATTGGAGTCTGAGCAAATGACAGAGCATCCTCTGACTTCAGCATTTCACCACCCTCATCAGATGACCTTTGCAGGGGATTTGCCTGGTCCTGTAGCAGCATCAACAACTACTAGCCGGAAATTAAGGCAAGTACCAGTTCATTTGTTAGAACATGTAAATGAATCGTCTTGCCTTATTCCTGGAGGTGGTGCTCAGCAGCAGTTATCCACTTTAGCTGAGCCCTCACCACTGGCTGCTGCAACTGAAACTTTATCCTCACCTGCTTCTCCCATGTTCACCTCTGCTTTCCCTGAGAGTCCGCCAGCTCCCAGTTGGGAGTCGTTGGATGACAGAGGGGCTGGCGGTTTTGGAGGGTCCAATTCAAGCCTTGCAGCCACGTCCTGGGTGGGAAAGGAGCACCTCTTGTGACCCGGATCCTGAGCCAACAAGAGACTGTCCCCTAGTTTTGGCATTGCTGGACCTGGTGCCATCGGTGAGACGATCCCCAGCTTCAGCCACCATGTCTGAGGTTCCACCAGCACCAGTCGCCATGCCTGGAGTTCCCCCAGTGCCAGACTCCACGTTTGGAGTTCCACTTTCTTCACCTGCCATCATGCCTGCTGCCAGGCCCGCCACAGAAGAGTCACCGGAGTCCTGGATGGCGTTGGAGCTTGCGTCTAGGCAAGTACTTTGTTCTGTGTCTACACAAACAGTTCTAGAGAAATCTTGTCTTGCTCATGGTGGGGAGAATCAGTTGCAGATTTCCTCTGCTTCTGAGTTCTCCTTGCCAGGCTCCACTGCTGCCTGTAACCGTGTTCCGGTGTCTGTCTCTTCCTCCCCGTCTGAGGTGGCCACGTCAGGGATGGACTCCCAGGTGGATTAACTGGAGATGCCCCTGCCTGAATTGCCGGAGTCCTTGACGGCAGTGGAGCTCAAGTCAAGGCAAGTGCTCAGTTCTGTTTCTACACCATCAGTTGTAGGGAAATCTTTTCTCGCAGTGGGGAGAATCAGTTGCAGATGCCCTCTGCTCCTGGGTTCTCCTCGCTGCACTCCACTGCTGCCGGCAATACTGATCCGGTTTATGTTTCTTCTCTCCTGTCCGAGTCCTCGTCTGGGTCCATTGATGGTCATCAGCCTTCACTTGAGGTCACTGTGGGTCCTCGAGCTAAGCCCAAGATCATCGAGGGTCCTCCATTTCTGCCTGAGGTTGCTGAGGGTCCTCCACCTTCGCCTGAGGTCATCAAGGGTCCTCCGCCTTTGCCTGAGGTCGCTGAGGGTCCTCCATCCGCTGAGGGGGTGTCGCTGACAGCCATCAGGAAGAACCTGGCTGTTGGTGGCTACAGGTTGTTGAGGGTCCCCCACCTTTGCCTGTGATCGTTGAGGGTCTTCTGCCTTTGCCTGAGGTCGCCGAGGGTCGTCTGCCTTCGCTTGAGGTTGTCGCTGAGCAGCCATCTTTGCTGCCTGGCTCCTTCGCTGGTCAGCTATCCTCTTCGTCTGGTTCTTCCACGGAAAAGTAATTTCCTTTTCCTGGTTTCCTCGCTGAGCAGCTGCTATCACTGTCTGGGTTTGCCATTGGCCAGCAATCTATGTCAGGGGTTGACTCTCCGCAGCTTCTGTTCTGCTTCATTCACACTGCAGTCCCTGCAGTCTGATGGGGGCACGGGTTCCAGCTACTGCCTCCAGGAAGGGGCTCGTTGTGCCCCACAGCCTGTTGGCTCAGGGATGTTGGGAGACAACCAGACGGACAGCGCCGTCTGCTAAGGTGGCTCAGAAACTCTTGGAGGCCACCTGAACTGCCTTATTTTTTCACCCAGTGGTCCTAAGTTCTGTCACCATGCTGTTCTGTATTGTTGGTCACGAGCATGTTTTTTGTTTCGGTCCCTCCTACCTAACCTGGGTTCTCCCACTGCCCTCCCAGGGTTGTTTAGTTATCGATTCCTGTTGGAGTGGGTTATTGTTCTTTTCTTTTGGGGTTGGGTTATTTTTTTGATTCCTGTTTGGGGGATTTTTTTTGTGTGTTTTCCTTTTTTTTTTTTTGTTCTTCTTCTGTTTCTTTTTGATGTTACATTGGGGTGTCTGGTCTCCACCCTTTTGGGTGGGGGGGGCTCTGTCATGATGCTGAGCACGGGGGGGGGGAGGTGGGGGAGCACCGTGCTCATGCTTCCAGTTTGCTTGGATTATTTTCTGTACTTTTCTCATCTCGTCTGTATTTTATGTGTCATGTATCTGAGCGTTGTTCTTAGCATTCAGACTTCCTTTTGTAGTCTTGAGTATTTTTCTGTCTGTGGTTATTATGTTACAGTTCTGTGTGTATATATTTTGGTTTGTTTGACTTCTGAGCCCTTTCCTCTTGCCAGTTTCACCAACCTACCACCTAGGGCTGTTCCCTGCCTGCACTGCTGTATGTGACTGATTAATCAGGTCACTTGGTCTCTGCTCCTCGTACCTGTGCGTCATTTGTCTATGTGTTATTTAAACTCTGGCTGTTCATTGTTTAGCGCGGCAGTCTTATTTCGATGTTTAACTGGACTACTCCTCTGTTCTCTCCTCAACACCCGCTGGGCGATGTTGGCTCTGGAGTGTTTGTCTGTAAGTGTACCTTATCTGTAATTTTTATTTATCATTCACTGTTTGTCTTTTTGTTATTAAATGTCACACTGCAGTCTGTGCATGAGCCTGTCTTTCAGCCCCGGAGGGGCGCATTCATGACAGAAGACTGCCACCATATAAAGGGTCAGCAACTGTAGTGAGGCATTTTTTCACCCGTTGTGTAATTTTTTCCACTCACCTGTTTTTTGGAGATGGCGATGGGTCAAGGCTAACCAATGAGCCTGGGATGGGACTGCTGTCAAGCCCTTATGGATATTGATGGGCTAATTTCCTCAGCTAGCACCCATTCCACCCCAGAGGACATCCTCTGGCATATGGATTTGGCGGAGGCAGAGGTTCGGCAGTGCTCTCAGCTCTCAGAGCACCCCGAGGGAGCTGAGAGGATAGCCCGGTTAGCAGTGCTACGGCGCGAAAACAGTGAAAGGGGGAGGAGGTACCCGAAGAAGGCCAGGCTAGCGCCAAGGGGAGGGTGCTCCCGGGGCTTCGCTGTTTCTATTGCTTGCCAGAACCATGCACCCGCTTCCCCTCCAATCCAGCCAGTCCCAGCGACCAAAAAAACAATGTCGTCCTGTCCTGGATTCCCGTACGAGTGATCCAGCTCCTTCGAAAGCCTCTCTCCCACCACCAATCCCGGCTATTCCCACAGTGGACTCTTGCTTCTGTTTTTCCTCACCAGGAGTCCCGTCTGCCAAATCTCTCTCCACTTCCGCTAGGAGGCCTCCTCCTTCGCTGCATCCTCTGACTGTCAAGGGGCGTTTGATTTCCTCACCGGCAGTTCCCCTTCCTGTGGCCAGAGGGGCGGCTCCTCCACTATCCTTGGGGGGCCAGAATCGTCCAAACCACGGAGAGGGATGACTTTTCACCAGCTGCAGCAGGGAACATCGCTAACCAGGAGAACAGGCAAGTTTCCTCCCTTTTTACTTCAAATATTGATGAAATTTCTTGCCTGATCCATAGTAGAGAGTCTCTGGGTATGCTGTCCCCAGAGACCTCTCCGCCTGCTGCAGCCAATCTAAGCTCACCAGTCCTCCCCATGTTTTCTCCTGTTTTTTCTCAGTCTCCGCCAGCCCTGGAACTGAGCCGCTGGATGATGGAGGAGCCTGTGGCCCTGGAAAACCCCACTCCAGTGCCAGTGGTGAGCGAGACCCCAGCCGCAATGCCGGAAGAGCCAGCTGTGTGGGCCATGTTGCCCGGGGTAACTAAGACTGCTATCATCATCATGCCTGCAATGGAGGCTGCTGCAGCAGAGTGGGAACCGGAGCTGGACCTCCTGGAGGCCGGGCCCAAGGCGTCATCATTGCTAGGATCGACGGAGTCCTGGATGGAGCTCCAGCTCAGGCAAGTGATCTCTTTTATTTTTTTCATGTCTATTTTGGAGAGATCTTGTCTGGCTCTTGGTGAGGATAGTTGGGTGTAGCCTTCAGCTGCATCTGAGCTCACCTCGCTGGGCTCCGCCACTGCTGCCGACCCTAACCACATTCTCCCTGTCTCTCCAGAGCCTTGTGCTAGGGTTGCCAAGGAAGATCTACCATCGCCTGATGTCTCTGCGAATCTGGGCCCACCTACCGATGACATCGTGAGTCCAGCTCTTCCTGCTGAGGTCGTCCCGGATCCTGCTCCTCCTCTGCCTGAGGACGTAGTCTGAGTTCCTCCTCAGACCGAGTTTCCATGGGTGCTGCATCCCGGCTGGGGACCATCGTGGGTGCCGCGCCCCAGTATCAGTCCTACGTGGGTGCTGCACTCCAGTTTTGGTCCACCATGGGTACTACGCCCCAGCCTGGGGTCCACCAAGGGTGCAACGTTGGCCCAGCCAGGGCCCAACACGGGTGCTACAGAGCTCCAGCCTGGAGCCACCGTGGGTGCTACTAAGCTCCAGTCTGGGGCCACCACGGGTGCTGCAGATCCTCCACTGCCAGAAGCCATCATGGTCCCCCTCCTTCCTCCACTGCCTGACGTTGTCGTTGTCCCCCTTCCTCCATTGCCAGACGACGTTGTGCCTCCTCGGTCCTCTTCCCCAGTTTTGGGTCTCCTGGTGGGGAAGCCACCTCCTGGGCTACCTCTTCTGTTCAGGTGGTTGAATCACTCAGGCCAGCAGCCTGAAAGACTGAGCCGCTGTGTCGAGTGGTCCATATTCTCTGGCAGACCACCCGACTCATACCATCTGGCTGTCCGGCTGGCCTGGGACTTTGGTAGGCCACCTGACTTGGTACACCTCGCTGTCCGCTGGGCCTGGGACTTTGGTCAGCCCCCTGAACTCTGGTTTCTCTGGTTTGGTCCAGGGGGTTGGTTTTGCGCAGGTGTGGGTTTGTTCTGTATTGTGTTTTCCCTCCTTAGCCTGTTTCCCCACCTCTCTCCCTGGGTTGTGTTTTCCTGTACTCCTTCTCGGGGGGGGGGGGGGGGGGGGGCTTTTGCTGTTACTTTGGGTGTCTTGTATCCACCCCTTGAGGGAGGGGCTCTGTCATGTATCTGAGCGTTGTTCTCAGTGCGCAGACTTCCTTTTGTAGTCTTGAGTATTTTTCTGTCTGTGGTTATTATATTACAGTTCTGTGTGTATATATTTTGGTTTGTTTGCCTTCTAAGCCCTTCCCTCTTGCCAGTTTTACGCACCTACCACCTAGGGTTGTTCCCTGCCTGCACTGCTGTATGTGACTGATTAATCAGGTCACTTGGTCTCTGCTCCTCGCACCTGTGCATCATTTGTCTGTGTTTTATTTAAACTCTGGCTGCTCATTGTTCAGCGCGGCAGTCTTATTGAATACTACTCCTCTGTTCTCCCCTCAACACTCACAGGGCAATGTCGGCTCCAGAGTGTTTGTCTGTAAGTGTACCTTATTTGTAATTTTTGTTTATCATGCACATGTCTTTTTGTTATTAAATGTCACACTGCAGTCTATACTGAAGATGATCCTGAAGGACAAGCTGCTGCGCGCAGGGGTGGACCAGCACCTGTCATCATGGATCCTGGACTACCTCACGAACCGGCCTCAGTTTGTGAGAACCCGGGACTGTGTGTCCGACACGATCATCGGTAGCACGGGGGCCCCCCAGGGAACGGTGCTGACTCCCTTCCTGTTCACTCTGTATACTGCGGACTTCTCACACAACACAACACACTGCCATCTACAGAAGTTCTCTGATGACTCTGCGATCGTTGGCCTCATCTCCAATGGAGATGAAGCTGAGTACAGAGGGCTTATCCAGGACTTTGTGGACTGGTGCCATCGGAACTGCCTCCAGATCAACACGAGGAAAACTAAGGAGCTGGTGGTAGACTGCCGCAGGCAAGGACAACCCCTCACAGCACCAGTAAATATACAGGGAACAGACATCGAGATGGTGACATCCTATAAGTACCTGGGTGTTCATCTGAACAATAAACTAGACTGGTCACACAATACTGACGCACTCTACAAGAAGGGACAGCGCAGGCTGTTCCTGCTGAGGAGACTCAGGTCTTTTGGTGTACAAGGGGCGCTGCTGAAGACATTCTATGACACGGTGGTGGCAT
The DNA here is from genome assembly GCA_020510985.1 of Pholidichthys leucotaenia. Lineage (NCBI taxonomy): Eukaryota > Metazoa > Chordata > Actinopteri > Cichliformes > Pholidichthyidae > Pholidichthys > Pholidichthys leucotaenia. The sequence goes on along the minus strand of CM035837.1, from coordinate 230,009,706 downwards.
CAGCCATCACTTTTGGAGTGGTCTGCTGGGGCAGTGGCATTACTGCAGCCGATAGGAAGAGACTGAACAAACTGATCAAGAAAGCTAGCTCCGTCCTGGGGCAGCGCCTTGATCCGGTGGAGGAGATAGGAGAGAGAAGGACAGTGGCTAATCTGTCATCTCTGCTGGAGTCCGAGTTCCACCCTATGCAGGACATACTGAATGCACTGAGGAGCTCATTTAGCAGCAGACTACATCATCCTAGGTGCACAACCGAGAGGTTTCGCAGGTCCTTCCTACCTACGGCTGTCAGACTGTACAACCTAAGCAGGGCTGTTCGCAGAGACTGCAAAAAGACGTAACAAACTAATAGTTTTTTGAATGCAAAAGATGCAATAGACTTACACAGTGGTCCCCTCTGGCATACAACTAGGAAAATACCGGTCGCTATGGAGGGTGAGAATATGTATGGGCACATAATCATACCATGTAGGATAACTAAGTAGACGGTTATGCTGTTTCATCCCATCTAGCAACAATGCTCTGCACTGTGTGTGTTTATATATTTACATATTTATTCCATCTAGCTACAATGCTCCGCACTGGGTGTGTTTATATTTATATATCTATATATTTATTCCATCTAGCAACAATGCTCTGCACTGTGTGTGTTTATATATTTACATATTTATTCCACCTAGCTGCAATGCTCCGTACTGTGGGTGTTTATATATCTACATATTTATTCCATCTAGCTACAATGCTCTGCACTGTGTGTTTATATATTCATATATTTATTCCATCCAGCTACAATGCTCTGCACTGTGTGTCTGTGTGTGTGTATATATATATTTTATAGTAATATGTACATATGTATATTAGCTGCTCTTGCTTGCTTGCTTTTTTTCTTGCCTTCTGATTGTTGCTCTGAGTGTTGCTATCCCTGTGCTGTTGCAATCCTGGAATTTCCCCGTTGTGGGACTAATAAAGGCTTATCTTATCTTATCTTATCTTATACGTGAGCCTGTCTTTCTGCCCTGGAGGGACGCATTCATGACATTATGTGTTAGTATTGGTTTTATCTGTATGTTATTGAGCTGCTTGTTTGTGGTGTCCTTTTTATCATTATGTGTGTTTTAATTGTCTAGTATTATAAATCATTTCTACCTGTGTTGTTTAGGAGCCTCCTTTGCCCTCAACTTAGTTTCCTTTTGAAGTCCATTTAGTAGTATTGTCATTTACTGTTATCTGGTCCTTGTCTTTGTTTTATGAATTATTATTAGTCATTTTGTGTATTTTCCATTTGTGGGTTATTCCTTATTCTGGTATGTACTTTTATTTTGACAGCTGTATTTATTATTTCCAGTATTTCATGTTCTGTTCATGGGCTGTCACACCTGTCACTGATTGTATCTGATTATTCCTCGCTCATGTGACCCACACCTGCTAATCATTTCTTTTTCCATGTGCCTATTTAAGGACAGCTGCAATGCTTCTCGTTGCAGTGCCCTACTGTATGTTTTTATGTTTGGATGGGTGTGCTCTGTCTTGGCTCTCCGTGTTCTTTGTATCCCTGGCATTCCCAGTCGCCCCAGCCTTGCTCCATCCAGGCTGTTCTCCCATTATTCTCCAGATGTGAGCCCTTTCATCCCCGCATGCCATTTCCTTATTTGTAAGTGCTATGTTTTTGTGTATGTTTGTCTTTTTGTTATTAAATGTCAGCAACTCACAGTCCAACGTTTTGGTCTTTTTCCTGCCCTGATGGACTATTTGTGACAGAAGGTCACACAGAGTTCAGGAGGGAGTTTATACAGGCTCTGGATGGTAGAGAAGAATTGCCAGATAACTGGGAAAGTACAGCAAAAGTAATGAGGGAAACAGGTATAAAGGTATGTGGTGTGTCCAGTGGACAGAGGAAAAAAGACAAGGAGACTTGGTGGTGGAATGAGGAGGTACAGGAAAGTATCTAAAGGAAGAGGTTAGCAAAGAAAAAGTGGGATTGTCAGGGAGATGAAGATAGTAGACAGGTGTATTTGGAATCGAGGCGCATGGCAAGGAGAGAGGTGGTAAAGGTAAAGGTAAAGGCATATAGAGAGTTGTATGAGAGGCTGGAGACTAAGGAATGAGAAAAGGACTTGTATCGACTGGCTAGACAGAGAGATCAAGCTGGAAAGGATGTACAGCACAGTAGGCTGATTAAGGACAGACGGTAATGGACTAACAAGTGACTAGAGTGTGTTGAGAAGGTGGAAGGAGTACTTAAAGGAGGTGATGAATGAAGAAAAAATGGACTTGGGCACATCCATAAATGCCCTCTTCACCTTAGACAAAAGACTGTGAGATTGTCATTATATGGCCTTTAATGTAGCTACTGTAACTGGAGGAGCCAACACAAATGTAGAATATAGAAATTTAAAATTTAAAACCCATCTTTGGTTGACAGAATCCTTATCTATGTCTCTTTTTTCCAGACACTAAGCTAATTTGAAGCACTGCAGCCGACTGTAAGTTGACAAGCTTGTAATGGCATTATGAAGAATCTGTAAGAAGGATTTCATTCCCACTCAGACACCAGAAGCAAAGGTGTAAACCAGAGTTTTACAGGTTTAAAAGAAAGCTCTTTGGTGACGGGGATGTCTGATCTGTGATGTTTAACAAAAAAAACCCTTCATAACTGAGCTAAAATCTATGCTGGTGTTACACAAAAATGACATTGTTAGTGTTAGTTATGGGACTAATTCCCAGCACCAACAATATAGAGCGTTAGATGTTATGTGGACAAGCTGTCTTGTTCTATCAACATCTAGGAACTTTTAAACGAATGTTTCATGGCATAACTGGGTCAGGTCATGGCCAGAATAAAACACCCCTCACTAACAGGAGTGGCCATGAGTTTCATATGCAGGAAGCCACAAGAAGAGAAAAACAAGCCACTTTTGTAATCCACCACCTGTTTTCAGGTCAGGTTAAAATGTTATGTTATTTAAAATGGGTTGACTTCCAAACTAAGAGGTAGAGCAAAGACGGCTTTCTTCTACATGATTGAACAAAACAGCCATAGCATGTCCATCCTGATTAAACTATTTTAATGAACATTAACTCATTTAGGGAAAATGTAGACCCAGAGGAAAAGAAAGTTAGAAACAGGATCTCAAAAGTGTTTCATTTACTTCTCTGAGGCAACTATGAGATCTGCATGACCAACGTCAGACGAAAGCTCTTATCTCCTGTGTCTCATGTATTTCTCTAGAGCAACAAAATGAGCAAGTCTCAGTTTAGTCTCAGTTTGAGCTTCCTGAGAGATCTCATCAAGCTCTAATCTATTTCTCCTTCAAGTCTCGGCTCTGTGATCTCAGGCAGAGAAATCTGACAGCTCTCAGTTTCCTCTCATTCCAGCCTCCGTTCATACATCTCACGCTGTTCTCAGATTGAGCAAATGAGGAAGTTTCCATAAACACCCGTTCAGTTCACACATTAGGCAACTGCTTTTCTAGTTTGAATCATATATTATAACCCTTTCTGAATGTTTCATTTTGAAATACCTAAACCAACTAAAAATAAATTAATACTTTAATGAATTTCACATGCCAGTGTGATGTAGGTGTAGTGCATGTGCCCCAACAGCCACGGCTTCAAGCCCCAGCTGTATAAAAATGCTGTTTGGTGCACAGCACGATAGAATGGGGGAAGGAAGGTCGTAGTCTCATTGCTTCAGTGCTGGGATGATCCGGCACTCTCAGCACTGGCCATAATCATATTGTATTTTTTAGCACGTTCTCCCCGTTCTTGTCATGCACAGGCAGTATGTGTCACACACGCCAGCGGAGCACAGACTTCAAGTGACTTTTATGCTTTCATTACAGGGTTACAGGGTGTGCTGACAGTCAGCCAAGCACACAGCATTCATTTTAAAAATTAAAAATTTGGAGCTTGTAGTTCTCTAGCAGCAAGAAAATACATTAGAAATAGATTTTTGTAGCCTATATTAATAAATTAAGGCGCATGGGACACCCCCTTTAAGGGCTGAGTTACATCTTGGCCTTAAGGTAAATAGACGATCTGATGAGGAAAAAAGCCTGAAATTTACCAGAAAAAGTCTCACATTTAAATGAAAATGTTTCCCATTTACATGAAAAAAGTGCAATATAGCTGCAAGTGGAAAAAGTCAGAAGTTTACTAGAAATAAAGCTGTAAATTTGCAGAGCACCTGTTAGATAGATGTGCGGGTAAAAACCTCACACTAACAAGAAAAAAATAGCATAGAAGAGAGCTACAGTTGAAAAACACCACAGAGACTATTTTTAGCAGCAGTGGTGAGTTTGATTTAAATTTATTTGTAATATTACGTTTTTCTGTCACCAACTTTCTGACAGCCGCAGCGGCCTGCCATCAGCGGCCTGCAGTTTAAAAATGAATTAAAGGTTTGTGGTTAATTGGTGAAGAGTAACAACAAAATAGTTAATAGTTTGAAGAATATCCTCAAGTTAATGTGCAACTGAATAGTTGAAATTACTTACCCACACTACACTGATGCTCTGTGAAACCGGAACATGTCATAAACTCTCCATGTGCTTTTCAATAGCACACGGAGGAGGAGAAAAGGACAAATGGATTTACGCGCTGGGTTAACACCAAACACACATTTATTAACACATGGGTGAATACACAGGAGACAAGACGGCTCGGGTAAAACTGAGAGTCCGCCAGGACGCCGAGCAAACACGGAGGGATACATCTGGGCGGCAGCCAAAGCATAGTCATTGTGCTGCACAGGGGGAAATGCTACGGAAAGCACAGCAGCACAACTACGCACAGAAATGCAGACAGTTTACTCACAGTGTAGGGGCAGTCCAAGTAATTCCAGTCTCCAAGCGAGCACACACAAAAACAGTCCTTTGGAGACGTAACGGTGAGACGGCAGAAAACAACCATCTAACGCCTATAATAGTCCAGCGGCGTTTGTCTAGCAAAGAGCTGCTTATGTACAAATGCCGCTGGCGTTGCAAATTGGGAACACCTGGGTGAGGCGTGGGAAGGATAATTACCGGGGCTGGGAACAGCTGATAGAATCCAGAGGGAGGGCAGGGGGGCATGGCTGGACCGATAGACTGTCAGCAGCGTGAGAGAAAGTAGGTCACTGATGCTGACTAACAACTGCCAGTCAGGCAGCGGCTAAGGATATGGAAATCAGTACAAGAAAACACAAATAAATGCACATAGCCAGTAAAACCAAAACCCACAGAGAGATCGAGGCTGAGCCGGGGAAAGCCAAGCCGGCTCGGCTCGTGACAGGAACAGATGCCTCCGCTGCTTTCATAAGGAGCTCATCGTGAGAGGTGGGGAGCAGTCGAAAAAAAGCTGCCAACTTTTTTAGTTGACAATTTATTTAAAATACAGACAGACGCTTAACCCAGTTTCATCACTGGTTGAGGCCACCACATCAGGAACAGCCAGCCAAACAGCTCTAGATTGGCAGAAAAAAATATATGAGGGAAAAATGCACATTCACACACACACACACACACACACACACACACACACACACCAAAAAAAAAAGAAAAGAAAAAAAAAACAGGACAAGCCAGCTGCAACTATTGGAGTTGCTTGGCAACCTCCATTCAGCTTGTCAATAGCGAAGTGGAGCTGGGTTCATGCTGCGCCCCACTATCCATGTCCGCTTGACATTGAGGCTTGTTTGATGGAAATGACGTCATCATCTCCAGTTCACAGATGTCTGCCTGCAGCCCAATTTTTGACCGCATTGACTGCGCATGTACAAAATTGAACCTCCCTTTCATGAGGTGGCACTACCAACTCAGCATACAAAGTCAAAGTAGATGAAGAAGACGAAGAGGAAGAAGAAGACCAGAATAAAGATACCTGAATCATTTTGCAGCAGCAGCAGCTTGAATGGAGAAGAGCACTGAATAATATTTATTCCTCCTTTTCTTTGAAGTGATGCCATTGTTGTTGCTACAAAAAATGTATGTGATCTTGCATTTCCTCACTTTTATATAGCTGTGAACAAACTGGTGTGTCAATGCATTAGCACTACTCATAGGACTGGGGTGAAACTACAAATGACAGTTGCACGCATGCATCAACTGCTTGGCCTGGTAGATGATAAAAAGGAGGACGTGGACAAAATTGTTGGTACCCCTCTGTTAATGAAAGAAAAACCCACAATGTTCACAGAAATAACTTGAGTCTGACAAAAGTGGTAATAAATAAAAATTCTATGAAAATTAACCAATGAAAATCAGACAATGCTTGTACATGCTTGTACATGCGGCTGTACACAACCGGCCCCGTCCAAAGTGAACATGCACCTCAGCAGACCAGAGCTGAAAAGCAGCATGAACTTTTTTATATCCATACGTATTAGATTGACTGACTCACAAACAAAATTAGACTCACCAAAACAGTGACTGTTATTAGCTAAATGATTATTGCAGTGAAACACAGTTACAACACATTGTAGCTCTGAAAGGATTCAGCTATAAAGATGATGGCTCAATCCAACGCAGTCATAGACTAGCCATGGGGCTGATGATAACCACATGTGAAGAGACATCAACCCATGGTGACGAGTCAGGAAGGAGTCACGGCACCAATGTGATGTTGTGGGTGTGCGTCTTTCATTAGAGAAGACGGGACCCCTCAGCCAGTTATCAGCCAGTGGTTCACCTGCATTAACAAAGGATCATACAGGAGGCAATGGTCATCTGCTGTGGACTGCAGTTCCATTACTAAGCTCCAGGCAAATCCTCCATTGCTGTGGAGATTTCCCAAAATCCTTTGCTGTAATAGCATTCCATGCTATTATTCTAAGCAGGTACTAGTTTATTACAGTAGGTGGTGTAATTTCCCATTCATGGTAACTGGCATTCACTTATATAGCGCTTTTATTCTCATCTCTTGATGACCAAAGCGCTTTACAGATCCTGCTATCCACCCATTTACACACACATGGAGGCATGCAACCTAACATGGCGCTTCCAGACCCACCAGGAGCAATTAGGGGTGAAGTGTCTTGCCCAGGGACACAACGGCAGGATATCCGGGGAGAGCAGGATTCGAACCGCCAACCATGTGGTTATTGGACGACCTGCTCTACCTCCTGAGCCGCTGCCGCCCCCTATTCTTCAGGATTTAACGTGAACATTTTTAAAACCGTTACACGTGCATCGAGCTGCCACAGTTGCACAGCCCCTGGTATGCTTCCACAGTTTGAAATCATGATGGACCATTTTCTGACCATTTCTAATCTTTGAGCCCACCCAACTTATTAGTTAAGCCCCCCACAGCTCTGGAGAGAAGAGAAAAGGAATTGTTGGCACCATGCCTGCAGCACAACATGATGCTGGTCATGGATTATGTCATAAGACCCAGCTGTTCAGTGTGCCAGATGTTTATAATCAGGTCTGATGCTGGATGATGCTCAGCTGCATTAAAATCAGGTCATTGTATGGCTGAATTTATGTAGGCTGAATTGAGTCTTAGTCAGCTTCCATCCAGCTCAAATAAAATGAATTCATATTTAATAGCAAACATGATCTTGAAGACCAGAACAAATTACAGAGACTTTTCCACAGAGACTAAAATATGGATTTTAAGTAATCAAGCCTTCCAGCATTGACTCTCTCCCTTAAATGGGATTTGAAATTGCACTCTTAAATTGTTTTTATGTGTGCCGTCTCTCTTATCTTTTTACCTTTAAACTTCCTCCCTGCTTGTTTCAGGGTCAACAGTTTCTGAAACCCGACCTGAATTGCTTTATGTGCTGTTTTTATTTTAATATCTTCCTGCCTGCCTCAGGGACTACAGATGGAAATTAGTGAGAATGCTATAATCTGGTACAGAGCATCTTTACCTTGTGTTTAATGTTTTTTTTCTGTACATGATCCCTGACAAATAAACCAATAAACTAAACTAAACATGATCTGATGAAATATAATGTAACTGTAATGGAGAACTGTATTATGTATACTTTTTGTTTCTTGATAGATAGATAGATAGATGTACTTTATTGATCCCAAACTGGGAAATTGCAGTGTAACAGCAGCATGACAGTTACACTGACACATTACTATGACTTTGTTTGAAACCTGCTTTCTTAGAATTCATGTATATGATAACCTTTATGCTGATATACAGTGGTACTTAAAGGTTAGTGAACCCTTCAGAATTTTCTACATTTCTGCATAAATATGACCTGAAACATCATCAGATTTTCACACAGGAAATGATCCAACATTACACATCTGAGTGGCAAAAGTTTGTGAACCTTTGATTTCAGTATCTGCTGTGACCCCATTTTGCAACAATAACTGTAACTAAACATTTCCAGTAACTGTGGATGAGGACATCCGCATGGAGGGATTTTAGCCCGTACCTCCAAACAGAATAACTTCTACTCTGGGATGTTGGTGAGTTTCCTCCAATGAACTGCTCTCTTCAGGTCTTCACAAATCTCCTTTGTTGGTGCCGTGGCGTTATGCTCGACACCGCCCACTTGACACTGATTTGAGTAATATAAAGCAGAAGCGTCATGAGCAGTGCATTGAGTGCCGTTTCAGCACGCCCACAGTCATGTGACTGTAGCAAGTGAGGCCTCATTATGTCAGTCACATCATGTGACTTGAGGGCTTGCAGGAAGTTTGAGAGGGAATTAGTTGTTTTTTTTGTTTGTTTGCTTTGTGTTGTTTGTTCCTGCCATCCAATTTTGAATACACCTCAGATGGCCAAATGCTCAAAAAAAAAGTACTGAGAATTTTTCAGGTTTTCCACTCAGATGCTGTTCTGACAGTCAGTCACCAGATGGCAGTCTTTATTTGATGTTTCATAATACTGCATCGCTCATGAAGCTATTGTCTCAAAGTTGCTCAGTGTTTCATAAGGCCTCAGTTTCATCATTACTAGCCATGACACACTTCCACAAACGTGTTCACACACTGATAGATCTTTAAATTGAACAGGGTGTCCACTCACACCTGACTGTCATCCCATTGACTGGAAACACCTGACTCTAATTTCATCTTCAAATTAGCTGCTAATTCTGGAGCTTCACAAACTTTAGCCATTCACAGAAATGTAACATTGGATCATTTTACATGATATATATAAATGAAAATACAATATTTTTGTTTCATTTATTTAAGTGGGTTCTCTTTATCTACTAAAAACCAATGAAGAACTTGATTTTTTTTTTTTATGTTACACAATGACAAGACCATATTATATTTTAATTGTTCATTCCTGGAACATCAGTGACAGCATTGCTAGTGTAGGGGTGTACTGGCATTAATGACGTGGGCTTGTCATTTGCTCATCTTTACTGCTTCAAACCAAACCCAGAATGATTTCTGCAGACACATGATTTAAAGGAATGATCAAAGACAAAGTGAAGTTGAGCTTTAAGATATTGATTCTCTGTTTAAATGCAGCAGTGGAACGGCTCAGGCACTGAATCTTATCAGCACTTAATAATTGGTGATGTTTGGAAACATTTCATTAAAAGTGTAACCTTGAAGGAATGAGCGGGAGTGACTTTTAAAAATCAATTTGGCAGCAAAATATGTAAACTTTTCTAGGCATTTTTTTTCATGTTATTGCTGACCAAGGAAATTGGAGCTGTCTCACTATTCATTTAGACAGAGGCTTAAAAATAGCTGCTCAGCTCTATTACCAATATGCTTGCGAAGTGGCAAGATTTTTGCAGAGACATGACAGGTCCTTCCATCACCCTGATAAAGGACAGTGATGTGGTTCACCTCCCACTGATGAAGTTTTCATTTTTCCTCTTTAGAGTTTACCCTCCCAGCACAAATGAGTTGAAAAAAAAATGTTGAAAAGACGGCTTTGTCAAACACCTAAAAATGTTTGGATTTGGTTGGAAAGTGAGACCAAAAGCTGTCTTTTTCAGGTTGTTGAAAAGGCATCTTAATACAGACGTCTCTGTAAGGTCTAAATTTGGTTGAAAAGTGAAAGATAAAAAGCCACATTTTTAAGGTTGTTAAAAAAAGCCATCATGAAGTAACTGCCATCATTTAGCTCACAATCCTTTTCAGGTTTTGTGTGGGGTGCCACCTATACCAGCATCGTTGGACAAGTGGCAGAGTACATCCTAGACAGCACACCAGTCAAGCAAAGCACCAAGTATTCCCATCTGAGGACTAACCAAGGTAGGTCCTGCTTAGCTGTCAAAATCAGGTAAGGGCAGGGATGTCTAGGGACACCCAGAGCCTAGTGTGTGAGCATCAATAAAAAGACACAACACAGATAGAAACTTGTAAAATGTATTCAGACAGTGGTTTTTAAAGTGTACAGCACAATAGCACTGGTCTCAGCTTGTTCCAGATATTATGCAACAAGCATTAATCCAAATGTCAAACTAAAAAAAAGCTGTTAAAAATCTGCCTTTTTATAAAGCAGTTTTAACAAAGAGTCCTAATGGTTGTAAAAATGTATTGGACTTTTCAGAGACAGACCCCCACCACCATCACCAAATGTCCAAAACTAGTTTGGGGACAAATCTGGGCCAAATCCTGTTGCCTAAACAGCAAAATTATTGAACTATTTTTTGGTTAATACGGTCAGGCACAGCCTAGTTTTTAACAACAGTTTTTCTGGTTTACTGTGGTCTGTATTAGAAGAACTAAACACAACCCAATTTCCACTGTCTATTTTTAGGTTAAATTAAGGCTTGGACCAACTGTTGGTTGGTCCTGGTGGGTCAGGCCAGCACATGTGCATGGCAGCTCTGCCACCATCAGTGTGTGAGTGAGTGGACAGCAGGATCGGTAAAGCGCTTTGGTCAATTAGAGATGAGTAAAATACTCTATATAAGTGAACACCATTTACTATTTACTTAATTACCCAATAGAATAGGCTTTATCGTCATTGTACAGTTGTACAGTACAACAAAATTGTGGGTGCTCCACCAAGCTACTGCACAATAAAGTAAGAGAGAAGGATTAGATAAAAACTTGGTTACAAAACACATGATTAAAAAAATGACTGAAATAAAAATAAAAATGGCCCAAGGATTATGTAAATACAGATGTGGACAAAATTGTTGGTACCCCTCTTTTAATGAAAGAAAAATCCACAATGGTCACAGAAATAACTTGAATCTCACAAAAGTGGTAAGAAATAAAAATTCTATGAAAATTAACCAATGAAAATCAGACAATGCTTTTGAATTGTGGTTCAACAGAATTATTTTAAAAAACAAACTCGTGAAACAGGCCTGGACAAAAATGATGGTACCCCCAGAAAAGATTGAAAATAATGTGACCATAGGGACATGTTCAACCAAGATGTGTCCTCTAATTAACATCACAGGTGTCTACAAACTTGTAATCAGTCAGTCGGCCTATTTAAAGGGTAACAAGTAGTCACTGTGCTGTTTGGTGACATGGTGTGTACCACACTAAACATGGACCAGAGGAAGCAAAGGAGAGAGTTGTCTCAGGAGATTAGAAAGAAAATTATAGACAAGCATGTTAATGAACCCGGGACTGTGTGTCCGACACGATCATTGGTAGCACGGGGGCCCCCCAGGGAAAGGTTTTGTCTCCCTTCCTGTTCACCCTTTATACTGCGAACTTCTCACACAACACAACACACTGCCATCTACAGAAGTTCTCTGATGACTCTGCGATCGTTGGCCTCATCTCCAATGGAGATGAAGCTGAGTACAGAGGGCTTATCCAGGACTTCGTGGACTGGTGCCATCGGAACTGCCTCCAGATCAACGTGAGGAAAACTAAGGAGCTGGTGGTGGACTGCCGCAGGCAAGGACAACCCCTTATAGCACCAGTAAATATACAGGGAACAGACATCGAGATGGTGACATCCTATAAGTACCTGGGTGTTCATCTGAACAATAAACTAGACTGGTCACACAATACTGACGCACTCTACAAGAAGGGACAGTGCAGGCTGTTCCTACTGAGGAGACTCAGGTCTTTTGGTGTACAAGGGGCGCTGCTGAAGACATTCTATGACACGGTGGTGGCATCAGTCATCACTTTTGGAGTGGTCTGCTGGGGCAGTGGCATTACTGCAGCCGATACGAAGAGACTGAACAAACTGATCAAGAAAGCTAGCTTTGTCCTGGGGCAGTGCCTTGACCCAGTGGAGGAGATAGGAGAGAGAAGGATGGTGGCTAAACTGTCATCTCTGCTGGAGTCCGAGTTCCACCCTATGCAGGACATACTGAATGCACTGAGGAGCTCATTTAGCAGCAGACTACATCATCCTAGGTGCACAACCGAGAGGTTTCACAGGTCCTTCCTACCTACGGCTGTCAGACTGTACAACCTAAGCAGGGCTGCTTGCAGAGATAGCAAAAAGACGTGACAACCTAATAGTTTTGAATGCAAAAGACGCAATAGACTTATACAATGGTCCCCTCCAGTATACAACTAGGAAAATACCGGTCGCTATGGAGGGTGAGAATATGTATGGGTACATAATCATACCATGTAGGATAACTAAGTAGACGGTAGTGCGGTTTCAGTCCATCTAGCTACAATGCTCCGCACTGTGTGTTTATATATTCATATATTTATTCCATCTAGCTACAATGCTTCGCACTGTGTGTTTATATATTTACATATTTATTCCATCTAGCTACAATGCTCCGCAGTGTGTTTATATATTCATATATTTATTCCATCTAGCTACAATGCTCCGCACTGTGTGTGTTTATATATCTACATATTATTCCATCTAGCTACAATGCTCCGCACTGTGTGTTTATATATTTACATATTTATTCCATCTAGCTACAATGCTCCGCACTGTGTGTTTATATACTCTTATATTTATTCCATCTAGCTACAATGCTCCGCACTGTGTGTGTTTATATATCTACATATTATTCCATCTAGCTACAATACTCCGCACGGTGTGTGTTTATATATTTACATATTTATTCCATCTAGCTACAATGCTCCGCACTGTGTGTGTTTATATATCTACATATTATTCCATCTAGCTACAATGCTCTGCACTGTGTGTGTTTATATATTTACATATTTATTCCATCTAGCTACAATGCTCCGCACTGTGTATGTTTATATATCTACATGTTTATTCCATCTAGCTACAATGCTCCGCACTGTGTGTTTATATACTCATATATTTATTCCATCTAGCTACAATGCTCCGCACTGTGTGTGTTTATATATCTACATATTATTCCATCTAGCTACAATACTCCGCACGGTGTGTGTTTATATATCTACATATTTATTCCATCCAGCTACAATGCTCCGCACTGTTTATATATTTATATATCTATCCCATCTAGCTACAATGCTCCGCACTGTGTGTCTATATATATATTTATATTTATATGTACATATGTATACTTGCTGCTCTTGTTTTTTTCTCTTGCCTTCTGATTGTTGCTCTGCGTGTTGCTATCCCTGTGCTGTTGTAATTCTGGAATTTCCCCATTGTGGGACTAATAAAGGTTTATCTTATCTTATCTTATCTTATCTTAAAGGTAAAGGCAATAAGACCATCTCCAAGCAGCTTGATGTTCCTGTGACTACAGTTGCACATATTATTCAGAAATTTAAGATCCACAGGACTGTAGCCAACCTCCCTGGATGTGGCCTCAGGAGGAGACGGATAATACGAATGGTAACAAAAGAGCCCAGAACAACCTCTAAACACATTCATGGTGAACTCCAAGGTCAAGGTACATCAGTGTCAGATCGCACCATCCATCGTTGTTTGAGCCAAAGTGGACTTCATGGGAGATGACCAAGGAGGAAACCACTGTTGAAAACAAATCATAAAAACGCCAGACTGGAATTTGCCAAACTGCATGCTGACAAGCCACAAAGCTTCTGGGAGAATGTCCTATGGACAGACGAGACAAAACTGGAACTTTTTGGCAAGGCACATCAGCTCTATGTTCACAGACGCAAAAATGAAGCATACCAAGAAAAGAACACTGGCCCTACTGTGAAACATGGAGGAGGTTCTGTTATGTTCTGGGGCTGCTTTGCTGCATCTGGCACAGGGTGTCTTGAATCTGTGCAGGGTACAATGAATTCTCAAGACTATCAAGGTATTCTAGAGAGAAATGTGTTTCCCAGTGTCAGACAGCTTGGTCTCAGTCGCAGGTCATGGGTCTTGCAACAGGGTAATGACCCAAAACACACAGCTAAAAACACCCAAGAATGGCTAAGAGAGAAACACTGGACTTTTCTAGAGTGGCCTTCTATGAGCCCTGATCTAAATCCTATTGAAGTGGAAGGAGCTGAAACATGCCGTCTGGAGAAGGCACCCTTGCTCATGAGGAGTGGGCCAAAATACCTGCTGAGAGGTGCAGAAGTCTCACTGACAGTTACAGAAATCATTTGATTGCAGTGATTGCCTCAAAAGGTTGTGCAACAAAATATTAAATTAAGAGTACCATCATTTTTGCACAGGCTGCACGGTGGCGCAGTGGTTAGCACCGTGGCAGCACAGTTTACCCTCGGCCGGGGGATCACGGGGATCATGAGATCGTGGGTTTGATCCCTGCCCCCGGCCAACAGTGATCTGTGTGGAGTTTGCATGTTCTCCCCGTGTTTGCATGGGTTTACTCCGGGATTTGTCCGGTTTCCTCCCACATGCTAAAAACATGCAGGTTAGGGAGTTAAGGGGCGCTTGCGCACACAGCGACCAGCAGCTGGTGGCTTGTCACCAGACTGCAGAACAAATCTACCTACGGGTACAAAAAAAAAAAAAAATTGTCCAGGCCTGTTTCATCAGTTTGTTTTTTAAAATAATTCTGTTGAACCACAATTCAAAAGCATTGTCTAATTTTCACTGGTTAATTTTCATAGAATTTTTATTTATTACCACTTTTGTCAGATTCAAGTTATTTCTGTGGCCATTGTGGGTTTTTCTTTCATTAACAGAGGGGTACCAACAATTTTGTCCACGGCTGTATACACAGGTATGGCAGTGGCTATGCGTGTCAAACAATGTACATAAGAAGACACAATTGAACACACAATAGAGTAAAATAGCCCAAGGATTATGGAAAATATACACAGTAGTGGTTTCATGGATGGGTCAGTTTACATGAAAGTGAGGAGTGCAAAGACAGGTGAGTTATAGGGATAACTAGATAATTCTGTTAATAATCTACCAATAATTAGCTTCTTCTATCACCACCAGAAATTGCAATTTGATGGGGGAAAAAAAAAAAAACTAGAAAAGCACTCGGAGAGCGCAGACCTCCGCCAAGCTGCACAGTTCCCCCCATACAGTGTTTGTGTGTACGTTTTCAGATTCCCTGAGCATGAAAAGATATGACTAGCAATTGGATTCACAATGATTATATGTTTATTTGACATGGACAGTGCAATAAACAGACAATTAATGAATGACAATCAATGTGATAGTGATAGGATTAGTGGTTCAGTAGTGTAAAACGGGGCTATAAGGGACGGCGGGTTAATAAGGGACACTTTTCTGGGAAATGTTTTAAATGTAATTCTGCTTTTTTTATTTTGAGCAGGACGCTGAGTTGTGTTGTTATTGTCAAATATCCATGAATCCTTCATCAAATCTAGGCGGAAGCAAAATTAAAAAAGCAGAATTACATTTAGAAAAGTGTCCCATATTACCCCGCCGTCCCTTATAGCCCCGTTTTACGGTTGTAAAAGCATTGCCTCCTTGGCGGAGGTAATAAACTGAAGTGTTGGTGTGTCCATCTCCTCCACTGACGGATGCAGATTGGTTAGACAGGTTGCCGTGGGTTTTATATTATATTGGGGTTGCGCTCCGCGGCAAAACAGAATTTAGAATCTTCCCCGGCAGAGAGGTCATTTTTACGCAGCGCCTATAGCTGGGCGGGGAATTTGTGGCAAATAATCGGGCGGCGGACAGGTGGCCGTGTCAGGTTTTGCAGCGTGGCGCAAAAACAGACACGCTGGCGGGCCCAGGCCAGCAGTGTTTTCCGCGTGCTTTTGTGTCTAAAACGTTGAAGAACGCGGAGTTTGTGTTGGTCATACACGACGACCAGCGCAATCAGCGCCTATGGCTGGCACAGGCACGCTGGCGGGCCCAGGCCACCAGTGTTTTCCGCATGCTTTTGTGGCTAAAACGTTGAAGAAGGCGGAGTTTGTATTGGTCAGACACGACGCCCAGCGCCCTCCATTGCGCCTGCGCACATGTTGAAAATGGCCGTATGTCACAGTGTGGAAAAATGCTTTTAAAAATTCCTGTATGCAGACGGTGATGCGGATCATCCCCAAAATTTAATCAGTTCTTCCTTGTACCATTTCCAACAATGCCTGAAAGTTTCATTGAAATCCGTCCAAAAGTTTTTGAGTTATCTTGCTAACCAACAGACAAACAGACAGACAGACAGACAGACAGACAGACAGACAGACAGACAGACAAACAGACAAACACACAGACAAACACACAGACAAACCCCGGCAAAAACATTACCTCCTCCTGGCCTTTCGGCCTGGCGGAGGTAATTAAAAGGTCCCCAGTTCTGAGCATGTGAGCGTTCAGAGGGAGGGGGTGGGGCTTCTGATTGTTTGCAGTTCAGATGGCCCAGGGGAAGAATCTGTTTGTCAGTATGGAGGTGTGGGACCTGATCGATCTGAACCATCATCCAGAAGGAAACAGGTCAAACAGGTGGTGGGCAGGATGTGAGGGGTCTCCTGTGATGGTCTTGATCCTTCTGAGACAGGAGGATCTGGAGATGTCCTCCAGGGAGGGCAGCGGGCTACCAATGATTTTTTGGGTGATGTTGATGACCCTCTGCAGATCCTTTCTGTTCTCAGCCATAGAGCCGGCATACCACACACCCAGACAGTAGGTGAGCACGCTCTCCACTGAGCAGTGGTAGAAGGCCAGCAGCAGCTTCTGGTACAGGTTGTTCTTCCTCAGGACATGGAGGAAGTTCAGCCGCTACTGGGCTTTCTTCACCAGGGCCTTGGTTTTGACGGTCCAGGAGAGGTCAGAGGAGATGTGGTTGCCCAGGAACCTGAAGGTGGGGACGTTTTCCACGCGGTCGTCATTTATGAGCAGGGGGGTTAGTCTTGTCTGTTCTTCCTGAAATCCATATGAGTTCTTTGTTTTTTTGGACATTCAGTTTCAGGTTGTTTGCTTGGCACCACAGCAGCAGGTTTTCTATCCCTGCCCTGTATGCCTTCTCATCGTCATCAGTGATGAGCACAACCAAGATGGTGTCGTTCACGTATTTCATGATGATGGTGGTTGGTTGATTTGGAATACAGTCAAAGGTGTACAAGGAGTACAGTAGAGGGCTTAGCACACAGCCCTGGGGGGAGCCAGTGCTAAGAGACAGTGTGGAGGAGTGGTGGGGGCCAAGTCTGACTGTGGGCGGTTGGTGAGAAAGTTTTTTTTTTTTTTATGGTAGTGGGAGTATTTCCCTCAAAAGTCAAATATACACTGGTGATCAAAATTAGAGAACAATGTATTAATACTTGATTTAGTCTAACAAATGTTATTCTTCACTGTTCAGAATTTGACAGAATATCACCTGTGGCTATGCCACTGCTCTACTAGCAAAGACCACTCAAAGCGCTTCACTAGTACTAACCATCTATTCCAAGGGCCGATAGGAGATAGATATCTAGGGACAATTTAGAACAACCAATTAACAAAACATGCATGTCTTTGGATTGTGGGAGGAAACCAGAGCCCCTGGAGTAAACCTGCACACACAGGAAGAACATGCAAACTCCACACAGAAAAGTTTCTACCCCTGCCAGCCTGGGGATTTGAACCTGGAACATTCTAGCTGTTAGGCAACAGTGCTAACCACTGCACCACCATCTGCAGTGCCAAACCACTATATTTCCTTATGAACCAGCGATAAAAGTTTGTGAACCCGAGGAAGCATTGGAGATCCCTACGGGAGTGAGGAGTTGGCCAATCCAGCAGTGCCTTCACCTTGGCCGGGTCGGCAATCAGTCTCCCCTCTGCTACGATGAAGCCCAAGGTGGTTGATGTTGAAAACTCACACTTCTCGGCTTTGACATAGAGCTTGTTCTCCAAGAGCCGTTGTAGAACGGCCCTTACGTGGGCTTCATGCTCCTCTGGTGAGCGGGAGAAGATCAAAATGTCATCCAGATATACAAACACAAATTGATACAGCATTCCGAGGAGGATGTTGTTAATTTACCGCTGGAATACGGCGGGGGCGTTAGTGAGCTCAAAGGGCATCACAAGATACTCAAATTGCCCCTGGAGTGTCTTAAATGCCATCTGCCATTCATTGCACTCGCGAATGCGGACCAAATGATACGCGTTCCTAAGATCCAATTTAGTAAATACCCATGAATGCTGAAGGACCTCGAATGCTGAGCTGATCAAGGGTAGAGGGTACTTGTCCTTGATGGTAATAGCATTAAGCTCCTGGTAGTCAATGCACGGGTGCAGCGAGCCATCCTTCTTTCCCGACAAAGAAGAATCCAGCTCTGAGAGGAGCCGAAGATGGCCGAATAAGGCCGGCGTTCAGGGACTCCTTAATATACCTCTCCATTGCCTCCCTCTCCGGCCCAGAAATACTGTATAGCCGACTGGTCAACAGCCTCGCCCCCAGGATGAGGTCTACAGCACAATCATAAGAGCGGTGAGGCAGCAGCGACAACGCTCTTGATTTGCTAAAGACCTCTCCAAGATCGTGATAAGCCCGGGGGAGGAGGCTGAGGTCCAGCGGCTCGACCGGGAAGAGGGAGACGGATAGAGAGGGGGAGCACTCCGCTGAGTACATACAATGAGCCATGCAAAAGGGGCTCCAGGAGGAGATGATGTTTTGGACCCAGTTTATAATTGGGTTATGCCTCCGGAACCATGGGTACCCGAGGACCACCGGGGAAGATGAAATAGGAAGAACTAAGAAAGAAAGTTCCTCTTGGTGGTTCCTGGAAAGGAGGATGGAGATTGGCACCATGCTACGAGTGACTACCGCGACCTCCCAGCCAGATATGGTTGTGATTCTCTGATCACGGGGCAATTTTCGTGTGGGAATACCCACCTGCTTAACAAATTCAGCAGATACAAAATTACCCTCCGACCCCGAGTCAACCAGCGCCTTTATCCTCCTGTCGACCCCTGGCAGGTGTACAAGGGCCGAAATAGAAAAATTACGGTGGGGAGTGAATCTAGTCCCGCCCGCCAGACCCCCCCATGGTTACTGACGGGCTGCGTCTTTTGGTCGCTGGCGGCATTCATTCCGGCTGTGGTTCAGCAAACCACACTGGGGGCATGCGCTGGCCCTTCGCCTTCGCTGGCGCTCATCATCAGTGAGATGCTGAGAGAGCTCAGTACTCACGGTGGGTCTGCGCGCGACGCACCAGCAAAAGGCGGACTCATGCTCATTTGCGTGTCCACGGTGCCGGTTATCCAAACCGAATGCTTGAGCTATTAGGTCGTCAAGGGTCTTAGGGAAAGGGTAAACCGCCAGTTCATCCCGCAGCTGTTCGTTCAACCCGTGGAGGAATGCACTGCGCAAGGCAATTTCATTCCACACCGAGTCTGCAGCAACAACCCGGAACTCCACCGAGTACTTGGCCACTGATTGGGTGCCCTGGAGGAGCGTCATCAGGCAGCTCATCACATTGCCCTCACTCTCAATCTGACAGGTGAAGGCGTCAACAAATTGACTGAACGTATAACGCTGCTCGTCGGGGTTGTCTAACGTGGACCGTGCTCGCTCAAGGGCTTGGTGCTTTAATAACAGCGTAAAAAGCTGTATCTTGGCCGTGTCCCCTGGGTACTCCTCCCCGGCCTGCTCCAAATACATATGTACCTGAATTAGAAACCCTTGACATTTCCCCAACTCCCCCGCATTCGGGGTAGGCATGGGAATGGTGGTGGTATGCCACACCATAGTTCGAGGAGCAGGCTGAGGAGGTGGAGCCGGGGAAGACGAATTAGACCAAAGCTGGAGAGGGTTCGTTACCTGCTGCGTCAGCACAGCGAGCTGGTGCTTGGTCACTGACAGGCGATCCAGAGCTGACAGCTCCTGTGGTGAAGCATCAGCTTAGCTATCATCCAGGCTGGCTCGTTCTGTCATGATTAAGCTGACAGCTCATGTGCACAGTGCTAGCACAGGACGGAACCACACAAGGGGGGGACGTTCAACAGTTTATTAAATATGGAAAACAGCACACAGTTAATTAAACAGTTACTCGCCAGAGGAAACAATCCACCTGTGGAGAGAAAGCGAGAGCTGTCAGTGGAGGAACAGAGTAGGGAATATGGGCGAGTCAAATTGCCACTTACTCAGGGTTCTGAGGGTAGACCGGCAGGACTCCAGCAGGGATTAGACGAACCAGTAGGGTAGGGGGAATGAGCTGATAGTGCCTGACCGGGTGGAGATTGTTGCTGAGGAAGTGATGAGGTGGCAGGAAAGTGCACGTAGACCCGAGACACACCAGCACGACGGCAGCAACCTGTTAGGGATAAAAGAGAGCACAGTTTTGACAACGTGTCTAAGCTTAGCAAAAACGACCTGCTTGCCTGAATTTAGGGCAGTATAGCCAGAAGAGCCAGAGCTGACTGTGCGGAGGATGCCTCCTTAGGTACGCTGGCTGACGAGCAGGCGCAGGTGTGTCTTCTACCTCAGGTGCACTGATGAGTTTGTGAGCATGTGGCAGGATGAGAGGGGTACGCTCTCACTGCCCATGACATTGAATCTCACAATGTCATGATTGGTGAGCGCGTGCCCCCTCCTTCCCGTTGTTTTTCCCCAGGTCATCAGCGCACCTGGGTGAGGAGACACACCTTCTACTTCTCATCAGCCAGCGTTTAAAAGAATCAACTCTTCAGTGCGCTAACGCTGGCTCGTCTGGGTATACTGCCTAAGCAGACTGAATCTCAGCAGCTCGATTGTCCATTCAGGTGTAATAGTCACTCACCTGTTCTTCTCCTCTTCTGTCCTCAGGTTGCTGCCCCTGTGCGGGTGTGTCTTCGGGGACTGCTTGCACTCGCCGGCCCCATCATCTCTGCTCCACTACATCATCTCCACCCAGTCAGACACCCTCAGCTCCACCAGCCTTCACCCTGATGGTTTGTCTTCTCCCCACTGGGGCCCTGCCGGTTCTCCCGTTATTCCACTTGAGTGGTTCTTTGGCTCATTCATTCTTCCTGTCTCCGTTCCTTTGCTCACGGCTCTCATTTTCTCTCCACAGGCCTGTTCCTCTGGCGAGTGACGTTTTCTCTAGCTGAGCAGTGGTTTTGCCATTTAATAAAATCCTCAAACATGTTCCTGTGTCCAAGTGTTCCTTTGCTGTTGTACCGTGCGTATGAGCTGTTCTGGGTTTAAATCATGACACACAATTCTGAAACAATGAAAGGACCAGCCCAGGGTCCCGATCTAAACGCCACAGAGAATCTCTGGAAAATCCCTGGAGACAAAAGTAATGGCTAAGAAACCCACTACAGTGACTGAACCGTGGAAGAGACCGAAGAAGAATGGGCCAAGAACAGACCAGAGCAGTGTGTGAAACTAGTGATTTCCTGTGGGCGCTGAAGTCATTCAAAGCAAGGACCTCTACATTTCCTGTTCATTTTTGAATCCTATAGCCCTAAAAAAAAAAAAAAAAAAAAAAAAAAAAAAAAAAAAAAAAAAAAACTGTTTAAATCTTGTCTTCTGACGCAGTGGTCACTGCTCTCTAATTCTGCTCACTGTTTTTTTGTTTTTGTTTTTTTTAACAAAATAAATGTTTGTGTTTTAGTGCCTTGGCTATTATAAAATAACATGCGAGTACAGCAGTGGTATAGCCACAGCTGACAGTCTATCAAATTCTGAGCAATGAAGAAAAACATATACATATTAGAATAAATCAAGTATTAATACACTGTTCTTTAATTTTGATTACCACTGTACTTTCAGATCCACTGGGAGTCTTTGTTAAAAGCACTTTATAAAAATGCATATTTTTAACAGCTTTTTTTAAGTTAACATTTGGCATAAAGCTTTGTTCATAATATGTGGAACAATCTGAAACCAGTGATATTGTGCTTTACACTTTAAAAGCACTATTGGAAAACAAGTATGTTCTACAAATTTCTCTCTGTGTTGTGTCTTTTTATTGATGTCCACACCTCTGGTTGTCCTCAGACACCCCTGGTTTTGTCTGAGTTTAGAAGCTAAGAAGGGTCTACCTTGGTTAGTACTTGGATGGGAGACTGCTTTTGAATACCAGGGGTGGTGATGGACTGGTCATCTGTCCAGGATGTCCTCTGCCTCCTGCCCAGAGATGCTGGTGTAGGTGCCACGCACAACTCAACAAGGATCAGGACGTTGGTGACGATATATGAGGGGGGGCAGAAAATTTGACCAAATGTGGTTTATTTTTCTGCAGCACTGATAGAAGACGTGTGTGGACCATAGGGAAGACTGTGTTGAGAAATAAACCACATGTGGTCAAATTTGACCACTCTCAACTTCTCAGCCTCCCTCATATATTAAAAAAAAGGCATTTTTTCATCTTAATTTTTCAGCCAAATTTAGACCAGAGAAGTCTATATGAAGCCGTTTTTTGGAAGACCTTATAAAGACGGCTTTTCATCTTTCACTTTTCAACCATCTTCGTATGTTTTTAAGACAGTTGGCAAACCCGTCTTTTCAACATTTTTTTCAACCATTTTGGTCTGGGAGGGTAGGTAAGTACACATGTGAATTACTTAATAATATACAACGTGTCCCAGCAACAGAGAAGTGAGCCATGAATGCAGGAGTGAACAAAGTGGAACTTTGAACTCTGGTTGCCTGCATGGGGGCAGTTTTTCTTGAACCGTCAACCACCCACCTCCATACTCTAACATCTGCACTTCTGACATTGGAAAACAGCATAAAAGGTGACAACAGCACCATGTCTGTGATGGAAAAAGCCTCATTAGTAACTAAGTAACTTGTGTTTTTTGCAGTAACTGAGAAACTAGTTGGATTATAATATGTGTGCAAAAGGAGAAGAAGAAATATCAGCATTTGTGCCTTTTTAGTAGTCTATTTTTTCATTATTGAAGATGGCAGTATAAAGAGCAGGTTCAGACATGCTGCATATTTATCAAGTGTGTTAATTACAACTATTAATGTATCATTTCAGTTTGCATATGAATGGCTAACCCTCTGCAGTCTTATCAGCTGACTCCATTCTGTAACCCATAGTTTGCAGCTTCACATGCAGAAGAGCCCAGTAAGAAGATCTAAATATTTTTTTTTACATTGATTACCATGGCAACAAGAAAATTTGGGTCAGCCCAACCATAGCATGAAGTGATCCTTCTGTCAGTGTTGCCATCCTACTGATAAACATTTTGTTTTGAAAAAAAAACTCTGCATAAATAGAGTGCAGACTTATTAAATTAATGCTAAAATCAGTTGAATATCTATATTTGATGAAAAAAAAAAAACAATTCCAAACATTGATTATTTGGAGGTAATGAAAAAAAATATGTGCATCCAATACTTCATTCAGTCTTTTAGAATCAGGTTATGGACGCTTCTTCATGTGGCAGCTGAGGTGTTTGACCTCCAACTAATTCAGATGTCATTTACAGGTTCGTTGTGCCAGGTTAAAAATGAGAGGGAGGGAGAGGTACTAAAGCAATACGTCAAGATACCCCCTCCCCCAACACACACACACACACACACACACACACACACACACACACACACACACACACACTCAGGCTTTCATAGACCTGATGCCAATCCTCGGCATTTGGCAGGTCAATAAGAACAGAGCCATTTAATTACTCTTATCTTCATAATTACACTTAATCTCCTAGTCTGTCAGTAAAACCAGAAATGAAAAAAAGAAAAGAGCAGGTTGACGGAATGATTTAACTGGAAGACTTCCCATACCGTTTTAGTTCCTGTAGATAAGGCACAGTTGTCTAATCAAGCATTTCGAATGTCGGTCACACACAACATGAGTCATCTAACAGCCAGTCAGAGGAGCACAAAGATTCACGGAGGTACAGACAATCCAGGGCAGACTGATAACACGCCCTGGTGATTAAAAACTGCAAAATGATAAAATTACTTTTAAATGCTTATTAAATGCTTTAATTTACTGTATAATTGCTGTGATTGCAGCAGTACTCCCCATGACACAACTGAAGAGATAACAGCGTGGAAGCTAAAGACGTTATTTTTAACACACACACGCTCCATGTTTGGCATAGCCATGGTCTGCGTGTTTGATTTAGTAAGAATTTGACAGCAGATGAAACCCTCCTCATTTCACACAGACTTGGGACCACCAAATGAGTTCACTGCTTCTTCCCATTCTACTAATGGAGAGTACCAAGCTATAAGGCAGAAAGTATCATTTTTATGAACTTTGACATGACGTGGCTGGGCTTGAACCCACATCCACCCAGCTGTGGGGTGGATGCTCTACCACTAGGCCGGTTAAATAAACTACTTTTAACACCATTTGCTTTTTTTTTTTTTTTTTCAGAATGAGATCATCGTCAATAAGGCATTGAGAAACTACCACCCTGTGGTTAATGGCATGGCCAACATGTGTGTAATCAGAAACCTACCAATGTACAGAAAAATGACAAAATAAAGTTACGCTCCTTATAATTTTTGTGATGTTTCTTATTTCTTTAACATATGGAAACAGTTAAGGAAACTAAACGTGTCGCCTAGTAGTTGAGCATCCACCCCACAACTGGGAGGCCATGGGTTCACAATCTGGCCATACCAAAGACCATATAAAAATGGTGTCTTTTAGCTTGGTGCTCAGGATAATATTCAGCTTTATTTATATAGTACCATTTCACAACAACAGTCATCACATAGCACGGTCAAACTGTAGGAGAAAGACCCCAGAAATCAGGTGATCCCCTGTGAGCAGCACTTGGCGACGGTGGAGAGGAAAAACTCCCTTTAAGCAGGAAGAAACCTCCAGCAGAACCAGGCTCGGGGGGGGGGGCAGTCATCTGCTGCAACTGGCTGGGGGTTAGGGGATAGAGAAGATGAAGAAAAGAACAGACAAGTAGAGAGCAAACAGCACAACGGAGATTCAATCTATGGGAGGGAACAAACAGATGTTAATGACCAGCAAAGATATTTGAACGTACAATTGAAAAACCACAAGGGCGGCAAGTACAAAACTGTGTGTGGCAGTCCCAAGATGAGGTAAATGGGGTGGCTTGGGTCAGGAAGGGCATCTGACATAAAATCATTATCATTAAAATCATCACCAAATATGTGGATTGTCACAATACCAGATGATGGCAAGCTGTGGCAACCCTGAAATGGAGCAGCTGAAAGAAGAAGATGATCTTGGAACAATTACAGAAAGAGTACAGAGACAGCAGCTTTGTTATAAGAGCTATTTTAAAACTCTGGGCCATTGTTTCATTGCAGACACTGTATTCCCAAGATGTATGACTTTGTGAAGAACAACGTTTTAGGCAGTCAGTGTCACCACAGCCGTGTGCGCTCGACATGTCTTATCAGCTCAACTGTTTCCTGGATCAGCCCACAATGGGCTGTGCAACATACAAGGAAGCTTCAGGGTACTGGCACTCTGTCAGTGAGTGCACCATCTGAAATACTCATACTCACTGAAAAAGGGATATTGCTGCGTCCTGCTGTAACACAATATAGAACATATTTTCTGCTCCAGTTGCCATCAACTAGCAGCTGTATTGGACTAACCCACACTCAAAAGTACAGCACACTAAATGATTAAGCCCGCTAATCACAAATTGGTTGAAAAAATGCTCAAAAGATAGCTTTGACAAACACCTAGAAAATGTTTGGATATGGTTGAAAAGTGAAAGATGAAAAGCTGTCTTCTTCAGGTTGTTGAAAAGGTCTTCATATAGATGTCTCTGTATAGTCTAAATTTGGTTGAGAAGTGAAGGTGAAACGCTGCCTTTTGAAGGTTGTTTTAAAAATACATGTATATGGTCACCAACATCCTTGTCCTTATTGAGTTGTGTGTGGCAGGGAACTTACACCAGCATCTCTGGGCAAGAGGCAGAGTAGATCCTGGACAGATCAACAGTCCATCACAGCACCTGGTACTCCCAGGCAGTCTCCCATCCAAGTACTGCACTAAGGTAGACCCTGCTTCGCTTCCGAGACCAGAGGTGTCTGGGAACACCCAGACAACATCAATAAAAAGACACACTACAGAAATAAATTTGTAAAACATCTTCAAATGGTGCTTTTTTAAGTGCATAGCACTGGCACTGGTTTCAGATTGTTTTAGATATTAAGTAACAAGCATTATGCCAAAAGCTGTTAAAAATCAGCATTTTTATAAAGCACTTTTAACAAAGACTTCCAGTGACTGTAAAAGTGTACTTGACTTTTGAGACACAGATGCCCACCACCATCACTAAATGCTAAAAACTATTTTGATGATAAATTTGGGCCAAATCTTGTGGACTAAACAACACAATCATTGGACTGTTTTTTGGTTAACATGGTCAGACACAGCCCAGTTTTTAACAACTGTATTATTGTTAAACAAGGTCTATCTTACGCTAAACACAACCCATTTTTAACAACTCGTTTTGGATTGAATATGGTCTTTATCAGATGGACTAACATATATTTTGTGGGCAAAATTAGGGCTTGGATCATCAGTCCTGATTTAGCTCAAAATACGTCTAATTATGGCTTGTGCTGGGTGGGAGGGCACTGTGAAAGGATGAAGATGCACCAGACTCATCTGAACCTCCTGTTAGTCTGCTGCTGGTGGGGTTTATATCACACTGGCATTATTGCAGTGTGCATCAACTGATTACAAGAGATGGAGGTGTCTCTATCTGCTGTATCTGTGCTACGGCTGAAGGATGGAGTGCAGCTAATGGAGAATCAACTGCAATAATTCCAACTTCAGGATTGGCTTAAGTGGCTGGCTGAGTTGTGGATTTTAGGGGATTTAAATGAGGAAACTGAGATGTAATAAAAAGTATGCAGAATTTGTGGCTGCCATAATGAATATCATGGCACATAACCTGAGTGCTGCCTTTGGTGTGACTATCATGCAGAAATATGCACAAGTCACCTCTAGCTTTTAAATGGATTGAAATCAGGTTGGAATGACCATCAAACCACTTTTAATTTGTGCCTGATTGCTACTGATACAGTTTAAACAGAATTAGAGAAGCATTCTCATTCTCATAATATGTGTTAAAGATAGTTAAAGAGTAGATGTTGCTTTAGTTACTACATAAATCAATATGCTGGTGTTAGTCAAATGTGTTGGCTCTGTGACAAGATTAAAGATTCAAAGGCTTTATTATCATGTGCACGGTTAAGAAATGCTACATTTCCTGAGCAATGAAAATCTTTGCTCTCAGAATGAATGAAAAGCACTGTGGCAGCACAGTTTACCCTCGGCCGGGGGATCGCGGGGATCATGAGATCGTGGGTTCAATCCCAGCCCCCAACCAACAGTGAGCTGTGTGGAGTTTGCATGTTCTCCCCGTGTTGCGTGGGTTTACTCCGGGATTTCTCCGGTTTCCTCCCGCATACCAAAAACATGTAGGTTTAGGGCGCTTGCGCACGCAGCGACCGGCAGCCGGTGGCTTGTCACCAGACTGCAAACCAAATCTACCTATGGGTACAAATAAGTAACAAAAAAAAAAAACAAAAAAAAAAAAAAAGGTAATAGGTACACAACAATACTAATACGGTAATAACACAATAACACAGTAACTCAATCCTAATACTAATGGATGCTAATAACACACACACCAACACACAGTTAGGCAATTAGGACTTCTAAGCACGCCTTGATACTAAATGCTAATACTATTGAGTACTAATAACACACACTAGGCAGTTTGGACAGCTAAAGCAGCTGATGCAGTCAAACAAGAGGAATGAAATTGAAAATTCAGTGGATGACTAAAGTGATAGTGGTATACTGATTTCAGAGATGATGTGAACCTGAGATGGCATGAGCCTATGTACTGTGTGCAAATGAACATTGTGCAGCAAGCAGTATATAGAATTAAAAATTACAAATTAAAAATTAGCACCCATGCTAATTCCTCTGTAACGGTAGTACCAGTAGACTGTACAAGATAAATAGCAGCAGAGATGATATGAAGAGTTCTCTTGCAAAAACAGATAAGTCCAATTGTTATAATGTTGAGAAAAACAGCATTTTCACCTGCAGGTTTATAGGTATTAGTATTTCCACTTCAACTTCTATGACATGGCCACTTGAAATATGAGTATCTCAGACATAATAAAGCAAAAAATCGAACATCAACTCATAGTTACTTTTTGGCAGTTTATTAGTACTTTTTTTCACAGGCCATTCTTTTGCAAAAACAGACGTCCCGAAAATCATGCTAGATTGTCTGGAACATACTTGAATGTCTATAAGCATCAATGTAGTATGACTGACACACTGATTTAGGAATATCCACTCAGTAAAATGGTACAATATAGCTATAATAAAGCTATAATTCAACATTTAACATTCAAAGATTTTATTGTCAATACTACTATACTTACAGGACATACACTACCGTTCAAAAGTTTGGGGTCACTTAGAAATCTTTTTTCTATTTTTTTTCTTTTTTCTAGTCTTTGTCTAATTTGACCTTGTTGTTATATTATACAGTTTCTTTTAACCTGTAATGTACTATCCAAAATAAATAAATTCATTCAATTCAAATGTCCTTATTTTTGAAAGAAAAGCACTGTTTTTTTCAATGAAGATAACTTTAAACTAATCAGAAATACACTCTAATATCTAATATACATTGCTAATGTGGTAAATGACTATTCTAGCTGCAAATGTCTGGTTTTTGGTGCAATATCTACATAGGTGTATAGAGACCCATTTCCAGCAACTATCACTCCAGTGTTCTAATGGTACAATGTGTTTGCTCATTGCGTCAGAAGGCTAATGGATGATTAGAAAGCCCTTGTGCAATCATGTTAGCACAGCTGAAAACAGTTTAGCTGGTTAGAGAAGCTATAAAACTGACCTTCCTTTGAGCAGGTTGAGTATCTGGAAAAAATTATTGTTTCAAAGACAAATCATTATTTCTAACCTTGTCAATGTCTTGACTATATTTTCTATTCATTTTACAACTCATGGTGGTAAATAAGTGTGACTTTTCATGGAAAACACAAAATAATTGTCTGGGTGACCCCAAACTTTTGAACGGTAGTGTACATGAGAATTGAAATGGCATTTCTCTCTCTCTTCATTGGTGTGCACAGTATAAAAAGAAAAGTAATAAGGCTGGAAAAAAGAAAACAACAACAACAGTCTAATATACAATATGTACAGTAATGCATCCCATGGTGCAAATGTTGACAAGAAAGACCCAGACCTCCCATACTGCAAAACTGAGATAAATGATTAATGGTGATAAAACCCAGCAATCCTCTATACAGACAACTAGAGATGTAATAGCTGTAGTTGCAGTGCAATGTGGTAGTGTCGGTGCAGATAGAAACAGATAGGCCTGCACGTGATCAGTATTGTCGTGACAGACAGACAGACGGCAGCAGATATGGCATTTGTGCAAATGGTTGCGGTTTATGTGCAGAGACATACAGCAGCAAAGTAGCAAGAATTCTGATAGTAGAAGATAATAGTAGCAAGAATTCTGAATGTTGTTCACTGTTACAACTTCATTTGCACCCTACTGGTGAACACATCACTGGTTCATCTGCTTCATCAAAGCTATCCATATTTGACATAAAATGCAACTAAACTGTAAAAAAAAAAAAATGTCAGGGGAATCACTCACAGCAAGCAGGTGCTGTGTTGGAAATGCTCACTCCATCCCCATATAGACTATATAGTGAATGCTCAGCCAACGGAGCAGTGAGAGAAGAGCTTCACATCACAACATAAACTACCTGAAGGCATTTATATTCAATAATTCTGCAAAAACGATTTGATTTAATACATATTTACTACAAATTACATGGAGGTATTCATTTTTTACCACCGCTGGTCTGTTACATTTTACTGTCTCACGTGATGACATCATTAACTGTGCCGTGAAAACAAGCCCAGTTGTGTCTGAAAGCGGTTAATTTTATTGTTATATTGAGTTTACTGTATAGTCCACTATATCTAAATTCATTATATAGTGAGTATAGAGGGAGTGAGTGAGTGAACATTCTGAACACAGCCAGGCAAATCAGAGTGAGCAGACCGGGAAGGTAGCCAACATGAGTCACGTGACCCAAATACCAGGCGCTGATTTGCCCTGTGGAGTTATCTGCTTTTGTTAAAAAAAAAAAAAAAAAAAAAAAGCTCCTGGCATTTATTGGCTTTTGAAAAAAAAAACATGAACTTGTAGTGTCTATAACATAGGACATATCGGCTTTAGAGAAAAAAACAATTTGAATTTCTATAAGTAGGTAATGTTAACAGTTGTTTGATGTAGAGGGAAATTTTCATGGAAGTGGCGTTTATCGGTTTTTGCAAACAAACTCTTCATATGGACATCAGATGGGTGAGACTATGTACACTGTACAGGTGAGCAGTGTGCAAATTTAGCAACCGGTGTGTGAGTTCCTATATGCAAAGCTGTGTTGCGGAGTTTATGGAGTTTGTTATTTGTTCAGGAGTCTGATGGCAGTGGGAAAGAAGGAGTTTTTCAGTCTGGTTATCCTGCATTTCACACTTCTGTACCTCCGGCCTGAGAGTAGAAGAGTGAACATTCTGTGTTGGGGGTGGGTGGGGTCCCGGAGGATGGCATCTGTTCTGCTCTGGACTCTGCAGTGGTAGATGCTCTGCAGAGAGAAGAGTGGAGTCCTGATCATCTTCTCCGCTGTCTTCACCACTCTCTGCAGGCATTTGCAGGCCAGGCGGTGGTGCTGCCGTACCACGCAGTGATGCAGTTGGTCAGGATGCTCTCAGTGATGCAGCTGTAAAAATTGTTGAGGATCCTGGAGGACATGCCAAACTCCTTCAGCCTCCTCAGGAAGTACAGCCACTGCTGAGCTCTTCTAATCAGCTCTGTGGTGTTGTGTGTCCACTTAAGGTCCTCGCTGATGTGGATGCCCAGATATTAAAAGCTGCTGACAAATCAGGACAGAGAGAAAACATGGGTAAAACTGAACTGAGAAACCTTTTGCTTTATGTTAGCCACCGGGTGGGGGAAATGGGGCTTGGCATATGCTCTCATTGCCCACAATGCAGAGATTATAAAATCAATTTAATCTAAAAATCACACAAAACTATCACAAAAATTTGCTTAAATAAAACTACATTAAAATCATCATATTAAGGTGTTCAGTTTGTGTCTTTTACCACTCCAACTTCACAGTAAGACATCAGCTGCTGTTCTCTTCTGTGTGTGTGGTGACCTGTCTCATGGCTGGATTGGTAATCTGGCATACTGGGCCCAGGTGGGCTGATGGGTCGTTGTCAACATCAATATGTAACGACGGCTTCAAGGATGACTGCGCATGGGCCTTTGAAGCACTGACAGCAATCCATTCATTTATCTTCATTACTGACACTGGACTGCCCAATCAGATCTCTTAACCCCTTGCACTCTGGTCAATTTCCCTAAAAACGTCTAAAAATAACGTACCCAAAGTAAATCAAAAGCTGTTCTTCAACCCTTTGCAGCATCTTCATGGGGTTGGTCTCATTTAAAAGAAAACACTGAATTTTTTGGCAAAACAGTCATAATCTCTCTAAGTGCTCCTGCCACTGAGTAACAGTCATCTAAACATACTGAACTTGAAGAAAATAAATTTCGCCTGGGTGTTTTTTTTGGATACAAATGCTTGCAAATAACACACAGCTGTCAGATCCGGGCTGGATAATGCAATAGAAATGTAGAACCAAGTGTTATCCAGCTGAGGTCAAAATTTTGTAACAATACGACAAAAAATGAATATATTACACAGCTTTTTTCTCAGGTTGTTCCCAGGCGTTTTTGAACTGTGCCAAATTGTGCCAAATGGCACAGTTTGGAAAAACGTCTGTAACTTCTGAATGATTCTATATAGAAGCTTGATGTTGGGCTCTAATGAAAGGTGACACTCAGGGCTGTGTGTGTGTGTGGGGAGTTGTTTATTCATGAATGAACAAACAAGCCCCCACACGCAACGTAAAAAATGTGTGGCTTTTTTTTACAAGAAAAAATAACCTACAGTGCACTAAAAATTATACTAAAATATCTGTAATGTAGAAGATAACAAGTCACACCCCCCTCCCACCCCCGCTACAGAGGACGGACATCGCCCATCGCTACATGACGGACCGCGGGGACGGTGCACCGCGGTCTACTACGCACAGTTGTACTAAAATATCTGCAATAATATCTGCAATCCACTTCAGAAGAGTAGCGGGGGGGGGGGGCGTTCACGGTCCGGACGTGGCGCACGGACCGATCTGTCATGTTGCGATGATGCACAGTTGTAATTTACCGATCGGTCAAAAGTCATTTTGATTACAATTTTCAGGGATAAAGAATAATTTAGCTTATAACACTTACCTGTCCACAACAGCAGTGTCGCTGGCGAACTTCTCTTCCTCATTGTCAGATGAACATGACGCTGGTCCGCTTGTTATGGACTCGTGGTTCTGGTCACGCGACCCGGTCAAACCATAATTCCATTATTGCAGTTTTGCACTTCCATGATTGCGGTTTTGGCGAACTATTTTTCAAAACAAATAAGAACAGTAGTAAGAAAAAAAGACTGGCGAACACGTGTGTGTCACCCAGCGGCTAAAACAAAACAGATTTTACGCACGGAACGCACGCTTTCAATTGTGGAATTTCTCTGCTTCAATTGGCTCGCTGCATTCCCAGCCGTTGGTAGGCGGGTCCTTCTTGCTAGGTTTTCAGTCATTGGTTCTTCAAGGTTTCAGAAATCCAATTCAAGGCTCTTATTAGTCGAATGAGAGGTCAATCAAATCTAAACCAATCAAAGCACTCCTTTGGCTTTCTGTTCACGGCTGTGTCTGCAGCCTTTTTTTTTTTTTCAGTGCGCCCTAGGACGCAGAGACGTGACCGCCCGCGGTATCCCGGAGTGCAAGAGGTTAAGATCTCTTAATGCAAAATGAAAAGTATTTTTTTTTCTCGAATTTGTGACTTTTGTGTCAAAAACTGACATTTTTTTTTCTTCCATCTTTGCACTTTTGCCTCAACAATTTCAATAATAATAATTTAATTACGACTCAAGAGACTGCTGAATGGGCATTGACGTCATGCCGCATTGCATTCTGGGCCGTTGTCGCCATCGTCATTGTCTGGCTTCTTTGTTTACCTGTAGTCTAGGCAACTGCTAACAGGAACAGACATACAGTACGTGCAATGGAATGGAGCAAACAGAAAACATGAGCAATTTAAAAACTATAAATCATTAGAGGCTCATGCTCAGCTAGCCAATGGATGGTCCAGCCACCTCAAATCTTCCAGGTGAACGACCGTTTGGACAAAGGTAAGCAGTCATTGTTCCTACTCGGTTTTCTGCACTAGCATGTGTCTCTCCAACTACAGACATCTCTAAATCCAAGCAGTGTAATGTTGGATTTATGTTCAAATTAGTCATATGATGCTTGATAAGTTTATACACATTATTAACAACAGGACATGGAATACTAATCCAGTAATGTGATTAAACCTGATGCTCACACTGGCGCACTGAAAAAAAATTACCAGTACAGTATAATGAAAGCACCATGGTGCTGTGCCTCGGTGCCTGTGGCATGGTAGCATGGGGAGCTGTAAAAAAGTGGCACTCGGACCTCTACTGGCCCGGGATGGTTATTACAATACCTTTTTCTTTGCTGTGGCATTGACAGAAATGTTGAGTTAAATTTGTGTTTATTTCAAAAACAAAGTGTTATTTCAAAATTCTGGCAAATTAAAAGTTGAGGAAATATGGTCATACGACGATACAAGCTTTTAGTTGCACTTAATTTTGACTGGTCGAGCTGAAAAGCTGATAACAGACAGACATACAGATACAACCACACAAACACAGACCAATTAACTGATTACTGTATGCCTCTTCATTTCACCAAGGCATAATTAGCCTCTATAACAACATCTGAAATCAGGACAGTGACCTTTTTATAGTCACCCGAAAGAGGAGAATCTGCTGAATCTAATACCAAACAGTCTATGGACTTCAGTCCCCAGCTCATATTAAATCCATGCGCAATGAAAGCAACATGCATCCTTCCAGTGCGCACAAAAGGTGCTGCTGCTTGTAGCAGTTTGTGTCCAGGTTCTTTTGTTTGTGGTATCAGCATGATAAAACAGCAGACAGGTTTAATGCAGGCCTGCTTTATGCACCTGTGAGCTCTGCTCAGCAACAACTGGTGGTGCAGCTTCAGTCATCTCTGACTGCTCATGGGCATTTTATTTACTGCATGACTGAGATGTAGTGATGGCTTTTTAAATGTCTGGTTAGTGTTTGGATTAAAAACAATGAATGTGTCCGAACGGCACAAAAACGCCAAAATTATTAAACTAAATTTCAAGGAATATATTACAATGGGTCTGGAATATTTGTAAACGTGTCCCGTTAGTTGACTTAATGTCACTTGGTCCCATTAAATATAATTTAATGTCCTATTAGTACATTTTGTGTAATGTTAGTTGCTACAGGAATGGCTACTTGTCGTGAAATATTAAAATTAAAGTGATATAATTGATTTTGGGGGCTTTTGGTGTCCCATAAAAAATGATTTCATTTATTATTTGGATGTTTTCTAGGGGGCTGGGGTCCCGTTCGGTCCGTTTGAGCCCGTTTGCTGTTTCGTCCAATCCATCTTAGGAAAGGCAGGTGTCCTGAAACGTTACTGATAAATAATAACGACTTAATGGGAGCTTTTGGCTGTGGGGATCGTCTTTGATTTTTCTGATATGTTTTTTGGGTCCCGGATCCGACCAGGTGGACTGTGTGAAGTGCGTATCATCTTTATTATTTTCTAAATGACAACTTACCTTGGTGAAAATGCCGTGAACACATGACCATGTGTGCAGGAATATTGCCGAAGCTGATGTCTTTCCTCTGACCGCTGCAGTCCATTCCATCCGACACCTCTTTGTTAGCTAAGAGACCCGATTCTCTCCACTTTTCTTCCAAGTCAGAAAGTGAAAGCGTACGCCTTTAACAATCTTTTTCCAAGCCAATCGTGAGAGCAGTTGCATTTGATAATGCAGCAAAACTTCCCCAGTCTAACATTACGTGGTATTTAAGATAAGATAAGATAAGATAAGATAAGCCTTTATTAGTCCCACAATGGGGAAATTCCAGGATTGCAACAGCACAGGGATAGCAACACTCAGAAGGCAAGAAAAAACAAGAGCAGCTAGTATACATATGTACATATTACTATAAATATATATATATATATATATATATATATATATATATATATATATATATATATATATATATATAGAGAGAGAGAGAGAGAGAGAGAGAGAGAGAGAGAGAGAGAGAGACACACAGTGCAGAGCATTGTGGTTGGTGGATGTGCAGCAGAAAGTCTAAGCTCTCTCTCCGCGGATGCGGCGGGCCAGCTGGATGTCTTTGGATGAATAATTATGTGATTGAAAGGTTCACATTGGAAATAAGTATTTTCACTTTCATGTGTCATCCTGGATTTTGTATGACGTTTTATATTTACATTTTCAGTGTTTGTATACCATATTCAGTGTCATTTTTTATCCAAATAAATACAAAATAAATATATAACAGACTGAAGGAACCCTTCCAAAAACTTCAGCTTAACTGTTGTGTGGGGATTTGACTCTTGGGGCTTGCCATAGCCTGGCCGAGGGAGTTGGGATAATGACATCAGGCGGGCTACAGCTGGAGAATATATTGTGTTGTTTTCCATAATAAAGTCAGTTCAGTGTTCAGTTGGATACGGCTCCAGTCTCATGTCATTCAGACATAACATTTGGCAACGAGGATAAACCATGGGAGCGTGTATCAGACAGCCACCTCCATTTTTGGAGGCTCCGGGCACACCAGCTATACCATGGGGCCGCTGGCGGGAGACGTTCGACGTGTATGTGGCTGCGGCCGGCCTGAGCAGCGTCGATGAAGAGAGACGGAGGAGCCTACTCGTTCACTGCCTCTTTGAGGAGGGCCAGCGGATATTTTTTGGGCTGTGTGGCAGTGGGTCACTGAAAGAAGGTTTGGAATTAATGGAGTATGTCTTCAGAGACCATTCCACCATCACGGCGTGGAGACATGAATATTTTGACCACCAACAGCGAGCTGGTGAATCCACTCAGTCCTTTATTGCGACGCTCCGTAGCCTAGCAAGAGAGTGCGCCTTCGGGCCTATCGAGGAGGAGCTGGTACGGGACAAGCTAGCCCATGGTACTAACAATGTGTGGCTGAAGAGCAAGCTAAAGCTAACTACAGATACTCTCACACTGGAAGAGGTGTTTGAACTGGTTAGGCAGACTGAGTCCACAGTTCAGCTGGGTCTGCCGGTATTGGCTAAAGGGAGTGTAGCTACTCACGTTTTCCCTCCAAGCACGGCTGTTAGCAACGTAGCTAATTCGTCTGGGTGGACCCCCAGGAGGCGGCAGACTGTGTCACGGGACAGGGCCTACACTATCACTGCTAAACCATTGGCAGCGGAGCCCGAGGGCACGACATGGGTGCGTGTAGCATGTGCGAAGAAGGGACCGTTAAAGTGGTACATCCTAAAACTTGACGGAGTTGATGTGCCATTTATGGTGGACTGAGGAGCCGATAAGTCCATACTGAGTATGGCTACTTTAAAAAGACTTTTTCCAAATAAAACCATCAATGCTGGAGCAGCGAAAATTTTTGGGTACGGCCACGCCGAAATTGAAATGACAGGCACAGTTGACTTTTCGGTGAAAAGTGGGTAAAAGACAGTTCCTGCATTTACTTTTCAAATTTCGTGCCGGGGTCTAATTTGCTAGGGATAGATCTGTTGGGTGATCTGGGATTCTCCATCAAGGACCCAGAGGGCTTGACGGTACTGACAGTGTACCCTGAATGGCATGTCTGCTGGCCAGCACTGTTCAGAGGCCTGGGATGTGTCAGCGCGTTCTACCACTGCCAGCTCATCAATCCAAGTGTGACTCCAAAAATTAAACCACTAAGGCGGCTTCCGCTCACTCTGTGGGATGATGTCACAGCGGAGCTGAACAAACTGCTTGAAGCAGGCATCATCTAGAGGATGGACGCTTCACCCTGGATATCAAATATCATGGTGGCCAGGCGAAAGTCGGGAGGCATCTGGCCGTGTATTGACCTTAGGACCTAGGAGGTGAATAAGGTGATCGTTCTGGACAAGTACCCACTTCCCACAATGGAGGAGCTCACTGCAATGTTCAGCGGTTCAAAGGTGTTCACAAAGCTGGATCTTCGCCAGGGTTACCTGCAGGTGCCGCTCCACCCAGCCATCAGGAACCTGACAGTGTTTGTGACCCACATGGGTGTCTTCAGGCACACCCACATGCCTTGTGGTCTGAGCTCAGCACCCAGCTGTTTTCAAAAAATAATGTTCACAATTCTGGCCGGCCTCAAGGGTGTAGTGGCGTACCTAGATGACATCGTGGTACACGGCACATCAGAGGAGGAACACGATGGTCATTTGGGATGGGTGCTGATGGAACTGGAGGAACACGGAGTCACCTTGAATGGTGAGAAGTGCATCTTCATGGCGGACTTCATCGAGTTTGTGGGATTCCGGTTGACGGTAGGGGTCTAATGCCCCTGCATTCAAATGTGGAGGCGGTCCTGCGCCTCCCAGATAAAACAACACCTGCACAGATCTCTTCATTCCTGGGCATGGTGAACTTTTACGGATGTTTTATCCCCCGTTACTCGGAAACAATGGGACCGCTATGGGCCCTTTTGAAACAGGATGCACCGTGGCAATGGACCCCAGCCTATTCAGTGGCAGTTGCTAAGCTGAAGTCTCAACTCACTTTCTCTCCAATGTTGGCCCATTTTGATCCAAAGCGACCAACCTTTGTGACCTGTGATGCATCTGGCTCGGCAGTGGGGGCGGTTGTGTCCCAGGTACAAGATGGCACTGAGCGCCCAGAGGCATTTGCATCGAGGTCTCTCTCAGTGGCTGAACAAAAATACGCCGTTGGTGAGAGGGAGGCGCTAGCCTGCATCTGGGCATGTGAACAGTGGCACATCTATCTCTCCGGGTGCCACTTCACCCTGCAGACGGATCACCAAGCGCTGACAACACTACTGGAGATGTCAGGTTCTGGACACAGACCTATGCAGATCCACAGGTGGACCGAGTGGCTAAGGGCCTACAATTTTATGACCAAGTTCTCTCCTGGTAAGGAGAACGTCGTGGCAGATCTCCTTTCCCTTGCCATGGCCAACACCATACAACCAGACGAGGATGACGATGATCCCACGGAGGCGAATGTGGTCAACATGCTGCACGGGCCCCTCCAGGATATGGTGTCCCTCCAAGAACTTCAGGCGGAGTTGGAACGAGACCCTGTGTTGTCACAACTGTGCTCAGTGATTAGGGAGGGTTGGCCCGTGAAGGTGCAGGGCGAGCTGGCACCCTTTCACCGGTTTAAAGATGAACTGAGCTGTTGGAATCGTGTGTGTGGTAAGGGGACACCGCACGCTAATCCCAATGTATCTGACATCACGAGTCCTAGTGATGCTCCACGAGGGTTACCGGGGGGGGGGGGGGTGAGGGTAAAGCAGCATTGCAGGGATTCAATTTGGTGGCGGGGTATTGATAAGGACATTGAAACTATGGTTAAAAAAAAAAAAAGCAAAACTCTGTCCCTTGCTTGGAGAGCGGGACGACCGACAGAGCCCCCCCGCCCACGCACCCTTACCACCGTTATTGTACCCGGAGGGCCCTTGGAAGCGCATCCAGTTGGACATCTGTGGTGAACTACATACAGCACCCCCGAACAGCCGGTTCTTGCCTGTGGTCTACTATCTGTTCTCGAAGTGACCGGAGGTGTTGCCCACTAATTCAGTCATGACGAACGTGGTTACGGGCTCCCTCTCATCACTGTTCGCCAGGTGGGGGGTCCCGAATGTAATCATGACAGACAATGGCCCAAAGTTCACCTCTGGGGTGTTTGAGGAGTTTATGAGCACTAGGGGCGTGGGGCACATTAAAACTGTGTTCTACAATCCCCAGGCCAATGGGGGCGTTGAGCGTTTTAACAAGACCCTGAAATATGGACTGAGAGCCCACTTGGCGTATGCCTTCACATTTCCGGACGCCCTCCAGAGCACACTCCTCCACTACAGGGCAACGGCCCATGCCACAAAATGATGCTTCCCAATGGTTCTCATGCTGGGGCGCGAACTACATCTGCCTTCGGATCGACTGAGACCGCCCACGACCCCGGCTCCAAGGAGTATGGACTCTCCACAGGTCCGGGTCACTGCTCAACAATGTAAGATGGAGTGATGGTTTGACAGGAAGCACAGATCAAGAGCACATGGATTAAAGGTGTCGGATCAAGTTTGAGTCAAACATCCTAACTGCATGCATTAACTGCAACCTTTCTGGATGGGGCCCTTGTGGATCACAAGACGACGGGGCCAGGACACGTTTGAGCTTTCGGACAGGTCATGGTGGCACTCCAGTAAGCTGAGGAAGTCACCGCCGGAACAGAAGACTGGAGCTATGGTGGGACAATCTGGTGTGAGGTAGGACTTGTTTAACTGGGGTGGTGAGAACTCGCAGGTGCGGCTGACGGTGCCTGGTGCAGAGTCCCCGCCTAGGGGATGCCCGGCTAGAATATGTCAGAGGCCTAGGTACCTGGAAGAATATGTGTTGAAAACAGTATTAGCTAATATGTGTTGAAGATGAGCGGCAGAATAATCCGCTCCAACAGGCGGGGCGGCGTTCTGGTAGTCTACCCAGATGCCCATTTAGTGGGCTGAGTTTTGCCTATTCAGTTGAAAAACAAAAAAGAGAACAGGCACAACACTATGTTTGTTATTTATGTTCTGGGGGGGGGGGTTCTCTGACTTTGTGTGTGTGTGGGGGGGGTGGTGTTGTGTGAAGATTTGACTCTTGGGGCTTGCCGCAGCCTGGCCGAGGGGTTTGGGGTAATGGCGTCAGGCGGGCTACAGCTAGAGAATATATTGTGTTTTTTTCCATAATAAAGTCAGTTCAGTGTACGGCTCCAGTCTCATGTTATGCGGACATAACATTAACCACATTTGTTGCTACTAAACACAGACACGCAGAACACTTTTTCCCACAATTCCTTGTGATTTTTTCCATCAGGTGACGCTACATGCCCATTCTTAATAGCTGACATGAAACCATGTGCAAATTCCTAATATTAAAATTTACAGTAGGTTGTTAGTTTCTCAAGTATAAAGCTACATTCACAAATACCCTTACAAATCAAATCAAATCAAATCAAATCAAACTTTATTGTCATATTGCTGTACATACAACTGTAGTGCAGGCAAGATGAAATTGTGTTTCTCTCGGCATCCATATAAGAAGCAGCATGATTAAGACACACTCCCACATAGCTCCACCCCCCACCCCACCCCACCCCCACCCCCCCATCCATTCACACATCCCTGAGACATACTTGGGGAAAAAGAATAACTAACTATAATATACAAAATGTCCATAGGTGCAGTAGTGTGTATGTGAGATTCCGGGTCAGCTGTTCAGCATCCTGACAGCTTGTGGGAGGAAGCTGTTGATCAGTCTGGTGGTTCTGCCTCTGATGCTCCGGAATCGTTTACCAGATGGAAGAAGTTCAAAGTGTTTATGCAGAGGGTGAGAACGGTCCTTGACAATGTTCAGTGCCCTGCTCCTACAACGGTTCTGAAAAAGTTCTTGGACAGAGGGGAGGGAGACTCCAATTACCCTCTCCGCCCCCTTGACTATCCTCTGCAGGGCTTTTTTGTCTGACATACTGCAGCTGGAGTACCATGTAGCAATGCAGTACGTCAGAACACTCTCCACCACACCTCTGTAGAAGGTCCTGAGGATGCAGATGGGGAGAGAGGCCTGTTTGAGTTTCCTCAAGAAGTGTAGTCTCTGCTGAGCTCGCTTCCTGATCTCCAAGGAATTCTTGCTCCAGGTCAGGTCCTGCGAGATCTGCAGTCCGAGGAACTTGATGTTCTCTACTCTCTCCACTAAACGGCCGCCGATGCTGAGGGGGACGTGCTCAGGCTGTGACCGCCGGAAGTCGATAAGCATCTCCTTCATTTTGTTCACGTTGAGCACCAGATTGTTCTCCCTGCACCAGCCCTCCAGGTCTCTCACTTCTTCCCTGTACATTGATTCCTCATCCCTCTGAATAAGTCCCACCACCGTGGTGTCATCTGCAAACTTAATAATCTGGTTCCCCTCGTGTTTGGATACACAGTCATGTGTTAGAAGTGTAAACAACAGTGGACTGAGTACACAGCCTTGAGGGGTTCCGGTACTCAGCGTGACAGAGTTGGAGATGTTGTTTCCAACCCGGACAGACTGAGGTCTCTCAGTCAGGAAATCCAGGATCCAGAGACATGTGGCGGTGTTCAGACCGAGAAGGAGTAATTTCTCTATCAGTCTCTGGGGAATAATGGTGTTGAATGCTGAACTGAAATCAATGTACAGGAGTCTGGCGTAGGTGTCTTTCTGGTCCAGGTGGGTGATGACAGAGTGTAGGGTGGTGACTATAGCATCCTCCGTGGAGCGGTTTGAACGATATGCAAACTGGAGTGGGTCGTGTGATGCAGGGAGGCAGGCTGTGATGTGTGGTTTGACAAGCCGTTCAAAACACTTCATCACAATTGGTGTAAGTGCAACAGGACGATAGTCATTCAAACAGGACACCACTGGTTTCTTTGCCACCGGTACAATGATAGAGGTCTTGAAGCATCTGGGAACAATGGCCTGACTCAGGGAGATGTTATAAATGTCAGTCAGGACATCCGCCAACTCGCTCGCGCAGTCTCGGAGCACACGTCCCGGAATGTTGTCTGGACCTGCAGCTTTGCGTGGGTTGATTCTGGATAGGGTCCTCCGTGTGTCCGCTGTTTTAATGGTAAAAGCTGGTCCGACCGATGGTGGGAGTGGGCTGGCCCTCCCTCTGATTGTCGAGTTTGATGCTTCAAAACGTGCAAAGAAGTCGTTAAGCCTGTCTGGAAGCGAAGCGTCATCATCATCGACCCCCTGCCTAGACTTAAAGCCCGTCAGTGTCCGAACTCCCTGCACATCTGCTTGGTGTTCCTAGTGTCACAGAGGTGTCCCTGGATTTTCTCCGCATAGGTGCGCTTTGCCGCCTTAATTCCCTTTGAAAGCGCAGACCTGGCTGAGCGGAGGGCAATCCTGTCCTTCGCTCTGAACGCTGCATCTCTGGCTGTAAGCAGCGAGCGCACCTCTGCAGTCATCCAGGGCTTATGATTACCCCGCATAGTGATGGTCTTCACTGTAGTGAAATCCTCTGTGCACTTCGCGATGTAGCTGGTGACCGAATCAGCATACTCCTCCACATCTGTCCTGTCTTCCTGGGAGGCTGCTATTTTGAAGATCTTCCAGTCTGTGTGCTGAAAACAGTCTTGCAGTGCAGAGGTTGCACTCTCTGGCAAAATCCTGATTTGTTTCACTGCTGGCCTGCTGCGCTTCAATAAAGGTTTGTAGGCAGGAACCAGCATCACGGACATGTGATCAGAACGGCCGAAATGGGGGCGGGGTGTCGCTTTATATGCATCTGTGTTTGTGTACACTAAGTCCAACATATTCTCTCCTCTGGTCTTAAAGTCTACACATTGTTTAAACTTGGGGAGCACAGTCTTTAAGCTGGTGTGGTTAAAATCCCCCGCAACCACCACAAAACTGTCCGGGTGTGACGTTTGGATTTCACTGATTGCATTGTGCAGTACCCCGAGTGCCTTCTTAGCATTAGCTTTAGCGTTAGCGCTCGGCGCTATGTAAACACCAACTACAAACACGTTGCTGAATTCCCTCGGCAGATAAAAAGGCCGACAATTAACAATAAGGAACTCCGCCAACGGAGAGCAGTGTTTAGACACTAACGTGGCATTAACGCACCAGTTCTTGTTAACATAGATGCATAGCCCACCCCCCCCGGCTCTTACCGGAGCTCGCTGTTTCCCTGTCGGCACGGAACATTGCCATATCTTCCAGCTGAATGGCCTTGTCAGGAATGTTGTCGTGGAGCCATGTCTCGGTGAAAACAAACACACAGCAGTCCCTCCATTCTCTCCGGGTTTCTTTCAGCAAACGCAGCTCGTCTACCTTGTTTTAGAGGGCACGGACATTTGATAGAAGAAGCGACGGTACCGCTGGTCTGGAGGGGTTAGCCTTTAGCCTAGCATGGATCCCGGCCCTTTTTCCTCGCTTTTGCTTACGTTCGCTCCGCTTCCGCTTCCTCCTCTCCCGGGTAGCTTCCAACGGGGACTCCGCCAAAATTCCATGCTGGTGTAGAATGTCCAAATCACAACCGATCGCCGCGATTCTTGCAGCGTGCAGTACCTTGATGTTTAATAAGGTCTCACGGTTGTAAGTTTTACAGAATGTACGTCTGGGATGATTAAAACTCTCACACTCGCTGATGCCAAGAGGGGCCGCTGCGTCTAGGCGCGCTGCCATTTTTTTTTTTTTTTTTTTTTTGCTGAGAACATTGTACGAGCATTTTCTGGACCATTTTGGACGGTCTTCTTAAGGCAGCCACAAGAGAATCCAGCATTCTTTTGCCATTTGTAAGTTCATTGCCAGGTTGATGGTCTTGTCCAAGATTTTCCACGAACACCCCACAAAAACCCCTTATTGTACGGCAGCTGTTCGAATACCATAGGAAAAATGTAAGAACAACTTCAAAATGTTTGTGGATTGTTTAGGGTAAGAAGACCATTCTGGAACCCCAAATTCCTATGGTGGCCATACGTATGCCTCAAGAACATCTTAAATTGTTCTCAAGAGCCTCTTACAGCAGTCGTAGGAAGTGCCGTT
Source organism: Pholidichthys leucotaenia (assembly GCA_020510985.1). Lineage (NCBI taxonomy): Eukaryota > Metazoa > Chordata > Actinopteri > Cichliformes > Pholidichthyidae > Pholidichthys > Pholidichthys leucotaenia. The sequence goes on along the minus strand of CM035837.1, from coordinate 229,965,784 downwards.
CGAATCCCCATTTGTAGGGAGATTCGTACAGTTTGTGTAAGGCGGTAGTGAGGAACTCATAAGGGGGAAGTATGTCATTTGTGCAACATTTGAGGCATTCTTCAGGGTAGCCCGTATGCACTCCATAGAAATTATCATTCAGCGCAAGGTTTTCAAGGAGAAAACAGCTGCAAAATTTTGCATTTCTGTTTTAAGATGTTTACCATACTTTTACTGGGCCCGTTTGCGACAGGGGACTCAAAGTAAATAGCAGCAAGGAGAAGCCACATAAACAAGGAAAGTGGGGCAAGAGGAAGGAGGAAGAAGCAGCTACAACCACTTGATTTTCTTTGTCTTCCTTGCAGCTGTAGAATCAGAATCAGAATCAGGTTTATTGCCATTGTTCATGTAGTACACAAACTAGGAATTTGTCTCGGTACAATGCTGCAACATTAAACATGATAGGATAAGAGAAATAAACTATACATGTAATAAAGTGTAGGATAAGATTAAGTGATACTGGTCAACAGTTAAAATATATATTAGCCAGCAGCAGATACTGTGGAGAACTATATAGTGCAGTCGGTAATGCAGGAAGAAAACAGTGATGATTGACATGAGTCTGGTTGAGCTGCTGTACATGGTGCACGAGAGTCAATAAGTCACTTAGTGTTCAGCAGTCTAATGGCAGAGGGGAAGAAGCTGTTCATGTGACGGGAGGTTTTAGTCTGGATGGACCGAAGTCTTCTACCAGAGGGGAGGGGGGCAAACAGTACGTGACCAGGGTGTGAGGGATCGGCTATGATCCGGCCAGCACGCCTCCGGGTCCTGGAGATGTACAGATCCTGGAGAGATGGGAGCTTGCAGCCGATCACCTTCTCAGCAGTGCGCACGACGCGCTGCAGCCTTAGTCTGTCCCTGGCAGTGGCTCCTGCGTACCACACGGTTATGGAGGTAGTGAGGATGGACTCGATGATGGCTGTGTAGAACTGCACTAACATCTTGGTGGGTAGCTTGAGCTTCCTCAGCTGCCGCAGGAAGAACATCCTCTGCTGGGCTTTTTTGATGAGTGAGCTGATGGTCAGCTCCCATTTGAGGTCCCTGGTGATGGTAGTGCCTAGGAAGCGGAAGGAATCAGCAGTGGTGATGGGAGAGCCTGAGAGGGTGAGGGGGGGGCAGAGGAGTAGTGACTTTCCTGAAGTCTACAATCATCTCCACTGTCTTCAGAGCGTTCAGCTGCAGGTTGTTATTGCTGCACCAGGACGCCAGCTGGGCCACCTCTCTCCTGTAGGCGGACTCGTCGCCGTTGGAGATGAGCCCGATGAGGGTGGTGTCGTCCGCAAACTTGATCAACTTGACAGACTGGTGGCTGGAGGTGCAGGAGTTGGTGTAAAGGGAGAAGAGTAGGGGGGAAAGTACACAGCCCTGGGGTGATCCGGTGCTGATGCTAGTATAGTCTGAGACAGTCTTTCCCAGCCGCACATGCTGCCTCCGGTCCGTCAGGAAGTCGATGATCCACCTGCAGAGGGAGTCAGGCACGTTGAGCAGGGACAGCTTGTCCCGGAGCAGAGCGGGGCGGATGGTGTTGAATGCGGAGCTGAAGTCCACAAACAGGATCCTGGCGTAGGTTCCCGGGGAGTCCAGGTGCTGCAGGATGGAGTGGAGGGCCAGGTTGACTGCATCGTCTACAGACCTGTTGGCTCGGTAGGCAAACTGCAGCGGGTCCAGGAGACGGGTGGTGATGGACTTGAGGTGGGACAGGACCAGGCGCTCAAAGGACTTCATGACTACAGAGGTGAGCGCTACAGGTCTGTAGTCATTAAGTCCAGTGATCCGTGGCTTCTTGGGGACAGGGATGATGGTGGAGGATTTGAGGCAGGACGGCACGTGGCATAACTTAAGGGAGGTGTTAAAAATGTCTGTGAAGACAGGAGCCAGCTGTTTCGCACAGAGTCTCAGGGTGGAGGGAGACACGCCGTCTGGGCCGGGGGCCTTGCGCGGGTTCAGTCTGGAGAACTGTTTGAGCACATCCTGCTCACTGATGATAAGGGGAGGGGGGAGGAGGGGGGGTGCCTTAAATGAAGTAGGGAATGTGGAGGCTGTGGAGCTGGAGGGAGGGGGGGAGTTGGACACAGATGACGAGGTGTCAAAACGGGCATAGTGTTGGGACAGTCTTTGACAAAGGGCTTTGTCATCCTGACCTTTAGGAGCCTTAGGTCGATAGTTGGTGATTTGCCTCAGTCCTCTCCACACAGAAGCCGAATCATTAGCAGTGAACTGCTGCTGGAGTCTCTCTGAGTATAGAGATTTAGCCCTCTTCAACTCTCTGTTAAACCGATATTTAACCTCCCTGTAGCAGTCCCTGTCTCCACTTTTCAGCGCTGCTTCCTTCTCCTTCCTGATCTGTCTGAGCTTAGCTGTGAACCAGGGTTTGTCATTAGAGTAACTCACCCTGGTGCGTGATGGAAGAATGTTCTCTTCACAAAAGTGGATATATGAGTTCACAGTGTCCGTGTACTCATCCAGATCATGCGTGGCTCCTTTAAGCATGCCCCAGTCAGATATTTCCATGCACGTTTCCAGCTTCTCCTCAGCATCACTGGTCCGTATCTTCGTAGTGCTCACAACAGGTTTAGTGAGCTTCAATCTCTGTCTGTATGTGGGAATGAGGTGAACCATCACGTGATCAGATAATCCCAGCGCAGCTCGAGGGACAGCGCGATATGCGTCTTTCACTGTGGTGTAACAGTGATCCAGTGTGTTTAATCCTCTGGTGGGGCATTTAATAAACTGTTTGTAGCGGGGGAGATCGTGGCTCAGATTGCACTGATTAAAGTCGCCAGCCACAATAATCAGCGAGTCTGGAAAACTCCGCTCTGTGTGTTGAATGTGATCCGCGAGCACGCGCTGAGCTTCGCGCGTGTCCGCGTCGGGAGGGGCGTACACAGCGATCATTATGAAAGAAGCAAACTCCCGCGGGGAATAGAAGGGCTTGCAATTGATAACAAGAAATTCCAAGGCAGGAGAACAGTGTTTGGAAATTACCGTTACATCAGAGCACCAGCTGCAGTTGATGTAGAAGCAGACTCCGCCTCCTGTGGTCTTGCCGGAAAGCTCTGTGTCACGATCAGCACGGAAGAGCCGAAAGCCGTCGAGGCGCAGCGCGCTGTCCGGTATATTTTCCCGGAGCCAGGTCTCAGTAAAGCAGAGGACAGCTGAGGAGGCGATGTCCTTAAAACGCATCAGCAGTCTCAGTTCATCTACCTTGTTAGAGAGAGAGTTGGTATTGGACAGAAATATGCCAGGCAGCGCCGTTCGCGAGCCTCTCCTGCGAAGCCGCACGAGAGCGCCCGCTCGTCTACCTCTCTTTCGCCGTCTCACTTTCCGAGCCAAACAATAAACCAGATCGGCGGCAGGGGCTAGAAAAACTGGGAGGAGGTCCGTGGGGGTGAAAGTCCTGATATTTAGAAGTTCTTCACGGGTATAAGTGTAGTTGTAGTTTGCAGAAGGTGCAGTTGTAGTCTTCTCGGCATTATTGCGATCTTGAAAGTAACAAATAGCAAACTTTTCCACAAATTTTCTTGCAGATGTGATGATCACTCGGACACAGAATGTTGGAGAGTGGACAGCTGCCACTTTTATACCCCTACAAAATGTGCCAAAAGCCATCAGATCTTCCTACCAACAGTTTGAGAGTGCCGTGAGTAGCAGAAAAAAATTTGTAAGATGGGAGTAAGTATGCCATTGGAAGATCCAAAGGCACACTTACGAAGAACGCAATAACTTTAGGGCCATCGTACAAAAGAAAAGCACCTCATTTCTCAAGAATGCCTCAAGTGGCTCTCATGAATTGAACGGCAGCCATAAGAGATTATGCCCCCCCAGTACGAATGTCTGTGAACTCCAGAATGTGTAGGATCTGGGAAACTGTTACAAATAGGGGTGGGAATCATGAAGGACCTCACGATTTGATTGGGATTGCGATATTTGGGTCACGATACGATCCTATAACTTCTTCTTCTTCTTTTGGCTGCTCCCTTTAGGGGTCGCCACAGTGGATCATCTGCCTCCACCTCACCCTATCCCTTCATCTTCCTTTGTAACACCAACCCTCTCCATGTCCTCCTTCACTACATCCATGAATCTTATCTGTTGTCTTCCTCTTTTCCTCCTGCCTGGCATCTCCATCTTCAACATCCTTTGTCCAATATATCTGTTATGTCCACAAACCTGGAATGAAGATAGACGAGGATGCTGCATTCAAACTCAACTTTATTACAGAAAATGGCAGTAAGCACGTGTACACTCAGTGTGCCTACATGTTAGTGGTACCGCCTAACTTACTCGATGCTATCTCTACACAACATACAGTACGATGGTGGACTGCCCAATACATACCAGTGGTGACGTCAGCCGCAGGCCGCGTTCCACTCCAAATGCTGGCTGTATGCCTACACCACATCCCAACTTCCCTTGCAAAAATGCAGAACACAATCAAATCAATAATCAAGTAGTCAGTTAATTAGCCCTCATCAGTTTGGTATATTAGTAAACCCACATTACAAACAGTTTTTTTAAAAAAAAATTTAAATTTTTTTATCTAAGCACACACACTTCAGCAATATTATGTATCCAAAACATTCATTATTATTTACTCAAACATTCAACTTCTTTTTTTTTAATTATTTTTTTTAAAGGACCTCTTTGTTTTGTTTTGTTTTGTTTTGTTTTGTTTTGTTTTTTCGGGCTGCACGGTGGCGCAGTGGTTAGCACTGCGGCAGCACAGTTTACCCTTGGCCGGGGGATTGTGGGGATCGTGGGATCGTGGGTTCGATCCCAGCCCCCGACCAACAGTGATCTGTGTGGAGTTTGCATGTTCTCCCCGTGTTGCGTGGGTTTCCTCCGGGATTTCTCCGGTTTCCTCCCACATGCCAAAGACATGCATGTTAGGTTAATTGGCTGTTCTAAATTGTCCCTAGATATCTGTTTCCTATAGGCCCTTAGAAAAGAGGGTTAGTATTAATGAAAGCGCTTTGAGTGGTCTTTGTGACTAGAAAAGCGCTATATAAGTGCAGGTTAGTTAGTTAGTTAGAACTTAGAACTAAGAACTAGGGTCTGCGGGTAGACCACCACTGGACCCAATGCGGCTTGGTGGGTTATTCTGCCACATTTTCAGCTGTGCTCCTACCTGAACAGTTTTTTTTTTTTTTTTTTTTTTTACAGTCTTCCTTGGGGAAAGTAGTTCTGGCGGAGGGGTCTTGTAGTGGGCCCGTGGCGGATGCATCCCTGGAGCTGTTGGACTTCCCGGGCCAGGGCCAATCTTCATGACACTGAGGCCTGGGTCCCACACTGCAACAGTTGACTCCCGCAAAGCCTCGCCATCTGGAGCAACATCCTGGACACGCCATAGTTGGTTTGCGTGCCGAACCGAACCGTCTGTCAGCCAACAGTACACTGATTCCAGTTTCGCCACCATCCTCTGCTGTGTTCGTTGTCTCGTCGGTTGTGGCCCAGTCAGTCACCGTCCTGGTCTCTCACCGGTGCAAACCCAATCCAAGTCCATGACTTGCTTGGTTTCGTGCGTCATTGTGATCCCGGTGGTACTTTACGCTCGTCCGACGTGGGCTCTCCATCGTGCCATGGTGGTTCTGTTGTTACCTTGTTTGTTGCGGACCCTTCAACCATTGTCACCATCATTGTTTCTGTAGACTGAAGCCCTTTGTGGTTACGGTTGGTGTCTGGTGTCGCTCCCGTGTTGTTTGTTAAAGAGGACTCGTCACTCTTCGGCTCGGTCTTAACCTCCTTAGCTTGTTGTTGAGTGCGGGTACTGAAGCAGTCCAGTTCCTCCTCTCTCCCATCTGATGTGCTCTGTTGTGTCGCATTGTGAGCTGTGTCTGTGCCCGCTTGTTGTTGCTGTCCTTCGTATCTACTCTCTGCATTACATTCGTTGTCCGAGCTTTGCTCTTCGGCTTCACCCACATCCGCGAAGCCTTGGAAAACTGGGCCTTGACTGTTGACCATCTGCCTGCCGATCATGATAGTAAAACCCAGCTCACAGAATAAATCCTACCCCATAACATTTTCACCCTGGTGTGTCACCTTGAACCGGAATGCTGGAATCACCTTTTCGCCATCCTGCACCACAAATGTGACGTTCCTGCCGGTACTGGAGCATCTGTCATCCGGTAATTCCCCCACATCAGGTCACCGGGGGGTGAGCCTCTGAACCATGGCCTCATTTACTATGGACTGCATGGCCGCGGTGGCCACCAACATGTGCACACTCATGCCGTCTAACTTCACTATACGCTGCAGTCCCGACCAGCCTTCAGAGCCTACAGTGTTTATGCCTTCTCCGTAGGGTGTGGAATTAGCTAGCTTAGCTTCTCGTCGACGGTGGTGGGATTTTGTGTGCCGTGCCACATTGATGGGTTTAGCAAAGTAGCTAGTTAGCATCTCAATAGCATCATCATAATAGTCCATCGGACCAAGCACATGAAAAATTTTCTTAGCTTCTGCACCCAGGAGGTGGACAAGCAGTATCCGCATTTTGATTTCATCCAGTTCCTCGAAGTCCAATGCTGTAATGTAGGTTGTGAACCTGCGCAGCCATCGTGGCCATGGAACAGTTGGTTCACCAAGGCACTCGAGGAATGGCTTTAGTCTGAAGCACGCATCCAAGCTTCAAAATTCCCATTGCCAAATGTCATGTCCACAAACCTGGAATGAAGACGGACAAGGATGCTGCAGTCAAACTCAACTTTTTTACAGAAAATGGCAATAAGAACATGTACACTCAGTGTGCCCACACGCTAGTGGTACTGCCAAACTCACTCAAGACTACCTCCACACAACATACAGTGAGATGGCAGACCGCCCAATATACATATATCAGTGGTGACGTCAGCCGCAGGCCGCGTTCCGCCCCAAGTGCTGGCTGTATTCCTACGCCACAATATCCACTATTCCTCTTCTGCACATGCCCAAATCATCTCAGCCTTGCCTCTCTTACTTTGCCTCCAAGCTGCTCAACCTCAGCTGTCCCTCTGGTATACTCCTTTCTAATCTTTTCCCTCCTAGTCACTCCCAATGAAAATCTTAGAATCTTCAACTCTGCCACCTCCAGCTCCACCTTCTGTCTTTTTGTCAGCGTGACCGTTTCCAAACCATACATCATAGCAGGTCTCACTGCCATCTTGTAAATCTTCCCTTTCACTCTTGCTGCTACTTTTCTGTCACAAATCACCCCTGACACTAATCTCCACCCACTGCACCCTGCCTGCACTCTTTTCTTCACCTCTCTTGTGCATTTTCTATTGCTTTGGATGGTTGACCCCAGGTATTTAAATTAATTCAGTTCAATTTAACTTTATTTATTTAGTGCCATTTCACAACAACAGTCATCTCAAAGCATTTTCAACTGTAGGGGAAACCCCTACAATTGCAGAAAGACCCCAGCAATTAGGCGATCCCCTGTAAGCAAGTGCTTGGCGAAGGTGGAGAGGAAAAACTCCCTTTTAACAGGAAGAAAACTCCAGCAGAACCAGGCTCAGGGAGGGGCAGTCATCCACTACTCCTTCCATCTTCACGTTACACCTGCCTCCCTCTCATTCATACTCATGTATTCTGTCTTGCTTCTACTGACTTTCATTCCTCATCTCTTCAGAGCATACCACCACCTTCCCAGGTTCTCTTCCACCTGCTCCCTACTCTCACGACAGATCACAATGTCGTCTGCAAACATCATGGTCACAGAGACTCCTTCCTGACCTCATCTGTCACCCTGTCCATCACCATGGCAAAGCAGAAGGTGCTCAGAGCCGATCCCTGATGTAACCCCACCCCTACCTTGAATCCATCCGTCATTCCTGCAGCACACTTCACCACTGTCTTGCTGTCTAAATACATGTCCTGCACCACTCTGACATACTTCTCTGCCACTCCTGACTTCTCTTCCACTCCTACAGTACCACACCTCCTCTCTTGGCACCGTATCATATGTTTTCTCTAGAGCTACAAAGATACAGTGCAGCTCCTTCTGAATGTCTCTATACTTCTCCATCAACACTCTTAAAGCAAACTGCATCTGTAGTACTCTTTCTTGACATGAAACAGTACTGCTGCTCAATGATTGTCATCTCTCCTCTTAACCTGACTTCAACAACTCTTTCCCATATCTTCATAGTGTGGCTGATCAACCTTATGCCTCTGTAGTTGCTACAGCTCTGAGCATCACCTTTGTTCTGGAAAATTGGTACCAAAACACTTCTTCTCCACTCCTCAGGCATCCTCTCACTCTCCAAGATTGTGTTAACCTGTCTGGTTAAAAAGTCCACTGCCATCTCTCCGAAACATCTCCATACCTCCACAGGTATGTCATCTGGACCAACCGCCTTCCCATCTTCATCCCATTCTCCATCCTTTTCAAAGCTGCCCTTACTTCTTGCTAATCTTCAGGACTTCCTTGTTCACCATCTTTCCTTCATCCTTCCTCCTCTCTTTCTCATTTTCTTTATTCATCAGCTCTTCAAAATACTTCTTCCGCCTTGTCAACACACTTATCATTTGTTAGTACATTACCATTTCTGTCCTTAATCAACCTATCCTGCTGTACATCCTTTCCAGCTCGATCTCTCTGTCTAGCCAATCGATACAAGTCCTTTTCTCTTTCCTTAGTGTCCAGCTGTCATGGTCTGCTCTGCTCATTATTCCCAGCTGCACACACACCTGGTCTTCATCACGCCTAGCCTATTTCTACCGCACTGCCCGAGCCTGCAGTGCAGACATGTCTCACTGCACTCCAGACGAGCTTCATTGCCAAACTCTACAGTCCATCGTAGTCTCAGCCCAAGCCTGCTTCCACCATCGCCGGAGAATTCCTTCAGCTGCTCACATAAGCTCCAACTTTCTACTCACCTTGTCTTCCAGTCCCCTGTGCACAGGCAGAGTCCGTGGCAGCAGAATCTTCCTCTCTTCCTCCTTGGCGGCGGATTCTTTCCTCTCTCCCACTACGCCAACACTCCCTAGACACTCACCCGCAGGGGCTGCACTCTCTACAGAAGGGCACTGTATTCCTGGCCATAGCCATCGTGCTGAACCTGAGCCTCTCACCATCTGCTCCCACAGTTAGCTACAGAGTAACTGTCTACCTCCAGCAAAGGCTCTCATTAACCATTCCTTTCTGCGTGTTCCTAGGGTTGCCAGGCCATATGGTATCCCACTCTGTTCCCTGCAGTTCCTGCATGCACTTACACACACCAACACACCATTTGTTGTTAATAAACCTAATTATATCTATTCGGAGTCTGTGTTTTGTCACTGGGTCACTAAACCATGTCAGTACATCTCCGCCAGAATGACCCAGCTGACAGCCCTTTGGTGCGCCATGTCAACCACATGGAGATCCGAATAGATCAACTGGCTTATCAGCAGCAATCCATTTTAACCCAATTAGCTCGAGTCACTGACCGATTAGACCGGCTAACTAGCTCCCAGTCTTTTCCCCAGGCCTTACTTATTCCCAGCAGCTCCTCAATTCCCGCTAGCTTACCTGCTAACCAACTCAGACAGGGGCCCCCGTCTCGGCTCACTCCTGTTCCTACCCCCAACCGCTTTAGCGGCAAACTAGGAGAGGCCAGGGTTTCGTCATGCAGTGCGAGGTAGTTTTCCAGCGGGTACCTGAGGACTTCACTTCTGACCATAGTAAGATCAACTACATGATCAACTTGTTGGAGGGAAGAGCGCTTGCATGGCCTTACATGGTGATGGCTAGGGCTAATTACGCTAGCCTGACTTATGGCCAGTTTATCGGAGAGTTAAATGAGGTGTTTGACCATTCAGACCGGGACAGTGTGCTTACCTCTTGGTTGCTAAACTTGAGACAGGGTACCAAGGTTTTAGCTGATTATGCTGTTGACTTCCGGGTAGCGGCTACCGAGGTGGGGTGGGAGGACACTACCCTCTATAGCATTTTCATTAGGAGCCTTAGCCCTAGCCTTCGGGACGAGCTAGCTCCCCTAGAGAAGCCAACTAAGCTATCTGAGCTAATTTCCCTAGCCATTAGTCTAGATAATAGGCTGAGGGAACGGGAGGCGGAACGTACTGTAAATCCTATGGACGCTCAGGGATCCAGTACCGTCACACCCCTCTAACCTCCTATTGGCCCTTCCACCTTCTGACTCCTCTGTGACCCCGGAACCTATGGTAGTGGGACAGTCTAAGTTGTCTTTGGCAGAAAAACAGCGCCACCATGAATTAGGGTTGTGCATCTATTGCGGGAGTGAGGAGCATGAAGTAGCATCTTGCCAGCTTCGGCCAAAAGGGGGAGTCCGTGCATTGCAGTAGGGGGACTCATGGACTCACCTCAACCTAACCCCCTATCTAGACTCCTTCTTCCCATCTGGTTCTTACATAAACCTACTGAAATTCACACACAGGCTTTAATCGACTCAGGGGCAGAGCAAAGTTTTATTTCTAGGGACCTGGCAACCCATCTGGGGCTTCACTGTTTCCCCCTTAAGTCTCTGCTACAGCTGATCGCACTGTCTAAGGCCCCCATGGCCATGGTGTCCCAGCAAACTGCCTCAGTGTCCGTCATTGTCTCAGGTAATCATCGGGAGGAGTTACAGTTCTTCGTGTTGCCAATTTCATCGTCCCCAGTCATCCTTGGTTTTCCCTGGTTACGCCTCCATAATCCCACTATTGATTGGCGCTCGGATAGTATTAAGTCATGGAGTTCGTTTTGCCTCAGCGCCTGTCTCCAATCAGCCGCTTGCTTGCCGTCCATGCCCTTGGGGGCTCCCACCACCCCGCCCCCGACCTGTCTAGAGTTCCCCCTGAATATCATGACCTTGTAGCCGTCTTTAGCAAGACCCAGGCCCTATCCCTTCTCCCCCACCGGCCATATGATTGAGCCATAAACCTCCGCCCGGGAGCTCCGCTTCCATCTAGCCGGCTGTACAGCCTTTCTCTGCCGGAGCGGGCAGCTATGGAGGCCTATATCAAGGAATCTCTGAGTTCGGGCATAATCTGTCCGTCTTCTTCGGCGGTGTTTTTTTTTTTTTTTTTGTTGGCAAGAAGGACGGCTCTTTGAGACCATGTAATGATTTCTGGGAATTGAACAACATCATCATCAAGGATAAATACACTCTTCCCTTGCTTAACACTGCCTTTGACTCTCCCCAGAGGGCGTCATGGTTCACCAAGCTGGATCTGCGCAACGCCTACCATCTGGTGCAGATCCGCAAAGGAGATGAGTGGAAGACAAGTTTTCAGACCCCTAGTGATCATTTTGAATATCTGGTGATGCCCTTTGGTCTAACCAATGTGCCTGCTGTATTCCAGCGGCTTATTAATGATGTGCTGAGAGACTTCCTGGGTGTTTTTGTATTTGTCTACTTGGATGACATTTTAATCTTCTCCCGATCTCTAGAAGAACACCAGGTGCATGTGAGGCGAGTGCTGCAGTGGCTGTTGGAGAGCCAACTATATGTCAAGGCTGAAAAATGCAAATTCCATGCCTCCAAGACATCCTTTTTGGGGTTTATCATCTCGCATAAGGAGATTCTCCCGGATCCTGGAAAAAATTAAGGCGGTTGTGGAGTGGCTGACCCCGTCCTCCAGGAAGCAGCTCCAGCAGTTCCTGGGGTTTGCTAACTTCTACCGCGGGTTCATCAGGAACTACAGTGGCCTGGCCCTTCCCCTAACATGCCTCACGTCGACCAAGGTGCCCTTCCAGTAGACTGAGGAGGCGGCTACGGCCTTTGCGGACCTCAAGAGGCAGTTTTCCGAGTCTCCCATCCTGGTGCAGGTGGATTCTAATCTTCAGTGTCTAGTGGAGGTGGACTCCTCGGATTCTGGAGTGGGTGCCGTCCTATCCCAGCGCTCCCCGGTGGATGGTAAGGTCTGATCGTGTGCCTTCTTCTCCCGGCGGCTGTCCCTTGCGGAGCGCAATTATAGTATCGGTGACAGGGAGCTTCTGGCTGTTAAACTGGCCCTGGAGGAGTGGCACCATTGGCTGGAGGGGTCCTCGCAGCCATTCGTGGTTTGGACGGACCACAGGAACTTGGAGTACCTTCGGACGGCCAAGCGCTTGAATGCTCGCCAGGCCCGCTGGTCCTTGTTTTTTGGACGTTTTGACTTTACCATCACATACCGTCTCAGGTCCAAAAACACCAAGCCGGACGCCCTCTCCAGGCAATTTGCCACGGATGCCTTTGACCCTGAGGATCATCCCGTCCTTCCTGCCTCCTGTGTCATGGGCGCCCTCTCGTGGGGGATTAAGGAGAAGGTCCGGAAGGCGCAAGAGACTGAAATGGACCCAGGCGGGGGGCCAACGGGTAAGATGTTTGGCCCATCGGGCGTCCGGGGTGACATTATTCATTGGGCCTACTCCTCTAAGTTTGCCTGCCACCCAGGAAGACGGCGCATGGAGGAGCTTCTGCAACGTTCGTTCTGGTGGCCCTCTCTTCAAAAGGACGTTGGGGAGTACATCCATACTTGTCCCCAATGTTCCACCGGCAAGTCCCCATCATCCTCTCCAGCTGGGTTGCTCCATCATCTCCCGGTTCCAGGCAGGCCCTGGTCCCATGTGGCATTGGATTTCGTCACCGGCCTCCATCCTTCCAACAACCACACCGTTGTACTCACCATAGTGGACAGGTTCTCCAAGGCGGCCCATTTTGTTCCCCTTCCGGGTCTGCCTACGGCCAAGGAAGCAGCATACCTGTTGGTTCTACATGTGGTGAGACTGCACGGGATCTCCCTGGACATCGTCTCCGATCGGGGTCCCCAGTTTATCTCTCAGGTATGGAGGTCATTTTGTAACGCCCTTGGGGCCACGGTGAGCCTGTCATCCGATTACCATCCTCAATCGAATGGCCAGTGTGAACTGACCAACCAGGAGTTGGAGGCAGCACTGTGGTGTGTGGCATCAACCAGCTCAGCCTCCTGGAGCTCACATCTGCCATGGATCGAGTACCCCCACAACTCGACTGTTTCTTCAGCCATAGGTATGTCCCCTTTTCAGGCTTCACTTGGGTATTCTCCCCCCTTATTTCCAGAAGAAGAGGATGACATCGCCATGCCATTGGTCCGAGCGCACCTGAGGCGCTGTCGGTGACTGTGGAGAGCAACCCGGGCTGTACTGCGCCACACGGCTGAATGCAATTCCTCGGTGGCCAACCGCCACAGGACCCCAGCTCATTCATACCAGGTGGGCCAGCAGGTTTGGTTATCTACTAAGAATATCAATTTGAAGGCTGAGCACAGGAAGATGGCAAAACGTTTTATTGGGCCCTTTACTATCTCCAGCATCATTTACCCTATGTCGGTGTGACTCGATCTCCCCCCCTCCTTCCGCATATGTCCCACTGTCCATGTCTCCCAAGTGAAGCCTGTGTCTTCCAGCCCCCTGTGTCCTCCTCCCAGGTCTCCACCTCCTCCGAGGCTGATCGATGGCAGCCCGGTGTGGGGTGTGACTGCTATCCTGGACATCTGTCGCCGGGGCCGCAACCTGCAATACCTGGTGGACTGGGAGGGCTACAGTCCAGAGTCCAGGTCCTGGGTGCATCCCGCCTGCGTGCTGGATAAAGATCTCATCAGGGAGTTCCATCGGACGCACCCAGGTAGGCTGGAATGACCGCCAAGAGGCGGTCGTTAGGGGGGGGAGTACTGTCATGGTCTGCTCTGCTCATTATTCCTAGCTGCACGCACACCTGGTCTTCATCATGCCTGGCCTATGTAACGGAGTCGAAAATGCACCTTTAACATTCCTTTTCTCAGTCATGTTTTCCTTTATATTATTGTGAATTTTATTTACTTGAGTGCTTTTATTTGGGCGGTACACTGCCCACATCCGCTCTTCTCGTACCTCCGAGGCTCTGGTAGCTCCTCCTTTCCCCCACAGTACCGCTTTGCTTTGCTGGGGGAGCCTGTGTGGGATCGAGGTACAGACAAAGAGTGATGTGTATTGTTTTATTTCTCCAACAGGAGTAAATAAATTGTGGGAAACATCAGTCTGGTGTCATCGTGATCCATATGCCGCCTACACATATACACTAGTGTCCCCGGTCACAGCCGTTTAAGGGTGCCCAAAAAGGGGACCCGTTACACCTTTTTCTACCGCGCTGCCCGAACCTGCAGCACGGAGATGTCTCACTGCGCTTCAGACGAGCTTCATCGCCAAACTCTACAGTCTGTCATAGTCTCAGCCCAAGCCTGCTTCCACCATCGCCGGAGAATTCCTTCAGCTGCTCACGTAAGCTACAACTTTCTACTCACCTTGTCTTCCAGTCCCCTGTGCACAGGCGGAGTCCGTGGCAGCGGAATCTTCCTCTCTTCCTCCTTGGCAGTGGATTCCTTCCTCTCTCCCACTACGCCAACACTCCCTAGACACTCACCCGCAGGGGTTGCACTCTCTACAGAAGGGCACTGTCTTCCTGGCCGTAGCCGTCGTGCTGAACCTGAGCCTCTCACCATCTGCTCCCACAGTTAGCTACAGAGTAACTGTCTACCTCCAGCAAAGGCTTTCATTAACCATTCCTCTCTGTGTGTTCCTAGGTTTGCCAGGCCGTACGTGTCCCGCTCTGTTCCCTGCAGTTCCTGTCTGCACTTACACACACCAACACACCATTTGTTGTTAATAAACCAAATTATATCTATTCGGAGTCTGTGTTTTGTCACTGCGTCACTAAACCATGTCACCAGCCTCTCATACAACTTACTATATGCCTTTTCCTTTGCCATCTCTCTCTCTTTGTCATGCACCTAGGTTCCTTGTACCTCCTCATTCCACCACCAAGTCACCTTGTCTTCCTTCCTCTGTCCACTGACACAACATACCTTTCTACCCGTTTCCCTCAATACTTTTGCTGTACTTTTCCAGTCATCTGGTAATTCTTCCCTACCACCCACCTGTGTGCACCTTCCTCTACTCTTATCAGTCGCCCTATGTTCCGCTCTCTTCTTGAAGTATGTGTTCACCACAGCCATTTCCATCCTTTGTGCAAAATTCACAACCATCTGTCCTTCCACATTCCTCTCCTTAACAGCATGCCTACCCAGAACATCCTCATCACCTCTGTTCCCTTCACCTACATGTCCATTAAAGTCCACTCCATTCACCACTCTCTCCTGGCGGGGGGGGGGGGGGGGTGAACTTCATCCAACTTACTCCAGAGTTCGTCTTTCTTTTCTACCTGACATCCATCTTGCAGGGCATGCACACTGACAACATTCAGCATCACACTTTTAACTTCTAGCTTCAAACTCATGATTCTGTCTGATTCCCTCTTTACCTCCTGGACACTCTTCACATACTCTTCCTTGAAGATTACTCCTACTCCATTTTTCTTCCTATCTACACCATGGTAGAACAGTTTAAATCCACCTCCAATGCTCCTAACCTTGCTTCCCTTCCATCTGGTTTCTTGAACACACAGTATATCTACCTTTCTTCTCTCTATCATATCAGCCAACTCTCTCCCTTAACAGTCATAGTCCCTACATTTAGCATCCCTACTCTCACCTTCACACTTCTACCATTCCTTTTCTCTGTCTCCCTCCTAACACATCTTCCTCCTCTCCTCCTCCTTGATCTTCGACCAACAGTAACCCAATTTCCACCGGCACCCTGTAGGTTAACAGCACCGGTGGCAATCGTTAACCTGGGCCCCAACCAACCCGGTATGAAGGTCTCATTCATCATACCATACGATACAATCCTATCATGATTTAATTATAATCAAGATATTGTGATATCAAGTGTCACAATCCCATATACAGTATTTTAAATTTTTTCACCTTATTCAATCTCAAATCATGTCCCAAAGTAAAACTGTTGACATCTCCTTCATACAATAAAGTATTCTCGAGGCTTCATTTTCTGTGGAGATGCATTTCTGCACACAGAGAGGGCAGTGGATGAAGTTTGGAATAGAGTTCCCGCTCAGATTTGTTTATCTGATTCTGTGGACTCTTTTCAAAAGCAGCTAAAACTTTTTTGTTAAACAAGGATTTCCACTGAGTTTCAATTCATCTGTTTTTTTAATGGTAAGTCTGATATTTTTAAATTATTTTATTCTTGTGTTTAAAATTATTTTTTTATCTATCAACTTTGTTTTATTCCATTTTATTGTGTAGAACTTTGTGACTATACAGTATGTCTGTGAAAAGTGTTTGATAAATAAACTTTATGGACTTGGCGCTCACAGAAAAAGCTCCATGCCGGTCTCTTTTTAGCTTAGCTGTTGCTAATGCTGCTCCAAGATGTGCGCTGGCCCACATGTTCCAAGTGTTTTTTTGCTTTTTTCTGTGCAGTGCTTCTTGCGGGTTGTGTGTCATGTCAACATATTTCCTTCCATCTTTGTTATAAAATACCAAAAAAGCCAGACATTAAAGCTAACTTTGAGCTAACTGCTTCCTAACTTTCAAAACTGGCATCAAATCTCACAAGACAAGATACACGTAACTATCCCCGACAATGAGTGCTTTTGCACCATCTGGCTGCAAATCTTGCCGGAACAAGATATGAATTCATTTGACTGGGTGCTTGTTTTGCTTTACTATACTGTAACTGATTTAAATCACCCTTTATTGTCATTCAACCATACAACCAATCATGAACAGTAGAACGAAATTGTGCTTTCTCCTATCTACGGTGTCAATCACACACACCCCATGTGTAGAATCAGAAGGACCGCTGCCATGCAAGGCGCCGCCACAGATTTCCCTCCTTCATTCCATTATTGCTGAGCATGAAGCTGGATGGCAGGAAGTTCCACTTTTATATGGTCTTCGGCATGACCCGGCCGGGATTTGAACCCCTGCCTCCCGGGTGTGGGGCGGATGCTCTACCAACTGAGCCACCACTCCGGTACAGTAATAGTATGGTAATTCTAAATAACAGTAAGTTGCTGGCAACACCCCTTGTAATGTCTAAGTCAGGGGTGTCTAATCATCTCCCATGGAGGGCAATGACCCTGCAGGTTTTCTCTTCTACCCAGTCTCTTCAGCAGGTGTTTTCACTTATCAGCAATCAGTGGGAAGAAATTTAGTGGAATCTGCTGTTGAAGACACCGGTTGCAGGAAAAGCCTGCAGGGTCTTGGCCATCCATGAGACATGTTTGGACACCCCTGGTCTAAGTGTCCATCCATCTTCTACCGCTTTTCTGGAGGTCTGGGTCGCAGAGGCAGCAGTTCAAGCAGAACACTGAATCCTTGTTCTAGTATTTTTCATGAGAGTCTGTTGGATCGTTCTTAGTCTGGCCCTTCACCCAGGACCAGTTTGTCTTGGGTGACCCTACCAGAGGCAAATTGCCCCGGACAACATAGCTCCTGGGATCAGTGGGGCACGCAAACCCCCCACCACAACAAGGTGACAATCCATGAGGGGACCCATGAGAGGACCCACGAGGGGATCTAAGTGTATGTAATCTATATCATCTCAGTCCCAATCATCTCCTTTGAGCTTATCCATTTGCACAAGTGTGTCCTGTCCCAGTTAATGTCACACACACACACACACACACACACACACACACACACACACACACACACACACACACACACACACACACTATCACAAATCACATGAAGCACAGTAATCTGGATTCGGGAGTCAGACTCGATCTCTGTTTTTAAGTATAGGGTTAAAACCTTCCTTTTTGATATAGCCTACAATTAGGGAGGGATCAGGTGCCCCTGAACCCTCCCTGTTTGTTCTCTCCCATAGATTGAGTCCCCATCATGCTGTTTGCTCTCTACATGTCTGTTCTTTTCTTCTTCTTCTCTATCCCCTCACTCTCCAGCCAGTCACAGCAGATGACTGCCCCTCCCTGAGCCGGGTTCTGCTGGAGGTTTCTTCCTGCTAAAAGGGAGTTTTTCCTCTCCACCTTTGTCAAGAGCTGCTCACAGGGAATCGCCTGATTGCTGGGGCCTTTCTGCAATTGTGGGGTGTTCCCCTACAGTTTGAAAATGTTATGAGGTGACTGCTGTCGTTAAATGGCACTACATAAATAAAGTTGAGTTGAATTGAAGAAAGTATTTTTTTTTCACTACACAGAAAAAAAACAAATAAAAATCTGTGTGGAGCGCAACAAGGTGTGAATCTATGCCAGCTACATCAAACCTATATTAATTTAAATTCAGTTCAATTGTTCAACCCATTTGTCCAATCATATCATCCTATTCCTTCAACAAAAGAACGGACCGGGATCTGTTTGGAAGTAATGCTTGGCTTAATACCAAACAGTGTTACTATCGTGTCCATTTTCACTCCCATGTATGCCCTTTGGCCAGTGCAAAACCTGTCTTAAACAAGCCATCATGATCAGAGTTCACCTTAGATTATGCACCTCTGTGCATAAAAGAGATGGGCAGGAGCGCTTCGGACTGGATTATCCAAATCACTCCTCTGAATAATTAGACTGGCCTCTTTCCACTTTTCATGAAGCACAGAGACTATTTTCCCGCTGCCGTGAAAAGAAAATGGATTTAAGGACACCCTTGAATGCACTCTGCATCTCAGGCAACATATGTCTAACTAGACTACCAAAAGAGGGCCCTTTATATTTTACATAGGGTACTTATTTTAAGGCATTTTACCAAACTGTGATAGAGTGGAAAAGGCACACAAATAGAGGCAATGTTGACACAAATAGAGGCAATGTTGACATCCGAACTTGAAAGTTTATTCTTCCTCTGTGTGCCAAAGCACCGCTGTAAATCAGCCTTGTGTGAAGCATCACCTAGTGACTGGAGGTAGAACTGCAGCATGCAGAAATACGTAGAAGAATCAAAGATTCAAAGATTCAAAGATTTTGTTTGTCAGTACTACTATACGTACAGGACATACAAGGGAATTGAAATGGCGTTTCTCTCTCTCTTCAGTAGTGTGTACAGTCATCATCATCATAGCAGTCTGTCAGGGCGGCAATGACTGTTTCATTTAGGTCTGATCAGATTCTTCCTCACAGCTCTGTCCTTCACCTTCCCCTGCCAGAAAATCCTGACCTTGTTAACCCGGGTGACGTCCAAGCTGGTATGAGTTGCTTTCTGATTGACCATTTCATGAAACTGTTTGCAAAGTATTTGAGTATTGCTAGCTTTTGCTGGACTAGCAGCACATTCTTGGCAGATAAAGGTATTATCAGTGACAAGGACAGGCCAAGATAAACTGACTCCAGTATCTGTTGCAGTGACTGACCAGATGATAGGTTTGTTAATCTCTGCTCTTTGTGTAGTTCCTGTCACGATGCAACAACTGGCAAAAGTCCACCACAGACCTTGCCACAGAGTGCTTATCTGCCAGGATGTCCAGTCTCACCCCGTGTAGCTGGGAGTGATCCACCACAGACCTGTGACAGATATTGTTTTTAGTTCTGCCAGGATGCCCAGTTTCACCTTCCACGCCCTCGGAAAGGTGGGGTTGCCGGTTGAGTCGCCGACGGCCCGACCCATGAGATAGGTAGTACCGGTTTTTGTCACGCCGCGCCATTCATCAGCGGCGCCACCTGCTCACGCACCTGCTACTCGTCAGCGGCGAGGGATAAAAGCCGCCTCGCCCTGAGCTTCGGCCTGAAGCCATTAGACTTCATCGCCTTCTATGCGAAGCGTCAACTCTCTCTTCAGCGTCAAGCTAGTGGTAAGAAGATTCCTTTCCTTACCTCTCCCAGTCTGCTCCCCTGTGCACAGGTGGATTCCTCGGCGGCGGACAACTCCGTCCCTCGTCCTTCCTCGCTGCTGCACCGGGTCCTGCAGGTGACTGTCTCCCGGGGTTCCGTCCTTGTAGTGCCTGCCATCTGTCAAACTCAAGTAAGCTTCTCTCCCTCACCTATTCTCCTCCTGTATTGGTGTGTGCCTGTCACCCTGTGTCTGTTCTTTCCCATAGGGTTGCCGGCTGAACGGTCTCCTGCCTCTGTGCCCGAAGCAGACGCCACCACCAATACATTAACATTCCACTGACACACACCCATACACCCCTGCTGTTAATAAACAGTTTGAACTACTCTGAACCTGTGTGTGTGCGTCTCCTGAGCCGAACGTTATGTCAGTACGGCTTCAGCAGAGCGGCTCGGCAGACGGCCGGCTCGCGCACCGGCTTACCACTCTCGAGGTTCGGGTGGATCAAATTGCTTATCAGCAGCAGGTGATTTTAAATCAACTTATTACCATCACTAACCGATTGGACCGCCTGGACCCCCAACAGCCGTTCCCCCCGGCTCACCAGGGTGGCGCAGCTCCTGCTGTCCCAGCGGCCGTCCAGCCGGCTCCTGCGGCACCGGTTCGGCTCACGCCGATTCCAACCCCCGCCCGCTTTAGCGGAAAGCTCGGCGGAGCGCGGGGGTTCATTATGCAGTGTGAGTCCGTATTCCACCGTGTGCCCGGAGACTTCCCCTCGGATCACAGCCGAATTGGCTACATAGGGAATCTCCTGGAGGGGCACGCGTTAACTTGGACCTACGCCATAATGGCGAAGCCCAGTTACGCCACCCTCACCTATGACCAGTTTGTGGCACGCTTCCTGGAGGTCTTTGATCATTCCCGAACCGAGACGGTCCAAGTCGATCGGCTTCTCGCTCTCCAGCAGGGAAGCCGGTCGGCAGCGGACTATGCGGTTGACTACCAGGTAGCGGCGGAGGAACTGGGCTGGGACGAACGCTTCCTCTGTGGCCTGTTTCTCCGCAGCCTGAATGATGATCTGAGGGATGAACTGGCTGGTCGGGATATCCCTGGGACGCTAGCTGAGCTAACTTCTCTCGCCATCAGCTTGGATAACAGGCTGCGTGAGCGCTCCTCTGGGCGGAAGTCGTCTTCTTCTCGCCCTCGGGGAGCCTCGTTGCGCCTGCCCCAAGCTCGCCCCCTGGCGACGCCGCCGCCATCGCACTCCGAGGAGTCGGAGCCGATGGTGACGGGCTGGACAAAGCTCTCCCCGGCAGAGAGACAACGCCGCCGTGAGTTGAATCTCTGCATGTATTGCGGAGATAATCAACACACGGTGGAGCTTTGTCCACATAAGCCAAACGGCGGGGTCCGCGAGTCACTGTAGGGGGCCTCGCGGACGTCAATCGGTTAAGTCCCCTTACCCAATTGAAGCTGCCCATCCGTTTTTGCCACAATCCCACTGGGCATCTCACCCACGCACTGGTGGATTCGGGTGCAGAAGGCAGCTTTATTTCACAAAGCCTGGCAACCCGTTTGGGCATTCGCTGTCAGGCACTGAAGAATCCCATCTCCCTTGTTAATCTCTCCCGTGCCTCCCTTGGGAGAGTATTACACCAAACCATCCCCGTTCCGGTCATCATCTCGGGAAATCACCGGGAGGAGATGACCTTCTACGTCCTCCCCAACTCTGTGTCACCCGTCATCCTGGGGTATCCCTGGCTTCGCCTTCACAACCCGGTCCTGGATTGGAAATCAGCTGGGATATCGGCATGGAGTACATTCTGTATGGGCACCTGCCTTCAGTCCGCTGCCTGCTCTCCGTCCGCTCCTCCCCCTGCGACGGACGCTGCACCCCCGGACTTGTCTCTGGTGCCCCCAGAATTTCACGACCTGGGTATGGTGTTCAGCAAAGCGAAAGCTATGTCTCTCCCCCCTCATCGCCCCTATGACTGTGCCATCAACCTCCGCCAGGGGGCTCCCTTACCTTCTGGTCGCCTTTACAGCCTGTCTGCGCCGGAGAAGGAGACGATGAACGCCTACCTGAAGGAGTCATTAAGTGCTGGGATAATCCGCCCATCATCGTCACCCGTGGGGGCAGGGTTCTTCTTCGTGGGAAAGAAGGATGGGTCCCTCCGCCCTTGTATCGACTACCGGGCCCTCAATAATATCACGGAGAAGGACCGTTACACCCTGCCTCTCATGGACACTGCTTTCCACTCCCTCCAGGGGGCGACCTGGTTCACCAAGCTGGACCTACACAGCGCTTACCACCTCGTCTGGATCCGGGAGGGAGATGACTGGAAAGCGGCCTTCCGTACCCCGAACGGCCACTTTGAATACCTGGTGATGCCGTTCGGGTTGACCAACGCTCCTGCAGTCTTTCAGCGCCTCATTAATGACGTCCTCTGGGACTTCATTGGCCTTTTCGTGTTCGTCTACCTGGATGATATTCTCATCTTCTCCAAGTCCAGGGATGAGCACCAGGTCCACGTGAGGCGGGTCCTCCAAAGGCTGCTGGAGAATCGTCTGTACGTAAAGGCAGAAGAGTGTGAATTTTACGCCAGGAGCACGTCCTTCCTGGGGTTCATCATCGCCCACGATAAGGTGCTCCCCGACCCAGAGAAGGTAAAGGCGGTGGTGGAATGGCCTACACCTGCATCCCGGAAACAGGTGCAGCAATTTGTTGGCTTCGCCAATTTCTACCGCCGCTTTGTCCCCAACTTCAGTGCCATCGTTGGACCACTGACCCGCCTCACGTCCCCGAAGGTCCCGTTCCGGTGGACCAAAGAGGTCGCTGCCGCCTTTGAGGCGCTGAAGGCGGAATTCTCCTCCTCCCGGGTCCTTCGCCAGGTCGACCCCGCGCTGCAGTGCATCGTAGAGGTAGACGCTTCGGACACGGGAGTGGGAGCAGTGCTGTCCCAGCGGTCACCGGACGATGGCGCCAAACGACCGTGCGCCTTCTTCTCCCGGCGCTTGTCCCCGGCGGAGAGAAACTACGATGTGGGGGACAGAGAGCTCTTGGCCATCAAGCTCGCCCTGCAGGAGTGGCGCCACTGGTTAGAGGGGGCGAACCTGCCGTTTGTGGTCCTCA
The DNA here is from genome assembly GCA_020510985.1 of Pholidichthys leucotaenia. Lineage (NCBI taxonomy): Eukaryota > Metazoa > Chordata > Actinopteri > Cichliformes > Pholidichthyidae > Pholidichthys > Pholidichthys leucotaenia. The sequence continues at coordinate 229,943,052 of CM035837.1, read as the reverse complement.
CGGACCACAAGAACTTGGAATATTTACGATCTGCCAAGCGCCTGAACGCCCGCCAGGCGCGCTGGTCCCTGTTCTTCGCCAGGTTTCAATTCTCTATCACCTTCAGGCCTGGCTCTAGGAACGTCCTGCCTGACGCCCTCTCCAGGCAGTTCGCCCCCGTGGAGTCGGAGGAGGCGCCCCACTCCATCCTGCCCAGGTCGTGCGTCGTGGGAGCCATCTCGTGGGACATCGAGAGCAAGATCCGGAAGGCACAGTAGGTGGAACCTGACCCTGGCGGCGGACCGGAGGGGAGGCTGTTCGTGCCATCCGCGGTCCGAGGAGAGGTCATCCACTGGCTCCACACCTCCAAGCTCACCTGTCACCCTGGCACCTCCCGGATGATAGATCTCCTCCAACGGTCCTTTTGGTGGCCAGGCCTGCGGAGGGATGCAGCCCGCTACGCCCGGGCTTGCCCAATCTGTGCCATCTGCAAGTCGGGAAATGCCCCTCCAGCGGGTCTGCTCCAGCCCCTGCCCGTCCCTGGCAGGCCCTGGTCGCACATCACGTTGGACTTCGTCACCGGACTCCCTGTCTCCAACTCCTATGACACCATCCTGACCATCGTGGACCGCTTCTCCAAGGCCGTGCACTTCGTCCCCCTGCGAGGCCTCCCTACTGCCCTGGAGACGGCGGACCTCCTCGTCCAACACGTGGTCAGGCTGCACGGGATTCCGGTGGACGTGGTCTCGGACCGGGGCCCCCAGTTTTCATCCGAGGTTTGGAGGTCTTTCTGCAACGCCATCGGAGCCAAGGTGAGCCTCTCCTCTAGCCATCACCCCCAATCCAACGAGCAGTGTGAGAGGACCAACCAGGAGCTGGAGGCTGCGCTCCGCTGTGTGTCCAGATCCAAACCCACCTCCTGGAGCAACCATCTTGCCTGGGTTGAATATGCCCACAACACCGCTCGCTCTTCTGCTACAGGGATGTCCCCCTTCAAAGCGTCCCTGGGTTACGACCCCCCACTGTTTCCGGAGCAGGAGAGTGAAGTAACTGTCCCATCAGTTAGGGCCCATCTCAGGCAGTTCCGCTCCACCTGGACTGCCGCGCGCAATGCGCTATTACGCACAGCGGAGCGCAACAGGACTGTGGCAGACCGGCGTAGAAGACCTGCCCCGGCGTACAGAGTTGGGCAGCTTGTTTACATTTCCACCCAGGACGTCACTTTAAAAGGCGAGAGGAGAAAGCTGGCACAGCGCTTCATGGGTCCCTATCCCATCACCCAGATCATCAACCCGGTGGCTGTGCGCGTGGCTATTCCCCCCTCCCTCCGCATTCATCCTACTTTCCACGTGTCGAAGGTGAAGCTGGCAGTCACTGACCCCCTTTGCCCTCCTCCTGCAGCGCAACCCGCGCCCCGGATGATTGGTGGCCATCCGGCCTGGTCCGCCTCCTCCATCCTGGACTCCCGGCGCCGGGGTCGTGGGTTGCAATACTTGGTGGACTGGGAGGGCTATGGGCCCGAGCATCGACAGTGGGTGCCCCCATCGTTTGTGTTGGACCCATCGCTCATCGCTGACTTCCACCGAGCGCACCCGGATAAGCCATCGCCAGGAGGCGCTGCTAGAGGGGGGAGTACTGTCACGCTGCGCCATTCATCAGCGGCGCCACCTGCTCACGCACCTGCTACTCGTCAGCGGCGAGGGATAAAAGCCGCCTCGCCCTGAGCTTCGGCCTGAAGCCGTTAGACTTCATCGCCTTCTATGCGAAGCGTCAACTCTCTCTTCAGCGTCAAGCTAGTGGTAAGAAGATTCCTTTCCTTACCTCTCCCAGTCTGCTCCCCTGTGCACAGGTGGATTCCTCGGCGGCGGACAACTCCGTCCCTCGTCCTTCCTCGCTGCTGCACCGGGTCCTGCAGGTGACTGTCTCCCGGGGTTCCGTCCTTGTAGTGCCTGCCATCTGTCAAACTCAAGTAAGCTTCTCTCCCTCGCCTATTCTCCTCCTGTATTGGTGTGTGCCTGTCACCCTGTGTCTGTTCTTTCCCATAGGGTTGCCGGCTGAACGGTCTCCTGCCTCTGTGCCCGAAGCAGACACCACCACCAATACATTAACATTCCACTGACACACACCCATACACCCCTGCTGTTAATAAACAGTTTGAACTACTCTGAACCTGTGTGTGTGCGTCTCCTGAGCCGAACGTTATGTCAGTTTTCATGGATATCCAGTATCAAGCAAACCAATGCCTGACCTGATAACTTGCCTGACCTGTCTGATAACTTCTACATAATCTTTATTTAGTTTGAATTCAAACAAAAACAATTCTAAACAACTTTCTGATAAACTTTAAACAATCATTTGTTGCAAATTAAGCCGATTAGAAATAATTACAGCAGAGTAAAAAAAAAAAAAAACAAACATTTAAAAATACCTTCTTCTGCTGAGTTAGATGTTATGTCTTTACAAATAAAAAAGGCATTGACAGAAAGTCTGCACAGTTAATTCACTGTTTAACCAAAACCCATTAATAACATCAGGTAACAAACTAGTAATTATCTTGCAGAGAAAAAGCTGAAAACATCCTTAAAAGAAAAGACTCACCTCTACATCACTGTCAGATGATCTTATCTCCTCTTTTCACTCATTTGAACTCCTTTTGCTGTTTTTTTTTTCTTTTTATTTACAGATTGAGGAAAAACTGCCAGCTGTAAAAAAAAAAAAAAGAAAAAGGAATAAGGCTGGAAAAACAACAGCAGTTTATGTACAGTAATGCTACCCGTAGTGCAAATGGCGACAAAAGAGACCCAGACCTTCCATACTGCAAATAAAGATAAATGATTAACAATGATGAAATCCAGCAATCATATACAGTATACAGAAAAGTAGAGATGTAATACCCGTAGCTGCAAGTTCAGTGCAGTAGTGTAAGTGCAGACAGTGACAGATATGGCGTTTGTGCAAATGGTTGCAATAAAGTGCAGGAACATACAGCAACAAATGTATTGCTGTTGGTCTGCCAGTCTTTGTGCAGGTGCAGGTATGTCAGTTGTTGTGTGGGTGAGTGTGTTATGGTCCGGGGGGGGGGGGGGTGGACAGAGTTCAGGGTCCTGATGGCCTGATGAACTTAGCTGTTTAGAAGTCTTGTGGGGCAGGCCCGGAGGCTCCGGTACCTTTTGCTCGAGAGCAGGGGGCTGAAGAGGGAGTGTGAGAGGTGGCAGTTGTCACCTGCAATGTTGATGGCTTTGCAGGTGAGGTCGATGTACGGGGGGGGGGGGCAGAGGGACACTGATGATCTTGCTGGCTGATTTGACTGTGCGCTGCAGCGTCTTCTGGCAGGAGGCGATGCAGCTTCCGTACCACACCACGATGCAGCTGATGAGGATGCTCTCAGTGGTGCCCCAGTAGAATGAGCACATGATGGGGGGCAGAACTCATGCTCTCCTCAGTTTGGGGAGGATATGGAGGCGAGTTTGAAACTTCTTGGCTAGTGATGTGGTGTTGTTGGACCAGGAGAGGTCCTCAGAGATGTGCACCCCCTGGAACTTGGTGCTGCTCACCCTCTCCACAGCTGCTCCATCAATGATCGGGAAAGGGGGGGGTGCTGTGTGTGTCCCCTCCTGAAGTTGATCACAATCTCCTTGGTTTTTCACATGTTCAGGAAGAGGTTGTTGTCTTTACACCACTGGACCAGTTGGCACACTTCATTTCTGTAGTTGGCCTCCTCGTTGTTGGTGATGAGGCCCACCACCATTTCATCCGCAAACTTGGTGTTGCAGGCTGTAATGCAGTCATGGGTCAGCATGGTGAAGAGCAGTGGGCTGAGCACGCACCCTTGTGTGTGCTCAGTGTGATGGTCTTGGAGGTGTTGCTTCCAACCTGCACGTTCTGTGGCCTCCCTGTGAGAAAGTCCAGCATCCAGTTATAGAGAGAGGTTTTGAGTCCCAACTGTCTGAGTTTTTGTAGTCACTGCTGGGGGATGATTGTGTTGAATTCTGAAGTGAAGTCCAAGAACAGCATTCGCATGCAGGAGTTCTTTGACTCCAGGTGGGTGATGGGTGGATGGAGAGCAGCAGCGATGGCATCGTCTGTGGATCTGTTTGACCTGTATGCAAATTGAGATTGGGAATCAAAGGGAAACACTCATAAATAACACAAATAAATACACCAATAATAATAATAATAATAATAATAATAATAATAATAATAATAATAATAATATTAAGGGGAGGAGACCCTGGGGCAGACCCAGGACTCGCTGGAGAGACTACATCTCTCACCTGGCCTGAGAACGCCTTGGGATCCTCTCTGAAGAGCTGGAGCAGGGGGCTGGGGAGAGGGAGGTCTGGGCTTCTCTGCTTGAACTGCTTCCTCCGTGACCCGGACCCCGGAAAAGCGGTAGAAGATGGATGGATGGATAATAATAATAATAATAATAATAATAATAATAATAATAATAATAAGGTACCTTTTTAGTACTCTGCCTATCCCTATCATTTTTATGTCAACAGAACACAGATTTTATCATTTTTGGGGGGCACAATTATACAGTAATCGAAAACAATGTTTGTGGCCAGCTATCCTCAATAAGGTGATGTCATCACTAGCTATTCTACACAGAACCCATGTAATAACAGTATTACAGTAAAAAAAAAAATAAATAAAAAATAACAATTTAAACTTTATTCATCATCATCATCATCATAGCAGTGTGTTCTGTTGACATAAAAATGATAGGGATAGGCAGAGTACTCAACAAAAACCAAAACAAAAAACAGTTAGGATAGGAAGAAGGGATTTAAAGGAATGATGATGATAAAAAGGTACCTTATTATTATTATTATTATTATTATTATTATTATTATAGATGTAGTCTCTCCAGCGAGTCCTGGGTCTGCCCCGGGGTCTCCTCCCCTTAATAATATTATTATTAAAATTATTATTATTATTATTATTATTATTATTGGTGTATTTATTTGTGTTATTTATGAGTGTGACGATGACGGTTTCATTAAGATCTGATCAGATTCCTCCACACAGCTCTGTCCTTAGCCTTCCGCTGCCAGGAGCTCCTGTCTATGTCCAACTTCTTCAAGTTTCTTTTTACAGTGTCTTAAAATCTGACCCTTGGTCTACCCTGATTGCATTTGCCCTCGCATAACTGTGAGTAGAGTAACTGCCGAGGGAGACACTGGTGGTCCATCCTCTCAACATGTCCGAGCCATCTCAGGTTCATCTGTATTAGCATGTCTTCCATTGATGGTAGACCGGCTCGTTTCAACACTTCTATGTTTGTTATCTTGTCTTTCCATGAGATGTTCATTATGGCTCAAAGGCGTCTCATCATGTACGTGTGGAGTTTCTTCACCTGCCCTCTGTAGACAGTCCAAGTTTCAGCACCGTACAATAGAGTAGCCAGTACTGTCGCTCTGTACACTTTGCATTTCACGCAGATAGACACATGTTGATTGTTCCACAGTCTCTCCCTCAAGTTTCCAAACACAGCGCTTGCTCTTCCCATTCTGAGAGATAGTTCATCCTCCAGCCTAGCATTCTCTGAAACAGTACTCCCTAGATACTTGAAAATCTTGCACTTGACTAGTGGCTCTGTACCAATGCTGATTTCTTCTGGTAGTGATGTTGATAACTGGAACTTTGGTGGTTGATAAAGGCACTCTATCTTCTTGATGTTGATTCTGAGGCTGAATTGGCTAGCTGCTCTTGCAAATTTCTCCACTAAAGATTGCATATCTTCCGCACTGTGTGCAACTAGAGCACTGTCATCGGCAAAGAGCATTTCTCTTACTATCTTTATCAATGTCTTACTTTTGGCTTTAAACTGTGCCACACTGAACAAGTCTGCTTCTTTCCTTGTTTGAATGTATACTCTTTCTGAAGTCTCTTTGAAGGCCACCTCAAGCATGGCTGCCAGATATAGCGAGAAGAGTGTAGGCGTCAGCACACACCCTTGTTTCACCCCGTTGCTTACTGAAAAGTCTTTAGATACTGAACCACTCATTGCCACGTTTGCTTGCATACCTGGATGAAGTGCCTCAATCAGGCTTACAAACTTCTCTATACAGCCAAATTTCTTGAGTACCTCCCAAAGTCCTTGTTGCGAAAAAGTATCAAAGGCTTTACTGAAGTCTATGAAGACTACATAAAGCGGCATGTTCTGTTCGATACACTTTTCTTGAAGCTGTTTCAAGCAGAAAGCCATGTCCATTGTGCTTCTTCCACTTCTAAAGCCGCACTGGGTTTCCGGTAGTACATTCTGCGAGATGTGTTGAGTCTGTTCAGTAGTACACGTGAGAGAATCTTACCAACAGTGGCTAGCAGTGATTTACGTCGGTAATTTCCACAATCTTTCCTGGCACCTTTCTTGAACAAAGGCACAATACTTGCATCCTTCCAGTCTTGAGGTACTTTCTGGGCATCCTATATCTCTTGGATGAGCTTGTGCAGATAGTTTGTCAGCTGAACACCACCAGATTTCCACACTTCTGTGGGAATTCCATCCCTTCCTGGAGCTTTACCACACTGTGTTGTCCTGATAGCTGCCATTAGCTCATCAAGATTTGGTGGTTTATCCAGACTTGATACAGCTGGTCGCTGCACTAGAGCTTCTTTAGCCTCTTCAGTGAGATCTCCAGGGTTGCTTAGTAGTTGGTCAAAGTCATCTGCAAATCTGTCCAGGATCTTGTCTTTCTCCTGCAAAACCACTTCACCATCCATAACCTTTAGCTGGATCAATCCTCTTGGTTTAGGGACATAGATTTCTCTCAAACCTGTGAAGAATGTTTGCATGTCCTTCCTGTCTGCTGCAGTTTGAAGTTTCTCCGCTTTTCCATCCCACCAGTTGGACTTCATCTCTCTGGTGTACTTCTGTAGCTCACTCTGAGCGTTTGAGTGTTTCTTCTTCTTCGACCTTGTGTTACACTGTAGGTTTTCCTGCCTAGCTGTATTCCTTGCTTCTAATAGTTTCTTCAGATGTTCATCATGCTCATCAAACCAATCTTGATGTTTCCTCTCAGGGTGGCCTAATACATCACTCGCAATCTGATACACCGTATCCTTCAGTGTTGCCCATTCCTCTTCTATGCCATTCTCTGAGTTGGTGCTGTCCCAGTCTTCCAAGTTTTCATCCATTTCTTGTGTAAGTTCTTAAGATAAGCCTTTATTAGTCCCACAATGGGGAAATTCCAGGATTGCAACAGCACAGGGATAGCAACACTCAGAGCAATAATTAAGAAGATACAAAAAAATATAAATAAGAGCAGTGGATATACATACGTACACATAAATATATAAATATATATACAAAGTGCGGAGCATTGTAGCAAGATGGAATAAAAAGTTCTCCCTGCTTCTTTTGGCCTCTCAGTGCACTCGTGTTTAGTTTCCATGGTGATTTTGCACCCGTCCTGCAGTGCTGCTTTCATCTGCAAATCCTTAATCTAGATCTCAGCATAACATGATCAGTACCACAGTCCACAACTCGCATTGCTCTGGTGTCCAATACATCACTTATGTCTCTCTGGCTTACTATGATGTAGTCTAAAAAGTGCCAGTGCTTGGATCTTGGGTGCATCTATGTCTTCTTGTGTGTGTCCGTGTGCTTAAATAGAGTGTTGGTTATCACAAGGTTGTAATCTGAACATAGTGCAAGTAGAAGTTCTCCATTAGCATTGCACTTGCCTACTCCATGACAGCCTAGTACTCCTTTCCATTTCTCAGTGTCCAAATCAACTCTGGCATTAAAATCTCCAACGGGTATCAGCCTGTCATCAGTCGATACACGTCTGATAGTCTCACGTAAATAACTGTAGAACTCTTCCTTCGTCTCCTCTGTGTTGGTCATTGTTGGGGCATATACACTGATGAGTGTGGCATACATCTTCCACTGTAGTGGGAGTCTCATAGTCATTATCCTGTTGTTGATTGGCACTGGTTCCTCATCAAGCATTGCTGCTATCTCCTTTAGAACTGCAAAGCCCACTCCTGCTTCTCTCCTTTCTTGAGTTGATCTCCCACTCCAAAAGAAGATGTACCCATGATCTTCCAAGCTGTCATATCCAGTCAATCTTGTTTCACTAAGTGCAGCTATGTCTACATTGTACCTGTTCATTAACAGGGTCACAAGCGCGGTCTGTCTTTCTGGGCGCTGTGATGTTGTTCTGTCCAACAGAGTGCGTACATTCTATTCTGCTACACACAAGGCTGCTGTTTTCCTCTTCTTTTGTCTTCCTGCTCCTAGCTTACTTTTCGCTGCCTGTCGGAGTGTGAACAGATCAGCGCAGACCTTGTTATTCTGGGTGACGTCCGAGCTGGTATGAGTTGCTTTCTGACTGACCATTCATGAAACTGCTTGCAAAGTATTTGAGTACCACTAGCTTTTGCTGGACTAGTGGCACATTCTTGGCAGATAAAGGTATTATCAGTGGCAAGGACAAGCCAAGACAAATTGACTCCAGTATCTGTTGCAGTGACTGACCAGATGATAGGTTTGTTTATCTCTGCTCTTTGTGTAGTGCATGTCATGATGCATCGACTGGCACAGTCCACCACGGACCTTGTGACAGATGTGTTTATCTGCCAGGATATCCAGTCTCACCCCGTGTAACTGGGAGTGGTCCACCACAGACTTGTGGCAGATATTGTTTTTAGTTCTGCCAGGATGCCCTGTTTCATCCTCCACGCCCTCGGAGGGGCGGGGATGCCGGTTGAGTCGCCGGCGGCCCGACCCATGAGACAGGTAGTACCAGTTTCCATGGTTATCTGGTAGCAAGCAAGCCAGTGCCTGATCTGACCAAAAAAAATTAAAAAGGAATTTAAGTCTTAGATAAGTCTCAGTTAAGTCTCAGTTAAACAATTTAGGTTATAAACAGTTGGGAATTTACACCTTTTATGTCTTTTTGCTAAAGTTGCAGCTTTTTACCCATAAAATTCCGCTTTTTTGGCCAGAAATTGGCAGCTTTTAACTGAGACTTAAACTTTATTACAGACATATAATTTTAAAAAATCATGAAAAACTTACTATTCTACACTCTTCCATAGTGACTCAGTCCTGAGAATGTGTTTCAGTAACATTTGCAGCAAGGTTTGCCCAGAAATGTGCACATGGAAAAACCTAATCTACAAAGGCCATATAATGAGGACTTTTTCAAATGATCAAAATAGCACATTTTTCAGATTTTGCACATTTGCCTCAATGGATATGTAAAGTAGGGGGCTTTTGCCCAAGTGTGCAAATTAGTTGGAGGAAAAACCAAATGTTTTCAGTGAGAACGTGCAACGTGATTTATCAAGGAAGCAATGAAATGTCCTGGCTGTTATTGAGTCTGTAATTAATGATTGAAAAGATGGAGTACTCTGCATTGCACACAGTAAGGAAGACCACAAATTAAAATGCTTCAAGACTGCATGAACTGCTTGTGTTAATATATTTGGAACGACAAAGGAAAAATAAGCATTATTTTCTTCTATTCACCCAGTAGCAGTCTTTGATACACACAGCACAGAACAAATTTGTTAAAAATCATCACTAAGGCAATATTCATAGCCACTGCAGCATGCAAAAAAGAAAAAAAAAAAAACCTCTGTCTAAATGGGGTTTTTTTTGGTACTCAGTGACACTACCTTGGCCATATTAAGCTGACCCAGTCCAGCTCTATCCAAACACCACCAGACGCCTGCAGACTTCTGACAGAACTACAACAAAAACTCAATGTGTTTATGATTAGGACAAAAAGGTTTTCTTTGTGCTGAGTCAGCTACAGAACATTAACGTCTTCAGGAAGTGGAACTACCCAGCCAGCATGCCCACATGGGTCCCCTGATCGGTTTAACCTGGGCTGTTTTACAGGTCCCACATGGGTTTGTCCACGGGTTCCATGTTGGCCCCGTGTGTGCCCACATGGACTTTACCTGTGGTACAGGTAAGCAGGTAAACTGTTCACCCACCTTAAACCCATGTGGGGACATGGGTTTAAGATAGATGAGCATGAAAGTCATAATTTTTCACATTTTTTCTCTTAAATATGTAAAAAAAAGTGACAAATTTACCAAAAACAGTACGAAATTTACTAGAAAAAAAATCACACATTTAGGAGAAAAAAAGTGAAAATGTAAGAGAAAAAAGTTGCAAATTAACAAGAAAAAATGTCATAAATTGCCCTTGCAAGGTGTGAGTTGCCAGCTGTGAGTTTGCACATTTATTAAAGAAACTAAAAATACAAAAATGCACAAGAACACAAACTAACGGATAAGGCAGGATGCAAAAAGGCGAGACTGGAAATAACTTACAGAACCGGGGGATACCCTTGAATACAAAATGTCAGTTGACGGGGACTCCGTCTGAAGACTGAGGAAGGAGATGCAGAAATAGCACCTGGAACCAGAAGGCCGCTGGGAGGAGGAAGCCATGCAGCAGTCTTTAAATAGGGACAAACCAAGTGAGATCAGGTGTGGGTACATGAGTGCGGATAAACAGGACAAATTGTAAACTGATGTGACAGCTCGCTAACAGGGTTTGACAGGAGGAAGTACCAACGGTGACTGTCACAATAAAAGCACAACCCGTGAAGAATGCAACTCAAGAAACAAGTGAAAAAGAATAATAATCAAGGACCAGGTAAAAGTAAGGGACAAACTAGACATACACTTAAGGAAAGAACTGAGGAGAGAATGAGGATACAAAACTGAGGAAGGCTAATAATACAAACTAATAAATGCTAAGACTGCAAATGAGATCTAAAGACAAGGACAAAATTATAAACACAGGAAAATAAATTGAAATACAAGATAATACAGAAATACATCAACAACCACATTAAGATAAAACAGGAAACCAAGACCAGAAATAAAAGGACAAACCCATGTAACAAAATATAACAACCATAATAAATACAAAATAAACAGAGATGCAGAATTACAGAAAATGACTTAAATAAACTTGAAGGCTGAGCAAGGTTCCCCACCAATGCTCAGTATCATGAAAAAGCCTCTTCTTCAAGGATGGATTCCAGACACCCCAACAAAACATCAAAAAAGAGAAAGGACCCAACCACAAAGTCCCTCCCCCCCAACAAGGATAAGAAAAATAACCCACCCCGGGAGGGAGGAGGGGAAACCCAGGTTTGGAAGGACCAAAACTAGGACAAAAAAGTGTTCACTCATGACCCACAAACTGAACAGATATGGTGGCAACAGAATATCAACAATACTAAGTGCAAAATGACACTGTTCAGGTGGTCTCCCAGAGTCACAGAACCACCTGATCACAAGGTGAGACAGGTCGGGTGGCCTTCCGGAATTCCACAGCCCCCTAAACAGGAAGAATAACCCATTGGGTGGTCTTCCAGCATCCCTGGGCAAACGGACCAAGGGGCACGACACGCCACCACCCGGATGCGGCAGTTCGAACCCGTGCCTCCCGCGGACCGCAAGGAATGTGGTGTGGATACAGTGAGTCACTGGTTGTGGGGAGCTGACACACGAAGACTAATCAACGAAGAAATCGGGCAAAAGGATGGGTGACCAGTGAGGAAACCAGGTGAAAAAGACAACTGCCCACCATAGAAGGGAGGTGAAAGGGATTACTGACCAGGGTGGCTGACCAGCAAGGGAACCAGGCAAAGGGGATGACTGATCAGCAGGGGAACCAGTCGTGGAAAACAGATGATGAGTGAGGAAACCTAGCGGTGAAGGCAGCTGACCAGTGGGGACCCCAGGCGAAGACCAATGACCTTTGGTAACCTCAGGTGAAGGGAGATGACCCTCGGCAACCACAGGTGGGGAGAGAGGACACACTCCGACCTCAGGCGGAGACAGAGGACCCACAGCGACCTCGGACAAAGGTGGATGACCCACGGCGACCTTGGGCAAAGGTGGAGGACCCACGGTGACCTCAGGTGGAGATGAGGGACCCATGGTGATGTCAGTTAGAGATGGCAGACCCTCGGTGACCTCAAGCAGAGATAGAGGACCCGCACTGACCTAAAGCGGAGATGGAGGAACCTCAGTGACCTCAGGCAGAGATGGAGGAACCTCAGTGACCTCAGGTGGAGATGAAGGAACCTCGGTGACCTCAGGATAAGACTCGGACATAGAGGAAGCAAATACCAGATCAAAATCACCAGCAGCAGTGGAGCCCAGAGAGGAGACCTCAAGTGCAGCTGACGGTTGCAACTGGTCCTCCCTATCAAGAGCTAAGCAAGATCTCTAAGACAGCTATAGTGAAACAAAAAAGAGAACTTGGCTGAGCTCGAGCCCCACCACCATCCAGGACTCCGGTGAATTGGGCTGGGATGTCCCGAATCCATTCATCTGGCACTCCAAACCCGGCTCGGCCACCTCAGATGGGGAGGAAGAGAAAAACACTGGAAAATTACAGGCAGCAGTGTAGCCCGACGAGGAGAGCTCAGGAGCAGAAGACATCTGCAGCTGATTCTCCTCCCCATGAGCACATCAAGATTTCTCTATATCTGCGGGTGTTAGAACAGAGTACTTACCTGGACTCAAGCTCCACCACTGCCCAGGACTCCGGTGACACTGCTGCAATGACCCGGCAGCAGGCATGATGGTGGGTGCAGCCGAAGGACCTTCAGGCATGGCGACGGACATTGGGGGAACTTCCAGCGGGGCGGCTGATGCTGGAGGTTGCCTCACCACTGGCACAGAGACCTATGCAGCAGAAGCCAGGGGACACTCTCTTGTTGGCTCAGTCTTCAGGGCATAGGGGACACTCTACTCCCAACCAGGGCGTGGCTGCAGGGCTGGAACAGAATTTCCAGGGCCTCAGGCTCCCCATCGTCTGGTGGTGCTCTCTCGGAACTGGTGGACATTCAAGGAAAACAGGAGAGGACACAAGGGTAGCAGGTGAGGAAAAACTTACAGCAGCAGGCGGTGAGGACTCAGCTAAATTGGGCTGCTGCTAAGCCTCACCACTGGGAATAAGGCAAGGCACTTCATCTAAATGTATTTGAGAATGAAAATGTACTTGCTTTATCTCCTGGAGCATAATGGTAACTGCTGCTGTGGGACCAGATGATGTCCTCCTGGGAACGGTGGAGGTTGTCTGGCAAGGAGGCGAGACAGTTTCTTATTCTTTATTTTCTGTATTTTTCCTTTTCTCAGTTCTATTATTGTATCTCAGTATGGTTTTGGTTGTATGGTGTTATCTGAGTTGCTTTTTGCTTCGTGTTTGTTGTGAGTTGTCCGGTTATTGAATCTTAGTTTTGTCATTACAGCCTCAGTCTTTATTACTGTGTGTCTATGGCCATCTTATTTTGTATCCTCCTGTGACTGAACTTGAGCCTCCTCTGCCCTCGTCTTTAGTTTTCCTTTCTGAAGTCTGATAATAATCATTAGGGTTATTCTCTGTGTATTTAGCATGTCCCTTAGTTTTATATTTCTTCTTGTCCTCACCCTCTCTTTAGTTCTCTCCTTAAAGTGTATATTAAGTTTTGTCTTTTACTGCTATCTGGTCCTTGCTTGAGTGAATATTTATCATTCTTTGTCATGAACCTGGGTTTGATGGTCCCAAACCCAGTTCTGACTCGTGGTTATTTTGGCCCCCTTCCCTATCTATTTTCCATCAAGCGCTTCAGGGAACCTGAAGGGTACCTGAAAGATCGGGTACGCCCCCTCCTCCTGTCAGTATTGCCAGCTCATTCGCATTATGGGTGTTTCACACACGTACACGCACACACTTCATTCATTCTCATTCACACGCTCATACACTCACTCATACACACATGTTGTCAATTATGTCCAGCCCACACATCCTCACACCGGCGGTCTCTTTCCTCATTAGTATAACAATTACTTTAACGCTGTGAGAGCTGAGAAAGATCGCCGGAGCGTTATATGTGCTTCATTCACGGCAGCGTGTACCTCTACAAATGTAAGTTGTCATTACCTAGTTTATTTTCAACCTGACTAAGTTGTCTTCTCTTGCACTACATGACTGTTTTAGTTTGTTGGTGTAAGCGGCTGTTCCTGCTTCTTTCTCTCATCCACCGGGCTGCACGGACCGCCCCGGATCACTCCAGCTCTGTAAGTCTATGTTTGCCTTTCACTCCATGCTGACAGCAGCCCTGCGACACTAGGCATTCCTCTCCTAGGGCTGTAAAGCATCTAGGTGCTGTCCCTGTATGTCTGGTGGCCAAAGCTCATCATTTTCACTCTCTGTTCATTGTGGGACTGTTTACTGGACAAGGTTTGGGGGGTTTTGTTAATAAAGTGCACAAATCAATCTCTGCTCTTGGGCTTCTTATTCTGTCCTCTTTGTGCCGCGTAATGGCGCACAAGGATTCATAACAGAATGCTTTGGCCAGTGTAAAGCCCAGCGGAGAGGAGGTGCACGAGTGTTTTTTCTTCTTCTTTTTTTTTTTCTCCTTATTGCTTTTTTCCCCTAGCCTTCACCATGGACTTTTCTGTTTATGGACTGAGACCCGAGGAGTGTGGAGTGGCTAACCGAGCTGTGGTGTTCGTTTCCCAGGCTCAAACCACCAACTCCCCGGAGGTAAATTTTTGGCTTTTTGACATCACTGTCAGGGTGATCCAGACATGCCCCGCCCGGTCTTTGGAAATATCTGGGGTTGACGCCGTTCCTCACCCTGGTTCACGAGTTATGACGACGCTTGGAGGAGATGACAAGAGGGACCATCGGACCGCAACCACGACTTTCCACGATGCACTCCCGGAGTACCGGAGCCCGATGTTCACCTCCCAAGCCGGAGTCCTCCTCCTCCCACCTGACTTCCCGTCCTACTCCCTGGAGGACGAAGCAGGACACTGAGGCAGCAGCAGACACCCTCACCAGTCAGGAGTTCAGGCAAGTTCTTCTCTGTTCTCTTGCGATGTCTCCTGAGGTGATTAACCAGATTCCTGTGGAGGAGCTCCAGAATTTGCTACCCGCAGAAGCTCCGCAAACTGCTGCTGTCACGGCTCCTCCTTCTCTGTTCTCTGTCTCCCTTAACTCTCTGCCGGCCCCGGGAGAGGATCGTCGGACAGGTAATCCCAGGTCAAAGTGACGGAAGAGGCCCATCACCTCATCGGCAGCCCAGTACCGGACGTCAACCCCGACCGCTGCTGCGGCGGAGCCCCCCTCTGTGCCAGCTATTGTACCAACAGGCGCCTCTTCTGCTACAGCCACAGCCCCCATTGTTGGGTCATCCTCCCCAGCTACCGGAGGGATTGTGTGTGCCACTCCGTACCTGTTCATTTCCGTGCTGTTCGGGCCGGCTCCTCTGCCAGCCACCAAGGAGCCTAGAAGAACTATCGGCACGGAAAGGGATGACAACACGTCGTCGGCAGCAGCCAACATTCAGACCCGGGAGGCCAGGCAAGTGTGTTCTCATTTTACCTTAGTCATTAATGACAAGCCTTGTCTGTCTCCCGGGAGAGAGCCTCAGGCTAGGCAGTCGCCTGAGCGCTCTCCCCCTGCTGTACCTATTATGAACTTTTCTATTTCCTCTGTGTCTCCATCCCCTGCCTCGGAGTGTCCACCTGCCCTGGAGCTTGACTGTTGGGGGAG
The DNA here is from genome assembly GCA_020510985.1 of Pholidichthys leucotaenia. Taxonomy (NCBI): domain Eukaryota; kingdom Metazoa; phylum Chordata; class Actinopteri; order Cichliformes; family Pholidichthyidae; genus Pholidichthys; species Pholidichthys leucotaenia. Next base: position 229,927,538 of record CM035837.1, on the reverse strand, counting down.
GAGGGAATGTGCGGCGCTGGAGGACTGCACCCCGCAGAATCTCTATGACTAGAGGAAGAGCGCTGTGGCCGACCTGAAGCTTGTGCCGATGAAGGAGTGTCCCCTAGTTTCAGTCTTCTCTGAAGACACCAAGGTCTCCACCTCCAGACTTCACACCGGGAGACTTATCTGCATCACGGGCCTCACTGGAGGAGACCACGACTGCCAAAACCATCAAGCCTGCTGTGGGGGCCGCCACAACAGAGTCATCCCCCGGACCAGACCTCCAGCTGACTGGACCCCGAACATCATTGTCAGCATCATTGGAGTCCTGGACGGTGGTAGAGCTTGAGCACAGGCAAGTAATCTCTCCTGTAGTACACCTATCGGTTGTTGAGAGATCTTGCCTGGCTCCTGGGGATGAGAGTCGGGTGCAACCCCCAGCTGCATCTGAACTCTCCTCGCTGGGCTCTTCCGCTGCCGGCGACCCTAAATGTCTCTCCTCTCCAATCTCCTTCGAGCTCCTTTCTAGGGTCACCGGAGAGGAGCCTCTGCAACCTGGATTGCCCACAGATGACGACGCGGGCCCAGCTGTCCCGGAAGGGTTCGACAGGGGTGCAGCACCCAACAGACTGGTGGAATCCGTGAACCCTAAATAGTCAGAGTCCTGGATGGCGGTGGAGCCCAAATTCAGGCAAGTGTGCTCCATTATGTCAGTTATGTCAATGTTGATGTCACACTGCCCAACTCATGGTGAAGAGGGCCCATGGCAGCTCGTAGTAGCCCTCAGGGACACCTCACCGGGCTCTGCTGCTGCCGGCGACCCTGATGCGGTCTCTTTCTCTCTCCCTCCAGGTTGGGAGCTCCCTACCAGGGTTGCTGGAGAGCAGCTGATCCCCCCAGAGGCCGCCGAGGATCTGGGCTCAGTGCCGGGGTTTATGGAGAACCCTACCTCCCCCCTTGGGGAGGCCACTGCAGGAGCAATGAGGTCCCCGATGGGGACCAATGCAGGTGCAGCAGAGCTCCAGCTGGAGTCCACCGCGGGTGCAGCCACATCCCAGACTGGGTCCATCGCGGGTGCAGCCACATCCCAGACCGAGACCTTCGTGGGTGCTACGGTCCCCCTGCTCCAAGCTTTGGAGGGCAGGGGGGCTCCTATGCCTCGGTTTGGCCACCGAGGTTCCCCGGTGGGTAGGCTGCCTCTCCACCTTTTCCCCCTGGTCCTGGTGGCTCCACCATGCTGGTCGGCCACCTGAAAGACCTGGCCTTCGGGTTGAGTGGCCCATTGGCCCAGGCAGGCCACCAGAGGCTGTTCTAAGGGCCGCCTGCTGGATGTGGGACTTGGGCAGGCCACCCGATCAGTCACCCCTCGTCACGCCTGCAGCCTGGGACTCGGGTCGACCCCTGAACTTTGGACTCCTGGGAAGGGTGGTTAGTGTCCTAGGTGGGGGTTGTTAGGAGGGCCACTGTCCTATATTTTGCATGGTATATTTTGTATTTTTCATCGGTTGCTTCCCTCCTAACCTGTTTTCCCCCACATCCCACCCTGGGTAATTGTTTGTCTCGGGGGGGGGGGGGGTCCCCTAGTGGTGTTTTTTTGGGTTCAGCTAGTGGTATCGGGGGGTGTCTAGTATCCACTCCTGGGGAAGGGGGGGGGGGCTGTCATGAACCTTTGATGGTCCCAAACCCAGTTCTGACCCTTGGTTATTTTTGCCCACCTCCCTAGCTATTTTCCATCAGGCGCTTCAGGGAGTCCTTTGGGTCCTTGCTCCCTGACAGCTTGGGCACGCCCCCTCCTCCTGTCAGTATCGCCAGCTCATCCGCATTATGGGTGTTTCACACACGTACACATACACACTTCATTCATTCTCATTCACACGCTCATGCACTCACTCATGCACACATGTTGTCAATTATGTCCAGCCCACACATCCTCACACAGGCGGTCTCTTTCCTCATTAGTATTACGACTACTTTAACGTTATGAGAGCTGAGAGAGATCGCCAGAGCATTATATGTGCTTCATTCATGGCAGCGTGTACCTTTGTGAATGTAAGTTGTCATTACCTACGTTTATTTTCAGCCTGACTAAGTTGTCTTCTCTTGCACTACATGACTGTTTTAGTTTGTTGGTGTAAGCAGCTGTTCCTGCCTTTTTCCCTCATCCACCAGGCTGCACGGACCGCCCCGGATCGCTCCAGCTCTGTATGTCTATGTTTGTCTTTCACTCCATGCCGATGGCAGCTCTGTGGCACTAGGCATTCCTCTCCTCGGGCTGTAGAGAATCCAGGTGGCGTCTCTGTATTTCTAGTTGCCAAAGCTCATCATTTTCAGTCTCCATTCATTGTGGGACTGTTTACTGGACAATGTTTGGGTTTTTTTGTTAATAAAGTGCACCAATTAATCTCTGCTTGTGGGCTTCGTATTCTGTCCTCTGTGTGCCACAATGGCGCACGAGGATTCATAACAGATCTTAATATATTCTTGTTCATTTATCTGTTTCTTGATTTTCATTCATCCTGGTTTGCGCTTTTATTTTGATAGTCACCTTTGTTTACAATCTGCTGTGTTGATTATTTCTCACAGTGTCCTTCTGTCTGTTCAGACGGGAGTTGCCCGTCTGTCATCGCATTTCATATCCTACGGGAGTTTCCCGTTCCACCAGCGTTTCCATACGCCTCAGCCTCCATGCTGTTCTCTCTTTTTATAACCTGTTCCTGCCTCAGTTTGTAAGTTTTGTGTTTTTGTTATATTTTGTGTTTTTTATTATTAAAATTTTATGCAAACTCACAGCTAGCATTTGGGTCTTCATCCTGCCCTGAAGGGCGATTTATGACACCCACATGGACATTGCTGGCTGGGAATTTAAATAAAATGTAAATCAGCCTCAAAATGCCCAAAAATTAAAGGGTCATTTTTTAATATTGCACATGCAATTCAGTAATCTCTAGTAGGGTCGTATTTAATCCACTCCTGTGTGTCACATCACTATTTGTTTATATACATACTTGATAGTTTTACTTTTGATTTTGATGTCCCACGCATAGATGCATGTATATGTGGTGTCTATTTGATTAACCAGACCCTTGACAAAAGAGCCAGTCCAGCGGAATGACGGGCTCCGTTCTGTGGGTTTCAGCTCATCCTGGGGGACCAGAGTCTTGTTGGAATTCCAAACAGTCTCACGCACATCCAGCAGCACCATTGTTGCTGCAGATGGAAGCTTCAGGACACTTTTAATTTGTGAAGAGGATACAGATTTGGCACTTAGTTTTGTGTTGTGAATACCAAATGGTAGACCAAAGTAGGCTTTCTTATACCAGTCACTATCAGGAAGCATGACCAAAATGGGAAAATTATTTCTGGAAACGGACTTTAATTACACAGTATAGGGTTTCATTTAAATCTAAAAAGTCCCCATAGTTGCACACAAATTAGAACACTTTATCCTGTTTCCCAAAGCGCACACTAATTACATAATTCAAATCACAAAAAAAAACATGTAATTAGGTGAAAGTGTCTCTGGAATCCACATAAAAAACTTATTTAATTAATTCTGAAATGGCTTGGTCTACATTGAATATGATGTGAGTGAAGCAGCCATTTCTCTGCAGAAGCCACGTTCACCTGTCAGATCTTAACCAATACGAACCGTTCATTCCTTTGAGGAAAAGCGAAGCCATCCCATAATCAGTTCTTTGGTAATAAGTTTGTCAAAGTTATCGTACTGTGTGAGGCTGTAGGTTCAGCAGCTTAGACATCAGCTGAACTTGGAGGCTCATTAATCATCAGAGTGAGAGGATTTTTTTTTTTTTTTTACATCAGGCAATTTCACCCAAGAACTAAGCTAGTACCTTGATTAAAGAAAGCTGATCTGTTTGAATTTAAAGTCCAATTAACATTGCATTGAATCGCAGGTAGAGCAGCTTAATTAACCATCATGACTGAGTGCATTTTAAAACCATCAGTGCTCTGCCATTTTGCTCCATTACCACTGGTCTTTTCTCAATACCAAGTTCGGTCTTGTGGACTTGGGAGTTTGGACTTGTCAAGTTGGACTTTGAAGTCCTGACTCCGGAGGAGGGGAGGAGACGGTTCACTGAACTTGGCACTAGAATGGCTACGTTCTCATGACGTCACACTCGGCTCGGATGGACTTGGATGGACTCGGATGGACTTGGATGGACTCGGATGGACTCGGGTCTAGAGTCTGCCCTGCATTGCTCTTGTATCTTCACTTTACTTAATGCTAAAAAAAAAAAAATAAAAATAAAAATGTTATTATAGCAAAATCATTTGTCTGTGTTTATCTTCATATTTCATGATATTAATCAACACATAAAAGGGCCAGGGGGGGGGTGTTTGTGGGTTTATGTAGCTGGAGTCAGAATCCTTATTGATTGACTGACGAGCATTTCTCACACACACACAAAAACACAACTATGGATGGTGTGGTGGAGGCTCTGATCCCTGCTATCCTTTACCATTAAGCCGAGGAGGAGGCGGCGGAGATAAGGCGTATAGGCCAAAGAAGAGCTGCTTCCTTCATACAGAAAATACATCAATATGCAGTGAATAAATACATAATAAATCAGTAAATTTAATAAATGGTGGTATGACTGAATTGATGATTAATAATTGATTTAATAGACATGATTTTGCAATTTCATTTCATCAATAATTTGAATAAGGCAGGGCTAAGCATAAAAGTAATGATTTGTCTTTAAAACAGCAGCGACAGACTGTAGAACTGTACTTGTCAGCATGCAGCTTCTCTGGTCTTTTTTAGACAGTCTCTGCAACTTCCAGGTGTGATCTCTGTCCCCCATGGTCACAATCTCTCATTCCGTCATCAAGAGGGAAGCTAATCAAAAGCATTTCACCACAGATTTGACTCCCTGTCAAAAATGCTCTATTCTACAGCCCTTTAACGAATGAATTCTCTAAAATTCAGTTGGTGGGAAAAACTTCTTGATCGCTCATGTAACGATGGTCACATCAGAAATGTTCTCAGTGCAGATCGGAGCTGTTCCCCAAATTCTGTAACATTATGGAATATATCTTTCCCTAATATAAATGCAAAAATATCTGGACAGACCGAGACAAATTCCTTATCTCCAATAAAATCAAAGACAGGCACTTTTAAATTCTACACAGATTTTACCCCTACAACAAGTTCTTTAACATATTTACAGATGTCTCCCCTTTATGTTCTTTTTGCAATAATGAATTTCCCACTTACTTTTTTAATTGCACACTTCTTTTGTCAGTGAATGTGTAAAGTTTCTCTGTCTGGTTGAAAAATATATTCATAAATCAAAGTTTCTGCAATCCACCCCAAATACTGTGATTTTTAAGAATGAGCTCCAGTTTCTCTGCACATCATGTTCAGTGTAATCTTAAACAAAAAAATCAGTAAAAACTCTATGTATTATCAAGAAAATCCTGAAGGAATGAAGGATTTGATGTCGTCTAAAATGTATAAATTTCATTTGCAGTGATATCCCTCGTACATTGTGATTATTTATGAATACTCAAATTTATTGTATTTTTCGCTTGTTTTTTTGTTTTTCCTTTTCATCTCTCATGTTGTTTTCTTTATTTTTGTTTGCTGTCTTTGGTTCTAAATAAAGCTGAGTTAAAAAAAACAGCACTCTCAGGCAAAATAGATTATGGGACACCTGACTGCAGCAAGTCTGCACAAGTCACCTCCCGATGCATCCCTGGTAAATGGGCTGAGCAAGAACACATCCGGGCACTTGGACCGAACTTGGCTTGATGCAAACTTTCAACTGAAACAGGGCTTGGGCTGTAACTGACTGACTATTGTGTATTCAATTGAATATATGTTGAATAGGATTTGGAAATCATTGCATTCTGTTTTATTTACGGTTTAAATAATGTCCCAATTTCATTGGAATTGGGGTTTGTAGTAAGAAGTGAGGAGAGTGTGTTGAGAAGATGGAAGGAGTACTTTGAGGACCTGATGAGACAAGAAAATGAGATGGAGAGAAGGATGGATGAAGGAACGATAATGAACCAGGAACTTGTGAGGATTACAAGGCTGAAGTAAGGGCAGCTGTGAAGTGGATGAAGAATTGGTCAAGATGACATACCTGTGGAGATGTGGATATATTTAGAAGAGACAGTCGTGCACTTTTTAACCAAAGTGTTTACTAACTAACTAACTAACCTGCACTTATATAGCGCTTTTCTAGTCACAAAGACCACTCAAAGCGCTTTCATTAATACTAACCCTCTATTCTAAAGGCCTATAGGAAACAAATATCTAGGGACAATTTAGAACAGCCAATTAACCTAACATGCATGTTTTTTTGGCATGTGGGAGGAAACCGGAGAAATCCCGGAGTAAACCCACGCAACACGGGGAGAACATGCAAACTCCACACAGATCACTGTTGGTCGGGGGCTGGGATCGAACCCACGATCCCACGATCCCCACAATCCCCCGGCCAAGGGTAAACTGTGCTGCCGCAGTGCTAACCACTGCGCCACCGTGCAGCATTAACACAATCTTGGAGAGTGACAGGATGCCTGAGGAGTTGGTGGGAAGTGTTTTGGTACCAATTTTCAAGAACAAAGGTGATGATCAGAGCTGTAGTAACTACAGAGGCATAAAGGTGATCAGCCACACTATGAAGGTATGGGAAAGAGCTGTTGAAGCCAGGTTAAGAGGAGAGGTGACAATCAATGAGCAGCAGTACGGTTTCAGCTCAAGAAAGAGTACTACAGAGGCAATGTAAAGTTGCATCTTTAGTACTAAAGTAATTAGTAATTTAATTAGTAATTAAAGTAATTACTTGGAAAAGTAACTTTCACATTACTTTTCAGTGAATACTTGAATTATCTTGCACAAATAGCAAGCTAAAGATCCAAAGAAAATGTTATTTATCCACAGTCCAAATGACAGATCCAGTCCCTCAAATGTCTTTTGGAGATTAAAACCCAATTTTGGAAATTCTTTATCCAGGTAGCAGGTAAATGCTTTTTTTCTTCAGTGGATCACAGTCTCAGCTGTCTGAAGGAAAGTGAGTGATGATATCAAGTCTTCAGTCTTTATCGATGTATCTGGCAATCAGTTTATTAATTCTTGCTGGGTCACAAACTGTCCAGATGCCTAGATGGGTTTGAAATCCAGCCATGGGTCTTCAGATAGAGTGGATCCACTTCATGGTGTTAGCTGTTAACATAGCTAGCCGTTCCTTAGCTCTAGCTTTTTCGGAGCTTGTTGCTATTTAATCAGGAGCTTCTGAAGACTGCTGTTGTAGATCTCAACCAATACTTTGCTTACAACCTACCAACATACTTTTGTCCTGAACTGCGGAAAAGGAAAAACAATCTTTGTGATACCACAAAAACAAAGCTGCTTTATCTCTTCCTCCGCTCAAAGTGATGAGGTCATGAGGATTCATGGTTCTTTGTGACAGGTCATGTTGACTGATGGCTGCTTCTCAGCTATGGTAGGGTCAGTTTGTATATTCATTTGTGCTAAAAAAAATATCTATCCATATTTAAATATAAATAAAATGAGTCATGAATCTGTTCAAATTTCAGTAACTGTAACACATTACTGAATTTTTCATTTATTTATCTTCTACCACTTGATCCGTTTCAGGTTGCAGGGTACACCCTGGACAGATCACCAGTCCATCACAGAGAGACAGACAGCCATTCACTCTCACATTCATATCTAAGGACAATTTAGAATCCCCAGTTGATGCCAATTAACCTAACCTGCATGCTATTGGCCTGTGGGAGGAAACCGGATTACCCGGAGTAAACCCACGCAGACACGGGGAGAACATGCAAACTCCACACAGAAGGGTCACCAAGGATCAGAGGTGGGATTGAACCCATGACCCTCTTGCTGTACTGCCACAGTGTGAACCACTGCACCACCAAGCAGCCCTATTAGTAATTTCATTACACAACAAGTTACTGGAAAAGTAGCGGTGTTACAGTAATGTTTTACTTTGTAGCTGCAGAATCTGAGCTGTATGGCTGCTTAATTTGTAACTCATTACTCCAACCACTGGTAGTGCATGTAGGGAGCAGGTGGAAGAGAACATGGAGGAATGCACTAGAGAGAAGAGGAATGAAAGCTAGAAGCAAGACAGAATACACATGTGTAGGTGCAACAGTAAAGATAATAATGCATCAGATTTATATAGCGCTTTATCATAGACACATTATTCACTCACTCCAGACAGACAATGGTAGTGGCAAGCTACTACTGTAGCCACAGCTGCCCTGGGGTAGCCTGATGGAAATGTGGCTGCCAATCTGTGCCAACGGCCTATCCGGCCACTACTGAACATTTATACACATTCATACCCAGTGGTATTGACACTGGAGGCAAGGTGGGTAAAGTGTCTTGCCCAGGGACACAACGGCAGGATATCTGGGGAGAGTGGAATTCGAACCACCAACCATCCGGTTATTGGATGACCCGCTCTACCTCCTGAGCCACAGCCGCCCCAAGATGCAAGGAATAGAGGCAGTGCAGTTAGATGAGTTTAAATACCTGGAGTCAACCATCCAAAGCAATGATCAATGCACAAAACAGGTGAAGACGGAAGTGGGTGGAAACGAGTGTCGGAGTGATTTGTAACAGAAAGGGACGATTTACAAGATGGTAGTGAGACCTGCTCTGATGTATGGTTGGGAGATGGTGCCAAGGATGAAAAGATTGGATTCAGAGATGCTAAGTTTCTCACTGGGAGTGACTATTAGGAATTAGAAATGAGTATATCAGAGGGACAGCTCAGGTTGGGCAGTTTGGAGACAAAGTAAACGAGTCAAGGCTGAGAGGGTTTGGACATGTGCAGAGGAGGGATAGTGGAGATATTGGAAAAGGGGTGTTGAAGATGGAGTTGCCAGGCAGGAGGAAAAGAGGAAGACCACAGAGAAGACTGATGGGTGTGGTGAAGGAGGACATGGAGAGGGTTGGTGTTACAGAGGAAGATGCAAGGGTTAGGGTGAGATTGAGGCAAATGATCCGCTGTTAGGACCTTGAAGGGAGCAGCAGGAAGAAGAAGATAGAAAACACAAATAAAAATCTTCCATGTAGTGTTAGTGTCATGTTTCGCCCCTCGGGGCAGAGAGCAGGACCCAGGTGCATAACGAGCATTCAACATTTTATTAATAAAATCAAAAATGCAAGCAGCTCGGAAGCTGAAACAAAAGCTAAACTCAGTGCTAGGCAAGGCAGAAAAGAAAACCCACAGAAAGAGGACTTGTCAGGAGTGTGTGTGAAACACCAGAATGACAACTAATGACGCAGCCCCCAGCAGAGGGGCTGCGTCCTTTAAAACAAGGCAGACAGTGATTAACAGAAACACAAAACAGCCGTGACTAATCAGGAACTAAACAACACACAAACCAGGCAAGACTGAGGTTAGAAATAAACACACATCGAATACAACAAGATAGAACACGAATATAAGAAACAAAATGACAAACAGAACCAAACTAATAAACAACAATAAATACAGAGACCCAGAAAATAAACCTGATGGAGGGATGAACAAAATGTAAAGCCAAGACCATGATAATAGAAAATAAAGACAGAAAATCCCAGGAAATGAACTCAAAGCGAGGGTGTGGGTTGGAGACCTCATCCTGGTGACAAGAAACATAAATAGCAACACAAGGAGAGGACAAGGGTCCAACCCAAGCCCTGACAGTTAGTAGTTGGGAAATGATTATACGAACACCAGCAACACACTGATTTTCAGATATTGAGATGCTCCATGATGCACTGCATAAATAGGGCAATCTTTTGAAATCTTTGTGCAGAGTTGTGAATGAAAAGATTAAAAACCAAGCTTCTATCATCACCATATGCAGAAACAAGATGGATACAAGCACAAAGCCACCACTGCCCCCACCCTACACACATTATTTGGCCTGTTATGAATCTATTGCAAATCCTTTCATGGCATGTTCAAGAAGAATACAGCCTTACGTGATAATGTGCTGAAAGGCTATCACACCACAGCAGACCCCCAATTTCAGTGTGGGAGTGCGTCCCTTATGACAAAGCTTCCACAAGCTAGGTTCATTGATATGAACACTCCAGGGACAGCCGTGGAATCAGAGCTGTATAGCTGCTGCTTCACTGGCCTCCCGGTGGCACCGCTACAAGCGCATTCAGGGTCCTTTCATCTGTAAGGCTGAGACAATAACAGAGAAGCCTTGCAGAGAATACAACATAGGGCTAATGCATATGAATATAAACATTCACAGAGAGATATGGAATCAAAGAAGTGCTGGAGTGGATGATTACTTCTGATAGAGCAGTGCCTCTCCACGTAAACAGTGCATGTTGCAGCAGGAGGAGTGGGAATTACAAAATACACGCATGTTTTCTTTCCCTTTTTATCTTTCATGTTATAGCAGCAGTAGGCAAGAATGATTAAAAAAGAAAAAAAGTTTGAGGTTGTCTTTCCTTAGCTCTCATTCCTCAGACCATCCCAACAACATTAGCTTATGTGGATGTTTCTCTTGTAATATGCTTTTAATGGGTGGGAAGTAGGCAGGCCCAATAATAAGCAATGCCTTCATATCAGAGCTGGTATTGTGGTTGAAGAGGATGGTAGACTATATGCAAGAGATGGATATAACATTGGATTATCAGGTACAGATAGGAAGTCTCAAGCGAACAGCTCTGGCTATGTCTTGTCAGCTTGAAAGCTGCATATGAATGGATGTGACATGGCTTTTGTTATGCAGGAACCCAACCACAGAAACCACTACAAGAGACAGCAGGTGAGGTGCAAAAGGTATGTATTTTATTCCACAAATTGTGATGTGAACTGACTGGTAGCCTTGGTTTTTGTTTGTTGGTTGCTCTTGCCAAGGGCAGGAGGAGATGAATCGCTGCAGAGCAGCTTCTTTGGCTGTGACGTTGAGGTGGAGGACTGCAGCAGGAGGTACTTGCTGACGGTGAGGGGAAATGTGCCCAGGCCTCGGGCTTGCTCCTAGGGGGGAAAGGGCACAGTTTGTATAGAGCTGAATGTTTGTGCCTTACTTTGTTGCAGGGAATCCATGGTGGAGTCAAGGCTGTGAGCCGATAAAGTCCAAAATCCAGGAGGGGAGCTCCAGCGGGGCGCACTGAAGACTTGAAGACAGAGAGATCCAAACAAGCACTGAGGTGAGAGCTTTGGGAGGTTCAGGCTTACATGAAAATCCAAGGGAGAAGTCAGCCAGCGGGGGAAGCAAACAGAGCTGGGCGGCAGGTAGTGAACGAGCGTGGAGCAGACACACGGGAGTTTGAAGAACACAAGGAGCAGGAGATCACAGAGGCAACTGGACAGTGGAGTCAAGACAATCCCACACTGATGAATGCCAGCTCACCTTCAAACAGGGTGGAGCTGGCCCGCAGAGCAGCTGGAGGAAATCAGAGGCAATTAAGGCAAAGTGCAATGTGGGTGTGTGTGTGTGTGTGTGTGTGCGCGCTCACCACTACCATGGCAGGATGTAAGGGAACCTGTATCCATATTGATTTAAAGGCCAAATGTCACGTAATTTTTTTTTCTAAATGACAACGAATTTAGATAAAATACACATAGCTTAAACCAAATATTCATACCGGAGACCATATCACCCACCTGTATTTACATAATTGCACAAAATACACCAGGTGAAGGCCCCACCTTGCTTGCTGGCTTGTGACAGCCAGTCCAGACCACGCCCATGTTTTTGACATCACCAGTTGTACCCTGGATGCCCTGCCTATCCACATTCACACTTATCAACATTGGACAATCATGACGGAAAGTGACAGCGATTGTGAACAAATTAGTTTAGTTTTGTCTTTTTTTTTTTGTCTTTTTTTTTGTCAGTGGTTCAGACAGTGACAGAGGCATAGAACCTTACAGGTTCGAGCCGTCTGAGACGGAATCAGATGCTTTGTCTGATGACAACAGTTCCAACGATGACCAGAGAGCAGAACCAGTGGAAAATGTCATTGAACTAGACATTAATCGCCTCCAGAATTGTGAAGCCGAAGGGGGTCTGTCGAGGGCGCCCCATAAATATTGATTTTTCGGAAGCCATTATTATTACAGTGGAGGAGAGCCGCTGCTGTCAAGAAACTGACCAGATCAATATGAAAATGGAGGTGCATACCTGTCAAGTGAGACGTTTTCGCCGTATTTTGGTGCCAAGCGCGGCTGTGGGGGACGGCGGAGTGGTGGGGGACACTTTTCTGGGAAATGTTTTAAATGTAGTTCGTGTTGTTATTGTCAAATATTTTAAGGAAAATACGGGGAAAATGCAATTTTAGCAAAAACGGGCGTATTGCCATTTCTGTACGCCCAAAAGAAAAATATACGGGAAAAAAATTGAGTGTGTTGAGGAGCACGTCCTTTGTGTGATCCCCCACAGCTGGTGCTGGCAGATGGCTCAGCGGGAGCTATTATCACTACAATGAGAAGTGTGGACTCAATCAGTCTGATGGCCGTGGTAGGCAGATCGCTCAGCGGGAGCTATTATCACTACTGTTCGAAGTGTGGACTCAATCATTAGTCTGATTGTCGGGGAGGGCAGATCGCTCAGCGGGAGCTATTCTCACTACAATGAGAATTCATTAGGACAATGGTTTAACACTTCCAGCTGTGCAGCGGTTGCAGAACAGAGAGAGATCGCCTTACAAATACAGAATTCTGCTTTTTTTTTTAATTTTGCGCCGGACGCTGAGTTGCGTTGTTATTGTCAAATATCCATGAATCCTTAAAATATTTGACAATAACAACACGAGTTGCATTTGGGGCATTTCCCAGAGAGGTGTCCCTTGTTGCTCCGCCGTCCCTTATAGCCGCTTTTTACGGTGTTGAAGTACGGCGAAAACATCTCACTTGACAGGTATGAAAACATTTCCCAGAGAAGTGTCCCTTATTACCCAGCTGTCCCTGATAGTCCCGTTTTAAGGTATGGGTGAAATATCCAATTTTTTCTTTCTTGTTGCTCACTTCAACCTTCCAGTCTCCATATAAACAATCAATTGAAATACCCCAAGCATCAAACTAGGGTACAATCTATTTCGTCACTTCCGCCTTCTTCCCCAGGCGATTCCAGGGGCCGTGTCAGGCCAAGCGCGGCAGTTTTAAATTAACGAATATTCCGTTGTTACTGAAGCATATGCACCAAGACCCGAACGGATCGGTTCCCTTTTATATCTAGTTTCAAGATATTTAAAGTACCCTGTTACGTGACATTTGGCCTTTAAGGTCAGTCTGTGGTTGTACTGTGCAGCTTCCAGGTGTGAATGTGTAACTGTGTCAGTGTGAAAAGGGTGTCCCTGAAAACGAGATGTTGCTTCTCAATGGAACCACCCTGCATAAATAAAGGTTAAAATAAAACAAAAAAAAAAATGCCACTTTTAATGACTACTGCAGTCCCAAAATTATTCAACCCCTTTGTGACAAGCATCTTCAGTACTTAGTAGAGCACCCTTTTGTTGTTATGACCTGCTACAAATGTGATGCATAGTCAGTCACCAGCTTCTGGAAGTGTTCTGAGGAATATTAATCCATTCCTCATGGGTAAAGGCACCCAGTTCACAAATATTCTTGGGTTTGTGTGCTGCAATCTGTTTTGGGTTTTTTTGGGTTTTTTTTCAAATCCCTCCAGAGATTTTCACTGGAGTTCAAGTCAGGCAACTGTGATGGCCACTCCAGTATCTTCCAGGACTTCTTGTGAAACCAAGCCTTGGTGGACTTTCAGTTATGCTTGGCATAATTGTCCTGTTTTAAGGTCCAATGATGTCCAAGCTTCAATTCTATGTACTATTCAAGCAATAGTACATCCGGCGCCACACGAGTCAGCAGCCTTTTTGCAGCAGGAGCTCAGTTCTGAGTTTCTTTCTTGTTTTGTTATTTACTATCTGTTTTTTCCTTGCCACAACATTTCTGATCTTGTTACCCCGTATCCATCATGGACGCCAAGGATATTAATATTGCTGCACTGGCGCTGACATTAGCCATCTTTCTACTCATATCGACAGTGACTACTGACCCGGTGAGTGAAGGAGTCACTGTTTATAGGAGGAGCAAATTGTTAGCATTGTGCTGTACCACAGTGCTAACTGAGAGACTCGATATCCCTCGAGAAATCAGGCAAAAACGACAGAGATGTTGAGCTGGAGCGAAGTGACGCGCGAGGAAGACAAGGTACTAGACCATTCTACCATCTATTATGGGAAATGTGAGAGCGCTGCTTAAGACATCTTCAGAGAAGTTAGCATCATGCTATTCAGTGAAATGTGGCTAAAAGCGCTAACAACATATGCTAACATCGGGCTGGAGTGTTTTCACTTAAAGGCAATATTATCGCCAATACAGTGGGAAAAATAAGGATTGAACACATCAACAGTTTTCTCATTAAACACATTTCTGATGGAGCCATTGACATAAGATTTTCGCCACATATCAGTAACAACCCAAGTAATCCATACATACAAAGAAATCAAGGTTTGGAATCAAGTGGAATGACACAGGGTATAAGGATTGAACATGCAAGGTGAAATTCATCTAATATTTAGTAGAAATGCCTTTGTTGATAATAACAGCTTCCAGATGCCTCCTGTATGGAGAAACTAGGTGCAGACATTGCTCAGGAATGATTTTAGCCCATTCTTCTGCACTAACTGTCAAATCTTCAAGGTTCTGTGGGTGTCTTCTATGAACTCTGATCTTCAGTTCATTCCACAGATTTTCAATTGGATTCAGGTCAGGTAACTGACTGGGCCATTCTAGCAGCTTTATTTTCTGTCTCTGAAGCCAGTTGAGAGTTTCCTTGGCTGTGTGTTTGGGATCAACCCAGGTGGATGCCCTCAATTTCCCCTCTGGGTGTCATGCGGTGACCCTCACGGGCCACCATAAGACGCCAAAAGTCGCCAGTGAGCTTTGCATAGATGTTTCATTAACAAGACAAGACACGAATACGAGACTATGAGCCACTGTGGACAAAAAACACACACTACTGGGTACAAGGGGTCGTAGGGCTAACCCCAGCTACTACGACCTTAACTAAGAACAAGACATGAACAAGGATAAGCACGAACCTGACATGACGAGGACCAGGAATGATTGACGGATGTTTGACAATACTCCAGCATCAACGCCTGCTAATAAAGCCGGCAGCTAACGAGCGGTGATGCCGAACAGCTGATTGACCTTGACAGCCGGAAACCCCACCGAGTGCTGTCACAGTAAGAGCCCGGTGGAGCCAGAATGTAATCCACAGCTGTCAAGGCCGGCAGAGATGATGCTTAGCCCGAGCGCCAATCTCGTCCGCGCTCGGGTCATAACACTGGGGATCAATAAAGTATACAAAATCAAAAAAAAAAAAAATTCAAATCATTGTCTTGCTGAAATGTCCACACTCATTTCATCTTCAGCATCTTGGCAGATGGCAACAGGTTCTTATCATGGATGTCTCTGTACATTTATCAAGCCATCTTTCCTTCAATTATATGAAGTCTGCATGGACCATGTGCTGAAAAACACCCCCACACCATGATGGGATGTGCAGTGCCATTTCTCCTCCAAACATGCTGTGTGTTGTGGCATCCATCAATCCAT
This sequence comes from Pholidichthys leucotaenia, assembly GCA_020510985.1. NCBI lineage: Eukaryota > Metazoa > Chordata > Actinopteri > Cichliformes > Pholidichthyidae > Pholidichthys > Pholidichthys leucotaenia. The sequence goes on along the minus strand of CM035837.1, from coordinate 229,911,951 downwards.
CCATCCATTTTCTTCCGCTTAATCCTTTTCCGGTCATGGGGGGGCTGGGGCCTATCCAACCATCTTTGGGTGAGAGGCAGGGTACACCCTGGACAGAAAGCTCAATTTTGGTCTCATCATATTCTACCAATATTTTACTGGCTTGCTCAAATGTTGTACAGCAACCCTTAAATGAGCTTCAACATGCTTTTTCTTCAGCAATGGAGTCATGTGAGGTGAGCTGGCACATGTCACCTGAGTGCACTACTTATTATTTTCTTTGAATCAGCAGTACCTGCTAACTCCAGATCTTTCTGGAGCTCTCCACAAGTGGTCATTGAATCTTGGATAACTCTTCTGATCATTTTTTTGACTCCTCTGTCAGAAATCTTGTGAGGAGCTCCTGGTCATGGCCGGTTTATGGTAAAATGATGTTCTTTCCACTTGCAAGTAATGGCTCCAACAGTGCTCACTGGAACATTCAGCAGTTTAGAAATGCTTCTGCAACCAATGCCATGATTATGTTTTGCACCAAGGTTGCAAAGGTCAAGAGAGAGTTGTTTGCTTCTAATCATCATGAGCTCTTTGTGGTCTGACAATCTGATATTCACAGACCTTTTAAAAGGCTATCAGTCAGGACTTAACCAGCTGAAATTAATTTGCACTGATGGGGGATGGGATGGTTTCCACCGGAGTGGTGGCTTAGAGGTAGAGCATCCACCTCACAACCGGGAGGTCGGGGTTCAAGTCCTGGCCGGGTCATGCCAAAGACCATGTAAAATGGAACTACCTGCCGTTCAGCTTGGTGTTCAGCAAAAATGGAACGGAGGAGGGAAATGATGGCGGCAGTGGTTAGGAGGTAGAGCGGGTTGTCCAATAACCAGAGGGCTGGTGGTTCGAATCCCGCTCTGCCCAGCCATCATGCCGTTGTGTCCCTGGGCAAGACACCTTACCCACCTTGCCTCCAGTGTCCATGACTCTGGATATGAATGTGTATAAATGTTTGGTAGTGGTTGGAGAGGCATGGATAGGCAGTCACGTTTCTGTCAGTCTGTCCCAGGGCAGCTGTGGCTAGAGTAGTAGCTTACCAATAGCAATGTGTGTCTGGAGTGAATGAATAATGGACTCAATGGAAACACTTTGAGATTTCACTTGACATGTAAAGTGCCGTATAAATCTATTCCATTATTGTATTATTAATATTCCTAAATTCTGATGGCTTTCAGCTGGCTTCTTGGCTTTCTATGCCTTTATGCACCTCTTTTTCTTGTGTTTGATACTTATTTCCTGTATCCATCCATCCATCCATCCATCCATCCATCCATCCATCCATCCATCTTCTACCGCTTTTCCGGAGGTCTGGGTCGTGGAGGCAGCAGTTCAAGCAGAGAAGCCCAGACTTCCCTCTCCCCAGCCACCTGCTCCAGCTCTTCAGAGAGGATACCAAGGCATTCCCAGACCAGCTGGGAGACATAGTCTCTCCACTGAGTCCTGGGTCTGCCCCGGGGTCTCCTCCCAGTGGGATGTGCCCGAAACACCTCAAGTGGGAGGTGTCCAGGAGGCATCCTGATCAGACGCCCAAACCACCTCAACTGGCTCCTTTCAATGTGGAGGAGCAGCGGTTCTACTCTGAGCCTCTCCCGGATGACTGAGGTCCTCACCCTATCTCTGACGGTGAGTCCAGTGATCCTACGGAGAAAGCTCATTTCAGCCGCTTGTATCCGCAATCTTGTTCTTTCGGTCATTACCCAAAACTCGTGACCATAGGTGAGAGTAGGAATGTAGATTGACTGGTAAATCAACAGCTTTGCCTTAGAACTAAGCTCCCTCTTCACCACAACAGACCGGTACAATGTCCACATCACTACAGATGCTGCTCCAATCCGTCTATCAATCTCTCGCTCCATTTTCCCCTCACTCGTGAATAAGATCTCAAGATACTTAAACTCCTCCACTTGGGGCAGGAGCCTGTCCCCAACCCAGAGAGGACAATCCACCTTTTACCAGCTGAGAACCATGGACTCGGACTTGGAGGTGCTGATTCTCATCCCAGCTGCTACACACTCAGCGGCAAATCGTCCCAGCAAGAGCTGTAGGTCATTGCTGGATGAAGCCAAGAGGACAACATCATCTGCAAACAACAGAGATGAGATCCTGTGGTCACCAAGCATGACCCCCTCCATTCCCTGGCTGCACCTAGAAATCCTGTCCATAAAAATTATGAATAAGATCGGTGACAAAGGGCAGCCCTGGCGGAGACCAACTCTCACTGGGAATGAGTCTGACTGAGTGTTGGCAATACAAACCAAACTCTCACAACGGTCGTACAGAGATCAAATAGCTCGTAACAACAAGCCCGATACCCCATACTCTCAAAGCACCCCCCACAAAAAAACCACGAGGGATGCAGTCAAATGCCTTCTCCAAGTCCACAAAACAAATGTAAACTGGTTGAGCAAACTCCCACGAACCCTCGAGAACTCTCGAGAAGGTAAAGAGCTGGTCTGATGTGCCACGGCCAGGACAAAAACCACATGGCTCCTCCTGAATCCAAGGTTTGACCAACGGCCGGACTCCTCTCCAGTACCTTGGCATAGACCTTCCAAGGGAGGCTGAGGAGTGTGATCCCTCTAAAGTTGGAGCACACCCTCCGGTCCCCTTTTTTGAAGAGAGGAACCACCACCCCGGTTTGTCATGCCAAAGGCACTGCCCTCGACCTCCACGCAATGTTGCAGAGGCGTGTCAACCATGACAGCCCAACAACATCCAGGGCCTTGAGGTACTCAGGGCGAATCTCGTCCACCCCCGGGGCCCGGCCACCAAGGAGATTTTTAACCACCTTGGCGACCTCAGCCCCTGTGATAGGCGAGTCATCCCCCTCCTCCACAAACCCTGCTTCCTCTGTGGAAGGCATATCAGTGGGATTGAGGAGATCCTCAAAGTATTCCTTCCACCGCCCGACGATATCCCCAGTTGAAGTAAACAGTGCCCCATCCACACCATACACAGTGTGGACAGGGAGCTACTTTCCCCTCTTGAGCCGCCGGACAGTTTGCCAGAATCTCTTCGAAGCCGACCGAAAGTCTTGTTCCATGGCCTCACCAAACTCCTCCCATACCCGGGTTTTTGCTTCAGCTACCACCCGAGCTGCACTCCGCTTGGCCTGCCAGTACACCTCAGCTGCTTCAGGAGTCCCACAAGCCAACCAAGCTTCATTGGACTCCTTCTTCAGCTTAATCGCTCCCCTCACCACTGGTGTCCACCACTTGGTTTGGGGGTTGCCACCACGAGATGCACCGACCACCTTGCAGCCACAGCTCTGGGCCGCCGCTTCAACAACAGAGGTGGAGAACATGGCCCACACAGACTCCATGTCTCCAGACTCCCTTGGAATGTGGTTGAAGTTCTTCCGGAGGTGGGAGTTGAAGACCTCCTGGACAGGGGCCTCAGCCAGACGTTCCCAGCACACCCTCACTATACGTTTGGGTCTACCAGGTCAGAATGGCTTCCTCCCCTGCCATCGGATCCAACTCACCACCAGGTGGTGATCAGTTGACAGCTCTGCGCCTCTCTTTACCCGAGTGTCCAAGACATACGGTTGCAGGTCTGATGACACGATAACAAAATCGATCATCGACCTGCGACCTAGGGTGTCTTGGTGTCAGGTGTACATATGGACACCCTTATGCTTGAACATGGTGTTCGTTATGGACAAACTGTGGTTAGCACAGAAGTCCAATAACTGAACACCACTCGGGTTCAGATCGGGCAGGCCGTTCCTCCCAATCACCCCCGTCCAGGTTTCACTGTCATTGCCCACGTGCGCATTGAAGTCCCCCAGTAGGAGAATGGAGTCTCCAAGAGGAGCACCCTCCAGCACCCCAGTCACAGGCTCCAAAAAGGGTGGGTACTCTGAAACATCATTTGGTGCATAGGCACAAATGATGGTCAGGACCCGTTTCCCAACCCGAAGGCAGGGGGAAGCAACCCTGCTTCCTTTGTCCCTGCTGCTGTCAAAGAGTTGAACAAGCTATAAAATTATATTGTACATATTCTATATTTACCTATTTTGTAAGATGTGTGCCTGTGTTTGTGTCTATGTTGAATGTAATTAGTGGCTTGTAAATATGGATGTCACCAACTGCAAAACAAATCTACCTACGGGTACAAATAAAGTAACCTGAACCTGAACCTGAACCTGAACCCTTTCATCCACCGGGGAAAACTCCAATATAAAGGCAGCAAGGTGGGGGGATACAAGGATACCCACCCCTGCTCGTTGTCTCTCGCCCGGGGCAACTCCAGAAAAGGCCAAGCTCCAGCCCCTCTCCAGGAGACCGGTTCCGGAACCAGAGCTGTGTGTTGAGGTGAGGCCGACTATATCTAGCCGGTATCTCTCAACCTCGTACACCTGCTCAGGCTCCTTCCCCACCAGAGAGGTGACATTCCACATACCAAAAGCCAGTTTAAAAAGCTTGGGATCAGTCTGCCAAGGTCTCCGCCTTTGACTGCCACTTAATCCACATAGCACCGGACCCCCATGATCCCTCCTGCAGGTGGTGAGCCCACTGGAGGGCGGACCCATGTAACTCCTTTGGGCTGAGCCCGGCCGGGTCCCATGGGTGGAAACCCGGCCACCAGATGCTAGCCATCGAGCCCCTCCCCCAGGCCTGTCTCCAGGGTGGGGCCCCGGTAACCCTATACCAGGCGGGGTACACTGAATCCTTGATATAGAATTTATCATGAGAGTCTGTTGGATCGTTCTTAGTCTGGCCCTTCACCCAGGACCAGTTTATCTTGGGTGACCATATCAGAGGCAAATTGCCCCAGACAACATAGCTCCTGGGATCACTGGGGCATGCAAACCCCCCCACCACGATAAGGTGACATACATTTCCTGTATCATTCCACTTTATAAAATAGAACTTGTTTTGTGAACACAATTGCTTTGATTTCTTTGTATTTATGTATTACTTGGGTTTTTACTGATATCTGGTGAAAATCTCAGGTCAGTGGCTCCATCAGAAATATGTTTAATGAGAAAAATGTTGAAGTGTTCAATGCTTATTTTCCCTGCTGTGCGCGCGCACACACACACACACACACACACACACACACACAGAGTCATATGAAAAAATTAAGACACCCTGTATAAGCCTCTGTGTGTGTGTGTGTGTGTGTGTGTTTTAATAAGATAAGATAAGATAAGCCTTTATTAGTCCCACAGTGGGGAAATTCCAGGATTGCAACAGCACAGGGATAACAACACTCAGAGCAACAATTCGAAGGCAAGAGAAAAACAAGAGCAGCAAGTATACATATGTACATATAAATATATATATATATATATATATATATATATATATATATATATAGAGAGAGAGAGAGAGAGAGAGAGAGAGAGAGAGAGAGAGACACACACACAGTGTGGAGTATTGTAGCTAGATGGAATAAATATATGAGTATATAAACACTGCGGAGTATTGTAGCTAGATGGAATGAATATGAAAATATATAAACACACAGTGCGGAGCATTGTAGCTAGATGGAATAAATATATAAATATATAAACACACACAGCGTGGAGCATTGTTGCTAGATGGAATAAATATATAAACACACACAGTGCGGAGCATTGTAGCTAGATGGAATGAAACAGCACAACCGTCTACTTAGATATCCTACATGGTATGATTATGTACCCGTACATATTCTCACCCTCCGTAGCTACCGGTATTTTCCTAGTTGTATACCGGAGGGGACCATTGTGTAAGTCTATTGCGTCTTTTGCATTCAATACTATTAGGTTTTCACGTCTTTTTGCTATCTCTGCGAGCAGCCCTGCTTAGGTTGTACAGTCTGACAGCCGTAGGTAGGAAGGACCTGCGAAACCTCTCGGTTGTGCACCTAGGATGATGTAGTCTGCTGCTAAATGAGCTCCTCAGTGCATTCAGTATGTCCTGCATAGGGTGGAACTCGGACTCCAGCAGAGATGACAGTTTAGCCACCATCCTTCTCTCTCCCATCTCCTCCACTGGGTCAAGGCGCTGCCCCAGGACAGAGCTAGCTTTCTTGATCAGTTTGTTCAGTCTCTTCCTATCGGCTGCTGTAATGCCACTGCCCCAGCAGACCACTCCAAAAGTGATGGCTGATGCCACCACCGTGTCATAGAATGACTTCAGCAGCGCCCCTTGTACACCAAAAAACCTGAGCCTCCTCAGTAGGAACAGCCTGCGCTGCCCCTTCTTGTAGAGTGCTTCGGTATTGTGTGACCAGTCTAGTTTATTGTTCAGATGAACACCCAGGTACTTGTAGGATGTCACCATCTCGATGTCTGTTCCCTGTATATTTACTGGTGCTGTGAGGGGTTGTCCTTGCCTGTGGCAGTCCACCACCAGCTCCTTAGTTTTCCTCGCGTTGATCTGGAGTCTGTTCCGATGGCACCAGTCCACAAAGTCCTGGATAAGCCCTCTGTACTCAGCTTCATCTCCGTTGGAGATGAGGCCAATGATCGCAGAGTCGTCAGAGAACTTCTGTAGATGGCAGTGTGTTGTGTTGTATGAGAAGTCCGCAGTATAAAGGGTGAACAGGAAGGGAGCCAAAACCGTTCCCTGTGGGGCCCCCGTGCTACTGATGATCGTGTCGGACACACAGTCCCGGGTTCTCACAAACTGAGGCCGGTTTGTGAGATAGTCCAGGATCCATGATGACAGGTGCTGGTCCACCCCTGCGCACAGCAGCTTGTCCTTCAGGATCATCGGTTGGATGGTGTTGAAAGCACTGGAAAAGTCAAAGAACATGATCCTCACCACATTCCTGGGCTTCTCCAGGTGGAACAGAGAACGGTGAAGGAGGAAGATCACCGCATCCTCCACCCCAATGCCATGCTGGTAGGCGAACTGGAGTGGATCCATCGCTGGTCCCACCAGGGGGCGGAGGTGAGCAAGGAGCAGTCTCTCCAGGGTCTTCATCATGTGGGATGTCAGGGCCACTGGTCTGTAGCTGTTCAGATCTTTGGGGTGGGAAGTCCTTGGTACAGGTACCACACAAGATGTTTTCCACAGCTGTGGTACCCTCCCCAGCTTCAGGCTTAGATTGAAGCTGTACTCCACAATCCCACACAGCTGGTCTGCACAGGACTTGAGGAGCTTTGCGCTGATGCCGTCCGGTCCCGACGCCTTCCTCGCCTTGACCTTCCTCAGCGACGTCCTCACCTGGGTCTTAGTGAGGGTCAGGTTGGGGGGCTGTGTGTTGGGAGTGGGGGGGTGTTGGTAGAGTGGAGAGTGGGCAGCAGGACTTGATGTCTTCAGAGGCAGCAGTGGTTGTTGTGCAGTCGGGGGGAGGGCGGTTGGTCAAACCTATTGAAAAACAGATTCAGATTGTTCGCCCACTCCCTGCACCCCGTGGCCTGGGGGTTGGTATTCTGGAGCCCAGAGATGGTTTTAAGGTTTCTCCAGACCCTGCTGATGTTGCTCTGTTGCAGCTTGTCCTCCATCTTCTTCCTGAAGCTTCTTCCTTATATTTGGACATATGGATTTTTAATATCAATGTTAACAAGTACTGGGACATTCACGTAATACAACTAAACAATTAAAGTGAATTAACAACTTTTTTTTCAAATTTTCTGTAAAATGTATTTCTGAACAAATAGTAAGGAATAAATTAGGACACCCCCCATATTTTTAGGACACCGTCACATTCATTCCAACTTACAATGGCTAAAATAAGTATAAAAAAATGCAAATAAAAACAAAAACAAGATTAGACATAGATATGTGAACATTTCTTAATAAAGAACTGAATATTTAAAGAGGTGTCAAATTTTTTCACATAACTGTAAATATATACAGTATATTGTGGAGAGAGGAATAATTAGGCCGAGCGTTCAGAGCAGATGAAACTTTATTCTCTTTTATATTAACCCTCCTCCGCTATCTGAGGTGCTGTATTGACATATCAACCCCCCTTGACAATTCCCCTTGTCCCCCAGCACCTTTGATCTGTCATGCCCTTCAGTCTGAGGGAAAACTACTGAGTGACCCCCCCCCCCCAAGACTCTCAGACTGAGCCTTAACCTTCATGTCCTTTGGGCTTCAGCCTCTGTCCATAGCTGCTGTAACGGGGGATCTTCAGCTTCGAGGCACTGCTGTGCCGGTGGGGGGTTCCTGGGGGTGCGTCCGTCTGTGGGGGGACAATGGGGGGGACACCTTCAACATGCTTGTGTGACTGATCTGACGAATCATTTACCTGGGGAGTTCTCAGTGGGGGTCTTCCGTGCCGAGGAGCTCAGGCCAACACCACCTGTTCATCTGCTAAAACAAAGGCGGGCTTAAGCCTGTCTACACAGATTATCTCCTGGCGACCCCCCAAGTCTAACACAAAATGTTTGTCCCCGGGTTCCAGCACTCTGAATGGGCCATTGTAGGGCGGGCGCAATGGGGTCCGGTGGGCATCGTGCCTGACAAATACGAACGATGCGTCCTTCAAGGTCTTCGGCACAAAAGCGCGGGGAAAACAGTGGTGGGCCGGGCCAGGCAGCGTCCCTGCCCCTGGGCTATGCCGTGAACGCGGGGACGGATCTGTGTTCGGCGTGGGGTTAACTGGCAAAAATTTCCTGGGGAGCCGCAGCGGCTGGGATAAAAACAGCTCTGCTGGGGAGGCCGCCAAATCCTCCTTCGGTGCTGAACGCAACCCTCATAGAACTCACGGCAAGCGGTCTACCCAATTTGCATCCGTGAGCGCTGCTTTAAGCAATCTATGGAAACGCTCGCATAACCCATTGGCCTGGGGGTTGTACGCAGTCATGCGATGAACTGTGACACCCAGCCTCTGGGCCATGGTGGACCAGAGGTCGGAAACAAACTGCAGGCCCTGATCGGACGTGATGTCCGAAGGGGCACCGAAACGTGCCACCCATGTCGTCAAAAAGGCGCATGCAACTTCTGCAGACGCGGTGGAAGCTAGCGGGACAGCTTTGGGTGGTCCACCACTGTCAGGATGTGCGTGAACCCCTGCAATGGTGGGAGGGGGCCCATGAGCTCCACACGAACGTGGTCGAACCGCTTCGCCGGGATATGGAACGGCTCCAAGGAGGCCTTTGTGTGCCTGTGCACTTTGGCTTGTTGGCACGCTACGCAGGCTGCCGCCCACTGTTTCACCTGTTTGCGCAGGCTCGGCCAGACGAACTTCGCTCCCACCATTTTGACTGAGGCACGCACTCCTGGGTGCGCCAGGGAGTGAACCGACTCAAAAACGCGGCGGCGCCAAGCGTGTGGGACCACTGGGTGTGGACGGCCTGTGGAGATGTCACAGATTGGGGGGGGGGGCATCCTGCAGTACTCTGCTCTCCAGCCTTAAACCTGTTGGTCCAGACTGGAGCATGCAAACGTCCGCATTGCCGATCTGCTCAGCGGCCATGGCTGTGTAATCTATCCCCACGTAGACTGGGGCCACTAATGCACACGAGAGGCAGTCCACCACCATGTTGAGTTTAGTGGCCACATGCTGAATGTCGGTCGTAAATTCTGAGATTGCGGCCAGCTGTCTCTGCTTCCAGCCCGACCATGGTTCCGAAACCCTGACCATTGCGTACGTTAGCAGCTTGTGGTCCACGAACGCAGTGAAGGTGCGTCCTTCCAGCCAGAACTGGAAGTGGTGTATGGCCAGGTGGAGAGCCAGTAACTCTCTGTCGAACGCGTTGTATTTACTCTCACTGTCGCACAAAGATCTACTAAAAAAGGCGACTGGCTGCCAAGAACCGGGGACGTGTTGCTCCATGATGGCCCCTATGGCCACGTCCAAGGCATCGGTAGTGAGCGTTATCCGAGCTGCCGTGTCCGGGTGCACCAGCAGTGCGGCATTCGCCAGGGCTGTTTTAACTTCGGAAAACGCCTGCTCTCCCTCAGGAGTCCAGTCGACTCTGTCCACTGGTTTCCATTTCTTAAGCGCGGTGTACAACGGCTGCATGAGCTGGGCTGCGCGGGGGAGGAAACGGTTGTAAAAGTTAACCATCCCCAAAAACTCCTGCAGCTACCTGACCGTCTGAGGCCGAGGAAAATCCGCCACTGCGCACACCTTGTCCGGCAAAGGTATTGTGCCCTCTGGTGAGATGCGGTGGCCCCAAAAATCGATTCCCGTCACCCCAAACTGGCACTTCGCCTCCAATCTCTGGAAAACTGTCCTGAGGTGGGTTATGTGTTCGTCCTCAGATGCGTTGGCCACCAGGATGTCATCCAGGTAGATGAACACAAACGGCAGATCACGCAACACCGCATCCATCATGCGTTGGAATGTCTGTGCCGCTCCCTTTAACCCAAAAGGCATGCGTAAAAACTCAAACAGACCAAACGGGGTTATTACTGCCGTTTTAGGTATGTCCTCAGCACACACCGGGACCTGGTGGTAACCCTCAGACCAGGTCTATCTTGGAAAAAATGCACGCCCCAGTGAGGTGAACAGAAAAATCCTGAATATGTAGGATGGGGTAGCGGTCGTGTGCTGTGGCGTTATTTAATCTGCGGAAATCACCGCAAGGTCGCCACGATCCCTCGACCTTAGGAACCATATGTAGCAGGGATGCCCATGGGCTGTTTGAGCGTCTGATGATGCCCAACTTTTCCAAGTTGTCAAACGCTCGCTATGGCCAGTTTAGCTGCGTCCAGGCATTGAGGTCGTGCAAAAACAGACGGCCCCGTGGTGGTAATGAAGTGCTCCACCCCGTGTTTAGTGACAGTCGACGAAAACGTCGGGACTGTGAGTGCTGGGAACTGGGTGAGTAGTGTGTGGAACTTACCCCCTAGCATTGTGACGTTGGCTAGCATTGTGGACCCGGCTCCTCTAGCTGCACAGGGGAGAGAATCAAAAGACATTGCATTAATCAGGCATCTGTTAGCAACATCGAATAGTAGTCCATGTGCACGCAAAAAATCAGTGCCTAAAATGGGGAAGCTGCATGCCGCTATGACGAATGTCCATTGGTATGTACGGCCGTGCAAGGATACAGTCAGTGTCCTCTCACTAAAATTCTTAATGTCTGAGCCATTTGCGGCCGTCAGTTCGGGGCCGCTAGTTCCCGCCAGCTGGTCGGCGTAGGACGGCAGGATGAGGCTCTTTTGGGAGCTGGAGTCCACGAGGAACCGTCTCCCCTAGCGTGAGTCTATCACATAGAGCAGCTTGCTTGCTTCACCGGCGGTTGCAGCTGCTATCGACTGCCGGCCCTGGTGTTTCCCAAGCGCTTGAATTGGCACGGTGGCACGCATCGGCGTGAGTCCTCTCCAAAATGGTGGTGTCTCTCCGGTGCTTCTTGGCCTCCGCTGCAGCCACCGTTGCTGGCTCTTCACTTCCACTGGCCGTCTCGCTGGGTTCTGACGCTGCTGCATTCACTGTGAGGGCTCTGGTGGTGAGGATGATCTGATCTGCCTCTTGGGCTAGAGCCCGGTAGTTGCGTGTGGCCAGCAGTGGCGAATTGGCAAGGATTGCCCTGGCCGCTGTCGGGAGGTTCCGGAGGAAAAGGTGGGCAAAGAGGAAATGCCCGTCATCTGTGCCCATCAACGCAAACATCTTCTCCATCAATTCGACCGCTGACCCGTCTCCCAAGTCAGAGCGTGTCAGGAGCCTCTCCACTCTCTCACAGTCCGAGAGCATGTAGCGCCGGGTCAGCGCGGTTTTGAGAGCACCGTATTTGTCGCGGGTTGGGGGCTGTTGGAGCAGGCTTGCCACCTGCTGGGTTGTGCGTGAGTCCAGTGCTGCAACCACACAGTAGTATCTGGTGTCATCTGCCGTTATTCCCTGGAGCACGAACTGGGCCTCGGTGTGAAGGAACCAAGACTTTGGGTGGTGTAGCCAAAAGTCTGGGAGTTTGACCAAAATGGCACACGTGTTGCTGGCACTTCCCGTCCGAGTTATCTCCGGGGTGTTCGCCTTGCGTTCCATTGTGCGTCAAGGGTCACCAGTGTGGAGAGAGGAATAATCAGGCCGAGCATTCAGAGCAGATGAAACTTTATTCTCGTCATGTCCACCAGAATCCAAAACCTTTTAAAACACAGGTTGCAGGCACTCTCTTTTATATTAACCCTCCTCCGCTACCTGAGGTGCTGTATCGACATATCAACCCCCCATGACAATTCCCCTTGTCCCCTAGCACCTTTGCCATCATTTTGCCGTAATGGGTATTTCTCGAGCCAAATTAGGACCAATGTTAACAAAAAAGTTATTAAATTCATCTGCAGGTGAAACTGCATTCACACTCTGAGTCATTGTATTATTTTTTGAAAAATTGGTTGGGTAGCTTGTATTTCTGTTTTTATTTCCAAGAATATTGTTAAGTATTGTCCATGTATTTTTAATATTGCCTCTGTTTTTCTACAGTTCTGGAGAACTGGAGAATGTGCTGCTCATAATTATAAACTGTACACCAAAAGTAAATGGTGTTCACTTACAGTGCATATAAAAAGTCTAAACACTCCTGTTCAAATGCCAGGTTTTTGTGATGTAAAAAAATCATTTCAAAAATGCTTTCCACCATTAATGTGATCTATAACCTGTACAGCCAAATTGAAGAACAAACTGGAATCTTTTAAGGGGAAAAATAAAATAAATAAATAAAAAAAACCTTACACTAACCTGGTTGCATAAATATGCACACACTATTATAACTGGGGATGTGGCTGTGTTCAGAATTAACCAATCACATTCAAACCCATATTAAATGAGAGTCAGCACACACCTGTCATCATTTAAAGTGCCTCTGATTAACCCCAAATAAAGTTCAGCTGTTCTAGTAGGCTTTTCATGACATTTTTGTAATCACATCTTACAGCACAAGCCATGATCTGCAGAGAGCTTCCTAAGCATCAGAGGGATCTCATTGTTCAAAGGTATCAGTCAGAAGAAGGGTACAAAAGAATTTCCAAGGTATTAAATCTACCATGGAACACAGTGAAGACAGTCATCATCAAGTGGAGAAAATATGGCACAACAGTGACATTACCAAGAACTGGACGTCCCTCCAAAATTAATGAAAAGACGAGAAGAAAACTGGTCAGGGAGGCTGCCAGGAGGCCGTCAGCAACACTGAAGGAGTTGCATGAATTTCTGGCAAGCACTGGCTGTTTAGTACATGTGACAACATTCTCCCATCTTCTTCATATGTCTCGGCTATGGGGTAGGGTGGCAAGACAAAGCCTTATGTGACGAAGAAAAACATTCAAGCCTGGCTACATTTTGATAATAATAAAGGATTGCATTTATATAATGCCTTTCAATTTACCCAAAGCCCTTTACAATGGATACATTATTCAGTCACGCCAGACAGACAATGGTAGTGGTAATCTACTTATGTAGCCACAGCTGCCCTGGGGCAGACTGACAGAAACGTAGCTGCCAATCCACACCAACAGCCTCTCCGACCACTACCAAACATTTATACATATTCATACCTAGTCTCATGAATGATGGACGCAAGGTGGGTAAAGTGTCTTGCCCATGTACCCAACGGCAGGATGGCTGGGGAGAGCGGGATTCAAACCACCAACAGTCCGGTTATTGGACGACCTGCTCTACCTCCTGAGCCACTGCTGCCCACATTTCCCTCCTCCATTCCATTTTTTGCTGAGCACCAAGCTGGACGGCAGGAAGTTCCATTTTTATATGTTGTTTGACATGACCTGGCCGGGACTTGAACCCCGACTTCCTAGTTGTGGGGCGGATGATCTACCCCTAGGCCACTACTTGGCCTAGACGTAGTGCATGTGTTTGCAAAAACACATTTGAAAACTCCCAAAGTCATGTGGGAAAATGTTTTATGGTCCAATGAAACCAATGTTGAACTTTTTTGGCCATAATTCCAAAAGGTATATTTGGTGCAAACACAACACTGCTCATCACCAAAAGAACACCATACCTACAGTGAAGCATGGTGGTGGCAGCATCATGTTTTCGGGCTGTTTTTCTTCAGCTGAAACTGGGACTTTTGTCAAGGTGGAAGGAATTATGAACAGTACCAAATACCAGTCAGTGTTGGCACAAACAATTCAGGCTTCTGCTAGAAAGCTGAAAATGAAGAGGAACTTCATCTTTCAGCATGACAGTGACCCAAAGAACACATTCAAGTCAACAAAAGAATGACTTCACCAGAAGAAAATTAAGGTTTTGGAATTGCCCAGCAAGAGTCCAGACCTGAATCCGATCGAACATCTGTGGGGTGATCTGAAGAGGGCTGTGGAAAGGAGATGCCCTTACAGTTGACAGATTTGGAGCATTTCTGCAAAGAAGAGTAGGCAAATATTGACACATCAAGATGTGCCACGCTGATACACTGCTACCCAAAAAGACTGAGTGCTGTAATAAAAGCCAAAGGTGCTGCAACAATGTATTTGTTTAAGGGTGTGCATATTTATGCAACCAGGTTAATGTAAGTTTTTTATTGTTTATTTTTCCCCTTAAAAGATTTCAGTTTGTTTGTCAATTGGGTTCTACAGGTTATAGGTCACATTAATGGTGGAAAAAGTTTTGAAATGATTTGCCTTGGTCTCATTTTATTACATCACAAAAACCTGGCATTTGAACGGGGGGGGGGGTAGACTTTTATAGCCACTGTATATCACAGTGTGTTCTCATCCTGGAAGACCAAAGTCCCTTACAGATCCTGCTATCTACCCATTCACACACTCTAGCATACTAGGCACTGGTCTGACCCACCAGAAGAAACTGGGGGTTCAGTGTCTTGCTCAAGGATACTTCCACAAGCAGACAGAGCAGGAATTGAACCATCAACCCTTCAATTAGTACTTGGCAACACTACACCTGCACCACAGCTGGAATTTGCAAAAATGTCACCATATAAGACAACAGAGTCATAGTCACATATCCAGCCTTTATTTTTCAGCACTTTTAGTCAAAATATTTGAGCAAAGCAAAGTGTCAAATAGTCATATGCTTTTTACCACTTTGTGAAAGTAAGGGCTTAAATATATAAAAGAAATAACTTCATCTTTTGTCCATCCCTACATCCATCCATCCATCTTACTCTGCTTTTAAGGAGGTCCGGTTCGCGGAAGCAGCAGTTCAAGCAGAGAAGCCCAGACTTCCCTCTCCCCAGCCATCTGCTCCAGCTCTTCAGAGAGGATACCAAGAAATTCCCAGACCAACTGGGAGACATAGTCTGACCAGCGAGTCCTGGGTCTGCCCCGGGGTCTCCTCCCAGTGGGACATGCCCGAAACACCTCAAGTGGGAGGTGTCCAGGAGGCATCCTGATCAGATGCCCAAACCCCCTCAACTGGCTCCTTTCAATGT
Organism: Pholidichthys leucotaenia; assembly: GCA_020510985.1. NCBI lineage: Eukaryota > Metazoa > Chordata > Actinopteri > Cichliformes > Pholidichthyidae > Pholidichthys > Pholidichthys leucotaenia. The sequence continues at coordinate 229,896,680 of CM035837.1, read as the reverse complement.
GGAGGAGCAGTAGTTCTACTGCCTCTCCTGGATGACTGAGGTCCTCACTTTATCTCTAAGGGTGAGTCCAGCAATCGTACGAAAAAAGCTCATTTCAGCCACCTAAAGCTCATGACCACAGGTGAGGGTAGGGACATAGATTGACCAGTTAATCGACAGTTTTGCCTTAGAGCTTAGCTCCCTCTTCACCTCAACGGACCGATACAACGTTGGCATCACTGCAGATGCTGCTCCAATCCATCTGCCAATCTCTCGCTCCACTCTCCCCTCACTTGTGAATAACACCCCAAGATACTTAAACTCCTCCACCTGGGGAAGGAGCTTGTCTGTCATGTTTGTCCCAATGGAGCAGGAAGACAGACCCAAACGATGAATTGTGTCAGAGCAGTTTATTAAAGAAAAGAAAACACAAGATGCTCCAACAAACTTAGTGGCAAGCAAAAATCAAGAATAAACACAAAACGCTCCAACAGACTTAGTGGCAAGCGAACAGCAATTACTTACAGAATAATTCACCAGAGCAGATGGGGCTCTGGTGATGATGAAAGTTGACAATCAAAACAGCCGCACTGCCACAGTGAAACGGCAGTGCTTAAATACACACAGAGAAATGAGCTGCAGGTGTGAATCACTGAGTGAGCAGGAGCCTAATTAACTAGCTGCCCACAGCCGAACTGAGAGGGTAAGCTGTGGGCAGTGGAAGGAAGTGTCTGGAAAAGGGGAGGCACAAGTGAAACCAACTCCAAAGTTTGTACAGAAAACTAGCAAAAAAAAAAAAAAAACGTACCACACATAACAATACTTAAAATAATGTGAGGGCCTGAACTCAGAGGAAACCTGAGCTCAGACATATGACAGAGCCCCCCCCCCCATCCTTAAAGGGTGGATTCCAGACACCCCCAGGAAACACCCAGAAGAACCCCCCCCAAGAGAAGGAGGTACATCACAAAACCACCCCGGAAGGTAGGTGGGGGAAACAGGCTAGGAGGGAAAAAACAAACCCGCTCAAGACCCGCACCTGTGCTACACCAGGGCCCTGGGCCCCGCTAACCAAAAGGAACCAAAGAGTTCAGACAGCTGACCAAAGTCCCAGGCCAGCCGGACAGTAAGGTGGAATGAGTCGGGTGGCCTGCCGGAGAAAATGGACCACCCGAACCGGCGGCCCAGTCCCTCAGGCGGCCGGCCAGAGTTCTTGAGCCACCAGGACCGGAGGAGTGATCAAGGAGGCGGCTCCGTTACTGGAAGGCCCAAAGGCAGGGAGCAGGGGTGGAGGAGGGAAACCACAATGGTGTCTGGTGGCGGAGGAAGGGAGACCACAACACCCTCAGTGATCTTGGGCAGGAATAATGTGGCACCCGCGGTGGCCCTGGGCTGGAGCTTTGCAGCACCCACGGTGGCTCCTGGCTGGAGCAACACTGCACTCATGGTGGCTCCGGGCTGGAGCTTTGAAGCACCCTCGGTGGCTCCAGGCTGGAGCAACGCTGCACCCTCGGTGGCTCCGGGATGAAGCACTGCAGCACCCTTGGTGGGCCCTTGCTGGGCCAATGCTGCACCCTCGGTGGGCCCCAGGCTGGGGGCTAGCACTCAAGGCGGGCCCAGACTAGATCGCAGCCCCCACATTGGACTGATGCTGGGGCGTAGCACCCATGAGGGTCCCCGGCCGGGATGCAGCACCCATGGAGACTCAGACCAAGGAGGAACCCAGACGAGGGCAGAAGGCAGAGGGGACGCTGCACCCACAGAGGACTTGGCCTGGGTCGGAGTTGCACCCATAAAGACCTCCAGCGGTGAGCCTGGATACACGGAGACCTCTGGTGGTACTCAGAATCAGAATCAGATTTATTGCCAAGCACATTTACAAGTAAACAAGTAAACATACGAGGAATTTGACTTGACATTGGGCGCGCACGAAAGGCGCATCCCAATGACGTGGCAGCCATGACGAGGCGCCTGTCATATGGGGGGGGTGAAGAGGGGGGAGGGGGGGAAGGATAGGGAAAAACACAATAGGAGAGAGAAAAAAGCATTGTTGATCAAAATAGAGCTCATTTTATGACCAAAACTTTGATTACAAGAAAAAAACTCTCAAATACACAATTAGCAGACAATAGATCACACAATGACAAAGCAGTAGTTGAGAGAGTCAGTGTATGTGAATATACGTATATCAGTAATTGTATCAGTAGTGTAATGTTGAATGCAAGTGTAGGTGTGTCAATTGCTAGTGAACAGCAGAGGGTGCCTCCTGGCAGTGGATAGATATTAAAGTCATGTGATCTAAGCAGTCTAGAGTCTCTCGCTCTTGCTTGCAGATGGTAAATTGTCACATGGTGCACTGTCCTTGAGCGTTCATCTGCTGAAACAATAACAACTGTGTCGATTGTTTGGGTTAGCAGGCAGAGCCGCTCCTTCCGCTTATCTTCATCAGGAGGAATGTAAATACAGGGCACCAAAGACAAGGTCAAATCAAATCTGCACAGTGCACTCAGACAATAGATTTTTCCTCACCCGTGCAATTCTGTGCTTTCATAATTTCCATGTGCAGGCTTAAACTTTAATTCCATGGAGAGCACAGGGCTCCAGATGTATTCCTCCGCTGAATCACTGTCATTCAGTTCACCGTTTGCCGCTACTCGTGCCCTCCCCAACTGGTCGAATTTGATGAAGGAGCTTGCCGGGTCCGCTTTGATCAGCTCTCTCACCTTCCTTCAATTTCTGATACATCAGGGAACTTCACAGCCAAAAATAGAAGTCCTGAGATCATAACCAATAATGTTTCCACAGTCGCATGAATTCCAATGTCCATGAGTCTCCTCGCAGGTTCCAATTCTTGGGCTCCCCCTTGGCCTGATTCTTGTTGAAAAATAGTGACAATAGCACATTTAAGCCGCTTCCAAATCCATAATTTCCGTTTAGATTAAGATTCAGCAGAAGAAGAGCGACTAAACACAGACAAAAACGCAACATTGCAAAGCTGGGAATAGGTCAGGAAGGCAGACGGGAGGAGGGAAGAAAAATACGACTGCTCTCTCTCAGAGCAAGAAGAAGAAGAACATCTACTGGAACATCTACGGTGACCCTGGGATAAAGCTCAGACAAAACACATAAGGGCCTTTTCCACTAGCACGCTTTAGCGCGACACGGGACGGCTCAGCACGCTTTGTACGCTTTTCCACAAGCCCCAACACGGTTTAACAGCCGCAATTCTCAGCCCCGCTGAAGGGCAGGGTACAGCAGTGCTGAGCTGTGCCATGTTGTGACGTTAACAGACTGGTCGCCGCTGATTGGTCAGGTCGTAACCGGCGCTGATTGGTCAGGTTGTAACCGCCCCTCTCCTCCTCCTCATCTACCAAATCTTCACGACCTTCTCAATAAAGTTTTTGAAAAAAAAAAAAAAAAGAATCTTCACGACCGCCTTTACTCAGCACGCAACCACTGTTGGCGGTTCCTTTCAGTGTATTGCTGTGCTATTTTCATTTATTGTCTATCAAAAATGGCTTCGTGTAATAAGGGTGTTCCATGGACCAGTAAGGAGCTGCAGTGTCTGCTCACTGCATTGTCAGACGAACGTATGCAGCGCGAGTTAGACGGAGCCGCCCGGAATGAAAAAATATACCAGGAGGTCTCGACATCGGAGTCCTTTAACGGTGAGTTTTAATTTTTTTTTATTGTGCGTTTTTTCGCAAATATATTCGGTAAGACGCTCAGTTTATTTATGCAATAAAAAAGCTGTTCATTTGTGGATGGATCGCTGCTTAATTGCAGCACACTGCGGACTCAAGCTTTTATTTTAATTATTCATGTGAACAATGCGCTGAAATAAGCTTATGTATTCTTGTTAAAAACTATTGTGCTGTATTTTATTGTGTGCATTTTCCTTGTAGAATCATCCCACGCGTCCGCCGCGACAGCCCGTCCGGATTATTCAACCGAGCTTTCCTGACCCACAGCTGGCAGAGACGCTTCATTCAGCCGAGTCGTGACCCAGTTTGAGAAGCTGGTGTAGACACTCAGTGGTCGGCGTGTATAAAATGTCGATTAACCTTCATGTTGTGTTGCAAAGTTTTTTTTTCTTTTAATATTTTGTATATAATAAAATGGAATTGTTTTGGAAAGTGTGGTTTGTCTGTTATAACACTGAATTATAAAACAGTATAACTACATAGAAATTCCATTGCCTAATCTGATCAAAATGATACTGATCTTCCTGTCAGGGTCAACCATTGTAAAGGTAATGTAATTTTTAACTAGACCAAAAAACAAATGTTTTTGTAAGCTTTCTGTTCTTTTTATTGAAATATCATAAAAAATTAGCCCCACATGATCCAGTTCTAAACTTTGGGTACATTTTTTATGTTAACTTATAAGAAGTTGCACAGTTGGACTTTAAAATGCAGCAGGAGAGACTGATCAAGCTTACAAGTCAAAGTATGTAAAAAAGTAAGTGTATGTAAATTGAATGTTCTATCGGCATTCCAAATTCAGAGAATTACAATACTTTAGAAGGAGTGTAGCATCATCTAAACGGAAAATAATAATACTGTTGTTCCAAACGTTGACCTGAAGGTGAAAAACATGAATTTTTTTTTAATTCAGTACATCCAAAATGCCCTAGGATGTAAAAAATAATAATTTGGTGTAGGCCAGTGTGCCACAGTCTCATTATTTAATACGAATAAAAACAAGTTTCAGCTCTTTATTTCTAGGTCATTTGGCAGTTAATTCAAAACAAAAGTGACTTGTGTTGTTGCAGCTTAATTATGAGATAAAATTAATTGTGAGATAAATCCACAGAGCGAGCAAGGCAATAATCCTTGAATCCTTTTTTGTCTCGTGTAAATAAGGACCCAGTCGGGTGCGTAACCTCACGGGAGTGTGGCCCCGCCTCGCTCAGAATCTGCTGCTGCCCCGCTTTTAAAACCTCCTAACAAACCATCACAGCACAAGCACAACACCAATGGAGACAGAAGCATTCCGAGCTGTACTGAAGTGAATCGAGCCGTACCGAGGTGTGCTGGGCTAGTGGAAAACAGGCTATAGAGATGCAGGGTCAGGGTCACCGCAGCGACAGAGCCCGGCGAGGCGAGCTCAGGTGCAGCGGATGGCTGCACCTTGCTCTCCTCACCAAGAGCAAGGCAAGAATGCTCTAGAATGTAAAGGAGAAAGACAAAAGAGAGCGCTTGCCTGAGCTCAAGCTGCACCACCACCCAGGATTCCGACATTCCAGGTGATGTCATCTCGGGCTCAGCCCTCTGGAGATCCAACTCAGTGGCTGACTCTGCTGCGGTGGCCACCACAGCAGGCATGATGGTTTTCACAGTCTTGTCCTCCCCAGGCGAAGGAACCCATGCTGGTGACTTGTCCTGATGACAACTGGGGTACTGCTCACTGCTGGCACTGGAGTCAGGTCCTCCAGGGCCACAGGCTCCTCCCTTGTCAGGCAGCTCAGTTCTGGGGCAGGCAGACACTCAGGAAAAGGTGGAGGAGACACGGAGCGGGCTAATGGGTAGTTAATTGTTTCAGCAGGTGGGGAGAGCTTAGGGGACTGCGTGCCCTAAACCTCCCTACCAGGAATCAAGCAAGGCATATCATCACAATTTGAAGAGGGAAAAAATGACACTTGCCCGTTTTCCTGGTATAGGATGTTGCCTGCTCCAGCGGGTGGAGCGTCATCCCTCTCTGTGGCTATGGTGAATGTGGGCCCTTCTGAAGACTGTTGAGAAGCCGCCCCTGGAGTCATGGAGGCGGGCGTCGCTGGTGGAAAAATGGAATGCCTCTCAGCAGCAGGGAGAAACACCGAGGGAACGGACTTTGCTGCAGTAACGGAGGAAGTTTGGAGTGACGAAGCAGCCAGTGAAGACAAAGTAGAAAAACAAGAGTCTGCTGTGGGGATTGTCGGGCTTGGTGTTCAGGGAGAGGCTGTCAGCGAGGCGAGATTATTCCTCTGGCGGACTGAGGCAGGATGATGCTGTCGCCATGACGTCACTGATTCACTCACTGGAGCTAGAGGTGAAGCCAGCGAACCGGGAGAGAAAGAAAGAAAAGAAAGAAAGATAAGCCTTTATTAGTCCCACAATGGGGAAATTCCAGGATTGCAACAGCACAGGGATAGCAACACTCAGAGCAACAATCAGAAGGCAAGAAAAAACAAGAACATCTAGTAAACATATGTACATATTACTATATATATATACTGTATATATATATATATATATATATATATATATATATATATATATATATATATACTGTATATAGACACACAGTGCCTTCTCACAGTGTCGTGAGGAGGTGGTCTTCTGCTGTGGAGAGTGCCTTTGCCTTGGCTTTACTAGGAACGCCCCCCTCAACAGGCCTGGGAACGATTGCTGGAGCGCACAAACTGTGGACAGCAACTCTGTGTACTGTGGGTAACTCCACAGGCCAGGATGTGCTTTCAGAATCCCCATTGCTCCATTCAAACTTTCCCAAGTCCTCTTGGGACCACAAGCCTCCAGTGCCTCATCCACGAAGTCCTGGATGAACACTGCCGCCCATTCCTCCTCCACGCCAGGAGTGCCTGCTGCTGCTCCCCCTTTACTTCGGCAAGGTCAGCGAGCCTGGGGCATAGTGAGCTCCAAAAAACAGGTGAGTCAAAAACACACAAAAAGGTGAAAAAATGCACAGACACAAAAACTGGGTCCATCACTGGCAGTTGTTTTCTGTCATGTTTGCCTCTATGGGGCAGAATGACAGACCCAAATGCTGAATTGTGTCAGCGCAGTTTATTAAAGAAAAGAAAACACAAGGTGCTTGTGACGATGGGATGTCACCATTGTATGTCTTGTTATATTGTGATTGTGTTGTGTGTGTATTGTTGTATGATTGTTGGTTAAGATGCACATAATGGTTTATGATTTGTCTTGGTTAATTTGAATGCCCTGGGAGATAATTAGTATGATTAAGAATCTGGTAAAATAATAGTTAAAAGATTTATTGCACATACCTTTGCCAACATGCTTCCTGTGGGTGTCCAGGCAAAAGACTCCGTTAGGAGTTGAAGGCCTTATATAGGACACCAGCAGGGAGCAATTATGTATGGTTAGTCATAGGGGTGGTTTAATATTTGTAAATAGGGGTTAAGGTTATTTATGGAACTATTTATATGACTATTTATTGTGTGTTATTTATATATTTATATTGTGTATGTCTGGGGAAAGTTATTTATGTATTTTTATATATTAGTGGGTATGTTTAGGATAAGGAATGAAGTGTTTTACCTGGGATTATGGTAGGGGCTAATTACCTCTAATTGATCTGTCCACTATATAACAGGTGTGAGATATCAGTAGTAGTGGTGTATATTGATGAAAGGTAATTGACGAAAACGTTTATTGAGGAATGTCTATTACTTGATATGCTTCTTTTGAGAAAGTACATTTGTTTGAAACTGTGTCAGAAGATTATCCTGAGAGACTGGAGATTATCTAAACTGGAGATATTTGTAAGTAAATAAATTGGAATAGTTGAAAAACTTTTGGCCTCGCTCCCCGCTGTCATCACACCAATCGTTCACATTTGGTGGCAGCGGTGGTCCGTTACATCGACGTTGTAGCGTTTGGTGGACGGAAGGACTCATGGCGAGAAGAAAAGTGAGGCAGGAGGAGCGGTCTGACCTGGATACAGGCATGACGGAGGAGGAGCAGGGAGTCAGCGGACTGGGCGAGCTCGAAGAGCTAACGAGCCTGGTAAAATCGGTGGTACGTTCGCTGATGCTCCGAGATTGGCAAATGGAGGAGGAAGCCGCTCTCCATGACCAAAGGTGGCAGGCTGTGACTGAGCAAATTCGTCGGGTACAGTCGCAGGTTGCGGAGCTGAGAGAGGAGTAAGGGAGCCGGGCGGAGCATGGCGGTGACGACGGCGCTCCGGGAGAGGACCCCAGGGTGACGGCCAGTCGGGTCGGCCCACAGGAGGAAGATTTGCCGCTGCAGGTGCAGCCAAGGAGGACAATGCATCACGAACCCAGGCTGACCCCTCTCTCACCCGAGGACGACATAGAACAGTACCTGACGACATTCGAGAGGATCGCTACAGTCTGCCACTGTAGGGAAGAAGAGTGGCCTATCCATCTTGCTCTTTTGCTCACAGGTAAAGCGCGGAGCGCGTATGTCTTGATGGATGTGGCTGACACAGACAATTATGCAAGAGTTAAAGAAGCTATCTTAAGTAAATTTGAAATTAATTCTGACACTTATAGGAGGAGGTTTCGTTCCTTGGACATTTTTCAGGACGAAACCCCTCGCGAACTGTATGTACGATTGAAAGAACTGTTGTATAAATGGATTAAGCCAGAGACCCGATCGTTAAAAGACATTATGGAACAGTTTATTTTGGAACAGTTTTTGCGCATGGTGAACCCAGAACTGGGAGTCTGGATACAAGAGCAGGACCCGAAGACTGCAGAGGACGCTGCTCGTCTGGCAGAGGTTTTTCTGTCAGCCAGGTCTGGGAGCAGGAGACCTACTCTCGGCCGTGACAGATTTTTCACCACTCGGAGTGAGTTTAATGAGGGTGAAAGGAGTGGCCCAGCTCGAAATAGGTTGTATTCCAGACCCAGTCAGAACACAAACAGTAGATATGATAATAGTAAAAAGTCACGTGTGGTTACAAATAGAGATATACGCTGTTATCATTGCAACAAAATCGGTCACACCCAATATGCATGTCCTGCCATAAGAAATCAGAAACCGTCACTGTTATGTTCAGTTCCTAGACCCACTTGTTCAGCCTCAGTGCATAGTGGAGTTTATAAAACAAAAGTGTTGCTTAATGGTCAGTGTGAAGAGGCCCTATTAGATTCAGGCTGTTTTCAAACAGTTGTGCTACCTAGTTTGGTCCCTAGGGACTTGTGGAATGAGTCTAGAATAAACATCAGTTGTGTCCATGGGGATAAAAAAACTGTATCCGACCGCTGAGGTTTATTTAACAGTAGGGGGTCAAACTTATCTCCTTCCTGTAGCTCTTGTGCCTGATTTGCCGTATCCTGTTATTCTTGGCAATGATGTTCCAACCCTGTTAGACATCATACAACAGGTTAGAGAGGAACAAACGGAGGAGAGACAGACAGGTGGCGCTGTTGAACAGAGAGTAAATACACCTGTGGTGAAAAATTGCAATATGGTGTCAACTAGGGCACAGAGAGTTGCCAGTGCTCTTCAGGAATTACCTTTTTATGATTCGGAGATAGAGGTAGGCCCTATTAAGCAACACAAATCTAAGGCTCAGAAGAGAAGAGATAAGGTGTTAGTGTCAGTAAAGAATTTGGGTGAAGAAACGCCACAATTAAGCCAGTCAGTAGAGTTTGACATCCCTCCTGACATAGCTAGATTGCAGAAAGCTGACCCAACACTTAAGCCCTGGTTTGATAACGTCTTGGAGATTGAGGGTGTGAAACAGGGTAAAACTGATTGTTTGGCTGAGGCCTTGTATGTCATAAAAAAGGGCATTCTGTATCAACAGCATGGTGGAGTTATGGCCATAGCTTTACCACAGGACCTCATACCAAAAATCATGGATCTAGGACATGTTATTCCTTAGGCAGGTCATCTAGCATTCCAAAAAAACTCTGCAGAGAATTGCTAGAAGGTTTGTGTGGCCGGGAATGTATACCCAGGTAAAGGACTTCTGCACGACATGCTCAGTATGTCAGATTACAGCATCTAGGGGAGTAGCACGTGCCCAACTGCAACCATTACCCATTATTGGAACACCATTCGATAGAATAGTGATGGATATAGTGGGTCCTCTAGAAAGAAGCTCCTCGGGTAATAAATACATTCTGGTGATTTGTGACTATGCAACTCGGTACCCAGAAGCTTTTCCCTTGAAATCTATTAAGGCTAGGCAGGTTGCCAACTGCCTGATCCAGTTGTTTCCAAGGGTAGGCATACCTAGAGAAGTTCTGACAGACTGTGGAACAAATTTCTTGTCCAAACGGTTGCAGCAAGTGTATAAGCTGTTGGAGATTAAGGGCATTAAGACCACCCCTTATCACCCGCAGACTGATGGACTAGTAGAGCGATTTAATCAGACTCTTAAAAACATGCTGCGGAAATTTGTTTCTGAAACGGGCTCAGATTGGGATCAATGGGTACCTTATTTACTGTTTGCTTACCGGGAGGTGCCCCAGGCTTCAACAGGGTTCTCACCTTTTGAACTGCTTTATGGCCGTCAGGTGAGGGGCCCATTGGATTTATTAAAGGAGCACTGGGAGAGTCCACCGAGTGATCAGGACAATGTGGTCTCTTACGTCATTAAAATGAGAGAGAAACTAGATCGAATGACTGCTTTGGCTCAGGAGCACATGAGGCCAAACAAAAAACCTGGTATGACAAGAAGGCCAGGAAAAGGGTTTTTCACCCAGGACAACGGGTTTTGTTATTGCTGCCCTCGTGTGACAGTAAGCTGTTGGCTCGATGGCAGGAGCCATATGAAATTTCTAAAAAACTAAGTTCAGTGACATATGAACTATATATGCCTGATAGGAAGGTAAAGTATCAGACCTTCCACATTAACTTGTTGAAAGAGTTTCAGCAGCCTGGTCATCAGCAGCAGCAACCTGTTCTTCAGGAGACACAGCAGCTCTTGATCTGTGCGACGGAAGTGGATGAGGAGAAGGAACAGTCCTTTCCCACAGATGTGTCAGAGCCGTGTTTATTTCAACTGTCTCATTTGCAGGTGGATCAGCGGAGAGAGTTAGAGACATTATTGGATCCAGATTTGTTTCAGGAGAGACCTGGTTTCACGACATTGGTACGTCATAAAATTTATTTGAAAGAGGAAACTGTTCCACGGAGAAAATTGTATAGGATCCCGGAACGATTGGTCCCCAAAATGAAAACCGAAATTGATTTGATGTTGCAGCTGGGAGTGATCGAGGAGTCGGTCAGTGAGTGGTGTAGCCCGATTGTGCTGGTTCCAAAAAAGGATGGCTCACTAAGATTTTGTATTGATTTTAGATACCTTAACTCAGTATCTAAATTTGAGTCATACCCCATGCCCCGGATCGATGAATTATTAGAGAAAGTGGGCAAGGCTAGATTTATTTCTACGTTGGACCTATGTAAGGGGTATTGGCAAGTGGCATTGGCACCAGAAATAAAGGAACTTACGGCCTTAAAACACCGTATGGTAGTTTTCAATTTAGGGTCATGCCATTTGGCCTTCAGGGGGCACCTGCAACATTTCAGTGGCTGATGGACCAAATTTTAAGGAGAGTGTCGAACTTTGCGGCTGCCTATTTGGATGACGTTGTCATTTATAGTCAGACCTGGGAAGAACATCTGATACACCTTAGGCAGGTCCTTCAATTAAGAGGGCAGGACTGACAATTAACCCTCGCAAATGTGCATTTGGACAACAGCAGGTGGAGTACCTGGGACATGTGGTTGGTCAGGGGGTCATTAGACCACGAATAGGTAAAGTGGATGCCATTCGGACCTACCCTGTACCCACTACTAAGCAGAGAGTGCGATCATTCATGGGAATGGTAGGATGGTATAATAAGTTCATCCCCCACTTTGCTGAAAGAGCCGCACTATTGACTGACCTCGCTAAAGCTGCAGCACCGAATAAGGTAAAATGGACAGAGGAGTGTGACAGAGCGTTTGAGGATCTGAAGAGGGCTATTTCTGGGGAGAAGGTTCTCTTCAGTCCAGACTCTGCTCGCCCGTTCATTTTACAGACTGATGCTTCAGGGGTTGGCATTGGAGCAGTACTTCTCCAGGAGGAGAAGGGAGAGAGACACCCAGTACTGTTCTTGAGCTGTAAATTGTTGGACCGGGAGAAAAGATATTCTACGGCTGAAAAAGAATGTCTTGCCATAAAATGGGCAATAGGGTCTTTGAAATATTATTTGTTAGGGCGTCATTTTTTTGTTAGAGACAGATCATCGAGCTTTACAATGGCTAGACAGAATGAAGGATGTGAATAGTTGTCTTACAGGGTGGTATGTGTCCCTCCAACCATATAATTTTACTATTCAGTATGTGGCAGGGAAAACCAACCTTGTGGCTGATAGCCTCTCTAGAATACATGACTCATAAGAGTACTGTATTCTCGGGAAAGGGGGGAGGAAATGTGAAGATGGGATGTCACCATTGTATGTCTTGTTATATTGTGATTGTGTTGTATCTGTATTGTTGAATTGTTGTATGATTGTTGGTTAAGATGCACATAATGGTTTATGATTTGTCTTGGTTAATATGAATGCCCTGGGAGATAATTAGTATGATTAAGAATCTGGTAAAATAATAGTTAAAAGATTTATTGCACATACCTTTGCCAACATGCTTCCTGTGGGTGTCCAGGCAAAAGATTCCGTTAGGAGTTGAAGGCCTTATATAGGACACCAGCAGGGAGCAAATATGTATGGTTAGTCATAGGGGTGGTTTAATATTTGTAAATAGGGGTTAAGGTTATTTATAGAACTATTTATATGACTATTTATTGTGTGTTATTTATATATTTATATTGTGTATGTCTGGGGAAAGTTATTTATGTATTTTTATATATTAGTCGGTATGTATTTAGGATAAGGAATGAAGTGTTTTACCTGGGATTATGGTAGGGGCTAATTACCTCTAATTGATCTGTCCACTATATAACAGGTGTGAGATATCAGTAGTAGTGGTGTATATTGATGAAAGGTAATTGACGAAAACGTTTATTGAGGAATGTCTATTACTTGATATGCTTCTTTTGAGAAAGTACATTTGTTTGAAACTGTGTCAGAAGATTATCTTGAGAGACTGGAGATTATCTGAACTGGAGATATTTGTAAGTAAATAAATTGGAATAATTGAAAAACTTTTGGCCTCGCTCCCCGCTGTCATCGCACCAATCGTTCACAGTGCTCCAACAAACCTAGTGGCAAGCAAAAATCAAGAATAAACATAAAGCGCTCCAACAGACTTAGAAGCGAGCGAACAGGAATTTCTTACAGAATAATTCACCAGAGCAGATGGTGCTTTAGTGGCGATTAAAGTTAACAAGCAAAACAGCTGCACTGCCACAGTGAAACGGGAGTGCTTAAATACACATAGAGAAATGAGCTGCAGGTGTGAATCACTGAGCAAGCAGGAGCCTAATTAACCAGCTGCCCGCAGCTGAGCTGAGAGGGTAAGCTGTGGGCAGTGGAAGGAAGTGTCTGGGACAGAGGAGGCACAAGTAAAACCAATTCCAAAGTTTGTACAGAAAACTAACAAAATAAAACTAACCAGACATACAATACTTAAAATAACGTGAGGGTCTGAGCTCAGAGGAAACCTGAGCTCAAACATATGACACTGTTTCCAACCAGGAGAGGACAGTCCACCTTTTTCCGGCTAAGGACCACGGACTCGGACTTGGAGGTGCTGATTCTTAACCCAGCTGCTTCACACTCAGCTGCAAACTGTCCCAGTAAGACCTATAGGTCATTGCTGGATGAAGCCAACAGGACAACATCTTCTGCAAACAACAGAGATGAGATCCTGTGGTCACCAAGCATGACAGTCTAAGTTCCCTGGCTGCACCTAGAAATCCTGTAAAAATTACGAACAGGATCGGTGACAAAGGGCAGCCCTGGCGGAGTCCAACTCTCACTGGGAATGAGTCCCACAGAGTGTTGGCAATATGAACCAAACTCTCACAATGGTCGTATAGTGACTGGATAGCTCGAAACAACAAGCCCGATACCCCATACTCCCAAAGTACCCCTCACAAAAAAACATGAGGGACACGGTCAAATGCCTTCTCCAAGTCCACAAAACACATGTAAATTGGTTGGGCAAACTTCCTCAAACCCTCAAGGATTCCTGAGAGGGTAAAGAGTTAATCCAAAGTGCCACGGCAAGGATGAAAACCACATTGCTCCTCCTGAATCCGAGGTTTGACCAAGAGCCGGACTCTCCTCTCCAGTATCTTGGCATAGACCTTCCCAGGGAGGCTGGGGAGTGTGAGCCGTCTAAAGTTGGAGCACACCCTCCAATCCCCTTTCTTGAAGAAAGGAACCACCACCCCGGTTAGCCATGCCAAAGGCAATGTCCCCAACTTCCACGCAATGTTGCCGAGGTGTGTCAACCATGACAGCCTTACAACATCCAGGCCTTGAGGAACTCAGGGTGAAGCTCATCCACCACCGGTGCCCAGCCACCAAGGAGCTTTTTATCCATTTTGGCGACCTCAACCCCTGTGATGGGCGAGTTGCCCCCCCCCCCCTTGTCCACAAGCCCTGCTTCCTCTGTGGAAGGCGTGTCAGTGGGATTGAGGAGATCCTCAAAGTATTCCTTCCACCGCCTGACGAAATCCCCAGTCGAAGTCAGCAGTGCCCCATCCGCACCAAACACAGTGAGGACAGGGAGCTGCTTCTCCCTCCTGAGCCGCTGGACAGTTTGCCAGAATCTCTTCGATATTCTTCTTCATCTTTTGTGATTCTGTGAATTATTTTTTTTTCTTTGAATCATTGTTTTTCTAAATCGCACTACACCGGCTATGGTGCAGATGTAGTGTGACCGGCTACTGATTGGAGGGTCAGGGGTTCAATTCCCACTCTGTCTGCAGTCTGCATGTCAAATTGTCCTTGAGTGACACACTGAACCCGCAGTTGCTCCTGGTGGGGATAGCAGGATCTGTAAAGTGCTTTGGTCATGTAGAGATGAGTAAAACGTGCTATGTAAGTGAATGCCATTTAATTATTTTTTTAATGATATACAGCTGCATTAAACAAATTAAAAGAATGAAAAACATGCCAGTCATGATAATAAAAACTCAAACCAAAAAGACTTGAAATATTCATGTAGAATATATTTAATGAAGAAAACAAATTTTTCATGATAGTCTGTTTTTCTTTCGCAGCACCTGTCAATCTAGATTAAATTAGAGGGAGCAGAAATGTTTCACAGTAAAAACATTTCATTGTTATGTGTCATGAACCTCCTCATGTGCTTTTACGTAGCGCACGGAGGAGGAGAAGGAAGAATAGACTTACGTGCAGGTCACACAAAATACACATTTATTGATACAAAATAGACAGACCCAAAATAACATAGACAGCTCGGGTAAAACTTAGAGTCCTCCAGGACGCTCGGCTGGCACGGGAGAAGAAGCTGGGCAACAGTGCCTAAGCGTAGTAGTTGTGCCACAAGGGGAAATGCTACAGAAAAGAGTAGCAGCACAACTGCAAACAGAAACGCTAACAGCTCTTACTCACCGTGCAGGAACAGTCCGAGTCGTCCAAGTCTACCAGCGAGCACACACACAAACAATCCTTCACCAGCGTGACTGTGACACGGTGAATAACGACCGTGTGAACTAGTACAATGGTCTAGCAGTGTTTGACTGGCATAGAGCTGCGTAAGTACAAACACCACTGGCGTGACAAATAGGAATCACCTGGGCGAGGTGCGGGAAAGATAATTACCGAGGCGAACAGCTGACTGTCAGAGAGAGAGGGGGCGTGATCGGACTGGCGAATGTTTGACAGCAACGGCTGCCCAACAACCGCCGGCCAGAGCGGCGGCTACAGGCATGGAAAAGAAACAGCACACAGACATGAAAACAATGAGAAATCAAAAGATAACAAAATGCAATAAACCAAATGCCTAAGCCACCAAGAACGGTCAGAACCGAGACTACAGGAAACACGGGCTCGGTTCGTGACAGAGCCCCTCCTTCTAGGGATGGATACCAGACACCCACGGTAACATCATACGGAAAGAAAACCCAACCACCACCACCAACCCAAACAGGAGCAACAACACAAACCCGGGTGGGAGGTAGGGGGAACAGGAAAGGAGAGAACACAATACCCCACCGAGGGTCCACAATTAACCCCCCCAAATCCAAAGACGTGGAGGCTCGGGAGGCTGCCCAGAGTCCCAGGCCCAGCAGATAGTTCGGCGAACAGAGTCTGGTGGCCTGCCGGAAAACACGGGCCATCTGGCCCAGAGACTCAATCCCTCAGGCGGTCAGCCAGCGCTGTAAAGCCACCAGGGCTGGCGGGATGAAGCAGGAGGCAGCCTGCCCACCAGAAGGCTCACTGGTGGGTGACCGGACCATAGGGACCATAGGGAGGGAACCTCCACAGCGTAGGACAGGGAGGAGAAGGGGACCACAGCATCCTCAGACTGATCTGCAGCACCCTTGGTGGTCCTGGCTTGGGACACAGCTGCACCCGCGGTGGACCCCAACCGGGCCAACGCTGCACCCGCGGTGGACCCCAACTGGGCTGATGCTGCACTCACGGTGGACCCCGACCAGGCCAACGCTGCCTCCGTGGTGACCTCCAGCTGAAGCTCAGCAGCACCCACGGTGACCTCCGGCTGAGGCTCTGCAGCAACCGCGGTGGCCTCCAGCTGAGGCTCTGCAGCACCCGCGGTGACCTCCGGCTGAGGCTCTGCAGCACCCGCGGTGGACCCCGATTGAGCCAAAGCTGCACTCACGGTGTGCAGGCCAACCCACAGGACCACCAAGCTGAAGACAATCAGAATCAGAATCAGAATCAGAATGAGATTTATTGCCATTGTTCATGTAGTACACAAACTAGGAATTTGTCTCGGTGCAATGCTGCAACATTAAACATGGAGTAGCACTAAAGATAAAAATAAAAAAAAACTATGCATGCAATAAAAGGTAGAATATGAATAAGTATTACTAATCTATACAATGTTTAAATATATTAACAAGCAGCAGATATTGTGGAGTTCCACATAGTGCAGTCGGTAGTGCAAAGAGAAAACAGTGATAATTGTCATGAGTCCGGTTGAGCTGCTGTATGTAGTGCACAAGAGTCTAATAAGTCACTTAGTGTTCAGCAGTCTGATGGCAGAGGGGAAGAAGCTGTTCATGTAGCGGGAGGTTTTAGTCTGAATGGACCGAAGTCTTCTGCCTGAGGGAAGGGGGGCAAACAGTGCGTGTCCAGGGTGTGAAGGGTCGGCTATGATCCGGCCTGCACGCCTCCGGGTCCTGGAGATGTACAGGTCCTGGAGGGATGGGAGCTTGCAGCCGATCACCTTCTCAGCAGCGCGCACGACGCGCTGCAGTCTTAGTCTGTCCCTGGCGGTGGCTCCTGCGTACCACATGGTGATGGAGGTGGTGAGGATGGATTCGATGATGGCCGTGTAGAACTGCACCAACATCTTGGTGGGTAGCTTGAGCTTCCTCAGCTGCCGCAGGAAGAACATCCTCTGCTGGGCCTTTTTGATGAGGGAGCTGATGGTCGGCTCCCACTTGAGGTCCCGGGTGATGGTGGTGCCCAGGAAGCGGAAGGAATCCGCAGTGGTGATGGGAGAGTCTGTGAGGGTAAGGGGGGGCAGAGGGGCTGTGACTTTTGTGAAGTCCATGATCATCTCCGTTGTCTTCAAAGCGTTCAGCTGCAGGTTGTTGTGGCTGCACCAGGACGCCAGCTGGGCCACCTCTCTCCTGTAGATGGACTTGTCGCCGTTGGAGATGAGCCCGATAAGGGTGGTGTCGTCCGCAAACTTGATCAGCTTGATAGACTGGTGGCTGGAGGTGCAGGAGTTGGTGTACAGGGAGAAGAGCAGGGGGGAAAGTACACAGCCCTGGGGTGATCCGGTGCTGATGCTAACAGAGTCTGAGACAGTCTTTCCCAGCTGCACATGCTGCCTCCGGTCCGTCAGGAAGTCGGTGATCCACCTGCAGAGGGAGTCAGGCACGTTGAGCAGGGACAGCTTGTCCTGGAGCAGAGCGGGGCGGATGGTATTGAATGCAGAGCTGAAGTCCACAAACAGGCTCCTGACGTAGGTTCCCAGGGAGTCCAGGTGCTGCAGGATGGAGTGGAGGGCCAGGTTGACTGCGTCGTCCACAGACCTGTTGGCTCTGTAGGCAAACTGCAGTGGGTCCAGGAGGGGAGTGGTGAT
Source organism: Pholidichthys leucotaenia (assembly GCA_020510985.1). Taxonomy (NCBI): domain Eukaryota; kingdom Metazoa; phylum Chordata; class Actinopteri; order Cichliformes; family Pholidichthyidae; genus Pholidichthys; species Pholidichthys leucotaenia. The sequence goes on along the minus strand of CM035837.1, from coordinate 229,878,783 downwards.
GGTCTTGAGGTGGGGCAGGACCAGGCGCTCAAAGGACTTCATGACTACAGAGGTGAGCGCTACAGGTCTGTAGTCGTTAAGTCCAGTGATCCGTGACTTCTTGGGGACAGGGACGATGGTAGAGGTTTTGAGGCAGGCCGGCATGTGGCATGACTTCAGGGAGGTGTTAAAAATGTCTGTAAAGACAGGAGTCAGCTCCTCCGCACAGTGTCTCAGGGTGGAGGGAGACACGCCGTCCGGACCAGGGGCCTTGCGCGGGTTCAGTCTGGAGAACTGTCTGTGCACGTCCTGCTCACTGATGGCAAGGGCAGGGGGGGAGGAGGGGGGGGCGCCTTTGATGAAGTGGGGACCATGGAGGCAGTGGTGCTGGGGGGGGGGAGGGGGGGTTGGACACAGCTGACAAGGTGTAAAAACGGGCATAGTGTTGGGACAGTCTTTGACAAAGGGCTTTGTCATCCTGTCCCTTAGAAGCCTGAGGCTGATAGTTGGTGATTTGCCTCAGTCCTCTCCACACAGAAGCAGAGTCGTTAGCAGTGAACTGTTGCTGGAGTCTCTCAGAATACACAGATTTAGCTCTCCTCAGCTCTCTGCTAAACCAGTATTTGACCTCCCTGTAGCAGTCCCGGTCTCCACTTTTCAACGCTGCTTCCTTCTCCTTCCTGATCTGTCTGAGCTTAGCTGTGAAGCAGGGCTTGTCGTTGGAGTAACTCACCCTGGTGCGCGATGGAAGAATGCTCTCCTCACAAAAGTGGATATATGAGGTCACAGTGTCCGTGTACTCATCCAGATCATGTGTGGCTCCTTTAAACATGTCCCAGTCAGTTATTTCCAAGCACGTGCTCAGCTCCTCCACAGCTTCACTGGTCCATTTCCTCGTAGTGCTCACAACAGGTTTTGTGAGCTTCAGTCTCTGTCTGTATGTGGGAATCAGGTGGACCATCACGTGATCAGATAGTCCGAGCGCAGCGCGGGGAACAGCGTGATACGCGTCCTTAACTGTAGTGTAACAGTGATCCAGCGTGTTCTCTCCTCTGGTGGGGCATTTAATAAACTGTTTGTACCGAGGGAGTTCATGGCTCAGGTTGCTCTGGTTAAAGTCGCCAACCACAATAACCAGAGAGTCCGGGAAAGTCCGCTCCGCTTGCTGAATGCGATCCATGAGCGCGCGCTGAGCCTTGCGCACGTCCGCGTCGGGCGGGACGTAAACAGCGGCCAGGATGAATGAAGCAAACTCACGCGGGGAATAAAATGGCTTGCAGTTTATGAATAAATATTCCAGAGCGGGAGAACAGTGTTGGGAGATCACAGTTACATCGGAGCACCAGCTGCTGTTGATGTAGAAGCAGACTCCTCTGCCTGTGGTCTTGCCGGAGAGCCCTGCGGTCTGCACGAAACAGCTGAAATCCCTCGAGGAGGAGCACGCTGTCCGGTGTCTTTTCCTTGAGCCAGGTCTCAGTGAAGCAGAGGGCACACGAGGTGGAGAGGTCCTTAAATCGCATCAGCAGTCTCAGTTCATCTACCTTGTTATAAAGAGAATTGACGTTGGACAGAAAGATCCCAGGCAAGGCCATGCGCGTGCCTCTCCTGCGAAGCCGCACGAGGGCGCCCGCTCGTCTTCCTCTTTTTCGCCGTCTCACTTTTTGGGCTAAAAAGTGAACCAGATCGGCGGCAGGAGCCAAAAAAACTGGGAGTAGGTCCGCGGGAGTGAAAATCTTGATATTTAGTAGCTCTTCACGGGTGTAAGAGCAGGCAGACACACAATTGACGAACAAAAACAAACAAAAAAAAGCGCAGCGAAGCACCATGGTGACCACTGTGGGTGCCATCTTGAATCAAGATGGAATCCATTGAGCTGTTTCTCCTGTCGAGGCGGTCAGAGGCTGTCGATAGGGGGGGCTCTGGTGACCCCGGCAGGAGGAGCAGGAGCTACGGCATCCTCCGCTGGTCGGACCGGACCCACGATGACCTCCGGCGACAGCACACCCTCTCCAGCAACCCTAGACGAAGGCTTAGAGACAGCAGGAGAAAAAGGGTGGTTAGGGTCGCCGGCAGCGGCAGAGCTCGGCGAAGGGAGCTCAGATGCAGCTGCGCGCTGCACCCAACTCTCCTCACCAAGAGCCAGGAAAGATCTCTCCAACACTGACGTGAGAAATATGAGAG